>CM053788.1:575916808-576576808 GCA_028749045.1 Cupressus sempervirens | reverse complement strand
ACAAATGAAAGTAACATGGAAAAGTAATGTTATGATTTGCATTCGTAAAAATGGGCTCACTTTTTTCCTCAATTTTTTAAAAAAAGGGATAGGCTAATCTCCATTCAAAATATACTAAAGACAAAATAAAGTCAAACTTATTTTTTACTAGTGATTTTTTTGATTTTTTTTGTTTTCAATCTTTTGAAAATTGGTCAACTATATAGTTTGGATGGAGGATGTGTCTAAAAAAATGGCCTTACTTGATAATGAAATTTCTAGAATTTGAAGTGTATAAGTAGGGTTCTATGGTACAACTAAATTTCTTCTTATATTTAATCTCCCTATTAAATGTGCCCTACTCATATATTTATTACTGAATTAATTTTAAAATTTTGAAAGAAAGTATTTAATTTGTTTAAAAAGTTCATGGACCTTCTTGGTAGTAAGAGTTTTACCATTTAGAATTTGTTTGGTTGTTGGTATTAACAAATGTTGTATGTGTCATATATTTACAATTTGTCAAATGATAGATTTGTTAATTTAGAATTGGAATTTGATGAAAATGAAAATTTGATTTAATTTCAATTGGCAATTCCAATTCCACCTCTTGAGGTGAAATTAACAAATCCTCATTTCAGATCAAAATGAAAATTGAAAACTCATATTCCAATTCTGGTTTGACGCATCTAAATTGAGGATTTTTTTTCTTTTAGAATTTTGTTTCTACCAATTCCAGCTAGGAAAGAAATCAACCTCTAAAAATATACAAAATAAGAATTAGATTTGGAAAAAAAAGGATGAAAACAAAATTGGGAAAAAAAGAGAGGGAGAAAAGTTAGTTTGTGCTAGACGAAAATTGGGCTTCAATATAAAAAGGCCTAGATACATAAAAAAATAAATGATTACAATGAGGAGGTTTACAACTTGCCAATGAAAATCAAAATCGAGAAAGATTAGTTTAAATCAATGAATGTACATAACTTCAAATTCTTCGATCATCCACTTTGAACATGGATGAAAAGTTAAAATTTGATGAACAATACCAAAATGTATTTCAAATTGAGCCACATAGTTTTAAGCTTCTATAACAGAAAATATGTGATTCAAAAATGTTACCTCTTGCTGATTAGCTTTATTAACTTAACAATAGAGGTTTCCTAAAATAAACACTCATCAACAAACAATGTTTACACACACGAAATGTGATACATAAACATGTTAAATCATCTTGCAATGTCCACACTCTCATAAGGCAAGGAATCCAACTCCAAAAGAGCCCTTGTTATTATTATTATTAACATTTTGTACAATTCTTAACAATTTTGATCTATAATTTTAAGAAACTATAGATATCAAACTCACAAAAGCTATGAATCCGAATCGTGCTCTTTATAGTATCACTTTATTGGTTAGAAGAATGAAAAATATGAGGCAAAAATAATCTTGGTTAATGAAGAAGATTTGTTGCTTTATTTCTTCTAAATATTGTAATCAAATTGTTCTGCTACAAATGATACCAAAGATGGCTTCATTAAATCTGCTCCATTGATATCATATAATCACTGTGTACAAAGCCCATGTTTGAGTGCCTAAGTGAGTACATAATTATCATCCCATAGGAAACATTGGTGAAACATCATATTAAAGGAATATTTTTTCTTATGTGTCACAATATGTTCTCTTTTTACAAAAGTTGAAACTATTGAAAAATACAGATACAATACACAAGAAGAAAATAGACAAGAGAAGAGCTAGCAACATGATACAATTGAATAATGAAAGCCTCTTTATACAGCTGAATGAGCAACTTACATTCCTACAATATTGCAATAGACATTGACAACAAATTGTCAAGAGTTTGACAACACACTAAAATGATTTGACAATGCAACAAGAGTAATAGAGAAGTGGATTACTTTATAAAACTAATTGTGTCATGCCCAAAATACAAGGCAAAAACACACAACTTTTTTTTATTTTTTTATGACAATAATAATTAATTTCACCAAGTTCGATGAGTTCGTTACACAAATTAAAGAACATGAATAAAGGAGAATAGAACATGCTCTCCCATGGATAACTTTACATTCCATTATAAATTTAAAGACAATGTGTAAGAGTAGACCGATTAGTTTGAACATTCGTTATAAGATTGATTTTGACATTTGCTTCATTACTCTCATATTTTGAGGCAACATTTTTTGCCCTTAAAATATACAAATTAAATCTAGTTTATATACTCAACATTTAAAGTTTACTCTAATAGTCTATCTCAATTTTATAACCTGTACTAATCGAAAACATAATAACACTATCTTTCAATTTAAGAATAATATAACTGCTACATTAAAATAACCAAATTAACCAACCTCTACAATTAACTTTAAACTTTTGACATGTAGATGGCTGTCAAATTTAACTAGGAAGAATAAAAGTTAACACTAACACACTCACACCATCCCACTCCCCCATCCTGCCATCGTAGAATGTGTATCATCATTAATTATGTTAGCAAAATATTTTAATTTAAAAGAATTATTAAACTAGTAGTTGTACATTTTTTAACTACAACAATGAGCCTATAGAAGTATTGTGTTTTGTAATAGAATTTTAACTTGCAAAATAATATGAAAATATTGACTGACATTTTTTCGATGTAAAAAGTATCTTTCAATAGTCTATTGACTAAATAATTACTATAATAAATTGATAGCTAAAGTGAGGGAAATTTTACATAATCCAAAATCATTAAGTTTATTATTATTATTATCAAAATCTGTCATTTATATGTGCAATAAAAAATTGACTTAATGCCATTATTGGTTATATTCATTTTAAATAATCACAATATAAATTTGTGAAACATGTAATCTTCAAGAAGAAACAAAAGCAAAATCATATTTTTTTATCTTGTCTAAAGATTAAAAAGAATTAGTCTCTCTAAAAGTAAAATGAATATTTTAGATTTCTAAAGCGGCCATTTTTTCTGTAATCATTAGTCAAACTAGTTGCATTTGGCTTGAAAGAACAACAATATACATTTAAGAAGTATGTAATTCTGAGTAAGAACTCAAGAATATTATACAAGAAGAAACCAAAAGTGAAAGCAAATATTGAAGAAAATGAAGTCGAAACCTTCCCCTCTAAGCCTTTGGTTGAAGTTGGATGTGGTTGTCTTTGTCTCCAACACACTAAATGACTTGGAACTTGAAGGGTTTGCTATCGTGACAAGTATTTAATGTCCATCTACAATATTGTTGACAAAACATAATAATGATAGGTGACTAGAGGTATTTATCAGGAGAAAAACTTCAAAAGATCATAGTTTTGATTGAATCTCTCTTAGTACCTAATGGGTGTGAATTCATCTAGTGTCTTCTACATCGATACATAACAATGGATATCAATGCAAGAGAAGCAACAATGATAGCACCAATTTTTGATTTGACAACATCGAAACTTGCACTAGCCTTTTATTTTATTTTTTAATTTTGAAATGATTTTTCAAGAGTATCTTCTAAAAATTAAAAATTCCATTAGTATCAAAAATTTTTCTATCATAAATTCAAAATCCAGGAACAAAACCCCCACATAATAAATATTTACATTGAAACATAAAATGGCTAAAACGTCACTAGGTAAGGGGGACCATCAAATTCTAGACATGGTGAGGAGGGCTTCCATGATCTATTATGTGTTTTCATTTATAGACTCTATCTATCTTTAGATTTTCTTTGTTCTTGGTGAGGTTTCTTTTCTCTTCATGAGGAGGGATTCTATGATCTATCAAGTATCTTCATTTATAAACTCTATTTATCTTAAATTTTTCTGCTTTGAATTTCTATTAATAAATATAAGTAGGAAAATCAAGAATGTTGACCTAAACAAACAAGTAAAAAAGATTTAATAGAAACCACACATTATTGTTGTGCTTACTAATGTTTGACTTTGAAAACTTGTTGTTTATGATGTCTATAAATTTGTATGGAAGCCACGACATCAACATGATCCAGAAGTAAAGAATCATCTATTATTCTTCATCCTCTATATCTATAATACTATTCTACATATTCAAATAAAAAAATCCCATAGTTGGTCATAAATGGATTTAGCTGCAATGATATGAATGAATGAATGAAATGAAATATGTTAATGACACAAAACTTTAAACAGTCTAAAAAACCAATAGGAAGCACTCAAAATTTAGAGCCTTGAAAGGTATCCTGACCATCTAAATGATCCATATACATACCATGATTTCTCTAGACAAAATTAAGATTTCCCTCCTTGGGTACCCATCTTTTGAATTTAAGAGCTTGTCGCCCATTGACAATTTTAATTTTTCATCCAACAATTTTGACTGTGTTAGAATAGATCTCACTTGAAACAACACCCTTGAAGACCTTCATAATTGAAAAGTCATAGCCAAGAGCCATGAGAAAAATTGATGTAGCCCATTTGAGGTAGTAGCCTGGGAAATGCCAATAACGACACAAAATTGGAAGAATTGTTTGAGAGAAAACCCATCCTCAACTTTGACAAATGCACCAATTTGAATGACCAAGAATTCAACGAGTCCCAAGTTTTTCATTAGTAGAGGTAAATTGTAGAGATGTAACCAAAATGAACCAAAGGAAATTTTCTCATTGGCACACTAAAAAAATGACCAAAGTAGTAATAACTAAACCAAATCCACCATAAAATAAAGGTCCATTATTCAAAACAAACTTGCAATTCTTAGAATTCTAAAAGGTAACTAGAAGGAAGTTATGATCCGAAGTTATGGTCCACTAGATCATGACAACCAATAGTTGAAAACCAATGCTAAAGAACCATTATCTAAAGATGTTTCTTATCTTAAAACTGTTTGGCCTTTTCTTAGGACCCTCCAAAGTGATTATGGCCCATTTGGCTACGGGAATAGGAATATAAGAACAAGAATACTTCTTCCGGGTTTATTATTATGAGAATAAAAATGAGAATATGTATTTCTCTTCTCTGTTTGGTTCACCCAAAATTTGATAGGGAATATGTTTATTCTATGTTTGGTTGTGCAAAACCAAAATTGGAATAAGATTATTTTTTATTTTAATTTTATATTTTTTCCATTTTACATTTTATTGAGTTAGTTTAGTTTTATTTTTTAAAAGATATTTTTATTTTTTTCATTTTCTTGAGTGAAGTTAAATTATGGGGATTTAAAATAAAATAAAATTGGACAAAATCATGAACAAGAATACACATTAAAATAGTCACGAAACTAGTAGAATTTATTCATCATTTTATACAAAATTAGTCACCACAATATGATTAGAAAAAAGTTCCAAACAAGAAAATAGTCAAATCATTATTAAATATGTCCACCATTTCTATACAAAACCATAAAATAAATTACAATGTACAATAGTTGCTTTGACTTTTAACTACATTTATGCATATGGTCCCAGTAGACTAGTAAGATTGAAATAATTATAATGAACAACATGCCTGAAAGAAAGATATTATCACTCTCTCAGACCCTACAAAACTTGCAATAATTACTTTCATGTGCTATAGATTTAGCTATGGTAGATGTCGGTGGGATATCATCGATCCAATGAAAGAAATTACAACCACTATCCTCTTGCAATACAAAATCTAAATTAGTGGTTGCCACAATAATTGGTTGTTACATAAAATATAAACATATA
Source organism: Cupressus sempervirens (assembly GCA_028749045.1). Lineage (NCBI taxonomy): Eukaryota > Viridiplantae > Streptophyta > Pinopsida > Cupressales > Cupressaceae > Cupressus > Cupressus sempervirens. The sequence goes on along the minus strand of CM053788.1, from coordinate 576,571,136 downwards.
AAAAAAATTTAGTAATAACCTTTCTTCCATTTGGACAATAGAAGAATTTACACTCTAGATTATTCATTGTGTGCGAGGACTTCATTACTACATGACCAACACCACACTCACACATTGGCAAATTTAAATACATTAAACCTATATAAAATATGAACCAAAAAAAATCTAATTAGCAAGATGATATAATTTTACATACATTCATTATAGAAGAATCCAATTTATAAAATGATAATGACATCAACTAAATATTTTATATGATCATTTCGACTTTTTTTTTTGAAATCACATTTTAGAACTCAAATCTGAATTAAAAAATCCCATAATTGAACACAAACATATCAAAAATAATTATTTGAACCAGAAATATAGACAAATGATGAAAGCAGCCTAGCACCATACTATTATTGAGATCATCACTAGCACTCCTTATGATCCAAACCCAAAGTGGTAATATGTAGTTCATAGAATACTATCTTAAAAGGTGCATGATTTGATTGGCAAGTTAGGAAAAATAAAAGAAGATACAAGAAAGAATGATATAAAGTATGGACCAGATTTTGTAGAACAACTTTTCATGTAAGTTGCAAATTATTCAGATGATTCTATATCAAAAATAAGAAAGACAAGCTAAATAGGAGCAATCTTGTGACCAGGCACAAGTCTCCCCACAATAGTCATTAATTTCATAGTAGAAGAGTCCTTTACCATTAACTCACCATCCAAGATTCACAATGGGATCATTAATATATTCAACAGGTGCTATGACTTTATCAATACAACTACCAAGTGCAAAGTCTAGAGCTAGAAGCTCAAAATCAAGTCTTGTGGTAACTCATTTGCATAAGAATACCACTTCCAATGTTGGTCAAGTTATGAAATTATATGTTAATCCACCATCCTTTTCATCAACTACTAAGTCATCTCATCTATCAAAACAACATTTTAGGTTAGGTAGTCTAGTAGATTTTAAACAATATGAAGCTAATAATGCTTTTGGAAAATTTTCAAATTTTGAAAGTTCATATCGAGTTCCTTCTCAATCAGTATTTATTTTTCAATATAAATTGTTTGTCACTCTATTTTATCAATAACAAAATTAGATAGAAGAATGTGAAGTTCATCTATCTGTTCATTTTATTGGTGTCTGTTCATATTCAAAGAGATGACCATTTCTATTAAATCTAAGTGTAGTTTGGATGTAATGAATTGAATAGAAAATAATAATATTTCCTAGATTAAAGAGTGGATGTAGCCTATTTGGGTGAAAAAATATAAAAATGTGCTTTGTCTTTTGTCTCTAAATGTGATGCAAGAGGAGAGGCCTACCCCTCACTTGAAGCATACTTCAAACAATATTGTAAATCTAATATGAAATCAACCAAAAAAAGATTATATGGGCATTAAATTGATACAACAAACTAGAAGGGTTGTTATTATAAAATTGAAATATGTTTATAAAACAATGAGCCACATCTATTGGCTTCTCATCTCCACATAAAAATCTAGTATAAATCTTATATAAACTTGCAAAAAATGGTGAGTTACAACAATAAATCTAATATAGAAGTTCATGAAATGTTAGTTTTAATAAAAAAATTATGGACTCATTTAGAACTGCAATCTAATAAGGTATAACATGGCTCTCTAGCACAATCCAACACCTTTATAATCCTCCAAACTTATATTGAACATAATCTTACCTCACCTCTACATCCATCTCTAAGAACAAAATAGCTCTTGTAGGTTCATTCACAAAAATGTCACATGCCACACTCAGAGTTTCCCAACTAAGTCTGGGGATGGATTTTAGGGAAGGTATCACACTTGCAATATGTTTCTTAGTATCCTCTTTATCAACCTTGATAGTGTGAGGCTTATTGATTCCCTCCTGTATCATATGGATGCTTTAAAATATTACATGCAAAGAAGCAACCATGCTTTCCTTCCTCCTCTTTGACTTCCTTGTTGTTGGTGTAGAAGGATTACTTCTAGTGGATGCATTGGACTTATTTGATTGAAGAAAATCTTCACCTAAATCAGTAGCAACATTCACAAGTGTATTAATTAAATCCTCATCATCATCTAGATCAATAACCTCTTCAAAAATTTACCATCTTCAATATCTTGGGCCATTGCAACTACATTTCCTTGTGCCATGTCATTCCCCACAATGGTTGGTAGCTCATTAAAATAGGTGAATGTCTACCTCCTATACACTTTTGCACTCCTAAATTTGTTTCTCTACACGTTGGGAAAATTTAAATAACTACATATTTGTTTGAAATTAGAATTGAAAAATACTTTGAAGAGGACATTACCTTCAAAATTTCATCCCATACACTATCCTCAACATCCATGCATTGAGTTGTCTCATTCCTAGAAAATTCACTTGTATTTCATAATTCTTTCATTATTCTATACACCATCTTCTATGTTTTCAACTTCTTTTTGATTTTTCTCTTCCTATATTCAACTTCAACTCTTCATTGAATCTCCTCTCTATGGAAGTCCATGCCTCTTTCCAAAAACCTCCTTCACCTTTCCTTCCAAGAGCAAATCTCTCAAGGAGAAGATCTAGGAGTGTTCGCTCCATCTCTCTAGCTGATACCAATTTTAGACTTCTAGAAGAAATAACCATAGGGGTAGAAATAGGGGCCATAAAAACATCCTCATGTATGCTTGTCAATATATTTGTGAAAGCTATTTTTCCTCTATGATAGGCAATTTTTTATTGCTAACTGCTACAAAACAAGTGAAACTTTTTATTGAATTTAGCCTATATTAGAATCTTGATCTTCCATGAGCTCATATTCTTGAAATTCATGTATATGCTAAATAAAGCCTAATAAGATGAAGTACAAGATAGATAATTGATTCATATAATATCAACTAAGAGCCAAAAAGTTCACAATGAATAATAAACATGTAATAATAACAATTGGTCAATGTTTAATTTCAAATTTTGAATGTATGGTTTACTGATGTTGGTGGTTGTCTTAAAAAAAAATAAAAAAATCATTTCAGGTCAACAATTCTTGTTTCTGAAGGGAAATAGAAATCCATATTATAATAGCAAACAAAAGGGATCTGCATTAAATGCTACTACCAGGAGGTTACGGAGTCTGTATAAGCTACGTAAGGCTAGAGACATAGAAAGCTTGTAATTTCCATGGGAATTTAGCCCATATTGATCATAACAAATATCAAGTGAAATTTTAGGAATAGTATATGAAATAGAACAGATATATAGAAATTGAATAAAACCTATACTATTGGAGGACTCGAGTAAGTAACATCTTGATGCAAGGGCCTAAGGTCCTGACTAATATGGTCAAACCTAAATTTTGGACGTGTTAGGTTGGCAATAAGTGTCTAAGTTGACACAAAACATTGTTTTAGGTTTCAAGCATCTTTAGAGTTCATTTAGGCAATTTCATTCATGTTGTAATAAGACCTATGGGTAAGATCTGAGTCAGTCAACATTGGTCAACTCTAAGGTTTGACCAAAATTATGAATTTTTATGTTTATTAGGAGTCTTTTATGTTTTGACATGCATTTTAAGGTATTTAGAGTGAGAATCATTAAAAGTTGCAAAATTGTCAAAAAAAGTTGTCATTCAACAATTTTTGTTACTAAGAAACTTTTGCAATTTTTGGGAATGCCAACAGTCAAGGCCATGTAATGGTCGATCAAAGAGGAATGAAGGTGAAATGTCAAAATAAATGACCAATATCTTATTTTTTTTCAACCAAGGAAGAGGTTGGATATGGTAGAGAAGTGGAATCAATAAAGTGATCAAGTTTTTGGTGGGAAAATTATGCAAGACAACAAGTACAGCCTGAGATTTTCTTGCAGCTGATATTCATTGGTACATGTCTTTAGTATAGATAGTTTTATTTTTACTTTGTAAGGAATTTAAGAATTCATTTGGTTGAGGTAGAATAAGTTCGAGTAAAGTTTGCTTTTATTTTGTGTTCACTGGTTACCCTAAATTGTAACTAGGGTTTCAAATCAAATGGGCTCTCCCTCCTAAGCCCTATGGTGAAAATAAATGAATTTTTATGTATAGAAGGGGTATAGGATGGATTTTAAGGTTTAAAATTTTTTCTTCATAACATCCACCAGCTTGGAGTCTCCTGAGGGTCATTAAGCTAAGCATCTTCATATGTTTAGAGAGCAAACATACATAGATAACATTGCAAAAGGAAAATAGGAAGTTGAAAATGCTTGAAACCATGAAGATAGATATATTGTGAGATGTAATAAGTGTTTGAATTTTCATTTATGAAGTGGGTTTTAGAATATGGCTAGTTTTAGAACAAACTATGGTATTTGTCCTATTTAGGCCTAAACTAGGGCTTGATGGTTAAGGGGTAAGGAGGATAGATCCATAATTCATCTTTTGGAATGTTTTAGGTTTACATGAACTATGAGATATTATATAATTTATTTGGTATCTTAGTTGAAATTTTTGTGAGTTTAGTGGTTAAAACTATGAAATAGGGCTACAAGGAAGAGCCCCCAATTAGCTCTCCTAGAGCAACTTTTTGTTTGGAGTGCCCAAAACCTATTGTTTGGTCTTAAAACTTGGTGGAAATATGGAAGAAAATGTAAGGAGGTTTAGTAAGGCTTAAGATCCTAGAGGGTGCAAGGGAGTGATGTGTAAGTGAGGTTTTGTTTCCTTTGTGAAGGTTTGCATATACCTAGAAAGTAGAGAAGGATTTGAAGGGTGAAGGTGAAGTATTGGGAAGATCATTTACATCTCTCTAGCCATAGGTATGTCCCAAGGGACTTGAGTAATTATTGGTAGAACTTAGGAGAATCTCAAGGAAAGATAGTGAGAGTATTTGGTTAATTACACCCATTACTTGCATCACATCTTCAGATAGTGATAAGGCATAAGAAAGCAAGATCATGACATATATTGTTGAAGTTGATGAAAGATCAACCCTACAGCTCCTAAGAATCACCTGCATGCAAGCACTTCTTATGGAAGAGAGAAGGAAAAGCTATGGAGGCTAGAAATATAAAATCCATAGATGAGACATTCTTGATGAGCAAAAAAAGAAATTGCTATTATCAAAAGTGAATGAATCAATCACTACAAAGAGAGACCATCCTTATAAAGGAGATCAAAACCCTAAAAAAGGTTTATCCTAGGTTTCATCATAATAATTAATAAAAAATTAATTATTAGATGCCTAAAATTTAGCTTAAGCAAACTAGAGTTAATTAGGAAATATCTAATTACTCTAACACCCCCCTTAAGATAAACTTAGGGAGTAGCTAAAAACTTAGAACTACTATTGAAAGTAAATTTGGGTCCCAACAAAAAAATATGATGAGGTACCCAAGAACAACCAAATCTATGAAAAGAGGAGAAATAGAGAAAACCACATGGGAAAAACCTTACTCCAAAAAGAGATGAAAAACATGCTAAAAGAAACTAGTGAAGGACTGAAGAAGCCTCCAAACTAGGGAATGTCCCAGAAGATAGGAACAAAAAAAGATCATGAAGAACACCATTGAAGCATGTAGAAGTTGCAAAACTTTGTCAAAAGTAACTGCTGATTTGAAGAACCTCCACTGAAATAGAACCTGACTAGGTAGAGAAGACTATAATCTCCATTGAATAAGGAGGCACACAAAGGTAAAGAATTGAACTCGAAGATAAAGATGGCATAAAACACAAAAGCTTGAAGAGCCAACCAATTTAACATGTAAGGATGCAACCAAAGTAAGAACAAAAATAAGAGTGTCTATAGGGTAAATTTTCCATCTCACCAAAATGCATAGGTACCCAGTGACTACATCCACCTAGTTCATAGGAACAAAAATTGAATACATAGCTCACTCCATTGAACCAAGGAAGCATGAGAAACAACAGAAGAACCCCCCTAATACAAACAAGGTGAGGTGAAAAGAAACTAGAAAAGTGGGTCAAAAGAGTTGAATGTCAATGAACCATGATCATGATGCACAAAATAATACATATGTGTGTACTGAGGTGATCAATCTAAGACATGTCATGAGGCTAATGTCATAGAAGGAAAGCTCAGTAGACAAATAAAGATGGAAAGCCAAGGCAAAACACCAACCCCTCATGACACTTTAATTAGAGTAGTGCATGTGTAATAAGCACAAGATATGGTGAATCCCAAGAATACAATAATTTGCATGAGTGTCCTCAGATGACACTACTCGAATCAAAAGACAAAATAAGGCAAAAAAAATTGAAACAAAAATACAGATGGAATATGACACTTTATCTTAGTGCATTTGCAAGAATGCATACAAACGATGTCTAAATAGACCATAAGGGACATAAGGACTATGATGAATCATTCGAAGCAAAAAAATTGATCCCCAGACCTAAAACAACCAAGATATCTACCAAAATGCAAAAATACAAAAAAATGAATAGAATGTGCTTGGAGCAGAATCTAGAAAAATAACCAGTATCACTAGAAAGAGCTTGGAAAGACCTTTCCAATGATATAAATAATTCCTAAATCAAAGATCAAAAGCTAAAGATATGTCTCCTGGAGTGAAAAACTATACCCCTAACTTTGACTATACAAAAAGCCATAAAAAACATCAAAAATGAAAATAACCTATACCATTGTGATAGCCTCAGAACCCACTTTTCAAAAATATCTTGTTTGCAGAAAATGAAGTCTGTATGCTCAAGATATGAGCAAAAATGTGGAGGTAGGTCCAACTAGAGCCTGAAGAGCTGACATGAGTGCTTATGTAATGCTGATGTTAGCAAGTAACGAGCATAAATTTGATGGTCAAATGACTATCGAGGCAAAAAAAAGCCCAAAAAATGACCCCTACTGGTAAAAAGAATTCGATCATCGAAAACATATGCCAAGGAAAGAGCTGGTGCTGGAAAAAAATCTGGTGGCCAATAAAGCATGTGCAAGTTTCAAAAAGAGATTTACACCCAAGCAAGTCAAATCCACTGATGTGGACCCAAAACGGGTTAAAAAAAGACCACAAGTTGCATGTGTGTGGGTTTAGAGGATGAGATAGAGGATGAATGTGGAAGACACGATCACCAAAAATAAAGTGCATACTAGTTTCCACCAAAGACATGTAGTCCCAAACTGGCACCATAAAATCCAATGCCAATTCAATCCAAAGACCAATGCCACTTCAACACACCACTGATCGACCCATGAGGAACTTAGGAAAAACTCCAAGAAAATTCATAACACCATGAAATCTAGCTCAAAGTGGGAGTACTGAATAAGACCACCACAAAAAGTGGAGCACTCACTTAAAAGGACACGCCAAAGCTGTAGAGGTGCCTGTCATTCTTTCTCATGTACAAACATTCCATTGAAACATGACGTAGACTAGAGTTGAATCTGTGGGTTGGTGCCACATGGTACTACCATAGTGGATGAAGGAAATTATGCCATTGGCCTTGAAGTGAGCACAAAAAAACACACACATGTTGAAACTAAAACTACCATTCAAAAAATGAAAATTGCATGTGGTGAGAAGTATTCACCATAATAAGAACTATGTTAGGCCCAAACCATATGTGCCTGAACACTGCACGTATTTCCAAAAAACAACACTTTGGGAGGTGTTGAAATCGATGAGCCCATAACATTACATGGTGAATGTTTTGTCACAAGTCTGTCAAGGAAATCACAAAAACCTATGTGTCAATTCAATCACATGCAGTCCTTTAATGAACTCACCTACTCTTCCAATTAAGACCATAGACTAGTAATCATGAAATGATAGAAAAAGAGGCCAAACTTCTGGGTGTGGAGTCCAAAAAAGGAGTTTTTAATGTGCTAATCACTAAAAGACCAGTGCGTATGGGTCTGCCAAAAAGTAACATCTTCCATGCAAATATGAGTTGTGTCCTTCAAACACCTATAATCTCTGAGTGGTTGGAGTTGAACCCTTGTAGCAGGATTGATAATCAATATATCAATTGCCAATACGCTGATGAGGACCAACCATAGAGTATAGAGAGGAAGTGGTAGGGGCTTGCTCAGGCAACTTGTGTTTATTTTTGGCAAGCCCTTATCTATGCAAGTGATATGGGCACGTGCCTAAATAAAATTCCTCCTCTCCTATCACATGCACTCTGAACAAAAATAGATTTGAGTGAGGTGTGAGTGCCCAAAAAATAAAACCTAACAGAGTGTTCAAAAAACAAAACCCAAAAATCATACCTCTCTTCATATGTCATCATGCAGGAATATGTACAATCTTCAATAAAAAAGTTGGCAACAACATTTTTTAATTTAAAAAATCATCGCCTTGTAAATTGTGCCTAGGTCAAAATGCCCTGGGTCTAAAAATAAATTTGTGTCAAATTTCAAAAATGTCTAAATAGGATGTGTTTTATATGGAAATGGGGGTTTTCGAGCACTCTGAGCTCAACGATGATGTTCATTTTTTCTCAAAGTGCCTCAAAAATTAGTGACCCCCAAATCCAATAAAAAACCATTGAAAGCTCAGATCTAAAAATTGATGCCAAATCTCTCAAGAATAGAACATGGACATGAAGATTTGGAGCTCTAATACCATGTTGAAGTTGATGAAAGATCAACCCCACAGCTCCCAATAATCACCTGCATGCAAACACCTATTACATAAGAGAGAAGGAAAAGCTATAGAGGCAAAAAATCCTAGATCCATAGATGAGATATTCTTGATGAGCAAAAAAATAAATTTCTATTATCAAAAGTGAATGAATCAATAATGAAAAAGAGAGATCGTCCTTATAAAGGAGATTGAAACCCTAAAAAAAGTCTAACCTAGGTTGCATCATAATAATTAATAAAAGAATTAATTATTAGATGTCTAAAGTTTAGCTTAAGCAAACTAGAGTTAATTAAGAAATATCTAATTACTCTAACATATATAAATAGTGAGGACTAAGTATGTCAACAAGATAGACAACTATTGAAATAATAGATGGGGTCCAATAGTAAAAGAATGTAGCCATAAAATTTTAAACAATTTAGAAACAATCTCAATAGAGAGAAGACCACAAAATATATAGAAAGAGCAATCAACGACTACAAATAAAAAGAAGTAGATAGTTATTGAGCCCAACAAAACAAGGAATTAGTCTACTCTACATCTTAGACATAAAATACACATCAACATGTACCATTCTCAACACGTTTGACCCACATGAGCATTGTCAACAATCTATGATTGCAGGTTATAGCAGAAGTAGAAAGAGTCTATTTGGGAATGACAAAAGAAAGAAAATATTGATAAGAATGGAATATTATCATACTTTGGGTATATTTTAGAAAGACACTTTAGCAGGTGTTGAGCTTGAGCCAAAATTAGTAATGCATGGAAACCCTTATTATTTTCTCATTCCTATACAAAGAGGCCCAAGAAATGTGGTTGAAGGAGGAGTATCATTTAAGGGACCCTTTTGTATCAAACTAAATTGAATTCCTCCTTTGTATAAATATGTATAAATTTGAATCATTTAGATGAGAAGAGCTTATTTAATGAAAGTAGTATGCTAGTTTCGTCTTAAGCATGCTTTGGCTTTGTAATTTATGGAATAGTGGAATCTTTATCTTACTAGCATTCATTTATAAGGCATAGTCCTATTCAAAAACTCAACACTAGCACCATCAACAAGATTGTTTCTAGTATTATTAATTTTGTAAAGCTAAGTCATTCAAATAGTATAGATTTTTTTGGCTTACTTTAAAAAGTTATGTTTGAATAGGTCAAATAGATCAAACTAATGCATAAAATCAAGGCTCACCATATCATCCAAAAAAGGTTTTTTTACAATTGACGAATCATATAAAAATTAAAAGATTTAAATACAAATGTTAAAATAGAGTAACCATCTGTCAAGCATACATCTATTTAATATTTTATAACACAGAGTAAAATGTTAGTATCTGACATATTACTAGTACAAAATTTGAAACTATAGTCAACAGTTTAATGAATGAAAGGAAATCTGACAATAAAAATTTTCAATGCAATTAAAAATAACTACTATCGAGATCTATAGTCCTCCCACATCCTTCATGCTAGTTCATCTCAAAAATTTCCCCATTCATCTCTATCTCATTGGGTCATCCCATAAGTGTCAAGAATTGGCACATTTATCCCATTACAACCATCTTCCTCTTTAATTTCCATATCAGGTGGAACATCATCCTCTATCGTAATGAAATTGTGTAGTATGCAACATGCTAACATAATCTTTGTTTAAGTCTTGATAGTATAGGATGTTGCATTGCTTAGGATAGGAAAACATTGCTTCAAAATATCAAATGCTTACTCAATCACTCATGTGCATTATTGAACAGGTTTTCTCTAGAGTTTTTTTTAAGGTGGTATCACATACATCAATAAGGGGCAAGAAATCTAGGAACATTTGGATAGCCAACATTGACTAAATAGAATTTTCCTATACATAGGAAAGAGAAGTTATAGATTGGAAATAACATAGAACTATCATTTACAATAATGACTATATAATCATTAAAAATATGATTTGATATACAAGGAGGAACTAGTGGTGGATCTTCACTAGACAAAGCTGAAGAAAGAATGTGACTATTTGCGGCTGATCCTTCCCAACCAACTAGAACATATTGAAACTTGTAATTAAAAAAACATACACCCATTGCATTATGTGATAGGTTTCTTTTTATTTTGTGATATTTTTCTTAGTTTTCCACATTAATGGTAAGTGGTATATGGGTTCCATCGATTTCTCCAATACATTCCTAACATACAAGATATTATTGTTAAATACATAGCAATTGACTAAAGAAACAAAATACATGTCAGAAGGAGACTTGCCTTGAAGTACCGATCAAAATGGTCCTTCCCAATAATTTCTAGAGGAGTAGCTAAAGAAGGGGGAAAAAAGAAATTGGTATGGAGTGATATGATAGCCTTCAAGACCTTATGGAAGTAGCAACTAGGTGTCTCTCCTGAGTGACCAAAGTCATGGCCAATCTTATGATTCCATAGATTGTAGCCAAGGGTATGGAGGAACATGACTAGTTATTTTTCCAATTTCATGTTTATTGTATCTTTAATTCTCCCTTTCTGCCTTAGAATATTGGTGAGTTTGAAGAAATCACCTCTACTCATGTGTATTTAGTTATGACAATCTGTCTCATTCGAATACATAATACATTTATAGAAAAGACATGCAACCCTTCTTCACTTGTGTCTATGTATTCTAGCATCTTCATTTGATGATACTATGGATACTATTTGGGTGGAAAGTAAAACAAGAAGTACATGCAAGAGCATGATCTTCCTAACAATGTTGCCTTCAACTTCTATATCATTAGTAGGATCCATCGAATGATCAAGGGGGAAAAAGGGTGTTGTCACTACTATAAAGAATCAAGGAGACTGTGGTTAGTATTTTAGTTTTCTTTACCTTATCATTTCTTACAATTTCTTTATAATTTTAATTTCTTAAGATGAATGGAAAAAATTAGGTACCATTGAGAATATTATGCAATCATCATTGATGAAATTCTTCAAGATTTTGAGTGGATTGATGATGTTTTTGTTTATCCCAAGGATTTTGATATTCAACAATCCAACTTCTATTATTTACTATTTTGCATGTTTAGAACTTACTTTATGTTTTTCTTTAAATATATAGTACTTTCATATATATCTTTGTCCTAACACTAAAACAAAAAAGTGTACCCAACACTTGTCATCATTTTATATTGAATTGTTGCTACATCATTTTTTCATTTGTGCCATGTTTGGGATAATATTTATGTTGGGTAAGGCACTTAGAAGTTTTCTCGTAAGAACCACCCCAAATTTATTGAAAATTTTCTACTAAAATAAAGCTACACTCTTAACACTTTCTAGTCACCTAGTTCTTGAGATGGGCACGTTGAGAGCATACAGTGTATAGGACCACACCCAATTATGAAATTATTTAATCAACTAGGCCACACATGGAAAAAAAGCCAAGTAGGTCTAAACTTATTTTTTGGAGTGTGCTTGATGCATAAAATTTAAAGGGAATACACAAGATGATAGTGCTAGAAAAATCTTCAGTTGTGCAGTGGATTGTGCTTGAGATAAGCAATTGGAAAGAAATATGTAGACACTTAGTGGGTGTGAATTTACAACAAATGAGATAGGCACACAAGACAAAAAATCACCCTTATCTACACTTATTCAATGGAGTGTAAAAATACATGAAATGTATATATGAATCACTGACAATACTATTGTCGAGGGTAAGCTAAAACCATATACAAGGTACATTGCATTATAAACATTATTTAGAAAGATAAACTATTGATACAGGTTGATATAGAGTTCTTGTGATTCTAGCACTTAGGCAACTTTTAGATTTTGTTTAAGCATCTAATCTCATTCTTAGATTCATGGGACTTTAATTCCTTTGATTATGTTAGGGCCAAGACTATAAGCTATATAAAATATTTTAGCTACAAAAATGGTACCAGGTTTTGAGCTTATTATCAAGTTTAGGAGTATTTTCTACTTGTCCAATAGGAGAGTCTAGTGATTTACTTTAGTGTATATGATGTGATCTAATGTTTCATTTCAATCTTTCTCATAACTCTATAAAATTGAGACATAATTATAGTCAACGTTGCTATTAGGAAACCATTTTATGTTTGTTTTGGCCATCAAGAGAGTAAGAATTATCATGTTTCCAATTGTGCATATCATGAAATCATTGTATTTAATTTAACAGTTACAATTCCTATATATCGTAGAATCATTGGATTGCATTTTTGCATTACTAGGCATTCTGTCAAACAACTTGTGTAACCCTTTCTCTTTCTATGCTTCAAAATTTGTAGGCCACTATATCAATCCTTAAACTCTATATGTTTGATGAATGTCCATTTTATGCATATCTTTCTTATTTGCATCATTAGGCATTCTATCAAATAGTTTTTGCATGCCATCCTCTTCTATGCATTAACATTTTCTTGAAAGTATATCAATGCTTGCATTTCTTATGTTTAATGAATGTCTATTTTAAGAATTTTTTTAATATTTGCATTATCAAACATTTTGCCAAACAGTTTGTATACCATCTATCTTCTATGATTCAACATTTTGCATGCAAGTTACCAGTGCTAATCTCTAAGACAAAATATTTTTAACATCTTGCATTTTCTTTTCTTCACATCATGCTTGTTGGCCTATGTAGTTTGTAGGATTTCCTTGTTTTTAGGAGTTTCCTTTTCTTTTCTTCATATTGTGTTCCCCTATCTTTGTAGCTTGCACACATAGTAATTACTCATGCAAACATAGTAATTTATGGAAGTCTTTGAAAGGGTTTATAAATGTTGGGGTTTACTCACATTCATATTGCCACTATATATATATATATATACATATATATATACATATATATATACATATATATATATATATACATATATATATATATATACATATATACATATATATACATATATGTATATATATATATACATATATATATATGTATATATATATATACATATGTATATATATATGTATATATATATGTATATATATATATATACATATATATATACATATATATATATGTATATATATATATACATATATATATATATGTATATATATATATACATATATGTATATATATGTATATATGTATATACATATATGTATATATATGTATATATGTATATACATATATATATATATATATGTATATATATATATATACATATGTATATATATATGTATATATGGAAAATAGACAAAAAAAATTATTTCTCTACAAATCGCTCTAAAAATATTTCATTTGTGTAGAAACTTTTGAATGGCTTACATTGTTTGCCTTGACAAACTATGCCTTGGAATTTGCTCATAATTTTTTTATTAGAGTAATTCTAGATGTTCAAATTAGTGCAATTGATCCACCTATGTTGGCCAATTTCTTACTTATCTATTTTAGACTTATGTCCCAAGATTACCATACTAATTATAATAGTTTGGGCAAGTTCACATCAATGGTGGTCTAGCCAATATATTTTGTTAGTGCAAAAATTTTAAACCATAAGATACATATTTACGATAATTACAACACAATTTTGATTGGGGACTCTTTTCTCCACATTTATATGATTTTTCATTTTCCCTCGGTAATATCTCTATATATTTTTTTCATCATATTTTCATATGTCATCATTTGTCCCAACTTCTAGTCATTTGTATTCTATTTATTCATTTATGACTCATTTTCAATGTACTCCTTACCATGCATGGAGAAATTTTAAGTGAGAATGACTTGCATCTATACAATAAGATTCATTCTCATGTTGTAATTAGGAAGGAATCCATTTTATAGTTTTAAGTGAAATGAATGAGTTTGCTCAAAATAACCAATGAAATAAAAATGTCAAGACTCGATACCAAACCAATAGTACTCTTTAAAAAAACTAGTATTTGTGTACCTCCATTGTCTAAAAATTAACTACTTGATAATTTTATTACCCATAGATTTGCCTTGGTAATCTTGACAAATAAATTGAATGGATTTATGATCATATAAATAAACCAAAATAAAAAGTTTTCCCAACTTATTGGATTAAGGAAGATTGATATTGTTACTCTTTCATAGTCAAAGTAATGTATAATATGATGTCATCTACTATTGTTAGTCTTTAATGCAATGTTCTTTTTTGGACTCAGAAATACTTTTTAGGGCATTACATAATTATTTATAAACCCTATATTTTCATTCACTAACATGAACATTCGCTCTAGTCTGAAATACAAAAACAAAGAAAATGGAGCTAGAATAGATATTTAGGAAGGTTGCATGAATATTCAAGAAGGTCTTCAAAGTGAGATAGGGCCAATAAAATGTGTTGAACCTAGGGCCAAATTCTACACATGATTGTTCAAATTTTTTGTTGCAGGGGAGCCATAAAAAAGTAGTTGGAGGTAAACAAGGACAAGGTAGCAGATAGACCATTGACATCAGTTGCAATTACTATTGGAATTCTTTACAATAACTATGGGGGAGGGGGTTAATCAGTTATCCAAGGTCGAAATGTACAAATAAATTTTTTTAATGCTTAGTAAACCCATATCCATAAAACTTCAATATGCATGCATCCATTAGATCATACAATACTTAAACTTTGTAGGTTACTATCTTAGGTCAAAAAAAATTTGTAGAAATGTAAACATGAAACATCATAAGAATATTCACATAATTTGAAACAAAGATTTTATGAGGAAACCCAATTTGGGAAAACCACCAGTAACATGCTACCGATTCTCACTCTTCTGAAGTGATACCCTATGAAAGGCCAAACTTATTAAAGGTTAGAATACACACTATTAAATGTAACCGAGTTAAAGGATTTAAATCACCCTGTTAGGAGTGAGTCTTGTTAGAAGACCTTAGACCATTCCATTAGAATATCACCTAGTTAAAGGATTTACAAATGACTATTAGGTCAAATTTAATCAAAAGGATCTACCCTAGAATGATACAATGATTACAAAGTAACAGTAAGGCTTGATCTGGTAACAAATTACAACTCAATTGTAGAATACATATCTCCATTTTAGTTCTCTGTTCTACTTGGCATTCATACTCCTCAGCTTTGATAGCTTGTCCACCATTTAATCATTAATACTCTTAAGCCTTCTTGCTTTGCATGCCAATTGTAGTCACCTCTATTTGGCCACTAAATGAAGCAATACCCTAGATTCCTTGTCTTCCTTAGGTTCTCGCACATGAAAACCATTTCTTTTGACCAGCTATCTTTATAAATGAAGAATTTAGATCTTTTTCTACTTAACCACAATTAGATTAAGTAGGATTCAATGAATCTACCCACTTTTCCATTTGGTTCCTCTAGAAAATCCCTGCAATCTTCCTTGAATTTTGTGCCACCAACTCATCATAATTATCTTCCACACACTTCACATAATTCAAGAAAATAAAATAGTTGGCTTAGATTCATCAAATCATTTATTTAACACTGTTTGTTGTCACTTAGTTACTATATTGTTCTGTCACTCGACCAACACTAGTTCACTTGGAAAATACTAAAGTTTACTGATGCTCAACACTATGTCTTTCATTTTGTCACCAAAAAATGTTGCTAACAACACAACACTTTTTCAAACTAGTTTCGTGCATCTATAAGTTGATTTTCGTATTCAATTTTTCAATGTTGATTGATCAATTGACTTCAATTCATATATCAAATTGTTTTGTTGAAGGCTTTCATCAAGTCTCTTTCGTTTCACTTTCTATCGAGACTGTACTTGATTTTTGAAGCTTTTATCATCCTTTGCTTTTCTTTTGAGTTTACATTTGTTGGTTTTAAGTCCTTTAGTCTTGCTCATGTCATGGCTTTTAGTTTTCCCTTAGATTTGGTCTAACCTAGAGCATAATTGGAGTTGTCAATCAAGAGTTATGGTCATTTTAGTGCCTCAAAAGTGGACATTTTTTATGAAACAACATGAATAAAAAATATCATGTTACATTTTTAATTTGACATTCACTTTTTGAAAAATATAATTTAAATTCACTTTTTTTTTATATTTTTAAGTTACTTTATCATTAAAATTTTCACTTAAAGTAACTATAGTGCACTTTATGTCATAATTTTAAATTGAGTTACTGTTTGATTTTTCACTTAAAGTGACTATATAAACTATATAGTTTTAGTTTAGTTTTTGATATTTATATCAAATTCTCATTTAAATGTTACTTTTTAAATGATATTTATGTGTTATATTTTTAATATGATATATAAATATGGTTTATGTCCCATTAAAGTAACCTTTTAATGAAATTAAATTGATATATGTTTATTTAATGACTTTAAGTTATCAAAAGTGGACATTTTATATGCTATTACATGTAAAATCCATCAAAAGTGGACATTTTACATGTCACTGCATATAAAGTTCAACTTAAAAGTATAAGACTATCAAAAGTGGACCTTTTTGGTGTCATTACACCAAAAAGGTGAGCTTTATCTTGAAATGTGTCATTGCATAAAAAACATGAGCATTCATTAAAAATATGCATTCCTCCCTAAAAGGTCCAATTTTAACCTTTTGCATATTTTAAAATATGTTGTGCTTCCTAAAAAGTCCGATTTTGAAAGAACACATGTAATGGGCCTTCAAGAACTCGATTCTAGAGATTATGAGCAATTTACTTGATGGTTTTCATGAGATTTTCTCCAATAGGGTCATTTTTGGTTGGCAATGGATTTTCTAAGATAAAAAATGGATTTATCTTGCAAAAAGACATTTTTCCAAGCTCTATCCTAGGGCACATTGTTGGTGAAAACTCCAAATAGATCCATTTTTGGCCCATGTTTTTAATCAAGGACGAACTGATTTTGCATGTTTTGGTGATTGCATTACATCTTGGCACTTGTTTTCATGTTTAATGATCAAAACATTTTGATCATGTGCCTTGGTGAAAAACATTTTTTACAAAAATGTCCCATAAGCATGTGCAAACAAAAATGTTGGATTTTGGAGCATTGATAGGGAACGTTTTGGCATCTTCCACCTAAAAAACCTAGCATGCTGCCTTCTCCCATTCAAATTTACAAATTTTGAATGAGTCCAAGTGGTTTTGAAGAAAGTTTCAACATTGGAACATCTTTTTCCTCCATTTTTGGCACTTAATCTTCATGTAAGTGGACTTATTCTTTCTTGCTATTTAATTTGTGCTTATCTTGATGATTTTATGCACATTATTGCTTGATAATTGCCACTTGTTGAAATCAATGCCATGGAAAGTGCATTTTTCTTTTTAAAATGAAGAAATTGTCCATTTTCATATTTTTGGATTTTCCCCAAACTTCAAATTCAAATTTGCATGTTGAACTGCTTTACATCTTGACATGTTTGAGTCACTTATCAAAGGTATATTTTTCTTTTGAGTTTTTGTGTTGTGTGCTTGCTTGCCGATTTTCTCCACTTTGGAGAAGTTACAAGTTCTTTCCCAAGAACTTCTTGTTGTTTCATTTCATGAGAAAGCATCATCACATTTCACTTCCATTTTCCATGTCACAACACTTCACATCTAATGCAAAAAATGTGATTACATGTTTTCCATCTCATTCACCATCCACACATCCATGTAATCCTATTTTTCGCTTCCATTTTCACTCATCTCACTTTTCACATCTACTTGCACAACATGATTACATGAAAATCCTTACATTTAATAGCATCTTAAAACCCCCATTTTGACTAAAAGTCACTTTCTAAAAAGTTAAAAAGATATCATTTTCCTCTTCCATGTGCTTTGACTTCACCTTTTCACTAAAGATGACTATAAAGTTCATTATTCCTCTTCCATTTTCCATTTCCATCTCTCTTTATGTATTGGCACCTTCATGAGAAAATACACCTTTCCTCATCTTTCCATGCTTCACACCTCATCTTCCATTTACACTTACATGTAAAAACTCATCCTCCATTTGCATTCACATCTCATCTCACCTTTCATCTCCTATTGCATGTTGCATGTTACACTTACATGTAGTCATTTTTCATGCAATAACATCTTGAAGTGTCATGAGCCCTAATTGGCATGGAAAATACAAATATATATTTAATAAATACGTACACTTTATTTAAATAACTTATTACTATTATTGATAAGTATAATATTAAACATTAAATCATAATCAATATAATATTAATATAGTATAATTTATTATCATATTATAATAGTACATGATATATTACTATGATAGTCGAATGTTACATTAGGCAATAAAATATATAATTTAGATTAATAAGACATAAACTAATGTATTATATGTAATGATATTAATATTAATATAAGAAATATAATTGATATATTATTAATACAATATATGTTATAATCTAATCATTAATGTAAATATAATATAATTATATAATAAATGATAAGATGCAATTCTTACAATAAAAACTATATACATATAGAATTCCTACATTGAGAGAGGAGGGGGAAAAAACAAGAAGAAAAATAAGAAGGAAATAATGGGAACAATTGGCAATCAAATCAGAGAGAAGAATTGAAAAAAATCTATCAAGTCGGGTTTAAAAATCTAATGTCCTAATTGGGGACATTACATGAAGATCCTAAGTAATGTTTGAAATCAGAAAACTTCATTTTCATGCATTCCACCCTCACACATTTTCATTTCATTTCATTCCATCTTCCATTTTCCACCTTCATAACACTGTATTTCGTATTTCATTTCCATTCACTTTCCATCTTCATTCACTGCATATGCATACGATTTCTTTTTGAGATCAATTTAACAAATCTATAAAGTCTTTTAATCCATTTCCAAACCTTTGTTGTTGATCACAAACCAACTTGTATGGAGATTCCTACTGATGATGTGTTTACGTTTTGGGATTTTTGTGTTGGAACATAAACACAAGAGATGCCCTCATCATAAAAATCCAAAGGAAAGATGAAAAATCAATACGATAAAGAGTTGGCTCATGCAACTCCATCATCAGTTGCATCTATTCTTCATAATGTAATGGAAACAATGATTGATCATGTGGACATGGATGATTTTTTGCAGAGGGTTGAAAATCATGTTGGCCATGAGATGAAGTGCATTAAAAGAAGTAACACTCACTTGGTGTTTGCATTTCCTATGGCAGCCATGGAACTTAATTTTGTCCTTGGGTTGCAAGACACTTTAGTCCAAAATTAAAGACTATCAAGGATGTTGATGACCAAGTTGTTATTAGCCTTGATCTAAAGGTCATTGAGCATATCTTCTAGGTATCACATAAAGCAAAGTGTGCAGATCTAACCAAGGAATCATCTTTGGCGTGTTGGAATGAAAGAAAGGTGATTATCAAAAATATGTCAACCAATATTGGTTAGATGATAAAAGGACCAACTTCTCAAGATGGCCTAAGATCGTTCATTAGTCTAACTTCAAACAAGAGTACAAAGGCATCATCATTCTACTCAACAAAGTATGCACTCTCAAAGATTCTATTAATTTTGATCCATGGATGTACAAGTTCATCTTTTGAATCATGGAAAATAGAGAACACATCTTTTGGGGAGAGTTGATTAGCACTACACTTTGCCAATAGTTACTCAACATAGGAAATTCAACACCTTTTTACATGAACTCCTACCTTGTCTACATTGTTGTTGCCATGGGAACTTTCTCTAGTGTCTCAACTAAGGGAGATCATCTTCAGATTCTTTTTTGGGATTACTATGACCAAATCACTATAGAAAATAGTAAATTTCATTACAAAAGGTTCTAAGATGCCTTCTTTAGGCATTTCTAGTACTTATTTGATGGATAGTTATCCATCAAGAGGGTATCTGATGCAGCATGGGAAAAGGTAAATCAATGTGACTGTATTTTCATTTAGTTTCCAATTTTACATACTTCAGAGTTGGGTATTTCAAAGGCAAACTAAATACCTTACCTAGGTATGCTACATATCAAATCATTTTGATGGAGCTAGCTAGACAGTTCATGGATGTGCAAAGTGATCAACATGCTATGCATAGGCCTAGTTTCAGTATTACTTCAGGAAAACCCTTGGTAATTGGTAACTGTTAAATTAATTTTGTGCCCAAAGAAAAGAACATGGAAGAAGAGTTGCAATTGATCACCTTGAAGAAGTTGAAAGCTAGATTCTACTCTGATTATGAAGAAATGAATTCTCAAATAAAAAAAGCTTCCACGCATGTTCATTGCATCGAGGACATTTGGATTGATATGAGAATAGAGCTAGACATCATGAAGATGGACTACTATAGATTAACCTTGTAGTAGATAATCAATCTCAATATGTTGGAGATCCCTTTAGATTTCCAAGTTGAAGATGATGACAACATCCTTGATCCAAAGTTTCATCAAGCCAATTTTGATAAGAAGTGCCCTTTTCATATTCAGTGGCAATAGAAAGAAGGTACATATATCATGGATAAATTTCAATCCATCTTGGTAAACACCAACAAATGGCTAAAAAGTAAATGTCTTTAAAGAGTTAATCCTAAGATGGGTTTGGATTGTGGAAGCTTTGGCCCTCCTATCAAGAAGTTACAATAAGAGATTACAAGGAAAGATGGTGCCTCATCTTCTAATGCTAAAGGTTCCCTTGAATTCAAATTAAAGGGTGGAAAAGGTTCTAAGTCATATGAAATCTTTGAACTAGTTCAAGAATCTAAGGAAAAATTAGAGGAAGTGGAGACAAAATTAGATAAAGAAGATACAGACGAAGAGGGGGGAGTCATGATCATATCTCCCCCAAGGCCTGCACAAACTCATGCACTATCCATACATGGAGCACCTTTTCTAGATGAAGTAGATGATGATGTGGATTCATTCTCCATGGTTTTCACTCCTTCTATTCCAATCTCAGAAGTAAATACAATGGCTCTTCCTATTTCTTTTTTTTCTCCTCCCATTCTCGCAAATGAATAGTATGAGCATTTGGCGAATGTGTTTGAGGATTTTCCAACTCTTACAAGTGGTCAAGTTTCCCAACTTGATACATCTTTGATAGGTTTTGAGCTTTTCATGATAGAGTCCTCTTAGCATGCTCCTATGCCTTTCGTTGTGCACATTAAATCTTGCTCAGTCACAATAGAAATACAATCAGCATCAATGCAAATGGTCTCCACTGCACTTGCTTCTGTGGATGAAAGTTTCATATTGTTTGCATGGTTAAGTAGAATAACAACAAAAAGAAGAAAAGTGGTTGTACCTCTGGATAATATCCCTATTAAGAATACCAAATCCAAATCTTTGAAAGATAAGATTGTTTCAACAATTTTGGTTGATTCAAATGAAACCAACATTTTTGAAGTTGTTGAACCCTTGGTGGACAAACCTATTGAATAACTTACTTGTTCCGATTACAAGTTTAATAAGGTTGAAATTAGGAAATAATCACATCTAAGTTGTTTATAAGATGCATTAGTAAATGTATCAAAGAGAAATCATGAGCTATGGGAGAAGAAAAATTAACTTAAACAAGAGGCTTCTTGCCTAAAAGAGGTCATTCGACAATAATCTCCTCAAAGTGTTGTTGTTATGTCTCAAACATCTAAGGAGAGAAAGCTGATTGAATCTACCAAGTATTGGATAAGGGAAATCATCTTTGAAGGAGTTTGAGCCATCACAAAGATATTTGTAGTTATGAAATGGAGCAAAACTTGATCTCTTCTTTGACTCGAGAACTAGATGATTTGAAAAAAAAAATCCTCCATGATAGGGATAATATTGCAAGATTTGATCTAGATGCCTTGGTCTCATGTGACATTCTTCTATCATGTGAAATATTCTTCAGATTTCAAGGACTTATTGGCTAGAAAGAGGAAACATTGAGGAAGCTAATTACAAAGTTGCAGGCAACCCTTGGATATTGTCAAGTAGGTTAAAAAAGTGTTACTTGTGATTTAGAACAAATGGGATACCAGGTTATTGATGGATCTAGTAATCTCATTGCAGTTGAAAGGGTAAGTTGAGAATATACAATTAGGATCAATGCTGATGTAGATTTTGAAGACTTTGGTTCACACACAATGAACAACTTTGTCTTGTATAAATTCTCAACAAAACACTTCTTGGATTCTCTAGAAAAAAATTTCAAGGTTTTATAATCAGCATATATAGATGCAATGAGAATCAAAGCTATATCAAAGACCATGAAAATTGCTAATCTTCCCACAATACGTGATATCATTGTCAATTTCAAGGCATTGAGAAATAATCTTTAAGATTTTTGTTTTTGTTTTTATTTCTGTTTGTAGGTATAAGAGAATGCATTACATGAAAATATGTAATTACATGTAATATGAGTTATATGTGTATGTAAAAGATGTAATGTGAGTTGCATGTAACCATATATTTTCTCTTCTAGTTAGGCTAGGTCAAAGTTGGTTGAGTTGCTCCCCTCTCAACTTCTTTTCCTATATCATGGAGTGCCCCCTCATTATAAAAATCATCTTTATCTTTATGCAAGAGAGTTCTGGAGAAATTGTGCTAGCAAAACTTTGTTTGTGTAAGCACTATTTTGAGAGAAAGTGAATACAAAGGAGCATTTGAGACTTAACTTTGATTAAGTGAGATTGTTACTTATGTGAGTTATAAGCTTTATCTATAATTCATCTAAGTTATCTTTGATTCATGTCATCTTTTATTCTTGATAATTGTATCATGTGAATTGAATATAAAAGAGTTAAGAAGCAATTGGAACTAGAGCTTTGACTAGGAGCAATTATGGAAATATATAGCTAGAAGCTTTATTTGTAGCTTATACTTCTTTCTTAATTTGCAAAATAGTTAAGTTATTTTTACTTTTAGGAGTCTTTTTTTCCTAATTGTAAAGCTTTTCCATATAGAAGTATGGCTAGGCTTAGAGCCAAACTGGTACATTTTCAGCTAGCCTTTGAGTTAGTGAAGGTTTATCGATATCATTGTTTCCAACTCTTGATAGAAGTGTACTTAGAGATTCACCCTGGCCATTACTCACTCCATGAGTAAGTGGATTATTTCTTGAAAAATAGGAAGAAAGGATATTGGTAACACCCATTTTACAAAATCTCTTATCTTCTTGCTTACCTTGAGTTGATCCTTAAAGGAACACTAAGAAGGGGGAGCCTTCCCTTTAAGGTAGGAGAGACTCTATCTCACACGTTGTGGCTGGTCATCCCATTTTGTGACTAGATTTTTACCCAAAACTATCGGTTGCAAAATATCCACCCAACATGCAACAACTAAAATTTACTTGGCATATACTAACAATTTCTCATCTTGCACTATTTTTAATCTTTTCTCGACACCTCTTGTATTTCACTTGACTTCAACTAATATCTGCTTGGCTTGTATTTACTACTTAGCAAGGCTTGACAACCACTTTTATTACTTGATCTTCTTCTAGTCTTAACTTGAGTAATATTTCATTTTAAACTTTAAGTAGATAAACAATACACTATAGTATCAATGTCTTACTTGGTCTTAGTGCTTCTTTTACATACCAAATAACTCAACATTTCTCTAGGTGCTATTGTTATCTCCTCTTTTCAATTCCTCTTCATCAATCAACTAAATGATAGCTTTCAAACCAAAAAGAAATTGTCTCACCAATAGGAAACAGGGTTGACATCATTGACAAAATAATGATTGTTCCATTACAAGTTCTTTACTTCAAAACAATCTTATATCAACAATTACATCATCTACAAGAATTCCAAAATACGATTACTGAAAGGGTGGAGAATGAAGAAAAAAAGAGAGTTACAATAATTTGAATCAAATGAGTAAAATGATAAAGACATGATGATGTACTTGGTCACTATGCAGAGGAGAGAACTGAATGATATCTCTTCTACAGAATAACATCACTGAATAAAATGAGTTTTTAGGGTGCCTTAGGGAATAAAAAATATGCCTGCAAAAAGAATGGAAAATCAACACAAATGATCAAAATCCACATAGCATATTGAAGTAAAGGGATGATTTCATACTTGGGATAAGAATGAAGACCCAAAACCCTGAAATGGAGTGCGCACAGATGAGAACATTTTTTCTATTGAATGCCAGGTCTTGAGCGCAGATCAATTTCATGGATTTGAAAAATTATGTTTTATGAAAAAGGAAACTTAGGAATAGAAACATATATTATAATTACACCTATTTAGGTGGAATATCCTATGCCTATTTTGGGGGGAAAATTGGCATACATATTCCAATTTGCATTTCCTATTCCACACACCCAAATGAAGAATAAAATCTATTGGGAATTTTTCTATACCTATTCTAGCCCTATTCCCATTTCCAAATGGGTTAGAGAAGTTATTTGAAAGAAAGCCATAAAATCCATATGGATTACTAGGGCTTTAAGAACATCTCAAGGTTTGAAGAGTACTGCACAAATTGGGAAAATTCATAAAATGGAGAGGATATTTAAGAGAATGGTTTTTGGATTTGATTGTGTATTTTATTTTTATTATTAATATTTGGGATCAAACTATATGTTTCATTATAAGGATGAAAGTGAGAAGAAGGAAAATAATTGATAATGAATTATACAATGTATTCCAAAATATTAATGACATAAAAAATTTACACCATCAAATTCAGAAATCATTTTCAAAATTCTTATGAAGTGTGGAAATCTAATAGTTTAGAATGATTTTTACTATCTGAAGACAGTAAGAATCATGATAAAAAATTGGCTAAGACAAGGTAATTTGAAGCTTTAACATTTTTAAGGAAGGGGTTCCATAAGGGGGGCTTGGGTTTTATTTTTTAGAAAAGGGAGGTCCTATGATTTTTTTTGGAGGGCTTTAGGATTTTTTAGAATATATTCCTCCAAAATAGAGCCCTTGTTTTTTAGTCCTCTTTATTTGAGTGGGTCAAATAGGAGGAGGCTTGAAATAACCCCACCATCTTAGGGAATATTTCTACCACATGTCAACAATTTGCTCACTTTTTTTTATTAAAAAAATATTAAATTTAGAAGGAAAGATAAAAAAATTACTTCTTTTTTAATATTTAAAATTTTTAATGTCCCCAACTTCTTTAATTTTAGGATCTATGATTTTAAATAAAAATACACTATATGATTCATGGGACAACTCACCTTGAAACATTCCTATAAAATCTCAATAGTCATTGCTCCATTTATAAGGAAGATCCCCTCCATGAGACCCTAGCCTACACCTTCAAAAAAAACAAGAAAAGGCATGAAACAAAGATGTTTGATATTAAGGTTTTAGGAAATCTTTTTAGTTTTATTAATAGATCCATTATCGTAAATACTTTTTCCAGGCTGGGATTTTGATTAGGTTTTATTTCTATATTCATGTTCTTGTTATCACATGTAAACCCAAAACACATGCCTAGTATTATGGACTATAAAATAACCTTCCCTTTCCTTTCCTTTTCTTATGTCATCACATATATTAAAGCATATGAAAGTTAACATTTTTATGATGACTAGGTTAAGAAGGTTTCACATTTGACGTTGGGTTATTAAAGAGTTATGACACTTTTGTGATGTTTTCCTAATTATATAGGCCCAGAAACAATCCTAATAACAAAAGTACTAAGAAGAAAAACAAAAAATACTAAGTTAGGCCAACCAAGACAACACCAAAACAAGTACCTAGCTAAGGACAACTAACTAATATTAAAGGAAGCCACATAATCCTTGATGCAAGAGCATCTTGAGTGTTAGATATGTTGGCTCCTAATTTGAGAAGATTTAAATCTAGGAGTTAGCCAAAAGAAGCCACAATGGGTTTTCCAATGAACAAATCAAAATGACCAACTAATAAAATTGCTCAGGTCTTCTTCTTCTTTGAAATTTTCATGATTTGGGTTGGTGCACCTAAGAATTTATGGCTCTTTATAGTTAAACTCATAATACTGAAAAATAAGAATTAAACTCATAATACTAAAAAAAATTGATTTGATTGATTAATTTTTTATTGTATACATTTCTCCCAAAATCCATCAACTTCTAAAATATAACCAGTGCCTTATCTATTGGGCTATTCCTCACAGGAAGTTGACACAATTGACTAGATCTATCCTATCACTATGTGAAGAAGGAAAACAATACTCAATTTTAGATCTCATTATTATAATGATCTTCTTTAGACAACCTTCAATCTATCCATGTTCAAATTAAGAATTTATATAACCACTAGATTATCAACAAAATATGAACATAAATATAACTCAAAAGAATTATAACTGAAACTTAATAGACATTGTCATTTGGTTCCAACAAATTGAAAGCAACACAGGAAGAGTCAAGATTTCAATTGAGTAATAAAATTGCAAATGCTTTTTGTATTATTTCCTTTGAGAATTATACAATTTAGTGTCATCCTTTGCAAGAAAATGTCTCCATATTGACTCAACAATGTAACCGTTTATATTCCATTAATGGCTTCTCTAAGACCAAATATAGATATACAACTTTGGACTGATTCCAAAAAAATGAAAGTATATGCTCATTTACTAATGAAAACTTGGGCCTTCCTCTAGCCTTGAGAACTCATTTATATAGGATGAGTTGCATCAAAACATAGTTACATAAAAAACAAAACCCACTTTCAAAAGCCCATGAGACAGTTGGAAAGAATGCATGTGGTATAATCTGAATATTCTAAAAGTAATTCCAATGATTTTTTGTATAGGTTTACCCACAGTGGGTGAACCAAAAAGGTAAGGTATCCTATTATGATTATTAATTTCTTCTTGTTTGGTAATTATTTACTGCCAATCATGTTAATTGTCAGTGTTCTCAGGTGGGGCAAGGGCCTCTTCTACTTTGTCTTTATTAGGTTCCACAAAAACTTCTTGTGCCTTTTCCTCATCCTTCTCACTTTGAACTGATTCTTTCATTTCTTCAGTTGGTAATTGGATATCCTTTTCCTCAACTGCCTCTGATGTTTTGTCTTCAACTTCTTGTGCTGATTGTCAGACCACCCCTTCTATCTCTTCAATTTTTACTTGCACACCCTTTCCAATCAATTCTCTCTCCTTAGTGGCTATAGATTTTTCTATTAATTCATTCCTGGATGCCATATGTAAAAGTGTTGAAGTTGAAGAATGTTATGCCATCCATTTATTAAAGACTGTGTCGTCTAGCCAATTGAAATTAAGAATTTCTTTCTCTCTATTCATAACATTCCTTCCAAGCTTCTTTACTTCTTCAAAGTCTTGGTTAAAACAATCAAAGAATATATGAACATTTTTTGTTTCTTCCACAGTTCTTGCAAAATAGATATTATTTTCTTTGTTGATGACATCATTCATCCTTACACTCATAATCTCTTTTATCTCATTTACCCATTCCTCTTTACCTTTAATATTACCAAGGCCTCTTAGCACATGGGAAAAAATATCAAAGTTTCTACTGAGATACTTGGAAAAACATGTTTTCAACCTTTTTTGTGACATCTCCCTCTTAAGATCAAAATTCAATAGATTAGTAGCTTGATCATATGTATTTCCAATATGATCATCAACTTTGTCAATAATAGTGACACATAGGGTAGTGATCTCATGTTCTCTACTAATCCATTTATGTAAAATTTGTCTCAAGATACCTTAACTATGCTCAAGCTTAGTCCAAATGTCTACTAGATTTGACATTTCTAAATGGAATAAGGGCCAATTTACTTTATTAACTAAGAACAAAACTTTTTCCCTAATTCTATTCTCATATATCAATTGTACTTCTACCTAAGCTGCCTTGAGTTTGGCATCTTTCCTCCTCCAAATTTTCTCTAGTATAGAACTCTTGACGTTGGGATGTCTCTGGAATGTCAATGATAGGTTCAGTAGAAGGAAGTGAAGGAACATATGTTGCAATCATAGGTTGACTAGGTTCTTCCCCCATTTTCAACTTTCCTTGTCTTTTCTTCAAATTTTTAATAATTAAATCCATTTCATAAATTTTTCTTCCCCTCTCATCATAGGCTTCTAGCACCTTTTCAAACCTCGTGTTCAACTCAATAAATTTCTTCTTGTTCTTTCTTGCAACATCTAAGTTGAAACCAACAACTTCTTCACTCATGAGGGTAGATTTCTCACTGTTTGTATCAGAGACTTGTATACCACAAGACTTCCTATATGTTTTGAGTCTGATACTTCTTGGAGTCTAGATTCATCACTCTTCTAAATTCAACACATTACAAGGGCCTTATGGTCTCTATTGTATTTCACCCCCTTATGGGATTTTTTGACCTCCTCCTTAGTTTTAAATTTAGTATCCTTTTCCTTCTTGATTGCATCAAAAATCATTGCATTAGTATGTCCCATTTAGGTAGTACTAGAACACCAACATCCTTGAGAAATTGTCTTCCCCCTTTAGGGGTTATTTGACCAAAATTTTGCATCAAATCATCTTTAACCTCTTCCTCAATCTTAGAGTCCTATCTACTAGGTTGTTTTGACTTTATTATCTTACACTTTGCCTCAAAATTGGAAATATTAGTCCATCAAAAAAATTGAATGAAGGCCCTAGACTTGACAAAGTCATCATTAAACAATTTTTTTTTGGCAGCCTTCTCTATGAAAAGATCCATTTCCTTCCCCTTATAATCTTCAACTATGAGGTCTAAAAGTGGCATCAGGGGTTCTTAATACATTCCTTCTTCTAATTCTGATGTTGTTATCAAAACATCATCCTGCCCTCCCACTTGTTTCAATTGCTCCCTTAATGTATCTTCATTGTCAAAATATATGGGAGCTTGAGAAGTGTTGGAATACTTAAGAATAATTGAGAGGGGGGTTGAATCAGTTATCTAAGGTCCAAATATATAAATAAAACTTTCATAGCCTACTAAACACATAAAACATTCATATCCATGCATTCATCCAAAAACTTGTAGGTTACTGTCAAATCAACTTGTAGAAATGTAAAGCATGAAACATAATAGATTCATCAACACACTTTACATAGTGATTTATGTGGAAACCCAATTTGGGGAAAACCACCAGTAACATGCTACTCCTTTTCACTCTTTTGAAGTGATGCCCTATAAAAGGCCAACCCTGCTAAAGGTTACAATGCACAATGTTAAATGTGACCCAGTTAATGGATTTCAACCACCTTGTTAGAAGTGAGCCTTATTAGAGGACTTTAGGCCATTCACTTGGAATTCCACTTAGTTAAAGGATTTACAAATGATTGTTAGGTCAACCTTACTCCAAAGGATATACCCTAGATCGATACAATTGTTGGAGAGTAATAGTAGAGCTTTGATATGATACAACTTACAACTTCTCCTATGGATTACAAATCTTTGTTCAATCCTCAATTCTACTTGGCCTTCATACTTTGTAGCTCTGATAGCTTGTTCACCCTTCAAGCATTCATCTCCTTACGCCTTCTTGCTTAACATGCCATTGCAAATTCTTCACTTAGGTCACTTGATGAAGCAAAACCCTTAACTCCTTCTCTTCCTTAGGTTCTCACACATAACAACTTTTTTTCATGACTAAACATTCCTATAAATAGAAAATTAGGATATTTTCTTTCACATTTTCCATTGTCCAAATTAAGGTTCAAATGGATTAGGTAGGTTAAAATGTATCTATTCCATATCTTGTATCTCTTCTAGAAATTTCTCTAGAATCCACTTTGAATTCACCTCAAAATGGTTTACCTCATAATCTATGCCACCGGCTCATCATCCTTGTCTTCCACTTGGTTCACAAAATTCAAGAAAGAAAACTTGTCAACTTAGATTCAATAGATCTTTGATATTTAAAATAATGTAACAACTTGGTATTATTAGCCTTTTGATGCTCAGCACATATTGCATTGCTCGACATCCACTATGAATTCACTCGGCATCAACTAAAGTTTACTGATGCTTGGCATCCACTAAAATTTGATTTTACTCAGCTCCAACTGACTTTCTGCCCGACTTACACTGAATTTTCTCGGCACCTACTATCCACTTGGTCAAGCTTGGTAGAAATTTTTTTATATAACTTGTTCTTCTAAACTTTCTTAGTGTAGCCAACATTTATAGCCTTAAGTAGATTATTAATACATCATATCGTCATTGTCTTAACTGATCCTTGTACTTCATTACATAATCATAGCTCAACCTTTCCTCTAGGTGCTTTTGTTACATCTTATTGATCAAATCCTCTTCATCAATCAACTAAGTGATAGTACTTAAATCTTATAAGCAGTTGTCTTACCAACAAATAGCAGGTTGACATCAGTGACAAAATAATGATTGAAACACATAGTCTTCTTCAACAATCTCCTTCTTTCAATAATCTTTCTCAACAATGATCTTTTCAATCAAATCTCAACAAGAAGGTGAGTACTATTCCATCCTTGATGACGATCCCACTTCTAGCTTTTGCTTCTTGGTTGCTGGTTCTAAAGGTGTGCTTTTAGAGTCTTGCCTCTAATAGATTGGCACAAGATGTGCTTCCACCATTCTAGAAACTACATATCTAACTTTTTTTTGGAGGGTGTACTGTCATGGACTGATGATAGTTCTTCTTAATAATATTTTTTTCCACCTCCTTATCTTGATCAAGATATGTCTTTATTAATTTCTCCTTTTTCTATTCTATGTTTTCATAATTCCAACAAAATATGTCATCAACTTATTTTTTTGTCTCCCCAAAATCTTATATCTCTCAAACGATCATATTGACTATCTAAAGAATTAATGAATTCAAGAAATCTACTAAATACTCTCCATTTTTCATTTTTTACATCCTATTCTTGTAAGGAAAATGTAATGCCCCGCCCGGAGATCCTTGGAAACAAGGATTCAAATCAAGCCAAGATATTTTTTTTTTTTACAAGTATGAATGCACATGACAACATCATACAGGGATCACAACGATCGCAACGGAAGACTTCACCACCATCCTGGCAACCAACAAATCTCCAAACGCCACCACCAAACTGACACACACAACCAAAGCCAACAATGACAATGCACATGATGAGGGCACAAGAAACAACCACTCATCAACAAAACACCATGCTGGGGTAATATGCAGAATCTCAAAATTTGGCTATGCCTGAAATCCTGAAGCCTTGAAAATTGGCTAAGTCTGGATTTTTGAAGCCCTGAAATCTCCTAGAATCCATAACTTATCTCTGAGAGGTCTGAAACCTATCTCAAACGATTTGTCGCATATATTAAAATATACGTCAACTTATACTTAAACGATATATTTTAAACCCCTAGGAAATCTGTTTTGAACCAAGAAGGTGTAAAAACCAAAAGGGTGTCCAAAACCAACTTCCGAACTTTCATCCGACAAGCCTAGATAGCCCCTGTTTCTCGCGCGACAAAGAAAACTGGTCTACAGTTTCGCACGAGATCTTTCACCGCTTCGCGCGAGGACTACTGAGCTTCGCGCGAGGATTCACATTCTCGTGCGAGGATTCCCTACGCGTCGCGCGAAGATCTACATTCTTGCGTGGGAAGTGTATTCTTTCGCGCAAGGAAGAAATAGTTTCGCGCGAGGAGAAAACAGTCTCGTGCGAGGAAGAAACAGTCTCGCGCGAGGAAAATACAATCTCGCATGAGGAAACAAATCAGCGCGACACAAAACACAATCAAAAAGCTAAACAAACAAGGAAACCTCCACATCGAGGAGTACCGGATCCACGTAAATCAAGGAATGAACACTCGAGAGCACTAACAGCAAGGAAAGAGGAACATCTAACCATCTAAAACATAAAAGCAAAGCACTACTGAAATAAACATCGCAATGAACAAAATACATTTCAGAGCTAAACAACCAAATAAATGCGCGGTTCCTCCCAACCGTCAATAGCATCATAAGACCATCGTGGGTCCTAGCCATCCCCCGCAAGTAACATCCCAAGCCACCGACCAGATCGTCAGTACTATCGAAATAGGGATGTCACTACTAAAACATGCAACAATATAAGCATAAGGAAATCTAACATGCTAGTAGTAAAGCATAAGATAATCCTATAGCAGATAACATCTCCTATTACATGCTAAACAACAATAAGCAACAGATGTACTACTAAATCAAATAACATCATCTAATCATATGCTAAACATCATGATAAGGGAATGCGTCAAGTAAACTAACATCATCTAAACATGATATCGAAGCATTCCAATGAAAGCATAAATCACAAGAAAGCATATTCCAGAACTCGAAGTACCAAGTGAAAACATCTAGCAACGGTCGCACTAGGATAAGAGACCGTCTATGTACACCAGTCCATAGCAGTGGTGAAGGTAGCTACGCCTCCCAACCACGTGGCACCTATAGGTCCACACCCGCCATGCTGATGGAGATAATGATCCAACCACAAACACACATAAAACACAACATCCATGGCTAACACTCACACCAGACAGTATGATGGCTGCAACCAAGAACCTAAGACAATGGAAGGAGTACAGGTCCTGGTCAGACACTCAATAGGCTACTATGTAGGGACTAACATCATGGAGAGTCGCTTGGAATCGAAAAGCCCAAGCTTGGATCGTGTGTTTCAACTCCTCAACCGAGGGCCCCACACACACATTTTATTATCTTAAGTTTTATTATCAGTCACACATTTTCTTTAATTATCACTTATTTAAAACTTCCTCTGCCAACCCTATGGGACTAAGGTCACTAGGCTGCGAGATAGAAGCCCCCTCCATATGCTACCCTACCCTACCCATGCTCATCCTATGACAAGTGCCCGTGGGCATGCATACTCCCATCCCAACCCCAATGATCATAACTTCCGGCAAATCCACAGAAGATTGGGCCTCGCAAGTCACCCAACAAATGTACGCGTACGTACTCGTGTGTGGCGCACCACCATCACGAAGATCATAACACAAGGACAGGAATGACAACACAATGCAAAATAAAGCACCCAACTGAAAGCAACTCAAGAGGACGAATTCTACACGAATCCCAAAGCCAATAAAATCATACATCATGAAATCACTCAACTGGCCTCAATCTGAGAGTATGGATTCTACACAAATCCCAATGATGTAACAAGACCAAACATCGTGAACTCACTCAACCAGCCTCAATCCGAGAGTATGGATTCTACATGAATCTTAGCATTCACGAAACAAAAGCAAAGGTCCAAAAGAAACCATAATAGGTAACAAATCACTCAACCGAACACAAAGTCGGGAGTACGGGTCCGACATGCATCCCAATGCAACATAAAAGTGCAATAGTGGTCTGACTGATATCCAAATGGATCATTTAGGTCCACGAACCACAATGTGCCAAAAAAACTCAAGAAAATAGGGCAGCACGCAAAACGAGGTGAAAACCTCAAAAATTAAAAAAATTACAAAATTAAAACCCATTTGGCCTTTGGGATCAAAAACCCCAAAAATCCAAAAATAAATGGAATCGGACACCGTATGCAAAAATAGCCAGCATAACGGTGCAAAACTCCAAACCCTCTTCCCAAAATATAGGGAAATGTTCATACCCGCCCAACCGGGTAGAACTAACATATAGAAACGGAGGGGAACACTAGTTCTCAGCCTCCAAACAAACGGCTACCAAAAACAGAAGCTGAAACAGAGCAGAAACAATAAAACGAGAAAGCCCTACCTCACAGCCAAAAGGGCAAAACGAGAATCTGAACCATAAAATAAATATCCCACAGAAGTAGCTGAAAATCGCGGCAATCCAAAGTTTCCCCGAGCTGGATCCAACGAGCCCAACCTCGCGACGATCCCACGCCCGTAGCTCCCACAACGAACAAAACAGTAAATCCTCATGAAGAGGATTTTGGGTTTTACTCTCCAACTTTCCAATTTGAAAGTGAGAAGTGAGGAATTAAATTCCTCTTTTTGGATACTTATTCACTTTTTGGGTGAATAATCGATTAGGGAATTTAACCAGCCAATCCAGTTAAACTCCAAATCGACCCAAACGAAAACAAGCTATTCCTATAAATAGGAATTCATCTATGGCAAAGCTGCCAGAAATTAAAATAAATCAATTAAAAAGCCCGAAAACCCAAAACACATAAATCTCCTTAAACAAATTTCGCGACAATGCAAACCTCTAAATGCACAGGCACGCTTACTGGTCTAATCACATAATGCAAATGAGTTCGGATTTAATAATCACCGAAAGGTTTAAATTAAACATTTAATTAAGGATACGTCGACCATACAAAGGCAACATTGGTGAAATATGAACGACTGAATCACTAACTCCATGTGCCACTGCCAGGGATATAAATCCTGCACACTAAACAACATGATCAAGTGTAATTTCATATAATAATATAGCCGAAGCAATAAATGCATTAAATCACCTAATTTAACCATTTATTTAATTATATTAAAATAATCTATTTACATCATTCACGTTCACAAAAGGCATAGTAACACAGGAATGAAGTAAATAACCATAGCATTAAATCCATTACATAACATAATAAGAGATATGTCCAAATACCAGATAACCAAATAACATCATAAAACACACTGTCATCTCAAAATGGCATCATCATGCAATATGATTAACTGAACAGCATAGTAGTCTAATATCTATGATACTGAAATCAAAGAGTAACATCTGACCCTCGGGTCCTCTCAAATGTAAACATCACATGAGTAACAAATATCTCTCTAATTAGAAATATAACAAGGTAAATTCCTGCAACAAATAACCAAATAATCGAACAAGAACAATCCATTCTAATTACTTAAGCATTTAATAATGATTGATTACTTTGCATTAAAAAGGCATTTAAAACACATAAGCAAACACAGTCATAAACATGACTAACCACTGCTATAGGAACCTAGTCTAGTGTAGCATGGTAATAGTACATAGTGCAATCTCTGCACACATCTCAGGGTAATCATAGAACAACCTCATGATACCACATCGATCCTGGTAACCACTGGCACAAACCTCAGTGAACCAAAAATCACATCATAATCTCAAAGATCAGTCAAAAGCATAATCAAAGCAACTGATAAAGAAACATAAATCCAAACACCTCAACAGTGTAGACCACTCAGGGTCACAATCATGATCCCATCACAACAAAAGATCATCAAGGTTGCATCCATCAGGACGACTTACAAAAGTCAAATGGGAGAGGCACTACAGAAAACTAATTTCTAACTATATCCTCAGGATAGTAAAACATTTGATTATAAGCTTTACCTTTAATTCTTTCTTTAAACATTTCAGAAAATCCTTTTGGGTCTAGAAATCTAGGATGAGATTGAACCATCTGATATTTATCTAGGAACTTACCCAAGTGTGTCCATTCTCCCTTTGTTATCACAAAATGGTGAGCCGCTATGAAGCTTGGAAAAATTGTTCCTTTGCATCTTCCCACCAAAATCTCTCTCTTTGAGCCCTCTAATTTGCCACAAAAATTTAGCAACACCTACCTTAAATGGTACTTGGTAAGGTAGGACATGAGACATGCCCTAGAATCCATATACTCTAAAAAAAATTGAGATAGAGTATGGGATACTATCTCCCTAATTATGATTAACCTTCAAATCCTTAGCACAATCCTTAGGTCTGATCAAATCAAAACAAGGTTTGGGAATACGAGGGTTATCTTGGACTAACAATGCCCTCATCTTTGGTGCAAAATATTGATCAATCAGACAAACTAGTATCACTGACCTCCCAAGTCATATCAAAATTCCATAATTAAATTGGTAAATTTTCACTATCTCTTTCTTGTTCCAATTTCATGTCTTTTCCAAAGATAAAAACACCTTTACAAAGACACATTTTCATGAGAAAAGAATACTAAACACAAGCTTTATCAACCTTCCCCTTAATTATGCCTATTAATCCATTATATATCTCTTTAGCCATGTGGGAAGAAATATCAAATATGGATCTCATTCCATACTATAATATCTCGGTCATCATGAACACCAGGGACATTGGGGCATGCTCTTGCTCATCCATGCCAAAAATATTACAAAGAGAAATGTATAAAGCTTGTTCCCTAGGATTGAAATATTTCTTCAATAGAGACTCTAGAGTAGATGGTATTACTAATGTCAAATTCCCTACCATAGCAAAATGCTCTTGCAATGGCTTACCTCAAAGATATACCCTTTGTGCATCATATCTTGCCTGCAAATTATTGAAGTCAATTTTCTCATGTAGAGCAGTGTTGGAATTTAGCATAAAAAATTCTCTAATTTCTTTAGCTATAACCTTAAAAAGGTTATCCTAAGAATGGCTCTTTACCATTCATAGTATAGGGTCATACCTCTTGGCCATCATGGGCAACAAGTCAACAACATCCATAAACACACCTGGCACAACAAGCTTCCAACATCAAAATCTCAAATAGTACTGAGTGGTTATTATGGTTCTTCTACAAAAACCATCTTTTAAATAGTTCCAGGCCACCAAAATTGATGTCTTTTCATTTCTCAATAAAATTTTGATATCATACAAGCCTTTATCTATTTTCAATCTAAGGCATTTGGGAACCAATTCTTTTCCTTTAGCAATTTCATTAGTTGAGGTGGTAAATTATTCTAGGAAGTCATCATGGACATTTTTGTGTTGGTATCTTGTCTTCCTATAGAAATCCCTTTGTGGAGGCATCTTCCCCAAATTTTGATATTTCCAAGATGATTTTTTTAAACTTGGAAGGATAAAAATCTTACCAGCACTTCTTACATATTGCAATTGTAAAAAAACTTTCCTTCCATTGCAACAATTCATACAATTTGAACAATACTAAAAACCTAGCTCTGTTCACTATGCTCAAAAGATTTGACATTGTGGAGAATGAGGGAGAAACCTATATATTTAATTTTGAAATCATTCACACAAGGAGAGTTAAATTCACCATTAAAGTCTGCAATAGTCAAATCGTGCATCCAATGAATTTTTTTATAAAAATTGGCCATTGATATGAAGTATTTCTGATGGTTGTGATTCAAACATGCTACTGAGTCATCTTTCCACTAGCAGGACAAGTGGAAACCTCTCACATTGTTGTGAGACTTAAAATTTGTGCATCTTTAATTAGTGATATAGTGACAACCATGGATTACTTGGTGATCAAATAATCAGGAATAGCTATAGTTCTTTTAGTATTTCTTTACAGAGTGGGCCCACTGGGAACACACGTCACTTACTCACTTACTCAATTTTGTTAAAAATCCTTCATGTTCCTTTTGAGACTATGCAACCATCATTGATCTATTTAATGTTGGACGATCAAGATATGCTTGTTGTTGTATCATATCATTGGCCTGCTAGGAAACATGTCACAATGTCATGTAGTCACTATACTTAAAACACTCACAACTTTGGGTCATGACATAATGAAAATCGATGATTCATTTTGATCCGACATCTATAAGGGAAGACATTTACACTAGCTTCATTTGGCCCACATGGACACATGCCATTCTTTTTCTATGTTGCCATGTTTAAAGTCCTTGCTACTTTCCATACCAACATAGCTACAATCATTTATCTACCTTTGATCAATGGATGAGAAAAAATACTTTTAATTTCAAGGAGAGGCCCACCTTGGACACATGGCTTCATCTCATTATGTCACATACTTTATCTACTAAGCATCTTTTCACCGTGAAAAAATGACATTCATTGATCCATCTTTGATCTGATGCCTGGAATTCTTTAGTTATGTTCCTTCACTATGACACACTATGACATGCATCAACATGTTGCATAGTTGCTATGATTAATGGCCCTATTAATCCTTATGGAAACAAAGTGAGGATCATTGATTTCTAATTTAATCAACAAATGGGAACAATACATTAATAACTACGTACAGTGAACTTATGAGAAAAAAATAATCTGACACTTGTTGTCTCCTGATTATGTCATTTTCCTTTTGAAGCTTGCAAAACTTATGGTCCCAACCTATCCATATGTCTTTACATCGCTTTCTTGCATTATTTAAAAATCATACACTTTATTTTGGTGACTATATGACCATCATTGATTTTCTTTTAGATCAACAACTAAGAAAATAGTATACTATATTGTCACATAAGGACCCACTGGACACATGACAAACTCTCACATTCTCACGTTGCTTAAAACCTGTGCATTTCTCCATAGCAATAATGCAACATCTATGGATCTTCATCTTGATCAATGATTAGGAAGACATCCAGAAATATTTTTTTCTTGAGTTGTGAACCAACCACGGGGTGATAGTTGTCCTATGATGATTTGATTTCCTTTAGAGGTTTATGGACCCACCACATCCACACGTCATGCTCTTGCTATGTTGCAATGGTTAAGAAAAGAAAAAGTCCCCATAATGAAAAAGAAATAAGTGTTGATTCTTTTTTATGTGAAGACTAAGATTGATCATTATAATTGTTGCATTTCTTTGGTCCCATTGGACAGGTGTCACAAGTTCATTTTATCATAGAAAATAAAGAAACTGCACCTTTGCATAGTGACAAGGTGAGAACCATAGATCTAAGATGAATCAAAAGGTTATAAAATAACTCATCCCTTGGGTTAACCAAAAGAAATTAAACAACATGCAAACAAAGTAGAATGTAACCGTCGGGAAAAAAATAAAACCAAGGATATAGGACAATAACCCCACATTAAAAAAATTAAAAACCTACGTTAAGTAGAACCTTAACAAGGGATCAATACAAAGCAAAGGGATTTAAATCATTTTATCACATGTAGGGTTTATTTTAAAAATTATCGCCCTAGAAGAATTAAAAAAGACTGTTGAAAATCAAAATTTGAAAATCCTTTTGAACATAATGACACTCAAAGAGGGGCTTATAGTGGCTTTTTTTGGGGATGATGAATGATTTCCATTCATACAAGGGCTCAAAAACTCTGGACAAAGCAAATCACATACTTGACAACATTACAAAGAGTGACACAAAAGAAAAAAAGAAAAACACAACTGTATACAAAGAGAACAATATGTACAACCCCTAACAACTATTCATGGAAAAGAGAAGCATCTTTCAAGAGAAATACCTTTTCAAGAATTTTCCATGAACTAGTAGTTCCAGAATATCTCCACTAAGCTCTTTGGAATGTATTAATCTTCTCCCCACTTGGAGTTTACTAAATATGGGCTAAGCCATATAGGGTCAAACTTGCCATGCTTCCCCTTATCCTTCATTCTTGCATTCTACACTAACACTGGGTCTTCAAGCTCAAATTATCTCTCCACTGCCTTTATTTCAAACAAGTATTTCATTTGCAATTGTAATTTAGCATTTTAGACATAGGCTTCTCTTTTGTGTTCATTTAATTGAACAAGTTCATCCATCCTTTTCCTACATATCATCTATAATATATTCATCATATTTTAGGATAAAGTTGTATAAACCAATCAAGTTGTTCTAAGGAATTCTCGCCTTAATCCCATATACTAGATTAGAAGGTGTTACTCCTATTGCCTTCTTGATTGTTACTTTGTCAACCCAGACTACCAAAAGTAGTCTAGAGTCCCATGACTTTTTGTTGTCATCTAGAATCCTTTTAAGGATCTTCAACAAGCTTTTATTTTTGAATTATGCCTGCCCATTTCCTTACAGATGATATGGAGATTATGTTGATCTAGTGATGCCATACTTGTCACAGAATTGTATGAACTCATATGATTTGAAGTACATGGAATTATCAATTAAAATTCTTTTTGGGCATCCAAATCTAGTGATTACATTATTCAATAGGAAACTATTTACAACCTTTCTAGTTGTTTTTCTAGTGGGGATGGCTTCTACCCACTTTGTGAAATATCCAGTTGCTATAAGGATCCATGAATAGCCAATGCTAGGTTTGTTTGTTATTTCTCCTATGAAATCCACTCTCCACTGTCGAAAACGTGCCTGGATTTCTACTGGTTTCAATGGGGTGTTTTGAATAAATTTCAGCATGCCAACAAACCTCTAACAAGGGTCACATTTTCTAACTAAACAATGAGCGTCCTTAAATAAGCTTGGTCATCGAAAACTAGCTCTCATCATCTTGTGGGCTATTGTCTTGGCCATGTTATGTCCCCCATAGACTCCTAAGTGTATTTCAGTTAATAAATGATTTGATTCCTCATGGTTTACAAATTTCAACAATATCTCTTTAAAGTTTCTCCACCATTATTTCCCATCAATAATGAGGTATATGAATTCTTTCAACTTTGCATATCTTTTTTCATTTTCATTCAAATTAGGTGGAGCTTCCACGTGTTGTAGATAATAAATGGTATTCTTATACCACTCACAATAATCCATATCACAAGCATATGAAAAGGCTTTACACCTTTAATGGTGAATTTAACTCTCCTTTAATGGTGAATATTCTAATCGTTCCTTGATCTAATATGTCTCTCCTCAAAATTTTGATACTTTGTTCTTGATCAACTAAATTCTACAATGGTGTTCTACTTTTTCTAAGTCTTTACACCCCTTTGCACTTTGCTAGCATTTTACCATAAACTCTCACACATTTGCACAAATAATGAGGTTTCATCCTCTTTTAAAGGCTTCGAAGACTTAGGTTTAGGTATGAATCTATGATCAAAATTCATTCTTCTTTTCCTGCTCAATTCTTTCACTTTTCCTATTGGTTGCATGCTTTCTCCATTTTTCTTATTGGTTGCATGCTAATTGCATAGGGAATGCAAAAGATTCAATTTTATCTTCAAGATCCTTCAAGATTCATCCTAAGTTGGCTCAAAAATGGTTTATATTTGAGTTTTTAAAGACACAAACTCATATGTTGATTATGTGTTACTCGATACTTACTAGTTGCTGATGCTTGGCACATATAGGAATTCTATCTCACCTGGCTCCTATAGTAATTCGATTTAGCTTGACATCTATACTTTTCTTGGTACCTGAAGTTCACTCAACACCTATTAAATCTTTGGCTTGACACATACTATAGCTTGGCATTTGTATTATACTCGACATCAGCTTGAGAATTGGTTAAGTGTGTTGACACTCAATTGTCAAAACCAATCTGAGACCAACAATCTCCCCCTTTGACATGAGTGGCAAAAACACTTAACTAAGCATTATGAGTCTGGTTTCTATGAGTATACTACATATTTTGTTTGGCATATGTAAAAAACTTCAAAAGCTTGTTCAAAATTTTGTAGAAGACTATATACCTTAAAAACTTGTAACTCCCTCTAAGTTGATGTGCCATTTCTGTAAGCGAAATTCCCTTAAGCTGAATTTGTCTCATGCTAGTTCCATTATCTACTTTGTTTGTACTCTATATCTTCTTTGTTTGTACTTTGTATCTGCTTCATTTGTACTCTATATTTTCTTTGTGTCTGCTCTGTATATGCTTTGTTTGTACTCTGTATCTACTTTGTTTGTACTATGTATCTGCTTTGTGTCTGCTCCCCCTTTCACACATCTTCTCGCAATTTTTGTTTTCCTTTTGGCTTTATTCCTTATCACTCCTCAAAATTCAAAATTTGAATATCTCCCCCTTTGGGTATTACTCCCTTTATCTACACATCCATTCTTATTATCTCCTATCTTTATTATATCTCCCTATCTTCTTCTTACATGAATATCTCCCCTTTTTGACACTTATGTCAAAGGGTCCTAAAAATGAATGGAATATTTAGCCAAAAATGTTTTATTTACCTCCATTATTATCTTTAGAGAAGCATCCCAATTGTCTAAGGCAATTTCTAGTGCTTTGAGCTAGATGGCTATCTTTGCTGCAAGATGTACAAGGCTTCTAATGTAGAAAGATTAGGGTCTTTCTTCAAAACATTTTTTGCATAGGCCACTTCTTTATGCAATAATTCTAGATGTGGGGTGATTTCAAACTATATTTGTATTAGTTTGGGAACATTAGCCTCTTCTACTATTAATACAAATAACTTTTTCTAAGTGCAAAGCATTGTGGCAAAATGCTTCTCACTTTGAGTTAGATCCTTAGGTAGCTCAGTGCTGGATATCTTAAGATTCCTCTCCAAGCTCAGTATTCTCTGGCTAGTCTCTTGTGTGAAATATGAATAGTCACATAGTTTGGAATACAATGAGAATATATTCTCAAGTACTATTTTCACCTTTTCTACCTTCTTAGCTAGTTCTACTTGTGATAGTGCTATCTCACTAGATATCTTCTCATTAACCTTCATTTGAAATTTCTTTTCAAACCATTCTAATAATTTAACATTAGTATCAAGGTCTTCATTTTGTACTTGGTCCACTATGTTGGATAGTTGCTCCATGATGGGCTTTGTTTCATTAGGTACTGGAAAGTTAAATGCATCAATGAATGTCTTTGATTTCTACTAATGCTTGCCTTTGTCTATACTCATTTATGAGTATCTCCTGCTTCTTCTTTCTCTCCAGTGCCTCTTGCACTTCATTTATCTATGCTAGGTTCATTGTCTTATAGTCATAACATGGTATGACTATTTCTTCATCAAGTGAAAGGTCTCCAATACTCTTGCTACCTTGGTGGAGCTCAATCTTGGTGCTGAAATTTGTAGGGGTACT
Source organism: Cupressus sempervirens (assembly GCA_028749045.1). Classification (NCBI taxonomy): domain Eukaryota; kingdom Viridiplantae; phylum Streptophyta; class Pinopsida; order Cupressales; family Cupressaceae; genus Cupressus; species Cupressus sempervirens. The sequence goes on along the minus strand of CM053788.1, from coordinate 576,528,108 downwards.
ACATTAGTGCTTGACTGCTTGGTAGGAGTTCCCATAGTAGGTAGATTAACCAATGTTTGTATTGCCTCTTGCTCTCTTTCCTTGGGGGTTTTCTCATCTTCCTTATCTTCTTCTCTTTTGATTTGATCAATAACAATGATTTGAGGAGGTGCACCTTGGTTTTGTGTTGTAGGAACATTTTTTCCTATTTGCTCCTTTGTTGACTCCTCTGTAGTTGTTGTTATTATCACTTTGAGATCAACCTTAGCAGTTGTGTCTTGTGCTACTTGCTCTTTTGGTTTATCATCTATAGATATGGGAGGTTATGAAGGTGGTTCTTGTGTGTTCACCTTCTCCTTATTTATTTTAGCTACAACCTTTTGTAACTCTTCTACACTCACCAAAATAGGACTTGTGCACAACTGTGATTGCAATGTTGTTTGGTGAAGGATCTTTCTGAGATCCTCTACAATCAATGGATTGATGTTCTGACATGAGGTGTTAGGAACATCTTTCACAATTAATTTCTCTATAGATGTATGTGCTATATGTGGAGGACTGGGTGGTGGCAATTGTGTGTCTTGGACACTCTATTCTTGTTGTTGCTCCTTAGCTATTGCCTCATCACCTTTATGCGTCTTCTCCTCCATATAACTTCTTCTTTCTCTTTTTCTCCTTCTTCCTCTTTTTCATTTTCCTCTTCCTCCTGATCATCATTTCTTCCCTCAAAGGGATCTTCTTGTCCTTCTTTGATTGTTTGGAGGCCATATATAACTTTCCACATGAGAGTGGATTTCTTCACAACATCCTCAATCTTATTCTGTAGAATGTTGAAGGCTTTGTATTTAGGTGCAAATTTTCTCTCATGTTTCTTATTAGCCTTACTTATTTGACCTTGTGCAAAGTCTAGCATTACATGAGCCAATTTTGACTCCCTTATTTCCTTCTCCATTTTTAGGCAGTAATGCCATTTATTTTCAACAATGGAGCTTAGATCCTTAGGCATTGAATTATCCAATTCAAGTGGATTAGTCTTGAATTTGGCCATCATAGTGTAGATAGATTCTTCCACTATGTTTTTTTCTTCTCTACTTAATTTATTAAAATCAATGGTCTTTAAACCAGTTAAATATGCATTATCCCTAATGTTATCATAGACATTTATAAGATAAGATTTGGTGGTATGAATTACCACTCTGAATTGATCATTGTTAGATTTTGTCTTCTCTTCATTTGACTTTGGGGGTGCAAAATATTTTCTTCTTTTCTTTTCTGTTGGCCCTCCTTGTTCTGTGCCTTTTTTCTTCTCTTGTTCTTTAGCCACTTTTGTTGTTTCCCTAGTGTTTGCCCTTGTAGTTGGCTTGGTTAGGCTCAGTGTTGTTTCTTTCTTCTTCTGTTTGGGCTATGCAGTAGGTTGTTTTTGTGCTTTTCTCTTCTTAGGTTTAGCCTTGGGTGCTTCCTACTCAACACCTTCTTCTTCTTCTACATCCTCACCCATGCCTTGGGTCAATGCAAGTATCTCATGTCCTTGGTCTTCTTCAATATCTTTAGCTTCTACATCTTCTTATTCTTCTTCAACAGTGCCCTCACTAAATTTTTCCTTTAACTACTTTACCAATTTGTCCTTCTTCTTTAGTGTGGAGGCAGTCTTCAACTCCATGTCCACCTTTGATCTCACCACATCAAAAGTACCAAAATGTGGTGTACTTTTGTCCACTTCTTCTAATAATAGTGCAATTATAGTTGTAGATGCCTCATCTATATTTATTTCATATCCAAGAGGTCTTAACCATCTAACCCTTGGTATTGCTGCTTGTATGTAAGTATAATCAATATCTATAAGAAATCATACATCAATTACATGTTGTTATACCAATGAAACTGGTATCCTTAATCTCTATTTCATGGTCTTCTTGAAATCTTCAAAGTAACTTGTCAAAAGGGTTTCAAAATTAGCTCTCATTTGTTCTATATATTCATTAACTTAAACTACTATGGACCTATTGGTCTTCCAGCTTACTTTTCCAAAGGATGGGAATTCATTTTGTACATAGAAAAATATGCAAATCAAAATTGCACCAAACTTGCACTATGCTCCCTTGGTTCTCCTTATTATTGTTAAGTTCTCATTGATCTGTTGCAATTGCAGTTCTGCAAGATCATAAGTATGATCCTTTTTCACTAGTTTGTAACCAAAATCCACTGCAATGCATGGTACACTGTTAAATCTGTTGGATTGATAAAATTTATGTGAAATAACCCTAACAGCAAAGTCAACAAGAGGGTCTTGGATAGTATCTATTGTCATTTCTCTCTTGTGCCATTTGACACCTGTGTTCTTATCAATTGTATCCTTTGAGTCACCTCTAAGGGTCTTTTTATATTCTAAGGTTGGGTACCTTGTTACCTTGTGTACAATCCTTTTTGTTATCTTCACTAGACCATCTTCTAGCCACAAAATTCCATCGTGAATCATGCTCAACACTATCCTGATCCATTTAGTTTTGAAAATTATGAGGAATTCTAGGGCATGAGTCAAACCCTTCCTTTCAAATGTTTGGTATTCTTCCTTCAAGACTCCATTTTCACACAATCTTTCATATGCTTCTCTCACCTCCATGTCTCCTATGGCTCCAATTTTGTAGTTGTAACACCTTCTAACATCTTGGACCATAACTACTTTAGGTGGAACAATAGATAGGGCTCTAGCTGGATCATTTTTGTATGCCACTTCAGGGATTGGCAAAAAATTAGGTTTTTAAACTTCATTAGACACTAATTGGACCTCAAACTATTCTTTCTCTTATGGTTTCTTAGAACTGGAGGCCATTTATGTGATCTAGGGTTTAAACATGAAGAAAATGTGAAATTGTGTAGCTTAGCATTAGTGTAAATACCTTCAATCGATGAAATTGTATCGAATCACTATTGAAATTGGCTCAAATGCTAGATTCTCTACTTTGAAGTTGTTCTACACTCTTCTTTGTCTTTGGTCTTCATTTGCGATGAAGAAAAATGGTTCAAAATGCGATAATATACCTTATTTTCATAGCATAATGCTTAATGCATTTACAACTGTTACTCAACTTCTTAAGCATTTTTGCATTACTCAGCTTCCATTGACTTTCCATCACTCGACATCCACTGAAGTATCCCTCACTCGACTTCAACTAAAATTTCTCTTCACTCAACTTCCACTACCAACTTGGTTGCAACTAATCACTCAGCTTCTACTGACTTTGGCAATTAACTTGGCTTGTACTTGGAATTTTACTCGACATTTGAAGGAAACTCTACAAAACTTATGAAAACTTGAAATTTTAACTTTGCATCTCTATTCATTCTGATCTCTTCTTTTTAGTGCTAGCTTGTTTAGGAACTGATGTATGATAAAGCTTTGTATATCAATTCCACATACCCTCTTTTGCTTAGTTTGATAAAGTGTGACCATTTGACCTTTTGGGTAAAGTGATCCCTTCATTTGATGTGTTGCTTCCATATTTCTTCTTCCATGTCTTATTCATTTCTCCTTTGATGTGTTCAACATCTACCTTTTCTTTTCTTTTGTTAAACTCTAAATTTGGTGCCTTTGACCTTGTTGGACAATTCCTGCCAATATGACCAGTCTTCAAGCAACTAAAGCATGTACTCTAACTGAGCCATCTGCTGTAATTTCCACTAAAATGTGTTCTTATGTAATTTTCAAGGATGTATCCATATTCCTAACAGTAATGACAACTATACTTGGTGTTGTAGTCTGAATTGTAGTGATGTCCATGATTATTTCTCCTTGTTGGCTGATTAGGTGTCCACATAAGCTTTGATCTACACTCAAAAGCTCTATGTCCATACTTCTTGCAATTGTAGTAGTGACCTTCAATTCTTGGTGTTCTGATAGTCCTAGTCCTACAGTCATGTGCTTGATGTCCTTGCTTGTTGCATTTGTGACAATGGCCCACATTCTTATATTTTTCATGTTGATGGGCATTCTTGCTCCTACACACATTAGAGTTATGTCCCTTTTTACCACAAAAATGACATGTAGGTTTAGTGTTCTTACCTTTTTTACTTCTTTCTTCTATAGTCTTGGATGATTCTCCCTTTTCAGTGTTGATGTATCCTAGTTGTTGTAGACACCTAAAAATCTTTTAAAAAATAAAGTATTTTTATTTTTTGAAAAAATACCTGATGACATCATCATTTATTAATTAATTAATTAATTAATTAATTAATTAATTTTTATGCCATTAAATCCCTTTATCTTAATTAAAAATATTTAATTAAGGAATCCCTCCCAAAAATGTTTAAATCTTATTTAAACATTATTTCCTTATTTATTAATTATTTAATTAATAAATTGACCAAAATTCCTAAAATAAATTTAAAAAATTATTTTTTGCCCAAAACTTGGCCAATTTCCTTATGACCAATAACCTCTTCCAAAATCTTCTAATCTTTCTTTAATTTTGATTAAAGGCTAATCCCATCATTTCCTACCCCTAATCCCAACTCAAAATATTTAATTAAGATTAAATATTAATCCTCATGTTTATTAAAAAAATTTAATAAATATCTCCTCAACCCAAACTCTTGAAATAAATAAAACTTTATTTATTTCCTAAAAAACTAATTTATCCTCATCCTAAGAAGTTCTAGACTCTTCTAGAAAGTCTTCATCCTCATCCTAGGAAATTCTAGACTATTCTAGAAAGTCTTTATCCTCATCCAAAGTCTAGACTCTTTTAGAAGATGTCTTTAAACCTAATCCTAATCCCCTCCTAAACCTTGTCACATTCCCTAAACATGGGTTAAGACTTGCTAACTCAAGCCAAAGTTAACAAATATCTCCTCCTTCACCCACCCTCATTAAATGCCATCCACTTGTCTATCCCTAAGCTAATCCTAAACCATCCTAATCCATCCTCTAATAATTTGCACAAGCCTAAACAAGCTTAAAACCTTCCTAATCAAGTCCAAGTCGAAATTGCTCTCATCACCCTCAAAATATCTCAACCATAAAACTTTATGAAGTCCACTAGGTCATAAATGACTCTTACAAGCCCTTTTATTGCTCTTACAAGCCATTATGAGGGTCTTTATGAAGATTTTATCCCTTGAGCCTCCTTTTTTGACTCATTCTTCCCCTTTCCTCCATCCTCTCACCATGTGACATGTGTCACTCCTTGATTGGCTATAAGGAAGCACAATTCATGTGCTCTCTTCTCATGCAATCTAAGCCCTCCATGAGCTTTTTCCCATCCTTGCATCTTAGCCCTCAATCCCTCAAGCCTCTTGCCTATAAATTGGATCCTTCCCCTTGGCAAAATAACACAATCCATGAAGTAAAGTTATAATGCTATTTTGAGAGCCAAATTCATACTAAAGCCATCTATCCACACCAAAAATCCACACTCATCCATTGAAGCCTTTGGAAGCATATTGAGCATACATCCTATCCATTTAGATAAAGCTACTCAGCAAGAGAGCTTCTTATTGAGAGAGTCCATTAATGGCTCATATTCTCAATTGAGAGCTCATCTTAGTCTATCTTGAAGTTTATGAATTTTGTTTAGTTTGTAGAAGCTTTATTTGAATTTGGTTTCTATTAGCATACTAACATTGCTCATATACATTTTGGCACGCCCGGTGGGACCCCGCATGGGTCATCTTCATTAGCTTTTTTAGTCAAGTTTTGTATGTCATTTGCTGATTTTGGCTAATTTTGCTTGTTTTTGTGATTGGTAGGATTGTATAAATTGGTATTGTAGGTCCACATGAGCATGAAGAAGACAAAGGAACTCATAGTCTATCTCATAGTATTTGCAGATTTTTCAAGCTTATAGGTGGACAAAGCACTTGCAATTCTTCTTCCTCTTCTTGTCTATATTCTTCTTATTCCATCTACTTCTTCTTCTTCTTCTTGTGGGAGATCTTGGCCATTTTTTTTTTAAGGAAGCAAAATCATACACACTTCTTTTTAGTGCTTAAAATGAACCCCCAAATCATACTTAAATCCATTAAAAAATTAAAAATTTGCAAAAAAGAAAAAATCTTTTAACAAAGTGAAACTAAACCAATCTAATCATTTGCATCCTTGCAACATCAAGGTTTTAGATGCATTCATGCAAAGTTAGGAACACTTCATTTTTGGGAATTTAAAAAGAACTTCAAGTTTCCATTTCAAAAGGTTCAAAATCAACACTAAGTGCACACTAAAATCTAAATCAAACTCAAAGCATCAATCAAGGATAAAATGAACCTCATTTGCAAATATGTTAAAGTTCTTTTAAAAATCTCATGAAAACTAAGAGTCCTAAATGGTTGCCAAAATTGTCCTAAAAAGCTTTGTTATTTGTTCCAAACAAATGTCTTGTTGCAAAATCTTGAATGTTTCTTAGGTTTTTTATGCATCAAAACAATCTAGGAATATCATTTTTGGGCTTAAAACATGCAAAATAGAACACAAAATCTTGAATGAAAAGTAGAGTCCAAAGAGTCATTTTCACTTTTGAGTCCAAAAAACAATCTTGAATGATCTAAGGTTAAAACAAAGCACTTCAAAGTTCTTAAAGCAACACACAAAATCTCAATCTTGAATGCTCAAAGGAAAAAACTTGAATGTTTAATCACTTGTCTTTGAATGCATGTTGCTAAAATCACTCTTGAGTGCCATGGATTAAAATCAAAATTTTTTTTTGTATGAATGCATGATTAAAACAAAAAATCCAATCTTGAATGCCATAGATAAAATAATCATCTTTTGGAGCATAAAAAGAATCTACATTTTTGTAATCTTTTAAGTTATAAAAACAAATAAAAAATGCTTTGAGTGAGTTTGTTGTTGGACTCACCCTCTTTAATCACCCATCAATTTAACCATTGGTTGCAATCTCAGTGCCATCTATGGGGATGGGTCCACCTAAGAGGGTGTTAAGTGCTCCACGCAAATCAAACTCCACTCACTTGGGTTTTTAGTGGTTTTTCTAAGTTAGAAAATTCCTTGAATGCACATTAATCTCGCTCACACTTCATTTGAGCATAAAAATTGGACAAATCTTGACGTGGAGGGCCTCTGGGCGCGCGCTTGAAATCGAACCTCACACACCTTTGTTTTGGGCTTAAAATAAACTCACACTCAATCTTGAATGCCTTAAAGAAAAATCAATCGATACTTGACGAGGAGAGCCTCCGGGCGCGTGAGTTTGCTTTTTTTGACCCTAACTCTTCTTATTGTTTGCATTCTTCGATTGATTTACTTTTGTTGGCGCTTCAAGTTGGAATTGAACATTGTCTCTTAAACATGAGTGCTTGCAAATTCTAGATTAGCACACATAAGAGTCAGTTGGTAAAAGAACAAGCGTGTTTTTTAGCCCAAGGTCATCCAAGTCTTCTCTCCCCTTGTTGTCTTTCGAGGCCATCTTGGGTGCATAAGATTAGGATCCAAAACCTTGTTTCTTTTTAGGAGGCCTGCTTGGGGATTTCATCACCCCTTGGGACGACCTCAACTCCAGCGTTCTGATAGAGTATAAAGATCAGGAGGTGAATCCAAAGACACCTCTCTTGGGATCAAAATTTTGTCACTCGGGCTAAGCCTCAAGGAACTTTATACCCTTGAGAAGTGAAAGAGGAGAAGTGGGTTACCGCTCCTCTCGGTTGTGTGACATCTTTTTGGTTTCATCTACGGATTTGGGCCTCATGTACCTTGCGTATATCGAGGACTCCCTAGCTATAACAAATTTCATCCTTGTAGAAAGATTCCTAGGATGTTGGTGTGTTTGACGTGCTTGCTCAAAACTTTTGTCTGCTTATTTGTTCATAGCTTTTGAATGAATGTTTGCCAACTTTGGTCAAAATCCCAAAAAAGAAAAAATCTCCTAGCTCAAGGCATACTTAGCGTAGTCACTGCCTCATCAGAAAATCATCCAAGCTCCCCCGCTGCAACCAAATCTATCTAGTTCCTTGCTTTAGAACAATCCCAAATCCAAAGTATCTCCAAATCATCCCCCCCTAGCTAGCTAGAAACCCAATCCAAAATCACACCCAAGCCTTTAGAGAGTTGTTGTCATTCTGCTAGAATTTGCTATCCAATCAATCCGACCAATCCACCAGCCTCACCAAGGTTATCCCTTTGACAGAGCTTTGTCTAGGGTAATCTAGCTTTGTCACTTGTTATCCCTCATCACCTTGAGCTAAAGGTTGGGATCCACAAGTGATCAATCTCGTGTCATGCCCATAGGATCATTAGTCTATTCTTAGGTTGACACAATCTCCACCAATCCAGTGCATAGGAAAGTAAAACTCTCACTTTTTGACAGCATGGCCTTGAAGTCTTCCATCCACAAGATAGCCAAAGATCTCCAGCCAATCCTCCTTAGGTCTGTCATACAGCTTTGACTCTCCCTAGGAAATCTTTCATCAGCCAATCCAAAATCTGTGCTTAATCCAAATCCAACCATGAGCTTCCGTGTTCATCCATATGCAAGACCCCATCCCCATCAAACTCATCATCAAAGCATGAAGTACCAATCCTATCATGATGTGTTTGGTCGCATTGTCCTTGCTCCCGCCACCTCCTATTCCAATGATGATGAAAATCTTGTTGACTATGACGGGTATATTGAAAGCCTTAGAAACATTCCCCCAAGCATCCCCCAAAATCAAAGAGTTATTCCAAACTATCTAGTCATGCCATCTGATATTCCAGCTTCCCCTCCATCACCCCATCAACCAAGCTTCCAATCTTCCACCCCCATCACACTAGCTATTCCTATCAATCCACCTCCACCTTCGACACATGAGTCTCCAAGGAATCTCCTAGAGAAAATACAAGAAAAGTTGCCTCCAACAGTCGATAAGCCTTGTCATCTAATCCAACCATGTGAAGTAGTCAGTGATGAAGCTTCCCCATCTATAATATCACCTCCATCTCCCATAGCTATCATCCCCATACCATCCATCAAATTGCTTAAAATCCTTCCACTTCCCGCAAGCATCAAAATCCCACCACCTATCAAATCCCTCCAAATCCTATCCACATCGCCTCCAAGCATTTCCCAAATCTCTTGTAATGATCCTTATGCATCTATCTTCTACTCACCCATCTCCACTACTGAATCTCCCATCTATCCATCCGTTGCCTTTGAAGAATCCATCCCTTCACCTCCTATCGCACCATCCACTCCAAACCAATCCTATCAAGATCCTGCCCAAAAGCATGTTGACATCCCCCAAAGCATAAATGAAGATATCATTGTACCATGTCTTCCATCCATAGTGCAGTCACCATCTCCTCCATCTCCAAAACCTCAAGCCATATCTCCTCCACTACAAGATATCTTGTCATCCCACCAGCTACATCAAGATCCTATCCTTCCATCTCCCCCACTCCATGCTTCCATCTTACCACCTATCCAAGCTATTCCACCATCTATAATCTACCCTCTTGGTTCACTTACATTAATCCACGGTGGCCCTCTCTCAGCAGAAGAATTAAGAACAGTATCTCCCCATTGCAATACACCTAATAAATCACTTCTACCATTTTCTACAAGCAAAAAGTTTCCTCAGCTTGTTCAAATGCTCAATCGATGGCATTATCAAGGTCAAGGTTTAGGACCACAAGAGCAAGGAATCAGAGAGCCTATTATTGCACAAAAAACTCTAGGATTTCATGGTCTTGGATATGTATCCAAAGGCTCACCATCTAAAGGTGTTGGTACACCACACCCCCAAACCAAGCCTATCTCCAAGCCCACCATGTTGGCCTCCCATCACTCCTTCAAGAAATCTTATGTCATCGCCCCTCCACCATCTTTGCAACCCAAAACAACCTACCATATCCCCCCTTCATCCGCTAAATCCATTTTGGGTGCCTATGTCCCAAAATCTACCATCCTCCATCCTCCTATTAGCCATCATAAAAATCCCATTCCATCCATTCCTATGCAAGATCAACAAAGGCACATATCAGGGCACATCATCCATCATCATCCCCCTACATGCACTTTCATATCCTCTCCATCTCACAAAGCTTCTCCTAACCATCTTCCCAAAGCTTACCACAGCAATGTGAATGCCAACTTCAAAATGCATAAAGCTAAAAATCCACATCCTAGGCAATCATATGTCTATTCTAAAAGACATACTCCAAAAAGGCAAAATCCAATCAAAAAATGCAAAACAATGCAAAAGCCTATGAAAAGAAAATCCAAAACCATGTGGATCCCCAAGAAAAAAGTTGAAACCCAATGCATAATGGCATCCACCCTTGCTAATCCCCCATCTAGTAACTCATGTCCCCGATCTCCTAACCCCATCTTGGGTGCCTATATCCCCAAGCACGCTTCCACAAATCCTCCATCACGCTCGCATCTACCATCTATCCCCCATATGCTCTTTTCACACCCGTTCCAACATGTTCCAATGTTGCTCTTGCAAGCATCCCCATCTCATGCTCCTTTCCAGCATTTTCATCCCTCCATCTCCTACCATCAATCCCATCTAATCCGATCTATTGCATAAATCACACATCTGGTGTACCAACAGCTAGCAACAAAATTGAACATTCCAACAGCCAGTGAAAAATCCCAAAAAAGCCAAAATAGCTAAAGAAAGCCAAAATCATTCCAGCTAAGTCAAAAAGTCAAAAAGTCAAAAAAAAAGTAAAGAAAAATAAAGCGTCCACTGGTGAAAACTTGGCAATTCAAGTGCCTTGGACAAGTACCATGATGAAAACTTGGCAAAAAAGCGTCATGCGTAATCCCGCCATCCCCAGCTTAGCCTATCACCCTCATGCTTTTGGTCATCTCTTGACATCCAACTCCATCTTCCAATCTATCCACCTATCCTCCATCCTCTAGCTTCCATCTCACACCATCCACTAATCTTATGCAGCTTCAGCCAATCATCTCAGCTATCATCCATCTCCCTAGCCCCTTCATCTTTTTCCATCCTAGCTTCAATCCTATCACAACCATCATAAGACCTCCTTCCGCATGTTATCTTCTAATTGGGGGCACTATATTCCTTGGAGATCTTGTCTTGTCCATCCTCCCTTGTCATTGGTATCTAGCTCTAGGCTATCCTCATGCAAACCCAATGTCATCTCTTTATATCCATCATAATCTTAGCTATCTACCATCCTATCTAGCCATCTCATCCTACTCCTCTAGCTATCCTTGGTCACAAAATCTCTCATCATCATTGGATGCATCTTGCCAAATCCATATCTTTTGCTATCACCCCACCCTTAGCTTTCGCATCTTGCACAACATCGAACCATCCCGCTATCCTATCATCCTGAGCTTTTGCTTGCTTGTAACTATCTTGGTCCGTTAGCTTGTACCATATCTTGGTCTGTCATCTTGTACATCCTCTTTAGCTTAGTACCGTTGCATCTATCCAGCATTCATGTCAGTTCGTCCTTGATCAGCATCTTGCACCCATCGCACATCTTGGTTAGCTATTCCAATGCATCCTTTAGCTAGATTTCCTATCACCAAAGTGTTATCTTTCTTAGTTCAGCTTGCCATACGCATCACTCATCCAAATCCACCAGCTTAGGTGCTCTCTGATAGGTCCTTGCAGGATATAGCTTTCCTCATGTCTGATCTTGGTCCGTTAGTACCTCATCCTACCCATCTCATTGGCAAACAGTTCTCTTTTGGATTTTCGCTTTCTTTTGATTTGGACTCTTCCCTATTGGGTCTTGAAGTATCTTTTCCAAGCAATCTCCTTGTTCCCTCCTCAAGGTTGCCACGATCTTCCATATCATGGTATATTGTGAATGGGGCAATCAGAGCGTAAGGTCTTGATCATGTCTTTTGCTTGTTTTATTTTCTACTTGTGGGTTACCCAGTGTCAGTTCCACTCTAATTCTTTCGAGATTCATGTGTGATGCTGGGGCAATCCTTGTGTGTTTGTTTTGAGTCAGTTCGTCAGTCCTCTGGACAGTTGGTGAAAAGGCCTTGATGTTCTTGGTAACCTTGGCAATTAACCAACAGTCCTATAGAAAATCTAGTGCTCAACTACATGGTGGTACTTCTCTTTGAAGTATCCCCCCCGCTCAAAAAGCTTCAATGGTTTTCCTTCATCTCCATTATCCCCCATCCATATCCAGCATCCGTCTCTCCTACCCCAGCTGATGCATCAGTATCTCTTTGAATCACTCATCACTCTTAGCTTTAGGGATCCAAAATCCTAGTCTTAGGGATCCACCAATCCAAATCAACCCACCAAGCCTCATCTTTCAAGATCCACAATCCTAGTCCTAGGGATCTCCGAAACCCATCTTCCGCCAATCTAACTCTTTGAAATCCTGTTGCATCATCTTTATAATCCCCTCATCCATCTCTCTATCCTGGATTCTTTTTTATAGCGCTCCGCTCCTTCATCCTCTGCAATCCCTGAGATCTTAAGCTTGCTTCCTCTTGTGCCTCTGATTCTCCCTTTATCATTCTCCCATAGTAAGAGTTTGAGCTAACTAAACCTCTTCTCTTAATCCAATCTGAGTCTCCTTGCTCATCCCAGATTCTTGTATTTTTCAAGAAGCCACCAAGCCTCGCTTTCTCTCCCCGCTGCCTTCTTGAGGGGGCATCTCACAGTCCATTCTCTCCTCTTCTGCTCTAGCCTTGGGCATCTTATTTTCTTATCTTTGATGCCATGCCACTTGCGGCATCACATCAAAGAGGGGAAAAATGTAGACACCTAAAAATCTTTTAAAAAATAAAGTATTTTTATTTTTTGAAAAAATACCTGATGACATCATCATTTATTAATTAATTATTTAATTAATTAATTAATTAATTAATTAATTAATTAATTATTTAATTAATTAATTAATTAATTAATTAATTAATTAATTTTTATGCCATTAAATCCCTTTATCTTAATTAAAAATATTTAATTAAGGAATCCCTCCCAAAAATGTTTAAATCTTATTTAAACATTATTTCTTTATTTATTAATTATTTAATTAATAAATTGACCAAAAATCCTAAAATAAATTTAAAAATGTATTTTTTGCCCAAAACTTGGCCAATTTCCTTATGACCAATAACCTCTTCCAAAATCTTCTAATCTTTCTTTAATTTTGATTAAAGGCTAATCCCATCATTTCCTACCCCTAATCCCAACTCAAAATATTTAATTAAGATTAAATATTAATCCTCATGTTTATTAAAAAAATTTAATAAATATCTCCTCAACCCAAACCCTTGAAATAAATAAAAATTTATTTATTTCCTAAAAAACTAATTTATCCTCATCCTAAGAAGTTCTAGACTCTTCTAGAAAGTCTTCATCCTCATCTTAGGAAATTCTAGACTATTCTAGAAAGTCTTTATCCTCATCCAAAGTCTAGACTCTTCTAGAAGATGTCTTTAAACCTAATCCTAATCCCCTCCTAAACCTTGTCACATTCCCTAAACATGGGTTAAGACTTGCTAACTCAAGCCAAAGTTAACAAATATCTCCTCCTTCACCCACCCTCATTAAATGCCATCCACTTGCCTATCCCTAAGCTAATCCTAAACCATCCTAATCCATCCTCTAATCATTTGCACAAGCCTAAACAAGCTTAAAACCTTCCTAATCAAGTCCAAGTCGAAATTGCTCTCATCACCCTCAAAATATCTCAACCATAAAACTTTATGAAGTCCACTAGGTCATAAATGACTCTTACAAGCCCTTTTATTGCTCTTACAAGCCATTATGAGGGTCTTTATGAAGATTTTATCCCTTGAGCCTCATTTGTTGACTCATCCTTCCCCTTTCCTCCATCCTCTCACCATGTGACATGTGTCACTCCTTGATTGGCTATAAGGAAGTACAATTCATGTGCTCTCTTCTCATGCAATCTAAGCCCTCCATGAGCTTTTTCCCATCCTTGCATCTTAGCCCTCAATCCCTCAAGCCTCTTGCCTATAAATTGGATCCTTCCCCTTGGAAAAATAACACAATCCATGAAGTAAAGTTATAATGCTATTTTGAGAGCCAAATCCATACTAAAGCCATCTATCCACACCAAAAATCCACACTCATCCATTGAAGCCTTTGGAAGCATATTGAGCATACATCTTATCCATTTAGATAAAGCTACTCAACAAGAGAGCTTCTTATTGAGAGAGTCCATTAATGGCTCATATTCTCAATTAAGAGCTCATCTTAGTCTATCTTGAAGTTTATGAATTTTGTTTAGTTTGTAGAAGCTTTATTTAAATTTGGTTTCTATTAGCATACTAACATTGCTCATATACAGTTGTGAAGTATCATTACTGGCTCTTGGTGATTTTAGTAGTTGTTCAAAGTATTTTATGGCCTCATTAGGTTTGTTGAAGCTCTCTGCAATTTCCTTGACATTTAGTTCATGATGTGCATTCATCATCTGACTTAGTGTGTCTAGCTGCATGTTTGAAATTCTTGCAAGCTCAATTGACTTTTCTTCTAATCTGTTAGCAAGGTTCCTCTTGTAATCTTCTAGCATAGCCTTATCTTCAACGACTCTTTTCTTCTATTCAGTCACTTCACAAAGCATCATGGATTTGATTCTTGTTCAAGTTTGAGTGTTTTGATTTCTTCTGCTTGAGCTCTATTCCTCTCCATTAGGTTTGCTATTACTACATCAAACTCTTAGGAATCTCCATTTGCAAACAACTTTGAGGTGTCAATCTCCTTGTATTGTGTATCATTTTCAGTTATGGCAATCTCTCTTCTTCTCTTTAATGATTTTCTCAATTCTTCCCTGGCTTCTTCTAAGGTGTGTAAAGCAACTTATATATCAATCACCTGGTTTTCTATGATCTTTCCAAGTTTGTAGAGTTGCACTTCTAGGTCTTTTCTCCAAGATGTAAGGCTCCTTGTGAGAACTTGGCTCTGATACCAATTGTTGGAATTTACAAGTGGGAAGGTTTACTTCTGAGAGGGGGGGTGAATTAGAAGTAACTAAATTTAACCTTTTAAAACTTTTAGCTGAGATCATTCACATGCATCTAACATATCTGTTGTCGCTCAAAATTGTAGCCCAAATTTTGAGCACTTTTTAGAAAATTGAGCCCTATAAATGCTTTTAAATGAGATTGTACCTGGCTGTAATTTTGAGCCCCAAGAGGTGTTCAATGTTTCTATCACCTTTCATTCAGCCCATTCACTTGTTCCATGATGATAAATTGACATTTCAAGCTATTTCGTGAAGTCTTGTTTTGAGCTAGTTCCAAATCTGCATTTTAACCAAGTGTCAAATAGTGACAGGGGGTTGTGTTTGCAATTGAATATCTCGCACCCAGAAATTTTTTGTGATTCACTACTTTGGGAGTGTCTAGTGTCCATATCCAAGAACCTATGTTTTAGATTTTGAGTCATTTCGGGTCTATTTGTCTATGTTTTGAATCCCTCAAAGTTGGTCATTTAATATTGTCATGCTAATGCAATTAGTTTGAAATTCTAGGAAGCCCTGTTTGATGTGCTATAACTTTTGACCAGTTGACCAAAATGCTAAATTTCCTTTTGCGTTACATTTTAGATGTGAAATAATTGTTATGATTCAAGTTTCTACTCATGAAGAATCCATTTGATTAGTTTTCAAATGCGATTTTAAACGTAATTTCTAAATTTTTACTGGTGTCAGTATTTACAGATTGTTTGGTACCTCTGTTCAAAACGTCATAACTTGAGATCCGTGATTGGTAAGATTGAATGGATTGTACCCTTGTGTTTTCCTCTGAAAATACTTTAAGTGTTCCAATTTTAAAGTCTTGACGAATCCATTTGCACACTTTTCTAGATCAATTCCATTTGCAAAAATTGCTTTTCTGCCATTGTTTCAATCTACAAAATCCAAGTAGCCCACTTTGACCGCTTGCCAAATGCGCCTAGTTATTTCTCACGAGCCTAGATCACAGATTTATACTCACCTCGTGACAGTAAAAAAACACCCCAAGTTTCATTTTTCCAAGTCTCGGTTTACCCAATTTTCAAAGCCAAATCTGAACCTAGTTTATTATTTTCTAACGTATTTTCTTGCAGGCAATTTTGAGAGGTCAATGTTGATAACGAATATCTTTTGACCTCGAATTTTTCATGAGACGAGATTGGATAGGGTGAAAGTATGTGGAACAAAGAGTCAGTATGCCAATTTTCAGAGCCAAGTTAAATGTTTGGGTCAATTTTTAAGGCTAGTCAAAAGACCTCTTGGCGCAAAGTTGACTAGTTGCAAAAAGTGATAAAATGAGCATTATTGGATGGTTTAGTAATCAAACTTGATTCTAATCAGCTCGAGAGGGTGAATGGATCACTTTGGCATTTCAGATGCTTGGAAACAAAAATTTTTTTAGTCGGACCCACTTTGGGGTCCGACTAATTTTGCCAGGATGATAAGATGTCATGAGATTGAAAATATTTAAAGACAAAAATGATCATGATTATTAGAAATGTATCAAAGGATCCATCACCTCCTAAAACTTAAGGAGGCATACAGGTTTTGAAATTTTTCTTCTTAAGATCAAGTTGAAAGGAGTTTTCTTGTTGTTCGAGCTGATAAAGTGATGATGCCACTAATAAGTCGAGGTTGCTTTATGACTATAGTGCATAAATTGGGTATGGTTTTAAGTTTGATTTCTTAACATCTTAATGATGTGGACCCCCAAGATTTAATCACAATTACATCATATGATAGAAGCCTTTACTCATGATACTATTGTGGATTTCTATGCCTCATTCAAGAGTTCTCAATTTAAGGATGAGCTCGAACACAAATCTTGTTTGGGGAAATCTACTAGATATATTTAGAAGCTCCATATGAGTTACCTCAAGAGCCATGAGTCGTTGCCCCAATGAGGATGAATAAGATGTAAGGAATAAGGTGCCCAAGATTAAAAAAAAGGTCTTGTGAGGGTGATGTTCATCAGAGCATCAAGTATAAGAGCCCACAGCTAAGAAGGAAGCATGAGCAACAAAACATGAACAAAGAACCCATGCAAAGTAGTTATAAACAAGCCACCAACAAGGACAGAATTCTATGTTTGAATTCATCAAAGGGAAGTTGACTTTAAAATAGAGAAGCCCACGTGGTTGCAAGGACCTTGATGGAGGAAGAAGGCAATTAAAAGAATGAGGCAGCGGATTGAACTAAGTAAAAAGAGGAATTTATGCCAATAGGTAGGTCAGAGGATGTAATAGAAAATGTCCACAACCAATTAGATCACACAGGGAGGAAAGAAGAAAAGGCTGTGGCATTAAGCAGACCACACAATAAGAAGAGGTTTGCCAAAATTTACTATCTCGTTAGATAAGTGGCAACCAAATTAAAATAGAGGTGCCTCCCACCAAGCCATGAAGTTTGGGATTGAGGGTCTGCCTTCATTTGAAATATGCCAGAGGAAGACCCATGCGTTGTAGAAAGAAAGCCACATGTTCAAAGAAAAAAGGCGTTGAAGATGGGGAGGCGGCCCATGGCAGAAGTAATATGAGTTTACGCCAAACGAATGAAGTCCCCCAGAATAAGGAGCTAGAATTTAATAAAGAATGGAAGCTAAATCTGGATGAGAAAAGACCTATTGTGTATTGCTATCATTAAAGAAAAAGCCTGGATCAAGCTACAGAAGCCCAGGAAAAGTTACGAGGAGTTAATCTGAAGCTTTCTCGTGTCTACTCACTTTCTTCATTTTGCAAAGAGAAGTTCTGAAGCCTCTAAGAAGGCATATTGGGAGTAGGGGCAAAAGGCAGTTGTAACAAAATATCCCACACTAATTACATAGGGAGCTTTACAATTTTTTAAATAGCATTAGACTCAATAGATAAATATTCTTTAAGACAACCAGCTTTTGTGAAAGCCAACGCTTCGTGGTAGGTTTGACTTGGGTAGTTGGAGGCGAGTAAAAGTAAAATTTTAAACAAATACACATGCACAAATTGTTGACATCAGCAAGAGTTGAAACTACTGAAAAAGTAAAAATTTGGCTAGTTACCATGTTGCTAGCCAAAAAATCGAAGGATTTTTGGCTAGCGACATAGCAACTAGCCAGAAAACTTCAAAATTTGACGAGCGGTAAATAAAGTAGCATGGGTCCCACTTCCAATTTGACAACAAATCAAGCAACACCAAGTGACAGTGGATAAAATGACTGAGTGATGATGTGGTGGGAAAATTGAAGAGGTCATCAAATGTTGACACATGTCTTGATCGTGTGGTCATCGCTACGTCACCAAATGAAAGATGCACGAGAATTACCATAGTGGCATGGCGAGGGTTGATGTGGTGATGACACGTGAAAGTGGGTCTCGATAGCACTGATGAGGTAGATGTGAGTTTCGACAAATAATGGAGTGCCATGTGGTGATGAGGTGGTGATGACAAGGTAGGTGTTGACTGGGTAGTGACTAGGCGATGACAGAGCAACAAGGTAGCAAATTAGAAGGTGACACGTGGCGAGGTCAGTCAACCAAGTTTGACTCGAATTGAAAAGGTAGAGAAAAATGAATGTTTTCAAATATAAGATTCATTTTTATATTCTTAGGGTTGGTTTCACGTGTAGTCAAGAGATCATTTAAATAAGTGTCTGAACTTTAATATAGTTTAAACTTTGGAAAAGGTTTAAATTTTTGCATAATAATGTCATGGAGCCCTGAACAGAGGTATGATTTTCAAAAGGCCATAACTAGAGCATTTTTTATCGAAAATGGGCGCTCCAATATACCACCAGAATCGGAATGAGCTAAATTTTCTATTTTTGAGGTTATTTTTTGCACAAGTGCTCACTATTTTGAGCTATAAGCCAATTTGTGAATTTTGGGGCGTTCTCAACGGAATGAGAAGATTTCAACATTGGTCATCAGAATTGGTTAAAGGGCAGTTATGAAGACTATTTGAAGCTAGAATGTGGAAAAAATGACTTTGACAAGATTGTATTGCATTTTGGAGGCCTTTTAACTGATTTTTAGCTTAACTGTGATTTAAAAGCTGGCATCAAAAGCAGTTATTATTCCATCAAGTTTCTAAGATACTTTATGCTTTTGACAACCAAATTGGTTAAGGATTTGATTCACCAATGGAAGAGAGAGATTAGAGAGAGTCTTTTCATGGAAAAGAGAGGGAATTTCAAGTGGACACATGTTAGTTGCAGAGCATATCTCAGAATTTCCTCTTCCTATATCTATCTCATTCTTTCTCATTGTAGGGGTTGGCAGTTTTCTCTGGGTAATACCAATGGGGTTCCAGTGTTTTACTGTGAAACCATTTTCTTCAACAAATTCTTCTTGTATGAACAGCAGTAGGAAGACAAATACATATAGTTTAGATCTATTAGGTTCTTTATGAGTTAATTTCATGAATTTGGTTGTATTATTTCAAGGAAATGAATACAAATGAATAAGAATTTCATTAGTTTCATTTTGATTCTCATCTTTTGTCTCAGTGAATTTTCAATGTTTTATGGTCTTTAAACAAAGAGCTTAGGTCATAGTTGCAGTCCCTTAAGGCTGTAAGTTGTTTTATTGTTGCTTATGACTCAAGGAGTTATGTAAATGCTTTAGGGAATCAACAGGGTTGCAAGTTTATTGAGGGGGATATCATGTAAGAATGAGGTTCAAATTTAGCACAAATATCTATTTACAAGGTAAATAGATAGATCGTATATCTGAATATATGAATAAGTATCCGATATCCATATGTATGCATTTGATTCATGGATTTTCCCAGTGGATTTGGCATTGGTCAGCTACAGGATCATTAAAGTCTCACTGTTGCATATCTAAGGTTTTGTTGAATTCAACATTATTAATCAAATGTGTTTTACCCTTTTATATTGAAGGGCTATCAAAGTTTAACCCTCACTCAGCTTGTGCATTTCATAGAGTTGTAATTAGCTACTGCACTTCTTTGTTACTGCATAAGTCATTAGGAGATTTAGGGGTTTTCATCTGCTTAATAGATTCAGGGATATGTTTTGTACTGGTACGATATCAATTGAATCTGATGTCTACCTGCCTAGGTTTAGCAGAGCCTGAAGTAGAAGAAGGGTCATGCCTTATAGTTGGCCCAAGACTACAGTCAGGTGTATTTGTCATAGGAATTTTCTAGCCTTAGATGCATTCGTCTAGCTTCTTGGTCATTTTCAAAACTGTTAAATCAGGAGCCAACAATATTTATTTAACATGAAAAAT
Organism: Cupressus sempervirens; assembly: GCA_028749045.1. Lineage (NCBI taxonomy): Eukaryota > Viridiplantae > Streptophyta > Pinopsida > Cupressales > Cupressaceae > Cupressus > Cupressus sempervirens. Next base: position 576,507,975 of record CM053788.1, on the reverse strand, counting down.
AAAGACATGCATTAACCTAGAAACCCTCCAAAAATGAGAAAGTAAAATTGGAGTGGGGATGACACCCACAAATTATCACTACAGCAATATGTAACTATTTAAGGTTACAATGTTTGACTACTTCCAATGATTTGCCTTGTGAAAGGCTTGTCCTGTTAAAGACTTTACACTCTATTAAAAGTGACCTAGTTAAAGGATTTACAAACACTCACTTGGAATGTTACCTTGTTAAAGGATTTAGTACCTTGTTGAAAGGCTTACAACATGGCTATTAGACCAACCTATCATCATAGGATTTTTATTCCTAATACAATGGCTAGAGAGTATTAGAAAGTCTTGACCTAATGATTTGAAATCTTCAATTGCTAATTCTAGATCCTTGTTCTGCTTTATCTATTCTGATCCTTTCTTAATCTAATATATCTCTCCTCAAAATTTTGATACTTTGTTCTTGTCAATTGAATTCTGCAATGTTACTCTTCGTTTTCTAAGTTTTTACACCCCTCTGCACTTCGCTAACATTCTCCCCTCTCACACATTTGCACAAATAATGGGTTTTTGTCCTCCTTTTAAAGGCTTTGAAGACTTAGGGTTAGGTATGAATCTACGATCAAAATTAATTCTTCTTTTCCTGCTCAATTCTTTCACTTTTCCTATTGGTTGCATGCTTTCTCCATTTTTTTTATTGGTTGCATGTTGATTACATAGGGAATGCAAAAGATTTGATCTTATCTTCAAGATCCTTCGAGATTCATCCTGAGTCGGCTCAAAAATGGTTTACATCTGAGTTTGTAAAGACACAAACTCATATGTTGATTCTGTGTTACTCAACACTTACTAGTTCCTGATGCTTGACACATATAGGAATTTTGTCTCGCTCAGCTCCTATAGTAATTCTATTTAGCTCGGCATCTATACTTTTCTTGGGACCTAAAGTTTACTTGGCACCTATTGAATCTCTGGCTCAGCACATACTATAGCTTGGCATCTGTATTATACTCGGCATCAACTTGAGAATTGGTTAAGTGTGTTGACACTCAATTGTCAAAACCAATCGAACACCAACATATTGTTTTCTTTCCTTCTTGATTTTCTTGTTTGGATTTTAATGTTGAATGTAATCATGGGTGTGAAGGCTTCACTTACCCTTGGGAGGGAAGGGAAGCCTTGGGTGAAGGGCTTAATTGGGCTCAACATTGTAGTTGAGAATATTTACCTCATGATGAGGAGTTGTTTTCTTTCATGCAATATGGGCTCCATTGAAGCCATATACCTTTGTTGTTTTGAGAGGTACAAGGAATTTGTGTGTATGAAGAAGGAGATTTTATATGGCCTTGAGAGGCATATGTAATTGCAATATGATGTTTTATGTTGGTTACGACATCTCCTCTTTGAAGAGCCCACCTTCACCCAATGTGAGATGATTCCAATGGTGAATCATAGTGCAAGCCATAGGAGGGAGTTGTGTTGTGTTATTTTTTGTGTTCATGCAATGGCAAGTGATGTATGTGTGTAAATCGTTTGGATCTTATTTCCCCTTCTTGGTGGGTGGCTTTATAGAAGCCTAGGATGGGAGGTGAGCCTCCATGGTTCCTAGTTTGTGTGTTATGTGTAGGTTTTAGGGAAGGTGGATTTTCTTAAAGATGATAGGGTTTCACCCTTGACAAGTAGAAAAAAAATCAAGTGTGCTATGAGAGCCAAAGTTCTATGTCACCTCAAAAGGTTGTGATATCAAGTCTATATTGTTCCTGCATTGTGATGTAAGAGAATTTGTATATCATTGTATAAAGTGGAAATGTGTAAGGAAGGATTGAGAGATTGTATATAGCTACTTGTAAGAGATATTCAATTCAAGTTTTTCACATTTTTTAATTTGATGTAGTAGGAAGAATCATGTAAATGGGACATGTTCCTTATAAATCAACTGGTGGAAAAAATCCATAGTTGTTAGATCCTTTTTGATGTAGTAAACTCAAACTAAATGCATAGAAGATTGCATTGGAAATTTATATTTCATGTATTCAAAATAATGAAACGAAACTTATTATGTTTTGATAATTCCTTGCATATGTATGAAAACATTGTTCATTGGGACTTCAAATTTTAATAGATTCTTAGTTAAGGTAGAAATCATCAACTTGCAAACTAAAAAGTTAGTAGAAGAATCAAACCAAATCTAGGACAACACATAATCCCAACCTTCTAAGGAAAGAATAAGAGAAAATAAGACCATCCCATATGACTTAAAAATCCATGGGAAAAGAGTGTTGTAGGTGCACTTTTTCCTCTCCAAAAAATGTATGGGGAGTGAAAATAATCCACTCCCCTATTACAAAGCAATTAAATATTAAAAAGAATATACTCAGAATCTAGCCCATAAATATTAATAAAAGAATAGTCATGGGAAAACTATAATGCAAAAAATAACTATCCTATGACTATTGCACATAAGGAGTCATAAGAGTCACGTGACTTTCAAGTCACTATCACACAAATCCAAAGGAAAATAAATAAATATATTAAGCAAGAGAAATTATAAATAATTATAAATTTGAACTAAGAAAAATAAATAAATTTGTTATGTATATAACTATCAAACTTATATTCCATTACCTAGGTGTACCAAGCATATTCAAACATGATTAAACAAAAACCCATGCAAAAGTTGGGGGTGGTCCGCACTAGGCGGCCTCATTTTGGTTAAGGCCTAAGAGTATGAAAAGGTGAAAAGACAATGTCTTGTCTAACATGAGATGCTTTTCTCCTTAGGCGCCTAGTAAGGAGAAGTCCCTTTCACTTTGCAAATTGACTTTTCTTTTATCCCCTCACGCCTAGAAATGGAGGACCCATGCATTTGGGAAGAGTGGAGGATTAGGTGAGTGTTGAAAGGCCTTTAAATTATTTGTTGTCAGAATTGTTTTATAAGCAATAAAGTTAGTCTTATCAACATCTTGGAAAAGACTAAATGGGGCACTTGACCCTGTGTCTTGAGAAATGATTTGGGGGGAAAAGGAATACTAGAGAATTAGTAAGTTGGGTGGAGCATAGGTATAGATAGGTAATGAGATTTTTAAGGTATGTTTATATTATTTTTTTTGTTTTTTTTTTGTTTTTTTCAAGTCATGGTTAGGTAGAGGTAAGGTTAGGTATAGAGAATTTGTGATATTGAATTTAATAGATGGAAGTGAAAATTAAGGGTTAATTAAACTAATAAATTATGTTGTTTAATGGGGTGATTAATAATGCATTATATTAGTGGGTATTATTAGGATTTTAATTAAATATATATATATTTTTAATGATGGTTAGCAATGTTAGTCTATAAATTATTATTTTTTAAAGAGGGGTAAACGCTTTGACCTGGAGCTATGAACAGGTGAGGCCACAAACGGGGGACCTCATCCCTTGATGGCAAGGATAACAACTCAATAACTTAACCATCATAAAATGCCACTATTGGCACTGTATAAATTTTATGAAATAAGTATTCAAAATTAATTAATTGCATTGATTTATTCTTTCATTTTGGGTTATTGGTACTATTGAAGAATTAATAAATAAATAAGGAAGTAATTAAAAATATATATTAATTAATTAATTAAATTAAATAAATATATTTAATACTCAATATTAACCAAAATTAGATAAATGAATAAATAAATAATTAACCTTAAATTATAACCAAATAAATAACTAAAATACCTAATTAGTTCTATATTATATTGATCAAGGTTAGAAGAGGGGTGGGATGTAAGAAGTTCATTAAGGGAATATATATGTAAATAAATGAAAGGGGTGATAAACGAGAAAGGTATGTAGGTGATAGGGTGACCTGTATTCAAAACATTTAGGATAATTATTAAACTTCTTCGTGTTCGCAAACCCTAGAACCAATGCAACTACATTAAGGTGAGAAATTGAACTTCACTTGCATATACATGGTGTCTTAATTGGTGTATAGAAGGTGAAAGGTTTATACCCATAACATCCTTATAACTTAGTATTACAATCAATGTTAAGCAACCAGGTGACCTCTCATAGGAAACTTGAAATCCATTATTCAAATGAAACAAATTCCATTTCATCCACTAGCCTTATCATCTCCAAAAATCAGTGGTCCAATTAATAAGACACCCTTGAGAAAATATATTTATTGTTGTTCATACAACTTACCATTCAATGGAACGTTCATAACAAGTATAGACCCATACATAAAATATATTATACACCTCAAAGAAAAAAAAAACAAAGAAAAAACAAAAAAATGTTTTTGTTTTACCTTGTTAAATTTAGGGCATGACATCAAGGTATATCTCTTAATAGAGTAGTCTTAGAAAATCTTTGTAAACCTCCTTAAAGAGTCCTTACTTTATTGTAAGTGTCAAATCCTCTAACAAGGTGAGATCTAATAGTCTCTTAAGCCTTTAACAGGGTAGAATCCTCATAGGTTAGATCGTATCTTATGATCAAACATTGTAGCCATCACAGGTTAACTTTATTACTATAGTAGTGAAGATTTATGGATGTCATCTCCACCCCAATTTTACCTTCACCTTGGAGGGAGTCTGGGTAACAAATATTGTGTTATGGTTATGTGTTTATTTTCATGCATGTGATTGATTAGATTTATATGTTATAATAGGTCAATATTACTAGTTTTTATGCACAATTTATTGATAGATGTGGATGAATCTGAGAAAAGTTTAAAGTGTTTAAGTTTCTGATTTTGCCCCCCCCAAGTATCTAGTTTATCTTATTTATTACTCCATCAATAAAAAATTGGTATTGGAGCATTGATTCTTTGAGAGAAGTTGAATAGCTTAGAGATTAGATCTTGGAGATAGATGCATTCAAACTAGATAAGCTTATTGAAAATCAGGTGATAGACATCTAACTCATATTACAAAAACTTGAGAAGGCAAGATAAGACCTAAAGGATTCCCTAAAAAGAAGAAAGGAATTACTATCCAGATAAAATAATTTTCCTATGAAGAATTTGATATTGAAGGACTATTTTAATCAATCAATCCAAATGAAAAAGAATCTTCTGATCTACTTGATAAGAACAAACTCCTAAACTAAGAAATTAGAGGACTGAAAATAGAACACAAAATCCCATTAGTAAGACTATGTGAAGTGACTGAACAAAAGAAAAAAGAAGAAGAAAATAGGACTATGGCTAAAGCAAAAAAAAGGGTAATGGCTACCAAACTTGAAGAAAGGATATCAAATGTGCAGAAGCTCACAAACACTCAACTAGATATGATAAATCAACTAATGCTTGCAAATTAGGAATTGAGTCACAAGGATGTGGAAATTGCAAATCTCAAAGCACAAAAGGACATAATGAAGAGTGAATTGAAAACTAAGAAATAATCCATGGAGAGATTCAACAAACCAAAGGAAGCAATGAAGTACTTTGAAGAACTTATGAAGTCATCAGGTTGTTCTAATGGGCTAGGACATTCATGCAGTAAGAAAGGATAATCATCCAAGAATAGAGAAATGTGGAATACAAAGTCAAAAGGAAAACTAACATGCTATCACTATAGAAAACTTAATCATACTACAAATATTTGTAGAAACAAACATGGTATGCAAAATTCTAAACCTAAGTTTATTGGTTATTATTGTTACTACAAGAAATAAGGACATCAAATACAAGAGTGTAGGTCAAGACTGAGGAATACATCTACTACACCTAGATTTGAAGAATATTTCTATAATTATCAAAAGTATGGGCATAGAGAATTTGAATGCAAATCATAGAAAAATCCCTACTAGACAAATTAGTGGAAGATTTATCCACCTAACAATGCATGTTCCAAATGCCACAAGTTTGGACATCAAAGCAAGAACTGTAGGACTCAAGTACATTCAAGAAATTAAAAAAGGACAAAGGCAAAGGCAAAGTGGACATTGAGAAAACCAAGAATGAAATGAACTTGAAATGGAAAAAGAAAATAGAAGATGGAAATAGTGGAGCTAATGGAGCTGAGGTCATCCAATCCAATGGAGAAGGTGATCATGCCATCTTGAACTAAGAAAGAAAGGTATGTATGGAACTGTATACTTAATTGATATATCATTCATTAGGTCCTTACATGATAATGTGCCAAAAGTTCATATCTGCATATATAAGATGCAGAATAACAAATTTGTGAAAGGTTTCTGAGTGTCAATAAAAATGTCTCTATTGACTAAGAATGACAACATAGATAGAACACTTCAGAATGAAATGGCAGAGACTGAATGACATGGAAGAGATTGGTTTGTAATATAAAAACCTAGTTGAAAGGCATTAATATTGACTGAGACAGTTGGCTTCCTCTCACTTAAGTACATAACATTAATGGAGACCCTAATTGATCAAAAGAAAGGTATATAAAAAATTTTGAAGACATTATCTCATACCTTGCATAGATTTTTGAGATCACAAAGTGATTTGGAAATTTCAGCGACCATCAAAGATTTCAAGAATAATTTAGACGAAGAAGTTTGAATGAGTAAAGATTTGAACTGTACCAAGTATCCAGAGAAGAAAGAACTTCGAACCCTAACTATGATCATGAAAACTTCATCAATCATTGGAATAAGTGAAGAGGTTAGTAAAATTGGAGAAGTAGGATATTATGAAATCAGAGTAGCTTATGAGAAGTTGTGCAATGAAGGAATTTTGAAAGACAAATTTCAAATTTTTGAGATGAAAGAGTTAACCAATTCCCTAGAATTCTCGAGAAATTTTAGAATAGAATGGATAAAAGTTGTTTTAAATAGAATTCATGGCATGAATTATTGGCTATAGAATGGACTAGTGGATATCATAAAGAAAATAATTCACAAGATTAGAGGTTATCCAACCCTAGAGAAGAAGAAAACCATGCAATGTTTGTACCATGAAGAAATTGAGGTGAACACAAGATCCAAGTAGAATGTATGTGGTCTATCCATTACAAACATTTTTGATCCACTAATTGAATTTTCAGCGAGTCATTGCTCACGAATTCTATCAATTGAGAAGATTAAATAGTGTGCCTTGTATGGATGTGGATCAAGCATGAGATATTGTGATTAAAGATCATGAGTATGGTCTTGCTGAGCTGCCAAAGTTACAACTTGTTGAGAATCTATCATCAATAAGAACAAAAAAAAATTCAATCTGTAAGTTTGGATCCCTCATTATTTGTATTTTCTTTTATATCCAAAAGTATTTTCCTAGTATTGGTGATATTTTATGGGAGCAAGAAAAACTAGTGACAAGAAAAATCAATGGGTACATTACTCAATTGGGAGATAATTTTGGAAATATAATGAATGCTTACTTTGACAAGTTTAAGAAAAGGATGAAAAGGAGAATGAGGATTCCTAAAGAATTGGTCAAAAAATATTACAGTAATATATGTTTTCTTGTTGATACAGTCAACACTTTTGTATAGGCAGTTAAGTTGAGGAAGGCTTGGTTACAAACCTTTAAATTTGAAATAAATAGTGATGTAGTGAGTGCAAACATTGATGCACTACTGAAAGAAGAGATAGATGATGAGGCTGACCCTTTTGGTAGATATGAGGAAGCCACAACAAGAATAACTGTGAACATCAAGATAGCTTCCAAGAAGAATAAAAGGAAGAAAATGATCGAAGGCCTAGAAGCTAAGATGGGTACCCTAGGCAAAGGGAAAGAACCATTACAATTGGTACAAGGTCTTGGTGAAGATGAATAACATGATAGTAGCAATGAGGAAGAAGAAGACGACAAGGGAAAAGTCCTATTTTTGTCATGCCACCGAGCAAGAAGGCTCAAGGAATAAAGAAGAAGCCAACAATGATACCTCCACCATCAAACAAGCCAAGGACTAGGGTAGTTGCTAGTGCCAAGAAAACTATAAAGAAGAGAGTAGTAGAGTCTACTGAGCCCAATGCCCCCAAAACTAGAATAAGGAGATTGGTTGGGGGAACACCTATGAGGCTAGCTAAATGTATTGATGAGGTATTTGTTGATCTGAGAAGATCAACAAGATTTTATCTAGCTTTAGATTTGTAAAGTGTGATACATTAGATAATTATGATAGAAATAAGGTAGAGGAGGATATGGTGGACATGATTGCAAATAATAAACTAGCTCCTAGTAAGATGGAGCTATAAGATACCTCAAGATCTTTATGATAGATTGAAAATAAGGTGGCAATAGGCAAAGGAAGTAGAGAAATAGATAATAACTGACACATTAGTTAGAGTTATGTCTAATTTGTCACAAGATCAATGAGACATTTTTTGAGCAATATAGGAGCACATTTTTTCCTAAGTACATAATTTTTTGATATTATGAAATAAAGAGCAATCTGTAAAACAACAAGATGAGCTACCATGGAAAAGCATTTTTGGATTATCTACTAAGAAAGTAGAGAATTTAAACGTTGATGATGAATATAGTAGTGGATAAAGTTTACATGTGCTGAGTTCATAAGGTAGCATGTCTCCTATACATGTCAACACCTCTAACACTCTAGAGGTTGTGCAATCAAGGCTCACAAATTCAGAGGTGGATGGTGAAGATGGAGAAACAAGTGTAAATTATAAGATTATTTCAGCACCTCATATTGAGAAAGGCAAAGAATCAAACAAAGATGAATAGAGTGAAACTATTGTTCTCTTGAGCACAAATGCACAAGAAAGACCAAGTGGTGTCACCCCCTCACCAACTCTCATTGTAGTACCGAGCAGCAACACTCCCTCACCTAGTAAAAAGAGGAAAGCAATAAAAGATGTTTCACTAGATATTGAGGTTAGTTTGGATTAAATAATTTAGATGCTACAATTAGACCTAGAAAATATCACCTTGGAGCAAAACATTTTGCTACTAGAAATTTTGAAAAAGAAGAAGAGACAAGAAGAGCTAAGAAGAGAGCTTAAACAAGAATAGGTACTATATGATGTAAAACATGTTTTTGTTGATGCTTTTGACATTCAAAATTTGAAGATGATGCACCAATCATAAACTAGCTTTTAAATATAATTGATCATGTGAATGTTGGAAGTATGGAATCAAATGAGAAGTTAATGGATTGGTCAGCTAGAGGGTTTTAAACCAAGATTGTGGACAAAGTCTCCATAACTATTGCCTAGCAGAAAGTACAACTAGAAGAGAAGGTACAAGTTATGATTGAGTTAATTCATAAGGTACAACTTTTGTACACAATTATGTCAGATGTGCCAAGATTTACTGATAGTATTCAGGTACAAATAAATAAAATTTAGGCTAAGATGAAGAGATCCAATTGTATTATTTTGGAGTTAGTAGGATCAAGCACTGATCATTATTATAATCTACTGAATGCTCAAGGTACATTGGATAAGTTTCAAGTAGCTGACAGCAACATGAGATCCAAATTGATCTCTATTCAGGCAATGATGATACCTCATTTGGAGGTTATGTAGGAAGAACTAAAAACAAATCAAGATCTTATCATAGAAGATCATAATCTTTTGGTGGCTAATAGTTTCATTGATTTGGCTACAAGACTATAGTTGCAAAATAATGTTTTAGAGGTAGCAAGAATGTAATGGGCACCCCTGGATGTCCCAAAAAACTAAACCAATTTGCTGAAAGGAATTTTGTCAAATAGTTTGCATTCAACCTCTTATTTCTCTGTTTAATGTTTTAAACCCCTTATAACTCCGAAAATCAAACGTTTATTTGTTTGTTGTGTTTTGTGCATGGAATTGGTATCATACAACATAAACAAGAAAGAAACTACAATAATATGCAAAGTGGAAATGAACTGCTGCTAATAAAATGTTATTTTCAAAATTCATAAAACTAAATACATGGTAGATTTATCAACTCACTAATTACTTCAGCAGTATTGACATAATACTCCAGCCCATGCTTTCGAACTTGTTGCTACAGTGCTTTGTCCTTCAATCAGTCCACTACCTTCGTAATATCATTCCCTCAAAGTGGCATAAGCGTCGAAAAAGTAGTGAAGAATATATGAGCAAAATACCAAATCTGCTTGTAGCTGGAAATGCAACTAAATTACTTGATAATGAAGCCAATAACAAAGAATTCCAAAGGCCAAACCCCAAGGGAATGACGTCTAGAATGTTACAAGAGAGGATAGATGTCCTCAAATGCCAAGAATGGAGCTGCAACTCACACACCAATTTCTTCTTATATTCAACCTGGCTAATGAAGCCACAAATGCTTCCTTTTATTCTATTTCCAAGGGTCTGCTCAACTCATATGGGCAATGTGGGATAAAAGATGTGTAGTATATAAAACATATATTAAAATACCCCTTATGTCTCCCTTGGGTACACATCCCCATAAAATAAATATTAAAGTAACACTTTAATATTTTACAATTAAATTAGACGTTACTTTAATAAAACTTCAGGCATTAAAATGTATTAGCAATCGAACTCCGAATAATGCGAGTGATAGCTCATCGGAAAGCTCTCACCAAGGAGTATCAAATCCAATCACCAAAATTGACCTGCATTGTGTCCTGTCGACTTACTAAAAATAGTAAGTATGCTTGAAACTGAGTAAATCAACTTCATTTTGGCCCAAACTGGAAATGACTAGGCCAAAACACTCCAAGATCCCATTAAACCCTTCGTTAGCCCTCGGGACCATGTAGAACAAGGCTAACACACACACACTTGGTCAACTACTAAAATGGGGACATTACAGTCTGCCCCCCTTGAAATTGCTTATCCTCAAGCAATCTCAGTCTAGCCTGCTGAATAACCTGCTCACTCTCCCATGTAGAATCTTCCTCCGGTAGGTCTCTCCATCTGATCAAATACTCCTTCACTATCTTGTTTCTAAGCTTCCTCTCTCTGGTGTCCAGAATAGCCTCGGGTACTAACACAAGCTTCCCCTCCTCATCCAAAGGTGGTAAATCTGCAGAAGGCACTACATTCTGACCAATGGCTTTCTTAAGCCTAGACACATGAAACAAATTGTGCACTCGATTGCCCTCTAGAAGCTCAAGCTCATAGGCGACTTTGCCCACTTTGTGAATCACCCTGTAGGGACCATAAAATCTAGGTTTCAACTTTTCAACTCTGCTCTTCTTGAGCGATGACTGTCTATATGGTGTTAGCCTCAAGTAAAGCATATCCCCTACCTCGAAGCTACGCTCTATTCGGTGCTGATCAACATACTTTTTTGTTGATTCTGGGCCTATTGTATATTCTCTTTGAGCACTTTCAAGATGTCCTAACTATCCTACAATAAGTTTTTGGCTTTGGGCACTCTACTGTCCCCCAAAACTAAATCCATGAAGCTAGGTGCTTCATAACCATAGAGTGCCATGAAAGGAGTCATCTTGATGGACATATGATAAGTGGTGTTATAACAATAATCTCCCATATGCAACCATCTGATCCAAGCCTTTTGTTGTGTAGTTACATAGTTCCTCAAATATCCTTCCACCCATTTATTCATAATCTCTGTTTGCCCATCTGTTTGTGGATGATAACTAGTGCTAGGTGTAAGATCTGTACCACACAACCTAAACAACTCTTGCCAAAAAAACACTCATAAACTTACTATCCCGGTCGCTGACAATAAATCTGGGCAGCCCATGTAACCTAAATATCTCTCTAAAGAAAATATCTACCACCTGTGCTGCTGTGTAAGTAGACGGAATAGCAAAGAAGTGAGCAAACTTTGTCAAGTGGTCCACCACCGCATAGATGCAATCCCTTCCCTGCACTCGTGGTAAACTAGTGATGAAGTCCATCGAAATAATTTCCCATTTCCTATTAGGAATGGGCAAGGGTTGTAATAAACCTGCAGGAAATGTGTGCTCTCCCTTATTCTATTGACAAACCACACACTCCCTGACATACCTCTGAACATCATCCTTGAGCCCTTTCCATGAAAACTGCTCTTGGATCTGCCTGTAGGTCTTGGAGACCCCCAGATGTCTAGTTGTGGGTGCATCATGAAATGCCTTCAGTATCGCCTCTCTCAAATGTGATGACGAAATCAAATAAACCCTATCCTGAACTCTGATCAATCCATCTATCACCTCATAGTGATCATCCTGTATGGTACCTGAAATCAATCTAGAAGCTCAAGCATCTCCAACATACTATGCTATAATCTGATCTCTCCAATCTCCTGAAATCTCTGCCAGAGCACATAAGTGAGGTCTCCGAGATAAGGCATTAGCCACCACATTTTTCTTACCTTTGACAAACTCTATGTCAACGTCATAAGCCTGCAATTTATTCACCCATTTTTTTGTTGGTCATTAAGATCACGTTGGCTCATGAAGTATTTAATACTGTTGTGATCAGTCTTGATCACAAAACGTCCACCTACCAAATATGATCAAAATTTGGCCAATGCATGCATTATGGCCAACATCTCCCGATCATAGATAGAATAACTCTTCTCAACTCCCTGGAGCTTCCTACTCTCGAATGTAATGGGATACTTCTCTTGCATCAATACTGCTCCAATCCCATCACCTGATGCATCACAATGAAGCTCAAAAGGCTTCATGAAATTTGATAGAGCTAGAACTAGACATGAAGACATTACCTGCTTGAAATTCTCAAAACGCCTCTATGCTGCCCTTGTCCACACGAAGGCTCCTTTCCTGGTAAGATTTGTCAAGGGTGTAGCAATCTGTGAGAATCCCTTAACAAACCTCCTATAAAAACCACATAAACCAAAGAATCCCTTAAGTTGTGTAAGGTTTGTGGGAGTAGGCCACTCTAAAATAGCTCTAATCTTTTCGAGATCAACCTGAACGCCATCTGCACTAATGATATGCCCAAGGTAAAGGAGCTCAGTCATGCCAAACTCACATTTAGATTCCTTGGCATACAATGACTCTCTCTCCAGAATAGATAACACCTCCTCCAGATGATGTAAGTGCTCCTCCCAGGTCTTACTGAAGACCAAGATGTCATCAAAGAAGATGAAGACAAATCTCCTCAGCTGCTTCCTGAATACCTGGTTCATACAACTTTGAAATGTAGCAGGTGCATTGGTTAGACCAAATGGCATAACCATGAACTCAAAGTGGCCATAGTGACATCAGAAGGCTATTTTCTCAATGTCCTTTGCTCTCATCCTGATCTGATGGTATCTGGATCACAAATCAATTTTGGTGAAGAAGCATGCCCCATGTAACTCATTAATCAGCTCATCAATCCTAGGAATGGGATACCTATTGTTAATTTTTTTCTTATTCAGTGCCCTGTAATCGATGCACATGCGCATCGTCCCATCCTTCTTCTTTACCAATACTACTGCTAAAGCAAAGGGGCTCTTACTGGGCCTGATATGCCCCATCTCCAAAAAACCCTTAATCGCCTTCTCTATCTCATCCTTGTGTTTCTTAGGATGGCGATAGGGAGTAATCATAACTGGTTTGGCTCCCTCCTCGAGCTCAATAACATGTTCCATCCCTCTGTCGGGAGGAACCCCATGAGGAATATCGCTAAATACTTTAGCGTGTCTATCAAGTATCTTCTGGATATCTTGTGGATGACTCTTTTCTTGTAGATCTCGTGAAGTTGGCATAATGTAGCACTCGGTCGCCCACTCTATGTCATCATGACGAAAAAGTCTCTACATTCTCCTCAAGGACACTACTCTGCAACCTCCATCTAAAAGTCTTCTAAGTACCATAGTTCTGCCCTCATGCTGGAATCTCATCTCCAATTTTGCTAGGTTGAGTGTGAACTCCACTAGTGAAGCCATCCATGTCATGTCAAGGATGACATCATAATCTCCCATGTCCACAACATAGAACTCATCCTTCAACTCGTAGCTATCTCCAAACCTGATGTGAAGATTAGATATCTTCCGAGTGCATAATAATTTATCACCGTTAGCCACCATGACTCTAAACCCCTCATGTTCCTCTGTCTGTAACCCTCTCCTGGCTACCAACTGTGCATCTATGAAGTTATGTGTAGCCCCAGTGTCAATAAGAGATATCACTTTCTACCCTTGGATAGTACCCCTAACCTTAAATGTGATTGCCTTTTGGGCCCCTATCAAGCGTGCCAATGATCTATCATCCTTAGGAATGTTGCTCTCCTCTATAGTGTTACCCTCATCTGAATCGGAGTGTTGATCCTCCCCCTCTGACTCTGAATCTTCTGGTAAAAAATACTCCATTTGATTTGCCTTAGCCTTGAGAGAACATTTATGAGATAAGTCCCAAGGCTCTCTACAATGGAAGCACAACTTCTTCTTTCGAAGTTCATTCAAGGTTTCATTGTCTAGTCCTTTTGATCCTTCTTTGGGTTTGCTATACTCTTTCTGAAATGATTTTTTGTCTTTGTCCTTGTGATAGGAAGAAACTGTTGAGTGGTTTTTTCCTTTGTATACTGAAGGGGCTAAATCTCATGCCTTTTTAGTTGCTTTAGCTAAGGTGAGTGGATCATGTCCCTTCACCCAACCTCGTAATGGATCAGCAAGACCATCACAAAATAACACCACCAATCTCCTAGGAGAGATATCAGTAACAAGTACAGACAAGCGCTAAAACTCGGCAATGTAAGCATCCATAGAACTTGACTATTTTAACTGTGCTAGTTCCTTGAAATGTAACTCGGGATCCCTAGTGTCAAATCTCTCAATCAATGTTTTGGTGAATTCCTCATAGGATGTAATCTGATTATGCCCCAAAGTCACCATGCCATGATGCCACCATTCATGTGCAATGCCATCCAAGTGCATAGCCGCATACTTGATAGCCTCCTCCTTAGGCATAGGATTTAGCTGCAAGTATGTATCTACCTTCTGCACCCAAGCTCGTGCAGTCATCTTCCCTGAAGCATTATAATAAGGTAAGGAAAGTTTTCCAACTTTCTTTCTCAGCTCAAAGTTTTGATTCCTCCCTCCTGCTCTAGGCATGTGTCTCATCCTCAAGTCCATATAATCTCTGAGGAAAATATCTGCCTGAAACTCCGATCCACTAGCATAATGTAGAAGGTGGGTAGAAGAGGTCTCGAGCTCGCAGTTCACACTGGGCGTGCAACGTGTCTAAAGCTATCAGCCTCATTCCCATTATTGTCGTGTCCATTATTACCATTAATGTTATTCTCAGGACCATTGTTGTTGCCTTGGCCTCCATGGTTATTGTTTCCCCCATTGTTATTGTTTCCCTCATTGTTATTGTTTCTGTTGTTGGCATCACCTGGATTAATATTGACACCCATCTGTCTAGCCATGAGCTACAACATCATGTCCATTCGCCTATTCTGCTCTTGTTGCATACGCTGCCCCTGCTCTAATGTATCTAGTAATTGTTTGAACATTACGTCCCCCTAATCTAGATCGGCATTCCCGCCTCCGCCTAATCCTGTATTCCTATCATCTCGATCACCCATATTGTTGTCCTGATCAAAGAATATCTCCTTTGTGTCTGTATGGCTGGATTCAATGTCCCCCTGCACGGATGTACTAGACTATTTTCTTTGCAAGTCTGAAATCCTATTTTGTCTTGCTCTGGTATCATAGAAATTATAAGGCCTCTATCACATGCTCAAAGATAAATGCTTAGCCTGTTTTTTTTTTTTTGTTTTTTTTTTCTGATTTTAGTGTTTTGACATTTCGTCAAACACTTTTCCCTCTATCTGGCTATTCCAAATTCCCTATAAGACCTCCACTGGATGGCAAGACTTATAGCTCTGATACCACTGTAATGGGCACCCCTGGATGTCCCAAAAAACTAAACCAATTTGTTGAAAGGAATTTTGTCAAACAGTTTGCATTCAACCTCTTATTTCTCTGTTTAATGTTTTAAACCCCTTATAACTCTGAAAATCAAAACGTTTATTTGTTTGTTGTGTTTTGTGCATGGAATTGGTATCATACAACATAAACAAGAAAGAAACTACAATAATATGCAAAGTGGAAATGAACTGCTGCTAATAAAATGTTATTTTCAGAATTCATAAAACCAAATACATGGCAGATTTATCAACTCACTAATTACTTCAGCAGTATTGACATAATACTCTAGCCCATGCTTTCGAACTTGCTGCTACAGTGCTTTGTCCTTCAATCAGTCCACTACCTTCGTAATATCATTCCCTCAAAGTGGCATAAGCATCGAAAAAGTAGTGAAGAAGATATGAGAAAAATACCAAATCTGCTTGTAGCTGGAAATGCAACTAAATTGCCTGATAATGAAGCCAATAACAAAGAATTCCAAAGGCCAAACCCCAACGGAATGATGTCTAGAATGTTAAAAGAGAGGATAGACGTCCTCAAATGCCAAGAATGGAGCTGCAACTCACACACCAATTTCTTCTCATATTCAACCTGGCTAATGAAGCCACAAATGCTTCCTTTTATTCTATTTCCAAGGGTCCGCTCAACTCATATGGGCAATGTGGGATAAAAGATGTGTAGTATATAAAACATATATTAAAATACCCTTATGTGTCCCTTGGGTACACATCCCCATAAAATAAATATTAAAGTAACACTTTAATATTTTACAATTAAATTAAACGTTAATTTAATAAAACTTCAGGCATTAAAATGTATTAGCAATCGGACTCCGAATAATGAGAGTGATAGCTCATCGGAAAGCTCTCACCAAGGAGTATCAAATCCAATCACCAAAATTGACCTGCACTGTGTCCTGTTGACTTACTAAAAATAGTAAGTATGCCTAAAACTGAGTAAATCAACTTCGTTTTGGCCCAAACTAGAAATAACTAGGCCAAAATACTCCAAGATCCCATTAAACCCTTCGTTAGCCCTCGGGACCATGTAGAACAAGGCTAACGCACAGACACTTGGTCAACTGCTAAAATGGGGACATTACAAAGAATCACATTGGATCATGCACTATCCATGGTTACCAAAATTCACAAGGAATTCATTGAAATATGTGGATTACTTCCACCCGTTCAACTCCAACAACATTGACATATAGTGTTTAAAAACAAGGGGGAAATGAGTTTTGAAAGGGGAAAAGAGAATTTTGAAGCAAGACAAAGAAAGAGTGATGTGAACAAGATGACAACTAAAGGTAAAGAAAGAACTACAAAGTACAATTTTGAATAAATTTTTTTATTCATTTCTGTATTTATGTTCTAAGTCATATGACCTAGGGGGAGATCTCATTATCAAATTGTATTGTATCAATGTAAATATGAAAAAGTGTTTTTTCCTCTAATGTCAAAGGAGGAGATTGTTGGTATCTCTAACCATTGTTGTATATTAGTGTCAACCACTTAGTCATTTACAAGGTAGAGTCAAATGGGCATCATTGCAATTAATCTACTCTATATAGGTTGAGTCATGTACATAAGTATGTACTTATCTCTATAGGAGTTGAGTAAGTTTTTGGTCACAAAGTATTTTTGTATATGAACTGAATCATCAACAATTGAGCAAGTTTTGAATATACAAATGTTGAGTTATATAGTGTGTGCCAAGCACAATACATATCAAGCATCATAAGCATAATACATGTTGAGACACAACAATCCTAAGTATCAAGAAATAATAAAGGTCAAGCAACGCAGATTTTACATAAAAGTCATGAATGAAATAGAGTTTTAGGAAAAATAATTATCAAGTTGAATTGGGAGGAATATTTATTTTTTGAAGAGGTTGTTATAGAAAATTAATAGTAGAAGAGATTGTTACAGAACATTTACATGACGTGGATTGCATATCCTTATGTGTATGTTCAACGATCAGGATACAGACCTGCAAAAAATGGAATCATCTAGAAAAAATTTCATGGAACTCTTTAAATTTTGACGATCTTAACCTATATTGTGTGCCAACAGAGAAGGAGATGAAAAGAGTTTTTGTGCGAACATGAAGCAATATACAATAAAGGATTGAGAATATATCAAAAGTCAGTGAAGGGTTCTGTTATCATCTAACAAAACAAGTGACCTAGTCATAGCAGTGAAGTGAAAGGGAAATACAAGAGATATCAAATCAAAGGAGATGATTAGTTAGCAAGGAGAAGACTTAAATTCATCTTGTATAGAAAATTGAGAGTCGGGTACTGAATTAATTTTAATCAACTTGAATTAAGGTAAATCTCTTAAAAGAGTGGTCTTAACAGATCTTTGTAAATCTTCTAATAGAGTCCTTACTTTATTGTAAGTATCAAATCCTCTAACAATGTGAGACCTAATAGTCCCTTAAGCCTTTAATGGGTTAGACTCCTCATAGGGTAGATCATATCTTATGATCAAACATTGTAACCAACACAGGTTAACTTTATAACTGCAGTAGTGAAGATTTGTGGGTACCATCCCCACCCTAGTTTTACCTTCACCTTAGAGGGTTTCTGGGTAAAAAATATTGTGTTATATGTTTATTTTCATGCATGTAATTGATCAGATTTATATGTTACAATATATCTATATTACTAGTTTACATGGAGAAGTTGTTGATAGATGTGGATGAATTTGAGAAAAGTTTTTAAGTGTTTAAGATTCTAATACACCCATCCCCCCCCTCAATATCTAGTCTCTCCTATTTGTTAATTCATCAATAAACATATAGAACATTATAAGAAATTACATTTCATAGGGATAACAAGATTCCTTAATCCCATATCTAATGATTTGAGGACTACTATACCAAAAAAATTTGAGGAAGAAGATCAATCTACAAAAACACATGTTTTCAATCTCAAAATTCCATTGAGGAATTAGAAGGACATAATGAAGATGTATTCATGAAACTATTTTTTTAGTCTCTGACCAATGATGGTTCAAAATGGTATAGAGGTTTTCTTGAAAAATATATTACAACTTGGGCAAGATTTTGTAGACATGTTTCTTGATCAATCTGGAAATCACACTTATACATCGTTTGCTTCTCATGAGATAACCATTATAAAAAAGAACACTAATGAAACTATTTTTGAATTTAACAAAAGGTTCAAAAAAGTCCTAAACATGATCCCACAAGATATTAGGCATGTTGATTCTTTTCTCATAAAATTTTATCTAAGTGCCTTTGAAAGCAAGACAGACTATGAGATACGATCACATAGACCTAACACACTGCAAGAATCTTTTAAAGTATCCATAATAGTTGAAAATGATAGAAGATATTTGGGTAGGATTGGAAAAAGAGAGAATCCTAGGTTTTTTGATCCCAAGGCCCGTAAGAAAAATAAGGAAGAGGATAAAATTGACAAGATTTTGGGAATGATTAAGGATTTGCAAGTGAAAAGTAAGAATGAAGGAATGAAGCACAACATACCATACATCAAGCCATAAAGATATAGAATCCAAGATATTCCTTATATTACATCATGGAAAGATGGAAAACCTATCAAGAACACTGATACTCATGGTCCTCTCAAGATAGTAAATTATTATGTTGAGAGTGGTCTTTGGTGTGAAGCATGTAGAATGCCACATTCTTCAAAACAATTATTAGTGGCTAAGAATGTTTTTTATGGTGACCTTGATTTTGAATGTGAACAAAAAATAAATGCATTATCCATAGAAACCTTCTGGGGTAAAGATTCCTTGGTAGATGAATATGTGTCTAATGTTGATGCAAGAAGAATAAAACACCTATTTTGTCAACAAGTTTTCTTAGATGAGGAAGAACAAATTAGAAGAACTATGACAATTGAAGAAAGAAAGGCTCTCACAAATTACAGCAATTTGAAAAAGCTAAGAGTAATTACAGATTGAGGAATACAACAATTAATCCATAACCCAAAATAAACAAAAAACTCCCTTTATGCAAAGGAATCACATCATACAAGTCACCTCAAAATATCTCATAAGAGGGTTCAATTATGAATTAGAAGCCACCAGGTAAGTAGAAGGTGAGTGATTCTTTTATTTCAAGTGCTTTATCTCAACTAAAAGTCTTTGTCCCATTTTTAGAAATTGTGAAAATTCTTAAATATGGTAGAGAATTTTGAATATTATATTAAAGACTAATAAAAGTCATGAAAAGGATCAAAATGAGGGGATTGTACCTATAATTTATTTAGGGACCAATGTTAATGAAAGTATTCCCCAAGTTGACCCCTTTTATTTGACTCTCCTTATAAATAATAAGTTAGTCAAGAATTGTATGATAGATCCAGGAGTAGCTATGAATATTATGCCTGCTAAAGTCATGACTGAATTAGGATTAAAAGTGGGCATACCTTATGGGAAGTATTATGCAATGGAAAATAGGAATGTCCTGGTTACTAGGGTAATTAAAAAAGTTGACTTTAAGTTTCCCTCTTGTCTTGATGTTTCATATAAGATATATATAATTATGATTGATGTTCCAACCTCCTATGGTATGCCACTCTTAAAATAATGGTAAAATCTAGTTGGGGGCCATATACAATTGGATTTATCCTATGCAACAATCCCTATAAATGGTAAGAATATAAGAATTAATAAAGAACTTAGGTTTGAATACATCATCAAAAAATTTCACACTAACTTTAAATTTATGTGAGATGGACACAGGCAACTTTCAAATAAGTGTTAACAAACCTATCCAGAGTGTAGGAAATTCTAGTGTTCTTATATGAAATTTGCATTTTGATGGAGGATGTAATAAGGAAGGAAGAAACACTAGAATAACTTAACAAACCTATCCAGAGTGTAGGAAATTCTAGTGTTCTTATATAGGAAGAAAATGAAGTAATATGATATTTGCATTTCGATGGAGGATGTAATAAGGAAGGAAGAAACACTAGAATAGTTTTGACATCCCCTTTAGGTAAAATTTCATGTATGCACCAATAATGTTGTTGAATATGAAGCTTTAATCCTAGGGATCAACATTGATAAACATCATAAAATCATATTTCTATCAGTGTTTGGTGATTCTAAATTAACTGTATACAAAATAAGAAATAATTTTACTACTAAATATTCTAGACTAAACAAATACAAGATTTATGTATGGGATTTAATTGAATATTTGCATGTCTTTTCAATTACTTGGATAGATAGGAATGATAATTCTCTTGCTAATTTGATGGATAAAATAGGTGTGAGACAAATTGACACACCATTACAATTAGATATAGTTCAAGTGGATATATAGAACATGCTATTTGTACCAGACAATATTTGTAATTTGCAAGTTTTTGAAGATGACATGGACTTGTTCAAATTTTTAACATGCAAGGAGAATTATTAGGATATTGAGATTGATTGGAATGGGTTGATGGAAAATCAGGATGAAAAAGACACCATTTTGGGTGAGAAGATAGTTCAACTTAAGTCCAATAAAATACCTAATGAATTGGTCATATTACAAAGAGTCTTCAATGAACATGAAATGCTCTCAAGACACATACCCCTACCATAATGAAAGAGCAAGTTGAGAAGATAATATTGGAAAAAGAATGTTCACCAAGAGAAGTGTTTATCAGTAAGAAGTTATCTAAGAAAATTACATTAGATTTGATTTCTTTACTAAGAAAATACAAACATGTTTTTTCCTGATCATATGATGATCTTAAAGCATACATAGTGGATCTCTGTCAACACGAAATTCTTCTAAAGCCAGATGAAAAACCATTCAGGCAAAAGTGACGTCCAATAAATCCAATATTAAAACACAAATGAAAGAATAAATATTTAAAATGAGGGATGTTGGCATAGTAAAACCAATTAGATACTCTACATGGGTCTCAAACTTGGTTCTAGTCAGAAAAAAGAACAATGATATAAGATTATGTGTTGATTTTAGGAACTTTAATATATCTTCATTAAAAGATAAATATGCATTTCCAAATATGGAAAATCTATACAAAAGGTTATATGAAATGAATTGCTATCTATGATGGATAGTTTTTCTAGTTATAATTAGGTAAAAGTTAAATAGAATGACAAGTACAAAACAAAATTTACTACTCCATGGGGTACATATGTGTATGCCACGATGCCTTTTGGCCTAACTAATGTAGGAGAAACCTTCTAGAGGGCCATCGATATTTCATTTGATGATCGAATTGATCACATTTTGGCCATTTATAAAGATAATTTGACAACTTATTCAAAGAAGGTAGAAGGTCATTGTAATCACTTGAAAAAAATGTTTTAAAAATCTCTTGAATCCAAAATATCTGTCAACCCAAAGAAGTGTCAATTTGGAGTAATAGAAGGAAAATTATTAGGTCACATAGTCTTTAAGGAAAGGGTTAGAATAGATCCTGATTGAGTGAAGGCTATTGAAAATATAAATTTTTTGAAGATAACCAATGCAATTAAATCATTTTGTTTGGAAGATTAAATTTGTTAGAAGATTTATATCTAATTTTGTTGAATTGGCAACCTTTCAAGAAATCACACTTCACCAATCTTCTCACTTTTCCTCTAATGCTCTATTTTTCATAGGTTCTCAATGAATTCGCCAATCAATAGCCATAAAACCTCTCTTCTCTATATTTAAATAGTTAGCTTTAATATTTTGTCACTTAAATATCATTGTAGATCTTAGGGTTTGATCAAATTCATTGAATCCAATCATTGTTTTATCCTTCTTTTCCTTCCTTGAAACTTTTAAGAATTTCCCTTTAAATCCTTTCCTTACATTTCTTAACTAACTCAATTCAGGTATTAAATATGTTAACTCATCAATCCTTATCATTTACACAGTTTGACCAATCTAAAAATTCAACTATGTTGCTCTCAAATTACTAGGTCAAACATGTGTTTAGCTTATCTCATCCACACTTCATACAATGATCAAACAAAAAATTTATCTTGTCAAATGCTAACTAATCAAGTTCTCATTATTGTTCCATCATGCTTACTCTTCATTACTCAACAACTTCAGTAATTCATCTAGTTATCCCTTCTTTTGAAATCAACTTCATCAATAAACTAATATGACACTTTACACTATTAGAAAAGTCTTACCAGTAAGGTTTGACATCAATAATAATACAAAAATTGTTCCAATAGTAGTTTCCAAAAATCTCTCTCTTTGACATTGATAGAAACACCTTTAGTTACCATGAAAATGCAAAAGACTAACTCAGGATCTTCAGTATCAACTTTCATTGTGTTCTATATTAGATCTCATTAATATTCTTAGTTTTATTGTAATTCTCATCCATTGAATCTTAGATATGATTCTTCTTTACACTACTCCCTCTATGATACCAATTGTGATGACTCCCTCTTTGTCATAACTCCATGGTCACATCATCTTCTTCCTCTTTAGTTATAATTAGATGGTAATTGTCATACTATCTGATCCCTCTTATGTCCATAGATATTGGATAGCAACTTGATAGAACATTCTCCCTATTTGAAAACAATGCAAAAGACATCATCCACTTCATACACATCATCTTCTTTGTCATTGTTTGACTGATTCTAAAATAAGCACTCCCTCTTTCAACTTTAACTTTTAGCTTGATATCTACTCATACGTATCTCCATCTTTTCACAGCTTGATCAAAACATGGTCCATGATGATCCAAAGGAGGCTGACAGAAGCAAAAATGGGAAAATATTGAAATCTCATTTTTTGATATTGTCTATGTTTCAATAATTTGCATTTTTAGAGGCCTTTGGTGAATTTATGGGCCATGAAAGATTCCAACAAGCTTGAAATGTGGAGATAGAAAATTGGATTATCTTTCCAATGGTGCAAGTGATGCACATTTTTGAGCTATGTGCTAAAAGTTATGACTTCTGCAAGTAGACTTAAAATTTAAAATAAATTTTTAATAGTTTTAATAGTTTTGATATTTTATTTTGTAATAAACATTATGTGGACTATTCATTTCTTTTTGAAGGGATGTTGGTGGCCCTTTAGATTCATCATACCTAGTATAAACTTGAATGTTGAATGAAAGGAACCACTTTTTGGCTTGCATAATATGTTGTCTAGACATCATTTTATTCACATTAGAATTAACAATACCACAAGTATCCAACAGGGTGTTCTAATCTGGAATCATAATTTGGATTAGTGGTATCAGAGCATTAAATTTCTATGCATTTCATGTCTGGCCTTCTTACCACTAGACATGGGCATGACTATGTATATGTTGTAGTAGATATACTCTCAAAAATAACAATCTTGGTAGCTTGTAAAAAGGTAATTTCTGTAAAAGACATCACAAAGCTCTTCTTTCAACATGTTTGGGTTGATTTTGGTCTACTAAGTAGCATTGTTTCAGATAGGGATATTACGTTTCTAAGTAAATTTTGGTCTTCATTTTGGGAAATGATGGACACAAAGCTAACAAAGTCCACTGCACTCCATCCTCAAACAGATGGTCAAACTGAGGTTTTCAATCGCATGATCATTCAAATATTGTGTATGTGTCACTCAAAACATCCTTGTACATGGGATGAAAGTCTTCCTTATGTACAATATAGCTACAATTCATAGTTCAACTAGCCATAACCCCTTTGAAGTTTGTCTTGGATATCAACCATTGGCACCAATAAATATTTCTATTCTAGCTATGCATCTTGATTTGACATCATGCTTAGATGAGGAGAAGGAAAAAGCAATGAAGTTCATTTTAAAAATTCACCATTTGCAAGAATAGGTTCTTGAAATTTTGGAGCAGACTACTAAGACGTATAAACAAAGGCATGAGTAGCATCGAAATCCTTATAATTTTTAGGTTGGGGATAAGGTATGGTTGCATTTTTAGAAGGAGAGATTGAAAGGACCTCATAGAAATCTTTGTCCCCTTTAGTATAGTCCATACAAGATTGTCAAACAAATTGGTCAAAATACATTTGAACTTAATTAGTCACCATTCTTGGGTATTCACCTAGTCTTCAATGTTGAATTTTTAAAGCCTTATTTTTCTCCATTACTAGACATTACAGATGTTGATGAGGATATTAGACATACATAATTAAATCAAAACTAGCTAATCCACTCCAAACTGATCAAGTTATGGAGAAGTCTATGAAGAACTTGAAGAACTAGACTATTTATCTATATCGTGTGGTGCAAGCAAGTCAGTTTTCTCATCAGGGGAAGTGGCTTACACATGAACAAATTTAAATTCTTTTTTTGCACCTATTGTAGAGTGTAGATGCAATGGGGCCCATTGCCTCTCAAAGGGGGAAAAATGATTAGAACATGGGTCATGATGATCTAGAGGAGGCTGGTAGAAGCAAAAATGGGAAAATATCAAAATCTGAATTTTTAGTATTTTCTATTTTTTTGGTAATTTTCATTTTCAAGGGCCTATAGGTATTTCTGGGCCCTAAAAGTTCAAATGTGGAGATAGATAACTAGATTATATTACCAACGGTGTAAGCGGCGTACATTTTTGAGCTATTTGCTAAAAGTTATGAATTCTACAAGTAGACTTAAAATTTAAATAAAATTTCAAGATTTTTCATAGTTTTGATATTTAATTTTGTCATAAACATTATGTGGACTGTTCATTCATTTTCAAAGGGATGTTGGTGGCCCTTTAGATTCATCATACCTTGTATAAACTTGAATGTTGAATGAAAGGAACCACTTTTTGGCTTGCATAATTTGTTGTCTAGAAATCATTTTATTCGCATTAGAATTAACAATATCATAGGTATCATACCAGGTGTTGTAATCTAGAACCATAATTCAGATCATAAGTTTAGGAAACTCCTAAAGTGTGAACTCCTGCATCAATTTGTAAGATATTATAACCCCTAAATTTCCTCTTAGATACACAAATGCATCCATAGGTAATGCCTTAGTGAATATATCAGTTATTTGCTCCGTTGTGTTCACATATTCCACTCTGACTTCTTTGTCTTTCAATGATTCCCTCAAGTAATAATACTTGATTGAATATGTTTGGTCTTTGTGTGCATCACATGATTCTTAGATATATTTGTAGCACTTGTATTGTCACAATATATCACAATAGGTTATGTAATATCTTCCTTCGTACCTTTCAAAAATTGCTTGATCCACACAATGTTTGAACAATTACCTGCTCCAACAACAATACTCAACTTCTGTTGTGGATTGAGAAATAGAGTTTTCCTTCTGTCTTTTCCATGAAATCAATTTTTTTCCTAAGAATAAAGTGCCTCCACTTGTACTATTTCTATCATCAATGTTTCCAACCCATTCAACATTTGTGTAAACTCTCAGCTCAAACTTGTCATTCTCCTTATACCATAAATCATAGTCTTCTATACTTATCAGGTATCTTAGTATCATTTTCACATCCATCATATGATTCTCCTTAGGATTAGCAAAAAATCTTGCAACAATATATACCAACAACTAATGCAATGCCAAGTCTACTATGAATAACTTATTATAATTTTCCAATCATTAACCTATACAATGTCTGATTTACTTCAACATTATCATCATTCTTTGGAAGTTTATGTCTAGTAGCCATAGCTATTCTAACTGGTCTTGAATCTTCCATTCCAAAAAAAATCAATTTCTCCTTGATATAGTTTGATTGTCTAATGTGAATACATCATTTCATTTGATAAACTTGCAAACCAACAAAGACTTTAATCTCTCCAAATATTGACATATAGAATTCTTTATCCATATCATTAGAAAATTATTTTCACAATATATCATGTCCTCCAAATATGATATCATCAACAAATATTTCAGCCAACAATATCTTGCTGTTTGATTTAGTTTTCAAGTACATATTTTTATTGTCATTTGTTCTTGCAAACCAATTTTCACCAAATATGTACGTAACCTTTCATACCATGCTCTATGGCTTATTTTAGACCACACAATGCTTTGTACAATTTATATAGAATGTTCTTCTTGCTAGGGTCAATAAATCCTTCAAGTTCAATGTAGACTTCTTCTTCCAAGATTCCATTTAGAAATACAAATTTTGCATCCATTTGATATACCTTGAAACCTTTGTAAGCAACATATGCAAGTAATGTTCTTACTTCTTCTAACCTTGAAACTGGGGCATATGTCTCTCCATAATCAATTCCTTCCTCTTGTGCATATCTCTTACAAATCAATCTTGCTTTGTTCCTTGTGACTTCACCTTTCACATTTAGCTTATTTCTAAATACCCACTTGGTTCTAATAACATTTTTGTCCTTTGGCCTTGGTACTAGTTTCCATGTCTTGTTCTTCTCAATTTGATCAATCTCCTCATTCATTGTTTTAATCCTATCTTCATTCTCCAATGCCTATTTGTTATTTCTTGGCTCAAAATCACATAATAAACATGTATCATTCTTCAAATTTCTTCTTTTTGTGACTCCTAAATCTTTATCTGCAATGATTTGATCTAGTGTATGGTCCTTCTTACATATTTTGCTAAGAAAGGTTCATGTCTTCTCTCTTCTTGTGGTAATTCACTTGGTCCAGCATGCTCATATTCTTGATGTATCTCCTACTATAACTTGGCAATGTCTATATGGTGTTAGGTATCCTGTCTTTTACGTTTGACTTCCTCTCTCTATGACTTAGTTCCTACAACTTGAAGCTCGACAACGTGTTGATGCTCAATAGAGATATTTTTGTTGAACTTGGGCGGTGACTAGTTGTTGATGCTCAACAGTCTCCTTCTCAGGTTCAAGTAAAGTACTTGGTTCTCCTTCATAGATTTATAAAAAAAAATTGTAATCTTCAAGGTTCCTTTGTGCATTCCTCTTTATTCTTTTCTACAAAATTCATCAACTCTAACATGTGCACTTTCTACAATTTTTTTAGTGTTAGAATTCAAACACTTTTATGTCTTACTTTTTATGGAATGTCGTAAGAATATAACTTCATCACTATTTTCATCATTTTTTTCTTTGCTTGCATCTTTCAATGTGTAACAATTGCTTCCAAAAAAAAATGAAGTAATTGACATTAGGTGCATAACCATACCACAATTCAAAAAGGGTTTTGTTTGTACCTTTCTTGACTTGAACTATTTTTAGTGTATAAACAAAAATACTTACTTCTCTCCAATACTATGCAACAATTTCTCTTTTAATTCTCATGCCATCAGACTTGCCTCTTAGACTTTTTGCTTTATCCCTTAACACATTTTTGTATCCTCCATGGATTTGTGCCAACTTATCCTACATTTTCTTTATAGTAATGCAATTGTTCACATCATCAAACTCAACATAACTCAAGGAAGATGCTAGATCTATCATCATTTGATTTTGCTCCTTGTTCTACTTTATTTTCTCAATATGGGTATACAAACTTCAATGTATTCATTATCCAGATAGTATAGTGCAAAATATCCAACTCTAGATAGTTGCAATCTCATTAGACATTACCATGCAGGGATGTTCTATTTGTTTAGCTTAGATACCTCTCTCTTGTACATCTTTATCTTTAGCTTAAGTCCCTTCAAACTTTCCTTACAAGTACCAAAGCTTTGATACCAATCGTTAGAATGATTAGAATAATGAGGAAGGGGGGGTGTAGATAAGTTAACCTCAAGTCCATATGTACCAATTCCACTTTTAACAACTCCAAAAAACTTATTCAAACTCATAAATCCGCTCGGCCAATATAGCAACTTATCAGTAACTTAACTTATTCATCTCATCACTAGCTCATTGTTTAGTAGATGTCAAATAAAAGAAATAAACAATAGTCAATAACATGCATTAGGAAAACAACATTCACATGTGTATGACACCAAAATTTAACATGGAAACCCAATTTGGGAAAAACCACCAAGTAACATGCTACCACTTTTCACTCTTCTAAAGTGAGCTCAGTTAAGAGTCAACCCTATTAAAGGTTACAAAATACACTATTAGGTGTGACCCTATTAAAGGATTTAATCACCCTATAAGGAGTGACCAAGTTACAGGTATTTAGATCATTCCATTAGAATGTCACCTTGATAAATGGATTTATAATATGACTATTAGGTCACTATTGATTAAAGGATTTTATTACCACAATGGTTAGAAAGTAATTGTGAGGTTTGATTTGATAAAATACAACTCACTTAGAAAATTCAGATATCCATTTGGCTCATTCTTGGTTTATTGACTAAACTTCATCTTATATTCCATCTCTGATCATCTTGGCAACCCTTGAAGCAATCAAACTTCACCAATCTTCTCACTTTTACTCTACTACTCTATTCTTCAAAGGTTCTCCACAAATTTTCCAATCAACAACCATAAAACATCTCTTGTCCCTTCTTAAATAGGTAGCTTTGATCTTTTTCCACTTAAACATCATAGTAGATCTTAGGGTTTGATTGGATTCATTGAATTTGTCCATCATGTTTTCCTTCTCCTATCTTTAAACTTCTAGAAACTTATCTTTAAATCCTTGCCTTACATTTCTTAACAAACTCAATTCATGCATTAAATATGCCACCTCATCAATCCTTATCATTTATGCATTTTGACCAATCTGAAAATTTAACTATGTTAGCCTCAAATCTTGATTCTTTCACAAAATTTTAATTTGTTAACACTCAGTCATCACTATGTTCTTCAGCTCGGTGAACATTGGGTATCTCGGTCTCTACTATTCTATCTCACTCGGCTTACACTGGCTTGCTCTGTCTTCAATGCACTCAGTCACTACTTCAGTTCTCTCCTCTATCTTACTTGGCCATAACTATTACTCGACGAATACTATTTTCTTGGCTAACTCTTAAGTTCCTTAATCTTCTACTTCAATAGTTTCATTAACCAAAGGTTACTAGGTCAAACATGTATTTTTATCATCTCATCCACACTTCATACAACAATCAAATAACACATTATCTTTTTGAAGATTAACTGATCAAGTGCCCATTATAGTTGCATCATACTCTCATCTTTACTCAACAACTTCACTAGTTCATCTAGTTATCTCTTCTTTTCAAATCCTCTTTATCAATCAACTATTATGGAAATCTACACTATTAGCAAATGTCTTACTAGTAATGTTTGACATCAATGATAACATAACACTCGTTCCAATTGTAATTTCCAACAAGTAAATTTTTTGTGCAAGAGCATGTGAAATAGTCTATAAGTGGTCTCCCTCAAGGCTTAACCCCAATGTTGGGGACTATTCTTCAAGTTATTGAAATTACTCTACCTTCCCTTCTACAAACTCCCCATTCCCTTAGTTGTATTAGAGAATGATTAAGGAATTGACTTAATATATGTATTAATATCTTTTATATCTCAAACATAATAATAGATGTATGACATATAAACCAGTGACTGATAACCTATTGAACATAGGCTAGATTTAATATTCAAAGATCTCTTCAATACATTACATCCCTTCTCTTTCTCACTAACACAATCATAGGGTGGAAGACTTATTGTGCGAAGCACATGTGAAATAGTCTAGAAAGAAGATCCCTTAAGCCACAATTTTGTGTCGGGGCTAACCATCATGTGACTAAAAGTAATTGGTTTAGAGGTATACCTTTGAAATATATCTTTCGGGATTAATACTCAAGAGGCTTCAACAATGGGTTACTACACATCAATTAAGGAAATTTCACCAACTTAATCATCTAGGACATAATATAAAATCTCTAAAGAATCATTAATAACTTTCACAAATGAAGAGTTAAAACTGATTCCTTCTATGAGAGAGTAAATATTAGTCAAATTTTTTTCCCCAAATTTATAGCTCAAAATTATAAGTAGAATAAAAGTTATTACTCTTCTTCTAAAACTGCGCACTGAAAAATCAATTTCTAACTAGTCTTCACTAAAGCAACTATAAATTCTTCAAACTGTGATGAAATTCAACAAAACCAAAATCAAAACAAAGATGACTCAAATACCTTTCCAAAAATATACATTTCAGATCTTTATCTATTCACATGAATTTTTACCAGTAGAAACAACAGTTGGATTTCTAGAAAAATTACACAGAAAAATTGGAAAAAACTTACAAAATCCAACTTCTTATTTCAAATCTTCTCCAAACTTCTACAACTTGTCCAATATTAAAATCATATTGAATTAAAGTCATTTCAAATACTTTAACTTATTATCTACCCCCATGAGCATTCACCTTCTCCCTTACATCAACTTTACATATTGTCAACTTTTTATGAAAATATTTTATTACACATTTGAATTCTTTTGTATTTTCTTATAAACCTTTACACTTATAAATCTCGTACTAACATATAAAAATAGACTATATGCTACCTTACATATATACATATATAGTGTGCGTGTGTGTATACATATACATATGGATATGTATATGTATATATATGTATATAGATATACATACATATGCATATGCATTTGCATATGTATATGTATGTATATATATACATATGACATCTATATACATACATATACATATACATATACATATGTATATATGTATGTATATATATATATATATATACACACACACATATGACATCTATATACATATACATACATATATATATATATATATATATATATATATATATATATATGTATGTATATGTATATAGATGTCATATGTGTGTGTATATATATATATATATATATATATATATATATATATACACACATATGACATCTATATACATATACATGCATATGCATATGCATATGTATATGTATATATATATACAAATATATACATATGTATATGTATACATATACATATATATAATATATATAACGCTGAGAGTAATCATTCTTGCATATTTTTATTTAATCTCAAGGTTATTTTTCCACTTGGACTTTATGACAATAGGTGCCTCGAGAACGATTACTTTCAACATTATTAGTTGATAGGCTTTCCTTCTGGAGTTACCTCTAGCCATAATTTGTCTCATGCCAAATAATCACTGACGATAAATGGTTTCTAATTGCAAGTAAATGGTTTTTCATTAAAGTTTTTTTTTGGTTCAAGTCACGAGGTGCAAATACAGATGAGAAACCAATGAACAACTAGGTAAGTGAGGATCTGTGACCTATGCCAAGCATGGAAACATGTCCCTAAAGCTCAAGTGTATAGGATCTAAAACCTGTCTCATGGTTAAACCACCAATTTTCCAATTTTAAATTGACATAGTAGAAACTAGACATTCCTAAACCATGCTGAAAAACTACAAAATTTTTACCCAGTGAATCATGTAAATGGGGGATTAGATCATACCACACATTACACGTCTTCAGGATGACTCAGAATGTTCTGCACATTGCTATGATGCGGCTAGAGAACGATTTTCATAATATTTTGGATAAGGAGAATGGAGGTTTTGACACTGAGCAATTGTATCAATTTTCTCTTATTCTCCTTACGAGAAGGATTTAGGGGATGATGCATCCATCAACTTTCCTATAGATGGTAATGGTAATGAGAACTAGGAGAATGTCAATGTCATCTTGGATTTAAAAATTCCTGGGGTAATTGTTGCCCTGAAAGACATTACTGATCATATGCTTGTTTATGGTTATAAAGAGGAGTATTGCCAAGTTTACATTAGTGTCCGTAGAAACATAGAGCTTGTATTGTGTTGGCATAGAGCAGCTTAATATAGAAGAAACTCAGAAGATAGATTGAAATGTCTAAAAGAGAAGAAATTTCTTGAAGGGAAAAAAAATTTAGCATTAGATGTTTGATTTTCTAATTTATTTGAAATTGAAATAAAAGCTTTGGGCATCGAAGCAGCTAAGGTTAGCCAGTATGGTTGATGACATATAATTTGTGTTCTTATCCAAAATAAGTTCACTTTATATTAAAAACTTGGCCAATTAGGATTTTGTTGGCTACATAGCAATAAATGACATGCAAAAAAAAAAAATTGTTTAATTTTAAATAATAATAGCAGGTTTGGATTGTTGTATTATTATATTGATAAAATTATAATATTAAATTCAAATAAATTTTAATTTTAATGATTTCATCATAAAAATGAATTTATTTAGAATTCGATTAAATTATAATAGTAGTTTAAAGAAATTAAAGAAAATTAAAAATCTTAACTTTACATATAAAATTAAAATGTAATGTCCCGTTTTGATTGTACTTCAAATCGCTCTTACTTTCCAATTTAAAGTCTTGTGAATAACTTCAAGTACCCATTCTATACTTGGAAATTTATGGAATTTGTATTTATCTTCAAGGGATTCCAATTTCTTGAAATATATATATATATATATATATATATAAATATATATATATATATATATATATATATATATGAAATAACAAATTTGTATATAAGATAAAAATATATTTAGAAGTAGGAATCTCTCCTCATACTATGTCAACTTGTACTCCTTTCTTATTAATAACTTAATGTTCCCTTTTACTTTATTGGTGATTCACTTTCAACTATTTATTAATTCTCTCTTTTTGTGTGGGTCCTCCTTTTCACATTAGCCTTTTACCACTAAAGTTTATTTAACTCTCCATTGGTATGCTCTTACCAAGGCTATGCTTCATACAACGCTCTACAATTTTGGTTTAAGGATTGCTTGTAATGTTTGATATGTTCTTTTGTATGTCGTCCCATGTAATCCGAGTTGGATGGTCGTTGCTTCGATCTTCCTTCTTGAATATGATTTGGTCTTTACATTTGACTCATATTTCAATGTGGATGTGATACCTTATGTGCTCTGACCAATGTGATTCCATGATGATGTGTCATTGTACCTTAATATGTCAAGCTTCACATCTCTCAACAATTGCAATCTTCTTGTTCTCCTTGGATTCCGCTCTATATCCTTTGCATTGATGATCATCCCAAATCCAATGACGATGATCTCGTACAAATATTGTTCCTTGATTCTCTGACTGGTTGCATTCATTAACCTGACTTGTCACTTAATTGTGTCTAATCGGCAAGTATGTCATATTTGATTTATGTTTATGTAATGCTTATTAGATTTAGGGATTAATTGTCTTTGTATTTATAATAGCAATGCAATCAGTTAGGTATTTAGTATTGGAATTTTATACAAGATGTACATTGTTTATAATTACTATTATTATGAATAATATAAATTTATAATTAAGTATAATATAAATATTTATCTATATAGTTGTTCAATTATGTTTTTGTAAATAGTATATTTTAATCATACAATGAACTATTATTATAATTTTATTCGGTTATAATTGTACGATTCCCTTTTAGGAGGGGTCATGATAGTCTCCCCTTCTCAAAATTGCTTGTCCTGAAGCAATATCATTCATACACAAGTTCCTTCATAGACACAAAACATATTTGCATGCAAAGGCCTAGAAGATTTATGACATATACATCTTTAATGAATGAAAACATGAAGCAGACATGATGCAGACAGATGAAGACACAAAATAAACATAATGCAAACACATCATATATTCTTTATTGAGTCTATAAATGAAGTAGAGTAAAGGGAATTATTTAAAAAACATACTTCCCCAGTACACTTTTTTTATCATGGATCCAAGTCCAAGAGTGAAACTTTGGCCCCCTTGGCCTTAATGGAAGGTATCAATCATCCAATTAGGTGGTCTACTTGGCAGATTCGTAGCTGAATTAGCTTGACATCATGTTGATGCTTCTTATCTTGACCAATCTAAGCCCAAGAGTGAAACTTTGGCCCTCTTGGCCGTGATTAAAATATCCTACTATTCCATCAAGATGGTCTACTTAGATGTCTAACATTTTTCCCAATCTAAGCCCAAGATCAAAATTTTGGCCCTCTTGGCCTTGATGACAACACTTTGGCATCCATCAAGGAGTTCTACTTAGATGGTAATCTTATTCTTCTTAAATATTCTACCTAAGCCCAAGAGCAAAACTTTGGCCCTCTCGGCCTTGATGGAAGCACTTGACATCCATCAAGGGGGTCTACTTAGGAGGTAATCACCACTAAAATTGTAACCCATCTAGTTCTTGCCAGTCATTTGCATCTTCATTACTCTCTTGATTATGTTTAGATCTCTTGTTCCTCTTTTCCTTTTCTTCCTTATCAAGTGTAGCATCCATTCTTCGAGCTTGGCTTCTCTTTCCACATATATGTCTTGGTTCCCAACTTTCCTTGCAATAAAAAGCATATTTTTTGTTTTCATCATGATAGCTTTTGAGCTCTCTTTTGTATTTATGGCCACATTCCCACGATTTCATGCAATGGTAACATAACTCATTTTTCTAGGATTCCTTGGAGTGATTTCTTTCTCTTTCACAATGCTTGGAATGTGTGCTCACTGCATGGTTCTTGGACCTATCCTTTGTTGGGTGCATATCAAATTTTAGTGCTTTTTGGATTGAATCTTCTAAAAAATTTGGTTCATGTACTCCCATTGTGCTCTTGATTGATTCCTTTAACCCATCTATAAATAAATAGGTGACTCTCTTGTGTGATATTTCAGGTACCATGGCTGATAATCTTTCAAATTCCCTAGCAAACTCCATCACTAATCCTTCTTATCTAAGTTGGGTTAATCTTTTGAAATACCATTCCGGGTCTATCCGATCGAATTGTTTTATGAGTTTTTGGGTAAACTCATCATAACTCTTAATTATTTTATGTCCCTGGTTGTTAAGGCCATGTTGACACCAATCTTGTGCTACTCCCCTTAAATGAAGGACAACAAATTGAATAACACCTTTTTCTATCATAGGATTTAAGGAAATATATGTATCCAACATTTGTACCCATGAGTGTCTTGTAGTTCTTTTTGATCCATCAAATTTTGGGAGACTGACTTTATTTATCTTGTCTCTTAGTCCCTTCTCTTGGTGTATCTGTCTCTTTCTATTAGATAGTGACTTCATCTGAGCATCACAATAGTCTTTAAAGGGTATCTCCCTTCTGATTTCATGATCAATTTTAGAGTACCCACTTATAATGTTATTTATATTATTTACTTTATTTAACCCATCCTCATCTTCTTGTTCCTCTCCAGGTAGGAAGGGCGGTCTTGTGGGTCTACATTCTAGTTTTGGCATATGTAATGGATTATTATTATTATCATCATTCTTGGAATGGTGAGAATTTACATCCTTCCCACTTTTTTTAATATTACAGATAACTTCTAGGAGAACTCGATTTGTTTCACTTTGCTCGGTTATAGCTTGAGCATTTCTTTCAGTTTGTTCCATGAGTGCTTGAGTAGTTCGGTTCTTTTTTTCCATGAAAGCTTTCAATTCATCACTTATTTGTTTGTTCATGTTGGCAGAAGCTTTCCTTCCTTCCCTTTCTAATACTCTTTGATCTCTTTGGTGTTTTTGCATTAACTACTTTCTATAGGCTGGCAAGAAAGATGCTCTGATACCACTTGTAATGTCCCATTTTGACTGTACTTCAAATTGCTCTTAGTTTCCAATTTAAGGTCTTGTAAATAACTTCAAGTACCTATTATATGGTTGTAAATATATGGAATTTGTATTTATCTTCTAGGGATTACAATTTCTTAAACTATACATGTTCAAGAAATGTTTGCTTGCAATGTTTGATGTCTTCTTTTGTATGTCATCTCGTGTAATCCGAGTTGGATGGTCGTTGCTTCGGCCTTCCTTCTTAAATATGATTTGGTCTTTACATTTGAATCAACTTTCAATGTAGATGTGATACATTATGTACTCTGACCAATGTGATTTAGTGACGATGTGTCGTTGTACCTTAATATGTCAAACTTCACATCTCTCAACAATTGCAATCTTCTACATGCTCCTTGGATTCCACTCTATATCCTTCACATTGATGATCATCCCAAATTTGACAATGATGATCTCATACAAATATTGTTCCTCGATTCTCTAGCTAGTTGTGTCCCTTAACCTGACGTGTCACTTAATTGTGTCCAATTGGCAAGTATGTCAATTTTTTATTTATGTTTATGTAATGCTTATTAGATTAGAAATTAATTGTCTTCGTATTTATAATAGCAATGCAATCGGTTAGGTATTTAATAATGGAATTTTATACAAGAAGTATATTGTTTATAATTACTATTATTATGAATAATATAAATTTCTATTATTATGAATAATATAAATTTCTATTATTATGAATAATATAAATTTCTATTATTATGAATAATATGAATTTATAATTAAGTATAATATAAATATTTATCTATATATTTTGTCAATAATGTTTTTGTAAATAGTATATTTTAATCATCTAATGAACTATTATTATAATTTTATTCAGTTATAATTGTAAGATTCCCTTTTAGGAGGGGTTATGACATAAAATATATAGTAAAAATAATGAATATTAGCCAAGAGAAATGTTTAATCCTTTCAATATTTTAAAAAAATCTTACCATCTAATTTAATTTTTTATATGAGTAATACACATATTTTGATAATTGAAATATAAATTTAATTTAAACTATATAATTTTACTATTAATTTAATTGAAATAGATAAGAATCATATCTACTAAAATTTTAAATAATATTTATATAACCTAATATATTCATTATTTAAAAAGTTATGCCAAATAAAAATATCCTAATTTCAACCTACTATAACCAACATAAATGTCCACTCTTAATACTTTATAAGAAAAAATAAATATTGTATTTAATAAAAACATTTTAAAAGAAAACTAAATTTTAATTTTTTTGATGAATAGTATTCTCTATTAATTAATTATTAAGGTTACATATTCAAGAAAAGAGGCATGGGGATACAATATCACCTTGTGAAAATTCAAAAGCAGAGCCACAAATGCTAACAATTATTCATATTAAAAAAAAAACTAAATTTTAAATTAAAAAATTATAAAGATAAAAGTAGTGAAGATATTCAACAATATAGTTACAAGATTTACCAAACTCAACGGTGGTTCTAACTGTCTATTGATTGTAGGCTAAAGTAGCATTCCTTGTGGGGATTTAGGTGTTGCCTTTAGCATGTTCTAGACCATCATACATGTTAGGGTTGAGTGACTTGAGGTGGATCGGTTGAGTGACTTTAGGTGGAGCCTATTTCAATATGTCAACATGTCAACATTCTTTTTATTTAATTAATTTCCTAATTAATTAAATATAATTAAATATTGAAATTATCCTAATAATTTTTCATTAAAATAAATCATTAATTAATCTTTTAATTTGACTTATTTAACAAAAAAATACAAAAGACTTACAAGACGAAATATGGAAACCCATCATAAAATACCACATACAAGATCAAACTTAAGGGTTATAATCATGAATTCACGTCATACGACAAATTCAAAAGGGTAATCATCACAGATACTTGTCCTAATTTTATAGGACAATTGGTTTAAAGGTTAGGATTTGGACTCAAGAATTCATCGCCCATCTCTTACCATTGAGATATTGCGATAGAGTACACTCATCTTGGCAATTCAAGGAAGTCGATACCTGGTACCTATAATCTACATAAAATTCACGCATGTACAAACACATATATTCTAAGCTAAACAAGCAATGGAAGGAAGTGGTGCATCGTGTAGATCCTGACTAGCAGGTGACTACGTTTCCCTTCCTTAACCACATCAGAAATGTCATACATAAAGAAAACATACATGTACACTATATACATGCAGTATGGGGTAAGTATCCATAAGAGAACACGTATAATAATCCATCTTACTAACATTATCAAATAACTTAAATCACTGTAATAATCATCATCAAGGTATAATCATGAATACATGAAGTAACTAGTACCAAGTAGTCTCATCATAAAATCAACTGAGTATGAAAACAATATCTGATAATCTGAAAGATAATGTTACTAATCATCAAGCATAAAATGGCCTAAAAGTGTTCGGAAATAATAATAGAATGCAAACTAGGGGCAGGCACTACATCCACCCCCCTAGACTTAGGCTTACTTGTGGAAGCCTACAAGAAAGTTAAAACTAAAGAACTCACTACGTGGGTCCCATTGGACCCTTTCCCCCTATAAGAGGATATGACTCCACTGAGAACACTCTCTACGACCTACCCATGTCTCCAACCATAGGTTCTAAAGCTGTAGGTCTCTGGTCTAAGAATAGTGATTTCCATTGAGGGCAATGGGATGAATTGTGTCCACGTTGTTCGCATGAGAAACACTCTCTGTCAAAACTCCTCTGCACTTTAGGTGCACTAGACTGTTGGACACTACCCCCACTAGCATAAGATCGGTTGCTTTGCATAGGCTGAGTGTTCTAATTTTGCTTGTTGTGATGAGCATTACGATAGTTCCTAGAATTGGAACCACTGCCATCACTCTGTGTTGGAGGATAAGTTCCTCCCTGCTATTGATTACCTCTAGAAGGAGGTTTCCTACTACCACTTGCTCCTAAATTACCCTTGGATCTTGCTAATGTAGGTGCTCCCACAAAGCCCCCCTATCTTAGGTTAACACTTTGCTCTACAAGTATGGCTCGATGTACTGCATCTTTGAGGGTTTTAGGTTCAAATACCTTAACACCCCTAATTAAACGGTTGTTCAAGCCTCTGATGAAATGTTGAGCCAACTATGTTGGCTTATCACTAATTCTCAAATAGGGCATGAGCTCATAGAATTTGTGCTCGTACTCTACTATGGTCATAGCAAATTGTCTTAGGTTGTGAAATTCATCAGCTCTTTGTTGGTTCCATTCCTCTCGTAGGAATCATTCACAGATGTTTTCTAGGAATAACTCCCATGTGACATTGTTCATCTTTATACCCAATTTCTTCTCTTTGATAGTCCACCATGTGGCTCTAAAGAGTTCCAGGTTGGTGATGGCAAACCTCGCTTTGACATTAGTGCTAAAGTCCTAAATAGAAAAAACACTTTCAAGAGCAATAAGCCATTGTATGACTACATAACCTGAACCCAACCCATTGAAGGGTTTGACCTTGGACCTCTGAAGGTCCTTCATTTGAGTAGCTACAACTGATCTTTGTTGGTCCCTCTAAGGGCTCCTAGACCTAGGTCTATGCTCATTCCTTGCCTAATGAGCTCCATCCTGACCATGAAGAGAGAGGGAGGTGATTCATGATGGTCTTCATCATTTGCCTCAGGTCAACTTCCTCTGAGTCATCCTGCTGCTCTCTATGGCTCTCTTCCTACTACTCACTAACATGCTCTTCCCTACCCTCTTCCTAATTAGGGCGTTCATGGATAGACTCATGTATACTGATGTTTTTACCTCATCCATGACCTCTACCATAGCCTAGGCTATGACCTCTAACTAAAGATCTCATCCTAGATACCATCCTACAATAATATCCAAGATACAAAATGCTATAATAAACATACTACTATAAAGCATACATAGAAGACACATGTTTTGAAAATAGTATAAGTTTAATTTTCAGTTTTGCATAATTTAGGTTTAAGTATATTTTAGTTTTGAATTCTAAGTGTTCAAGTTTGAAAATATACAACTAATATTTTAAGTTCTGTTTCAGTTCAACTAGTTTCAAGTTTCAGTTTGAAATAGATATATATAGCAATTCAAATTTCATTTCAATTTAACTAGTTCAAGTTTTTAGTTTGTAGTAGATATACATGATAGTTTAAATATTATTTTAGTTCAACTAGTTAACAACTAGTGGCATTCCAATATGCCCAGAGCTCCCAATGTAGAACCTGGGCTCTAATACTAGATGTAACGCCTAACCAAGGGATCCAAAAGAACTAACCTAAAGTTTTACTAAGTTTTCCACACACACACACACACACACACCCAACTTATTTATTTATTTATTTATGCATGTGTTGATTTTAAATGTAAATATATACACATGCATGCATGCAAAAGTGTACACACACACACATCTACAGATATGCATAATTTGATATGTATACATTTATTTTCTAGCTTTTATAGTCTATCTCTTTCTCTCGCTTTAATTCTTAGTGGTCTCATTCTTTTTTTTCATCCTCCCTTGTTGTTTTACATGCTCTCCCTTCCACCCTTTATATCTCTTGAGTGGCTCTTAGTTTGCATTTGATATTTTTCATCTTTGACACTCTCCTTCATCCCGATGATGGACTACTGAGTGTGATCCAAAACATTGATGCAAAAAACTATGAAACAATCATAGCCAGAAGAATATACATAATATGAAATATTTGTTAACAATCTCCACTAAGTGCATGTTATAATATTTTATCTTCATTAATGTCATCAAAAATATGTTGATCAATATCCTTCATTTATCATCGTCGCTACTTATATCTTATAGATCAATACTAACTGTAGTGTTTCAACAATGTTGATTATACCTTGTACATTCTCTGTTATTTTCTTCCCTTCCAATTTCCTTCATTGTTAGGCCATGTTAATTGGTGCTATTTTTATCTTTCCTTGGTATTTTTACGTAATTATTCATCCTTTTGAAAATTAGAGACTTAAAAAATAAAATAAAATAAAAAATATATATTTGCAATTAGATTATCCTCTGTCTCCAAGAGACTAGAGATTGTTGACCTTCGTATCGTGCTACTTCCACTTGTGTTTGATGACCTTTATCCTATTATATATGTTTGTGCATGAATTTTGTCTCTTTATGTTATGAGAAATGACTTCTATTGAGTCAAATTGTGAGTGTTAGTGTGGACATGAGCCTTCCTTTGCAGTCCTTGATGACATACTCTCATTTTTTCTTGGAGTAATGATTAGCTATTAATTAACGTCAAATATTTATATTGATAGAATGCTTATTAATTAATGTTAGATATTTATATTCACATCTTTATATTGAATAATATTATTGGTCTATATTGATTGATTATTAATACTAGCTACGACTATATTGATTGATCACATTAATGAACTTATCATTTATTAAATGAAGGGACTTATGTATTTATTATTAGAATAATATTTTAATATGATATGTGCATTTATGAATAAATTAGTATTGTACATACATCAATTAGGGCTTGTTACAAACAATAAAAAAGGTATGAAAGCCCTGCATTTTCCTTTTCAACAAGATCTCATTCTTATTTTTAATCTCTCAATGGTAACATATATTTGAAAAAAGAATGAAATCCATACTTAACATTCTAAATAACAACATAATTAAATCTCAAGTAAATAAAAATGAAAGTAGATCTTCAAATAAAATAAAATAGAGTATCTTAAATATTATCTTAATGATGTGTCTTTCACTTTTTTTCATTTGAGAGTGATTTTTTGTCAACCCCACCAAGTCCACTTTCAATTTCACAAATAATGAGCAAGAAGTCTAAACTAGATTGTGTCTTTACAAAGAGGAAGAAATTATGGAAGTTAGAGACATATGTACCTTGCATTAAGGGTAGGGAAGTAGTGAGTGAGGGCTCCCGATGGACTCTTCTCCTATGGAACAATAAGAAAGTTTAATTTGTTTGGCTTTTGGGGATGTCTTTAATAATTCTAGTTACCTTTAGCTTCTTTTTGCAGGATCTCTTATTCTTAATTTTGACTTCTTGTTTCCTCCCTTCATCTCCTTGCTCTTTGTTTCTTATTTGATATAATATTCTTTTTTATTCATCTACAACATTGGTTGCACATTACTCATCAAAAAAGGAAAAAGAAAAAATATCTTAAATATGAAGACACAAAATTAAATTTAGTCTAAACTAAACTAAAGTAGTTCTTTAAATAAATAAAATAGTTTCTATATCTCTCACAATTATTTACATACATGTATTACAGTGATTATGCTAGTTATTACTATAAACATCTATTAATAATATAAAATATTCATGTATGAAATACAATAACTATTTAAGAGGCCAATCCTCGTATAACATGATCATTGAATTATAAGGTTGTTATCCATGTCACCAAGATGCTTACTCCTAGTGAGTCATTATGCTCAAAAATTTTTAGCTATTGTTTGATCATTGTACTCACAAGTTTGAATTATTAATCCTTCTATTTTCAAACTCTTGTTGATCTATTAAACTAATAAATTTTCAATTCTTGCATGAATATTTTGTTGAAGATCTGATTGAAAAGATCATTATTGAAGAAGGAAGATTGATGCAAAGAGGGAGATTGTTAATAAAGAATGTTTTCAATCATTGTTTTGTCACTGATGTCAAACCTACTATTTGATGGAATGACAATTGCTTATAAGATCCAAGTACTATCACTTAGTTGATTGATGAAGAGGATTTAACCAATAAGATGTAATAAAAGTACCTAAGGGAAAAGGTTGAGTTATGGTTTTGTAATAAAGAACAAGGATCAGTTAAGATAATGATAAAATGATGTATTGATAATATACTTGAAGATACAGAGGTTGGCTACACTTAGAAGAATAAGTTGTAACAAAGTTGTTTGCAAAGCTTAACTAAATTCATCAATGGGTGCCAAGCAAGCTAGTTCATGCTGAGAAGATTTTTAGTAAGTGTCGAACAAATGCAAAATCTAGTGTATGCCGAGTGAAATAGAAAGAGCCAAGCAAGTTTAGGTGCTAATCAAGTAATAGGTGCCAAGCATCAGTGAAAACTTAGTTGATGCCAAGTGAATCCACAATAGGTGTCGAGCATCAATAAAACACAGTAGGTGCCAAGTAACACAGTATGTGTCAAACATTAGAAAATCAATAGTGTCAAGCTGTTGCATTATTTGAAAAGTCAAAGATTTTCCAGATATGAGCCGACAAGTTTTTTACCTTGAATTTTGTGAACCAG
Source organism: Cupressus sempervirens (assembly GCA_028749045.1). Taxonomy (NCBI): domain Eukaryota; kingdom Viridiplantae; phylum Streptophyta; class Pinopsida; order Cupressales; family Cupressaceae; genus Cupressus; species Cupressus sempervirens. Next base: position 576,464,512 of record CM053788.1, on the reverse strand, counting down.
ATGGAGGATAAGGATGATGAGCTGGTGGCATAGAATTTTAGATAAATTATTTTTGGGCGAATACAGGCGGATTCTTCATGATGTTTCTAGAAGAAACAAGATTAAGGGTAGATTCATTGACTCTTGCCTAATCCATTCGAATGAAAATCAAAAGCGAGAAGATTAGAGTGGGAAAAGTATTCCAGACTTCTATTTAAGAAGTTACAAGTCAAGAAGCAAGAGTGGTTGGTTGGATGTCAAGGTGAAAGCATCGAGAGGGAGGAATAGAGCATAGAGACTCTACTTCGATAAGTGACCATAAAGGAGATTGCAGTGGTACATCGAGCATGGCGACTCAAGGGGACGAAGCTTTAAAGGAGGACAAGCTATTAGAGCTGGAAAGACTGAAAGCTAGAAAAATTTGTGAGTTGAATTGAGATCTGAAATCTACAAGTTATGTTGTGAGTTGTATCAGATCGAAAGCCCTTGTTGTTACTCTCTAACAATTGTATCAGTTAGGGTAAAATGTTATGGACTTAAGTTGGTTTAACAACCATTGTGTAAATCCTTTAATAGGGTGACATTCCAAGTGAGTTTTCAAAAATCCTTTAACAAGGCCCACTTTTAAAAAGGTGGATGAAATCCTTTAACCAGGTCACATTTAACAGTGTTTTGTAGCCTTTAACAAGGCATCACTTCAAAAGAGTGAGAATTGAGTAGCATGGTACTGGTGGTTTTTCCCAAATTGGGTTTCCACTTAAATCACTGTGTTATGTGTTGATATTTCATATTTTATTCCTACATATTGATTTTTAGTAACTTGCTAAGTAGAATGTTTAGCTTGGATGCATGATTAGTTAAATGGGCTCACTGTAATTAGTGAAAAAGTTTTATGAGGACATTTGGACCTTGAATAAATGATTCAACCACCCCCACACCCACCCTCCCTCCCCCCCCCCTCTCTCAGTTATTCTAAAGCATTTCTAACAATTGGTATCAGAGCCATCTGTTGATTTGGTTTAAAGGTACTAGAAGCAGGAAGATCAAGATGTCCAAGAGAGAAGTTCCCAAGCTCAACAGAGATAACTTTGTTGCATGGAAAAGTTTAATGAAGTTGCACCTTGGATCAATAAGTGATCATGCACAAACATCAATTGAAGTGGAACATGTTGATCCAACTATTCCCACTGCAGAAGATATGAAGAAAAAGAAGGAGTACAATCAGGCAATGCCGAAGATTACCTCTTCCCTCAACTATACTGAATTTGATGACACCAAGGGATGTGACTCTGCATTCAAGATGTGGAAAGCCCTAACATATATTTATGGAGGAGATCAGAATGTCCAAAAAGCAAAAAGAGAAATCTTTAGAGGAAACTTTGATGACATGAGAATGGAGGAAGGTGAGAACATTGCCCAATATGCCTCTAGAATAAAGGAAGTAGTAAGTGCAATAAGAAGTTTGGGTGGTCATTTAGATGATGATACTGTCAATAGAAAATTCTTAAGAACCTTGCTCCCTATCTATGTTATTAGATTTTCAGCCATCCAAGAGTTAAGATGTGTACCAGGAAATAAGCTAACACTTGAAGGTATAGTGGGAAGACTTACTGCATTTGAGTTATCCAACTTTGATAACTACAAACCTGAGAATCTTGAATCTGCTTTCAAGGCCAAGCTGTCATTGAAAGACACTGAAGCGGTGAAACCAAAGAAGAAGAAGAAGAAGGTAAAATATGCATCCAGTGATAGCAGCACAGATGAAGAAGACATGGAACAATTGGAAGCATTGTTGGCTAAAATATTTCATAGAGGCAAAGGTAAATTCAAAGGTAACCTTCCTATCATATGTTTTAATTGCAATGAAGTAAGACATATTGCTGCAAGATGCACACATAAAAAGAACTACAAAGAAGGCAACAAGAACAAGAACATAAGAGAAGATGATAATAGAGATTACAATGGCAAAAAGTGCTACATTGTTGAAGAAGAGGATTTTGATGAAAATGATGATGAGGTAATCTATGTAGCCATGAAGGATGAGTTAGATGAAGATGAGGCAACAACATTGGTAACCTGTGTAAACAAGAATGACAAATGGATTATAGACAGTGGGTGCTCACATCACATGACAGGAGACAAAAGTAAGTTTATTACCTTTACTCAATATGATGAAAATAGTGTTAGATATGGAAATGATGTTCCACGTCTAGTCAAAGGAAAAGGTTAGAGAAAATTTCATGTGATAATGCATATTATGTTGAAGGATTGAACTACAACCTGTTGAGTGTGTCACAACTAGGCAATGTAGGATGCAAAGTAGAAATTGGAAATAAAAGTGCCAAAATCTATGACATTGATGGAAATCTAATAGGAAAAGGAGATCAAACTAGGAGTAATCTATTCTACCTAGATATGGAGGATGTTGCATGTCTTATTGTAAGAGTTGATGACGTGTGGCTATGGCATAAAACGCTATGTCATGTCAACTTTGATAATCTGATTAGCATCAACAAAATGAAGAAAGTCAGAGGTTTTCCTAAACTGAAGAAGCCTGAAAATACAATGTGCAAACAGTAGTCAACTAGGAAAGATGACCAAGTCAAGTTTCAAAAGCAAAACCTACACTTCCAAAGAAGTACTAGAGTTAGTGCATATTGATTTATGTGGCCCAACAGAAGTGCAAATCTACAAAGGAGATAGATACATAATGTTGTTTGTAGATGACTATTCCAAGATGATGACTATCATGTTCTTGAAGCAAAAATCTGATGCATTTCAAATGTTTAAGTGGTATTTGGCTAGGGTTGAGAAAGAAACAAGAAAGAGTCTGAAGTGCCTAAGATCAAATAGAGGAGGAGAGTTCACATCAAAAGAATTTGAGACATTTTGCAATGACAAAGGAATCAAAAGACAAACATCAACACCTAGAACTCCCCCACAAAATGGCATTGCAGAAAGGAGGAATAGATCAGTAATAGACTGTGCCAGAACATTAATGATGGAGAAAAATGTTGCTCTAAAGTACTGGAGAGAAGCTGTAATTACTGTTGTCTACACCTTGAATCGAGTACAAGTCAAGAAAGGTACAAATGCAACACCTTTTGAATTATGTTATGGTCACTCACCCAATGTAAAACATTTCAAAGTGTTTGGTTGTAAATGTTACATTCTTAAAGATTCTAGAAATGGTAAGTTTGATGCAAAGAGTGATGAAGACATATTCCTTGGATACTCCACTAGAAGTAAAGCATATAAGTGTTTGAATACTAACACTAACAAAATTGTGGAGAGTTGAAATGTAAATTTTGATGGGCATGCGGAAGCTCAAGATGATGAATCCAAGAAATCAGAAGAGTACAAATCCTTTGTATACTTCTATGAAGGAATGCCTACCAAAGATGAAGCTACCGATCAAGTTGGGAATCAACAACAAGTTTTAGTATTAGCTGAGTCACAACCAATGAATGTTGAGTTGCATTTAGAAGTCAAGTTGGAGAATGAAGATAATGCACATTTTGACTCTGAAATCAATACACATGAAAGAGATGTTGAATTACCTAAAAGAGATGTGCGCAATGACTCTGAAGCTAAAAGACCAAACTTGGAAATGAGGAAAGAACCAAGTCTAAGTATGTGAAGATACATCACCCTATAGAACAAATTATTGATGACAAGGAAGCCAAACCAATGATAAGAAACAAACTAAGGAATGAATCATGTCTGCTGAGCAAGATTGAACCCAAAACAATAAAAGATGCACTACAAGATGATAATTGGTGTAAAGCTATGGAAGAAGAGATTGAGGAGATAGAGAAAAACAAGACTTGGACCTTAGTTCCAAGACCAACTGATAAGAATGTGATTGGTACCAAGTGGGTATTCAAGAACAAGCTAGATGAGAATGGTGAAATCACAAGAAATAAGGCCAGACTAGTCTACAAAGGTTATGCACAAGAAGAAGGATTGGACTATGGGGGAACATTTGCCCCTGTTGCAAGGATGGAAGGAGTAAGAACTTTACTTGCATATGTTGCCTACGAAGGTTTTAAAGTCTACCAAATGGATGTAAAGTCAACTTTTCTGAATGGTATACTAGAAGAGGAAGTCTACATAGAACAACCAGAGGGATTTGTTGGTGACAACAACAAGGATATGGTTTGCAAACTGCATAAAGCACTCTATGGTTTGAAACAAGTGCCTAGAGCATGGTATGAGAGACTTCACAAATATCTAGTGAAGATAGGATTTGAGAGAATAGATGACAACAACAACCTGTGTATCAAGGCAGAAAAAGGTAAAGATATTATGATATCTAAAATCTTTGTTGATGATATAATATTTGGTGGAAAAAATGCACTAAGCAAAGATTTTGCTAATTAGATGAAACATGAGTTTAAGATGTCAATATTTGGGGAAATCAAATTCTTTGTTGGATTACAAGTACATCAACTGAAACATGGCATACTTGTCACTCAATCAAAATACATCAAGGAGATACTCAGAACATTTGGCTTAGAGGATTCAAAACTAGTCAATACACCAATGGTAACAGGACATAAGTTATCCAAGAATAATGAATCAGTTGAAGTAAATCAGACAATGTATAGATCAATGATTGAAAAGTTGTTGTATGTTGTACATAGTAGACTAGACATCGCATTAGCTATTGGAATAGTGGCAAGATTTTGTACAAACCCAAGAAAAAATCACCTTATGGTAGTAAAAAGAATAATGAGGTACCTAAATGGAACATATGACTTTGGTTTATACTACAAGAGTATTGAAAAGTTTGAGTTGGAAGCCTACATTGATGCAAATTGGGGAGGTAATATTGATGATAGAAAAAACACCAGTGAAGGAGCACTCTTCTTAGGTAAAAGATTAGTCACTTGGACTAGCAAAAAACAAAGTTGTACTTCACAGTCCATAGCTGAAGCTGAGTATGTTGCTGTTGCTATCAACTACACCAATATTGTATGGATCAAACATCTATTGCAAGGTATAAAGGAAGAGATGACTGAACCTATGATACTTTATTGTGATAACACAAGTGCCATCAACATATCAAAGAACCCTGTGATGCATGCTGAACAAAGCACATTGCAATTAAGTATCACTATGTAAGAGAATTGGTGGAAGACAAGCAAGTGAAGATGGAATATGTCAACTCAAAGGAACAAATTGATGACATCTTCACAAAACCATTACCTAAAGATGCATTTGAGTATCTTAGAGATAAGTTAGGGGTAATACCCCTATCCAAGGCCATTTAAGCAACAACAAGACTGCCCTGCATCAAATGAGTTGATTGCTGAAATGTTATAAATTGATGCAGATGATACTTACTTTAGGTTTTTGGCCTGAAGTAATTAAAGTACTAAAATTCCAAATTAGTCACAAGCAAGGTGATAGAGGGAGAAATTGGAATTCCTACAAATGTTATACTTGCATGATAAGATGCTAAATTAATACGTCTTTGGCATTGTTGTCAAAGAGGGAGAAATAACAAAAACTAATCAAAGTAGTAAGTACATAAAAGAGGAAGATGATACCAAAATGGTAGAAACTGATTAGACATGCAGAGGTAGAAATAGTAAATTAGGATCAAAAGTGTAAGAGTGAGAAATAACATAAAAAAGAAAACAACAGTATAGCAGTTAAGAGGGAGAAGCCAAATCAAAGCAATCAGTTAGGATAACAAATTAGAGAGGGAGCAGAACAAAGAAAAAGAAAACAGTGTATCAACAAAAGTGAAAGTTTTCTTTTTGGCATTTGATTTATTGTTTTAACCTAGTTAGCATTTTGATAACTTGGTTGATCAATTTGGTTTGCCATCAATGCCAAAGAGGGAGATTGTTGAAGATCTGATTTAAAAGATCATTATTGAACAAGGAAGATTGATGCAAAGAGGGAGATTGTTGATAAAGAATGTTTTCAATCGTTGTTTTGTCATTGATGTCAAACCTGCTATTTGCTGGAATCACAATTGCTTATAAGATCCAAGTGCTATCACTTAGTTGATTGATGAAGATGATATAATCAATAAGATGTAACAAAAGTACCTAAGGGAAAGGTTAAGTTATGGTTTTGTAATAAAGAACAAGGACCAATTAAGACAATGATAAAATGATGTATTGATAATATACTTGAAGATACAAAGGTTGGCTACACTTAGAAGAATAAGTTGTAACAAAGTTGTCTGCAAGACTTGACTAAATTCATCAATGGGTGCCGAGCAAGCTAGTTCATGTTGAGAAAATTTTTAGTAAGTGTCGAGAAAATGCAAAATCTAGTGTATGCCAAGTGAAACAGAGGGAACCAAGCAAGTTCAGGTGTCGAGCAAGTAATAGGTGTTGAGCATCAGTAAAAACTTATTTGATGCCGAGTGAATCCACAGTAGGTGCCAAGCATCAGTAAAACACAATAGGTGCCAAGTAACACAGTATGTGCTGAGCATCATCAAGTCAATAGTGCCAAGCTACTGCATTATTTGAAAAGTCAAAGATTCGCTAGATCTGAGCCGACAAGTTTGTTACCTTGAATTTTGTGAACCAGATGGAGGATAAGGATGATGAGTTGGTGGCAGAGAATTTTAGATAAATCATTTTTGGGCAAATACAAGTGGATTCTTCATGATTTTTCTAGAAGAAACAAGATTAAGGGTAGATTCATTGAATCTTACCTAATCCATTCAAATTGAAATTAAAAGTGGGAAGATTAGAGCGGAAAAGTATTCCAAACTTCTATTTAAGAAGTTACAGGTCAAGAAGCAAGAGTGGTTGGTTGGATGTCAAGGTGAAAGCATTGAGAGGGAGGAATAGAGCACACAGACTATGCTTCAATAAGTGGCCATAAAGGAGATTGCATTGGTACATCGAGCATGGAGACTCAAGGAGATGAAGCTTGAAAGGAGGACAAGCTATTAGAGCTAGAGAGACTGAAAGCCATGCAAATTTGTGAGCCGAATTGAGATATGAAATCTGCAAGTTATGTTGTGAGTTGTATCAGATCGAAATCCCTTGTTGTTACTCTCTAACAATTGTATTAGTTAGGGTAAAATCCTATGGACTTAGGTTGGTTTAATAGCCATTGTGTAAATCCTTTAACAGGGTGACATTCCAAGTGAATGTTCAAAAGTCCTTTAACCAGGCCCACTTTTAACAGGGTGGATGAAATCCTTTAACTAGGTCACATTTAATAGTGTGTTCTAGTGTTTAATAGGGCAGGCCTTTCATAGGGCATCATTTCAGAAGAGTGAGAATTGAGTAGAATGTTACTGGTGGTTTTTCCCAAATTGGGTTTTCACGTAAATCACTATGTTATGTGTTGATCTTTCATGTTTTATTCCTGCATGTTGATTTTCAATAACTTGCTAAGTAGAATGTTTAGCTTGGATGCATGATTAGTTAAATGGGCTCACTATAATTAGTGATCAAATTTTATCAGGACATTTGAACCTTGAATAACTGATTCAGCGCCCCCCCCCCCCCGTAGTTATTCTAAAGCATTTCTAACATATTTATAAGTTAATAAATTTAAAATATATGTATGAATCATTCGACTTTATCAATCAATACCATTATTTCATTTTTTTATTGACTCAAATCCCATGCAAGACAACGATTCTCAAATATAATTAAATTGTGCAGTTATAAACACAATTGATACTCTTGTTAGATCAGATGAGCTCTTTTGGCTTGTGCCCACTCACGAGTTTGAATAATTCATCATTCTATCTTCGAATCCTCTTGGGTCCATTAGACTAGTAGACTTTTAGCCGTTATTTGAACCTTGAAATCTTTGATGTGAAAGGTTGATTTTAAACTGAACTGAATATTTTAATTAAAAAATTGATATCCAAAAATCATTCAATCCCACCCAAAAAATAAACAACCTTTTTAGTTCCTATCCGTCTCCTAAAATCTCAGACTTGAATGGTTGGGTTTATACTAAATTGAATCTTTTAAAAATAAATATATTTGAATTATCTCCAAGAACCATTCAACCTTACCAACAAACCCATCACAATTAATACTATATCATATTTTAAATTATTATTTTTATTAGCTCATACCCCCATACAACTTGGAAACCATTGCATGAATATGATTAAATTATGATATTATCCTTGTCACCAAGATTCATACTCATGTTGGGTCATTGAGCTCTTTTGGGTCATTGCACTGGCTCATATGTTTGAATCATTCGTCCTCCTATGTTCAAACCCTATTTGGGTCTCTATTTGATTCCAAACTCTTTGACTTGAAGTATTGAGTTTATATTGAATTAAATATTTTAAAAATACATACATTTGAAATATCTCCAAGAATCATTCAACCTCACTAAGAAACTAGTAACCTTTAATAAAATATCATATTTTCAATTATCATTTTTATTGACTCAAATCCCCATGTTAAAAGTTCATTGCTCAAATATGATTAAATTATGATGTTATCCTTGCTCCCAAGATATACTCCTCTTGGGTTGTTGAGCTCAAGGCTTTGAGGTTGAAGCATTCATCCTCTTATATTTATATCATTGTTGGTCCATTACACTACTAGACTTTGAGTCCTTATTTGATTCTTGAACTCTCTCAATTGAATTAACAAATTATGTTGAATTAAATATTTTAAAAATAAAAATATTGAAATATTACCAAGAACCATTCAACCACACTAACAAACCAATAACCTTTTTTGCTTTTTTATTGACTTAGATCTCCATGGTAGAAAACCATCACTCAAATCTGATTAAATTCCAACATCATCTTTATTACCAAGATTCATAATTGAATCCTCAAGCTCACAAGTTTTGAACTCTTATTGAAATTAAATAAATAGGCATTTTACTCCCTATTTGACCCTTGAACTTACTTTGAATTGTCCAATTTCTACTGGTTTGAAACATTAAAAAATATATATTAGAAATATCTCAACGAACTATTCAAACTCACCAAGAAACCGATTAACTTCACTAAAATATCATATTCCCAATTATCAATTATTATTTCCCATATATTCGCATACCTATGTGCTCAAAATAAAAAAATTATCTACAAATAGCACAAACCAAATCCGCGTTTGTACACATGAATGGTGTCACGTGCGGGCAGCTCTTGGCGTGTTCACCTGGGCCCCTAAAATCCAGCTCTTTCTCCTTCGATCACCCGAGGAAGACACATCATTTTTTATGTAAACCAACAATTGTTTTTCATATCCTTTTCTTTGCGGCCCCACAAAAAATTCTGTCATATCGGTAAAGCATAAAATTCTGTCATATGAGCAGAGCTTCGATGAAACAAAGGACTCTTGAATTAGTCCTCATTTCTTCCTCATGGTAAGTTTCCTCACGTTGCATGACAACCAAGAAATGAATTACACGACATTGATTACCCTTAAACGCAGAATTAAACCAAATACGTGTTGACTTCTCGATTTGCAATAGTAGACAGTTCGTATGATGAAAACGAGAAGATCGGGGAATACCAAGTCAATGAAGAGGACGAGGTAGAAATGATATCCATGCATTTCCATCAACACTGATCCTATCGCCAGTGAAATGAAAATCCCTAACATGGAAATAAACGACCTGCATGAAGAAAATGATGAATCAGACTGTTCACGTACTAAACGGGTTGGTTAATTTCTCGTCTTTTTGTTCACAGAAAATTTCAGCATACAATTGGATCTAATGTTCTGTAGTTTGGTGTTTTGGACTGTATAGGTACAAAAATGATTCGGCTTCTTGGATTATAAATTAATAGTATTTTTATATGTGGCCTGACATTGAGATTTAGTTTTCCCTTAAAGAGGTTTTCCCTATGGTTTGTTTGTGGTAAGCTTGTGGGTAGGATGATGTGTAACACTTATGGATGTATTTGATTATAACCCATGTTTGTGAATTTTGAGATGGGATCGTGTTGTAAAATCAGTGGGATTCTCGATTCATAAGATGCAATATGACTCGCAAAGATTGTATCGTCGATTTTCATGACTGTCTAGACTCGCTTGTCTTCAGCAGCTATTGTTGAACACCGTTTGTGGATGTGTAAGCTTGAAATCTTTAATTCGAACAGTTGGTGTAGGCAGGTTTTGCCATTGAGAAAATAATTTAAAATGGTTTGAAAATAAATAGGTCATTGTTTGATTTCTGGAGCAATCAGTGAAATGGGACAGAGATATTTCCATCGAATTTTTGTTTGGTGGTTTTATACTACAAAAATTAATGGAATTGTTGCAAAACCCACATTAAGTACCAGTTTGCAGTGGTGTGTAGAAGCTTTCAAACAGGGAGGTAAACAATACATTAGACTAGGAGAAGGTTCAGACAATCAAGATCAATGAACTTTGTTCCTGTATTTGTTTAAAATTGTGAGGTTATTAACACAAATAGCCTTTGACTCAACAAACTTGAAATCAACAGGATTTCGAGTACTTCGACATAGTCACGATTGAAGTATCTGATGGTAAGGGGTGGCACTTAGCTTCCCAATGGTCCAGCGTTGAACCTGGAAGGGTGGAGATATCAGAGAATGAATAAATTAGTATATAATGTAAGCCAAAGCTGTTTTGCAAATAAGGAAATGTACGTTCCACAGTCTAATATGTTTTTAATATTTCTGAAGGCCATAATATTATCTAGAGGCATAAGGAGGAGACGTTTATACATATATTATTATCAAGTTCAAGACTATGGGAAAAGGTTGTCAAGTAATCCACCAGAATGAACCTTTGTAACATGCCGCCTGTCATTTGTCCAATCTTGCTTTGAATTGTCTTGAGACACAAACCAACTAGGACTTATACATGAAATCTCCGCTTTGTACTCTTCCTTTGGGTCATTCACTCCCTCTAAGTATGGACTTTGCGAAAGTGTGTGAATCGAACCTCCAACAGGCTAAACATAATTTCATTTTTTGCGTCACTATTATTGAGTTTGGGACTGTGTACAATTTAGCTGACAGTTGTGCTTTGCATTTTGATTTAAGCCACATAGTTATGTTATACAATCTATAAAAGGGTATAACTGTATAATGCTCTGGTGTTGGCATTTGTGCTTTGCATTTTGATTTAAGCCACATAGTTATGTATTCTATATATAAAAGGGTATAACTGCATAATGTCTGGTGTTGGAAGAAACTGAATTAGGAAATCAATGATTCTGCTGCTGATCCTGCCAAGTAACATACTAGCTGACACCTCATTTTGCTAGGAGAGATATTGTTGTTGCTAAAAAGAAATTAAATTAGCAGCTTCCACTATGGTTAAACCATAAACTCTAAGTTGCCGATTCAAATTTGGGGTCAGGTTCAGATACGAGAATTTGATTTGTGAACTTGTGAATTTTTTTCTAATTATGATTCGTATATATGGATTCGTGTATACTTATTCCAAGTTTGGCCAACAGGTCCCTAGGGATCCATGGGGATTCACATTGGATTCCCTCGGGTCTGCATGAACTTATAGCCGATTTGTGGTAGACTCACACAGGGTCTGGATTTAATCCCGTGGGTCTGTACGGTCCATGGATCCATGCATCCAGATGATATATATATATATATATATATATATATATATATATATTCGTGCTAGATTCACATAGGGTTTGGATTTAATCCCATGGGTTTGTACGGGTCCATGGATCCATGCATCCAAAAGGATATATATATATATATATGGATTCAGGTGTACTTAGTCCAAGTTTGGCCCACAAGTCCTTGGGGATCCGTGTGGACTCGTGCTGGATTCCCCCGTGTCCCCATGGACTCATAACCTATTCGTGCTAGTTTCACACAGGATCTGGATTTAATCCCATGGGTCTGTCTGGGTCCATGGATCCACTGATCTAGATGGACCCACAGGGTCAATCCAGACCTTGTACTAATCTAACATGAGTAAGTTTGTGAATTTGGATTTGATCTGAATCCAAATCCGATTTGTGGCCTATATACACAAATCCAATAACGTAGGTTCAAACATAACCTTCAATCCTATTTGAACCTTTGTAGGCGTTATTTGGTTAGTGGGTAATGCTGTAGATTTCAATTCAAAAATTAAGAGGATGTATTTATATCCCACTAGATAGTCAAAAAAGGAGTTAGTTGTAGGGCATAATGAAACAAAATGTAATTAAAAATAGTATTGGGTTTGGGTAGTTAGGTAGTGAGGGGACGTGTTGGTTGGTCTCACTAACCAACCAAGCACTATTTAAGAATATTGGAACATGAATGATGACTTGTTATTATTGGTAATCAATAAAGAATACAATATTCCCTTGCAATTATTTGGAATTCTTATTATTGGTAATGGTTTCTTATGTTGATGCTGATAACATTGGATTCATATTGAGTGTACTGTAATCATTCTACATTTTGGCGTCATTGCCTAAGTTTGAGCCTGGAGGTCATATGATGAATGGGATGGAGTAATGGGCAGACCATTCCTACCACAAGTACAAGTCACAATTAGTGATGGGGAAGAGCAAGAAATAACAAGGAAGATCAAGTGATACGAGACCTGGTGGTAGCCTGGGAAATTTCTATCGACCAGTATGTGCAAAGGGAAGTTTGAGAGAGTGGTTCTAGAGAACACGGTATGGGACAAACTTTTGGTGCCACCAGTAGTGTGCGAACTCCTTGGACAAATACCTTGGTTATTGGTGAGAAACTTGATACGAGTGGAGGAAGAAAAAGATGAAGTTCAAAGAGAGCGGAGAAGGCAACAAGTACTACAACAGTTTGCCAAAAGAAGTACACGTGAATTATAGGAACAAGAATCCTAGGAGGACAACAAGGAAATAAAAGAACTCATGCCTCTAATCCCAAATAAGGACCCAAGAGTACTAGAAGAAAATGAAGGGGAAACTGCCCTATGACGGATCCTATGTACTAGGGAGTAGGAAGAAAGGCATTGCCGTCAGAGAGGGGCTATTAATCAAATTCAAGTACCAAACCAGCTAAAAGAAAATTTGATTGAAATCACTATAAGGGGATTAGACAATTTGGCAATTTATGAAGGATGGGGAAGGAAGGACAGTGGACGACACAGAAATCCCAGCACAAGGAGAGTATCATCGTACCAAAGAACAAAGCTTAGTGAGGATGGAGAACTTCAAGGGGAAGAAGAAGTAACTGGACCAAGTACTCAAGGAGTAGTCCTGTTAGGAGGAAACACTATACTGGGAGGAGCCAGTACTTAAGGAGAAATCCTATTAGGAGGGAACACTACCCAGTCAGGAGGGAACACCCAACGGAAGAGTGAGAGATCTAGGATGGCCATAGACAAGAAAAAACTTCCGAGATTCACAGGAGGAGCGGAGGATCCAGCATGGCATTCTAAAATGTGCATAAACATATGGCGGGTCAATGGAGAGAACAATGCAGATGAGTGGTTTAAGGCATTTCCTGCCACCCTAAGGGGCTGTTACTTAATTTTAACACATGTTAAAATTCAGTACTGAAAATTTTATTTGCTGAAAGCACTTTTCATCTGATATTTGAAAGAATATAAATGTCCAAGTATCATTCATTTCTCGAATATACAAGTGATATTTTACAAAAGAATGAAATGCTGAAAGTAAAATATCTCACACAAGCCGTGAGTCTAACTACTGTTTTTATACATATTGACAATAAAAGAAAGGTATGACATATGAGAGAAGAGTCAGGGGTAACCAGTCATTGCCTTTTGAGCCTTTGACTGGTTAAGTCTTCTTTGTTGCTGCTCCTGGTCCGGCCCTCGATCTGGTAGCTCTTGGTTCTCATTTTTCTGCATAAGAAAGAGTGGAGTTAGATTTTAAAGATTTAAGCAATGACTGATTATCCACAACTACGTACCCGCACATGTCATATTTCTCTTATTCTGAATACATACGAAAACAATACAGATCACAAAGGAGTAGTTTATGAGTGTCACGAGCCCGTGCTCGAACTTCATGGAATACTTTTCAAATATTACAGAACGAGATAATTCAACACTCAAAGAGTTGTTTCAGAATATGATAAAAGTTTGCATAACTTGCTGCAGAAAGGCTTAATATGAAAAGCAGAACTTTGCTTATTAATAGAAGGTTGTATGGTTGTGCTGGTATTGGTACTTATGATCAACTTCACATTGAAGGAGTTCCTATTGATTTCAGGCAGAAGCAAAAAAACATGCTGAAAATTGATAACAGAATTAAAGAGATAAGAGCAAAGTGAAAATTCATAACAGCAAGGAACAAGATTTGGAACAAATTGCAGCAAACAAATTCTAGCAAGCATGTGAAGTGATCACACGTACAGAAATTTGCCCTTTCAGCCATAACAGAAAGAGAAATTAGTGGGTTAGCAAAATGCAAATAACAGAAGAACTGCTCATGATCAGAAAAGTTTAGAAGCCACAATCTTATTAAGCTCCAAATATTTGAAGGTATATCTCTAAGATGGCAAAAGGATTATTGACTGTCTACAACTGAGAGAATGATGCTCCGAATACGAGAATAAGTAATAAAAGCTGCTGCTGATGTTAACTAGTATATTCAAGCATGCAAAATGAACAAAATTTCTGAAAATGAACACACTCAGTTAGCAAAGAAAAAAGTCGTTTCTGTAGAAGCCACAGCTGGGAGAAATCTTGCTATGTATGTTTGCATATAAGCAGCAAATATGTTGAAGGGAAGGAAGAAATCCTTCATGTTTAGGATTTACCTCATAGAGAATAAAAGGAGTATAATATTCTTATTATACTAGTATCATCAGCTCCAGAATATTAGAATGGAAATTCACAGAATACTTCAGATTTTGCTCAATGAACAAGACAAACCACAAACACTTCATTCAGCAAAGAGCAATCTTCAAGAAACTTTCAATTTGCAAATTCATGAACAGCGACAAACATGAGAGCAGATGCTAGAGGAAAATTCCACTAAAAATGCAATGAAACTGCTGTTGCAGCAAGACCTCCCAGTATCATCATCATATATTTTAAAATGAGGAGTAAATATAAAAGCACATGATAGAGGAAACAATAAAAATCGAGCTTCCAGCTTAAATATCAAACATAGCCCTTCCAGAAATACCATCTACAGCTGCAAATGAAAGAAGATGCTTACATAAAACATACCAGTAATGAGCATTCACAACAGCCATAACCTCCAAATCGGGTTTAGGATAACCCAGATGAAGTTTGCACCAAGAGAAGTAAGGAAAAGCCATGCACAGCCATGTATAAGAAATAAAAGAAACAGAATAGGTATATAAGCATGGTGTTTTTGAAACTAACTGAAAATGACTTCAAACATGGCATCTACAGAAGGAAAGATATATCTTCTAACATGGCGACTCAAAACCCTGCAAATCCAAGCAAGATATTACAGTAAAACTGGTGGCACAAGCATCAAATATACCCAACGTGTTTGAAGAAAACAATCAAGCATTACTTTACATGGCATTTTTCACAGGGAAGAAAACAAGTTGTTATTCATTAAAAAACGTGCCCTGCAAGTATAACAAAGCGTTACCTCTTATCCACAAGAGCATCTCATAAGAATGGTGGCAATAAAAAGTGGAAGACATCAACACCTGCGAGTTGGATCCAGTTATGGCGGCCAAAGAAGCAGATTTTCTCATCTTTCTTGGCATTTTCCTTAGGGTTTTAAAACCCTCTTCTCAGCTGCCGTGTATTCTCTCTAAAGGTTTCAAATGCAAATGAGAGAAATATCTTGCCTTGTTTTAGGTTAAGACCTTCACAAACCTAAAATTAACCATTTTGTAATTCCTTTAAAATCCGATAGTAGATATGTATCGGTCTCATATCTTTGATGAAACTTGTTGCTTTTATTAAAATTAGCTCATTTATTTTTTTATTTTCATTAAATAGTATAGTAATATATTACTTTAGCTAAGCAATAAATTATTATATTATTTAATTTTTATAAATGAGTGTAATTTTAATTTAGTTTTTTGCAAAAATTGTAATTAATAGCAATTAATTGATATCATTATAAATCAATTAATTGTTATTAAATTGAGCAAATTTAGTTCAAAGATATAAATCCATTTTCGGATTTGAGAGGGAAGGGAAAATTTGAATTAGTCTTATGATTAACAAGTCAGTATGACATGTTTTTAAAAAAATACTAGGGCTTAGAGGTTATTATTTTCAAAGACTTAGTAACATCATTTAAGGTCATATTTAAGGCTTTTTGAGTCATTCTAGGACTGTGGGTCGAATTTTGCCCTTGTCTTGGCAATTTGAGGCCATTTATTGACATTTTGAGTCTTTTGAAGACAGTTAAGAGTGAGTCATAGGTTTTGTTTTGACTTAGTAGGGTTATGAGGCAATGAGTCATCTTTTTTGATAAGATTTGACTCCTTTTTTATAGCCTTGTTTTCTGAATTTGACCCCAAGAGATTTGTATTTAGTATTCTGAAACTGTCATACCAAGAGATGAATGAATGCAGTTCTGAAAGGAGAGAAGACTATTGTGACATTCCATTGTCCTTTGTATGCTTATTTTTCTGAGTTGTATTTTTGAAGTTGCTGTTCTTTGACCTTTGAAGGCATAATACAGTTAGCTTGATCTACTTTGGGACTCATTTTTTGTGTGCAAGGCTGGTGATTGATGTTTATTTTTTGTGTTTTCTCAAGAACCTTTAAATTTATGTCTCATTTTGGCACGTATCTGTGTTAGTAAAATCATTGTGCATAGGTCATAAGTTGTGTAGTTTAATGGAATAATATTGATTATGGTTTATATCTTTTGATGTTATTCATTAAAGCCTTCTTTTGAAACACTTTATATGCAGATATTTTTATCAAAGTTGTATCTCATAGTTGATTGTATCTCATATCATTGTGTCATTAGCATATCAAATCCTTAATCTTGTTTTGGTGCATCACCTTTTCGATTTAAATAATCCTCTTTTTCGTACTTCCTAACCCTTTTCCTCATAAGTTCATAGTATAGGTGGAGCATCACATAGCATCAAACAGGAACCGGCCTAGAATTTGGAGGTTCAGTCACCTACATAGTTTACCCACAAACTCGTGATTGTTCCCATGTTCACTAGAATTTTCAAGTATTTAGGTGCTTATTTTAGGGTGCAAATTCTGGTGCTAACAGGGGCATTGACATTCACTGGTATACAGATATAGAGACCAAGAAGAAAGCGACATAGAAGGATCTTCGTACAACCTTTGAGGAAGAATTTAGACTCTTATGGGACAATTACGAGATAGTGACAAAAATATACAATACAAAACAAGGAAAAAATGAATTCATAAGAGCCTATAGTGGGAGAATGAAAGAATTGATCAGGAAACTGGAAAATAAACCAATAGACGGATTAAAGAAGAGATGGTTTATTTAGGGGCTAACTTCGTCCCTATGTAGAAAAAGGAAAGTAATACCACCACAATCTTTCATGGACGCCTGTACTCATGCTATGGATATAGAAAGCAAGAGCACAACCTCAAAAGGGAGGAGGCATGGAAGTGAAAGTGAGTCTTGAAGAGAGTGTGGATGAGTCTAAAACAATCCAGGCATTAAAGAAAGATATGATGAGAATTGTGAAAGAAATGACAAGTAAGGGGAGAAGAAAGAAGGGAAATAATTATGGTGCACTGACTATGGAAAGGAAGGATACACAAGAAATGGTTGCCTTGGAAAGGCCTTCTGTGACATATGTCAAGTATTGGGACATTCAATTAAGGACTGCCCCTATATTTTGAAGGCACAAATTGCTCAGGTGTTCTTTACACATGGAGAACAATCTACACCACCCTCCATTTCTCCATGGAACACAAACATGGACACTTCACCTACAGGTTACAAAAACAACATGAGGGGACATCCCATGATACAATGCACAAGGTGCAATGAATGGGTACATTTTGCTTGGATTGTCAAAGCAAAGGACAAAATGGAGAAATGCTCTGCAAGTGGTGTGGTGCTAGTAATCATGAGGATGCCAATTACCCTAGACAAAAAAGCGTGAACATGCTAGAGATTGCAGACCTAGGGAGGGAAGTACTAGTAATCACAAGAGTGCAAGCCAAGAAACTCACATATCATAATGCAAGCATAGATAAAGAGAGATTTGAGGAAGCTGGGTGGGATATCCAAGATACCATGGCAAAGGAAGGAAAAGTAAGTACTTCTAAAAACCCCTCCACGAGGTCTGTACTGGAATCTAACATCATGCAACAAGTGCTAAAGGCCACCGTATCGGTGAAGATTGCAGATCTATTCGAAACATTACCTCAGCTAAAGGTGGCAATAACACAAGGAGGAAGCAATAAGGAAGAACATTCCAAGGACAAAAAGGAAGAAGTAAAAGTAGGGAAGGACACAAACACTTTATTTCTTGTAGGGCTGAGGAGGACACTTGTCGTGTTAGAAATGGAGATAATGGGGTGCAAGTTGACAAACACTATTGTGGATGGAGGCTTGGGTGTTAATGTCCTCCTTGAGGAGACTTGGAAGGCCCTCAGAAAATCAACTCTTTGGCCACCCACATTCTAGTTGGTAGGAGCAGATCAACATAGAATTAAGCCTATAAGGACCCTGATGGGACAGAAAGTAGTGATTGGCACGCAACAATTCTTAGATTTCATGGTGATTACTCTAGAAAAGAAGGGATATGATGCATTATTAGGGAGAGGATGGATGGTTACAACGAAGGCGAATCATAATTGGAAGAAGAATACCCTTTTCATTGAAGTAGATGAACGAAAGTATACTATGACATGGAGAACCAAACTATAAGTCAAGAACTCACATCTGATTCAGAGGCTGAGGGAGAAGATGGCTGAGTCGAGATAGATGAAGAAGGCATATTATGGCTAGGAGAATGATCAAAAGATGAAACACATTCCCTCAATGGTCTGTTTCACTGGCAAATGGGGGACTATGAAATGTTTCAACCGTAATGTAATATCTTGCAGATTTAGGAGATGGAATCTTAGGAGGAATATCTAGGGTACTATAAGGATTATAAGAAGGGTACAACCACCTTGGATGACACCCCAACACACAAATTCGAAAAGGATAGAAAAATAGTATATGGAGAGGCTAAGCTATAGAAGATGATACTAGGGGAGGGCCATCCCAAGGAGATTGTTATAGGAGATGACTAAGATCCAATGTTGAAATCAACAACCTTTAGAATCTTCCTCGAATATTAGGACGTGTTCGCATGGATGTACACAAACTTAAAGGGGGTGCCTTCAAAACCGTATGTCCATTGAATACCTCTTGTACCTAGAGCAAGACAAATGTGAAAGAGACCCTATTGAATTGACAAGAATTATGCAGCCAAAATATAGGAGAACACCAAGATGCTTGATGTAGGCATAATATTCTAAGTAGAAACAAATGAATGGGTGTCGGCCATAGTTATATCCTTGAAAAAAGATGGAAATCAAATCCAGATATGTGTAGACTTTAGATGCCTAAATGCGGTAACAATAAAAGATCCCTTTCCAATTCCATTTACTAACAACATTTTAGAAGAACTAGCCAATTATGAGATGTACTCCTTCATGGATGGTTTTTCAGGTTATAGCCAAATCAGCATTGCGGAAGAGGACAAACTGAAAACTACATTCATAGTGGAAGATGGGGTGTATATATACATTAGGATGCCATTTGGGCTATGCAACACACCCACCACATTCTTGAGAATCATACTCCACATCTTTGATGGAATATCAAAAGGGAATTTCAAAGCTTTCCTGGATGATTGGTCAATCTACAGTGGGAAAGAGCACCACCTGAAAGCTATTGGAGAATGCATGGAACAACGTCGGAGGGCAATGCTGGCATTAAATCCAAAGAAAAGCAAATTTATGGTCCCTCAAGGCAGGCTCTTGGGCCATATAGTATGCAAAGAAGGGTTGAAAACAAATACTGACAAGATTAGAGTCATTGTTAACATGGAGGCTCCCTTAGAGGTGATAGGCATCAAGTCATTTTTAGGGCATGTGGGATACTATAGGAGGTTCATATAGGGATTTGCAGAAGTATCCCTACCCTTGGAAAAACTAACTAGGAAAGGAGAACAATTCATTTGGGGAAAGGAGTAGGAGGAAGGTTTCAAAGAACTAAATTGGAGGCTGGTGGGCGCACCAATTCTCATATACTCAGTCTGGAACAAGGAGTTCCATGTCCACGTGGATACTTCCAATTATGCACTAGGCGTCACATTGACACAAACTGGATAGGAGGGATTGGACCATTCGATGTACTTCACTAGTCGGCTACCTTCGAAGGCTAAATGGAACTACAACACCACAGAGAGAAGCACAGTAATGGTCTACACAATTAAAAAATGTAGACATTATTCAGTAGCCACTCCTTTCACGTTTTGTGTTAATCATCAAGCTCTCATGTACTTGGTTAAGCCTATTATTCAAGGAAGGGTAAGTAGGTGGCTAATCCTCCTTCAAACGTTTACTTTCAAAATCATAGTTCGTCCAAGAAAGAGCCATGTGATTGTAGATCAGCTGTCCAGGATAAAGTCAGGAGAAACTTTTGGAAATGAAGCGAATGAGGATTTCCCAGATGTGCATCTATTTCAAATCATCGTACTAGTATGAAGGTATTGGCTAGTACCTATCAACTTCTACTTTTCTTAGAGAGATGCTAGTTGTAGAAAGAAGAAAGATCGCATTGAAAAGTAAGACATTCCAGCTTATTAATGGACTATTGTACAAAATGGGGATTGATGAGGTACTAAGGAGATGTGTGATGGAGGAGATCCTGGGATTATTGAGGGAGTCTCATGAAGGTTTGGCAGGGGGCCATATGGGGCTGGATGCAACATCCTACAAGGTACTACTAGTGGGGCTCTGGTGGCGTACGCTTTATGCAGATGCTTGAGAATGGGTTCTAAGTTGTGATATAGGTCAAAGATCAGACAAATCCCTCAAAAGAGATTTCATACCACTTTTTCCCTCACAACCACAAGAGCTATTTGAATGTTGGGGGTTGGATTTTGTGAGGTCTCTTCCTTCTAGCAACACCCACAGAATAGATATATAGGGGTGACAATAGAGTACCTCACAAAATGGGTGGAGGCAAAAGCACTTCCTAACAACACGACACTAAGTACTACCAAATTTCTCCATGAACAAATAGTGGCTCGGTTTGACATGCCCCTCTAGATCACAAGTGACAGAGGAGTACACTTTTTGAATTAGGTAATCAGGACAATGAGAAGTGAGTTTAAGATCTTTCATACCTTCACTAGTCCATACTAACCTAGGGAGAACAGACAAGCCGAAGCCACAATCAAAACATCAATGTCCATCCTATATAAAACATGCGGAGTAGAAAAAAAGGTTTGGGAAGAAAGGTTTCCAGTAGTCTTATGGGTGTTCCGGACTACCTACAAGGCCACCATTGGGAAAACCCCTTTTCACTTAGTGTACGGGCCGGAGGCTATAATGCCTGTGGAATATACAGTACTGAGTCTGAGAGTGGTAATAGAGCACAGATTGGGAGAAATGCAATACCTAAAAGACAGGCTTAATGCCTTAATACAATTAGATGAAAGAAGGACGATGACTCAATGGGCTACAAAGGTGGCACAAAAGAGAAGGAAATTCTGGCATGACAAACATTTGAAAATAATGAATTTTCAACCAGGGCAGTTGGTTCTTAAGTACAACAACAAGAATGAAATAAAACCTGGAAAGTTCAAAGTGTGATGCTTGGGACTATACATAATAACGAAAGTAGGGGCAAATGGAGCAGTAAAGTTATCTACTATAGACAACAACCTTTTGAAAGACTTCGTTAATGGGCCGAAGTCAAATCTTTATAAAGAGAGGAAAGAGACTTTATATATTTATTCCATAAAAGTAAAAGAGGAAGAAAGACATTTGAAGGAAATAAAAGAGGAAGAAAACGAGACGATAAAAGAAAAGGACGAAGTAAAAGGAATATATCATGCATAGTATGGAAGGAGCAACATAGCTAACAAAATTGGAGCCACACAAAAAAAAATTCAAAGGGCATTGTATGGCATAGGAAGGTTGAGGAAGTTGAAAGAGCCGTACGTGGCTTAGGGTCCGTATGGTGTTCAAGAATGAGGGAAGCCAAGATTACCATACATGCAGGAAATCAAGTTGTCGTATTGACTGGTTATTGTACAAAAAAACCACACATAGGGTGTCACACAAAAACAAGCCACTTTGTTGTACGAGCAAATAAGGAGGGCATACACAGTGCATGGTGAAAGGAGATAAAAGGGCTGTATGCGGAAACAAGGAAGCCGTATGAGGAAGTAAGAAGGCCATACATCTACCAAGAGGTGTTATACACAAGGGGAAAATACACTGAGAGGAGCTGTACCACAAGGAGAAAATACACCACATAGACATGTTGAAAGGAGCGATTACGTGGGAGGCATAAAAACTACTAGAATATTTTCAATAACATACAAGATGGTGAAGACAAGCATAGGTAACTCGAGCAGAGTAACAATTATTAATTCAAGAAAAGACAAGGCATTACAGGTGAAGAATATGGCGTCGGCTACAGAGGACAAAGGGAAGAGTCCATAAAACAACCTTGTTGCCAATGTCACATTTGAAGCATGGTAGGAAGAAAATGCAATGTATGGTGGGACAATGCAGAAGAAAATTATGTACTAAAGGAGGCATTGCGTAAGGCAGAGGTAGATAAATTCATTTCTATGCCCATTTTTTATTTAAAAGAGTTTGAGCCTGTGTTGAGATTAATGGTTGCAGGATATGATAAGAAAGTACATAAATTTGTCATTCAATATTTTCAACAAACCCTTAACATTTCGTATTCAACAAAGGAGATAAACAAGGTATTTGGGGTTCCCAATAGAGGGTAGGTTCTGACAAAAAATCCAACCAAAATTATAATGGAGGAAAAGAAAAAATGGTTGGGATTGATGTGCAGGAGACCTTGTAGAGCAAGAATGGGGAAGTATTTTGAGCAAGAGCAATAACCGGGGACTGAAGAAGATTTTTATAGCAAATGAGGAGTGGAGATGCATATTTGGTGAAAATTAAACTCACCGGTGGGAGCTGAATGTCCGAGATAGCCATTTGGATGTTGCCTCTGGTGAATGGGCTGAATGTAGGGAGGGTTTACAATGGGCCCAACTTCTTTCGTAGTGGCTAAGGGAGTTTCTGGAGTTGAAACATTAGGCATTTGACATGCCTCATCATGCAATAGCCTTGTTTTTGGAAACAATTCAGACATAGGTGACCCCAGGACACATGACATTTGTACCTTCAAATAGGGTAGAACCTTACAAGCCAGCTATGGCATATTGGTTCCACATGGATACTTTTGGAGTGAGTAGCAGAGAGCCACAAAGGAAAAAAAGAAGAAAGGAAGCCATACAAGAGCCTTCCATTCAAACTCAGAACGTAGAAGAAGGTGAAGAGGATGAGAGTTCAAATGAAGAAGAAGGGGAACATACAACGACTTCATCTTCCTCCTTAGACTCTGATGAAGATGAATTTCTGCTGAGTTAGATCAAGGGCACACTTGTAGATGTCGCATTCCTCCCAATGGAAGGAGAGCCATCACCTAAAGCTACACCTAAGGAGGTGGAGATCCTCACATAGACATGGGAGGAGGTAGGAGGTTGTACTCAACAAGAGGTGGGAGGTTGTATACAACAAGAAGTGGGAGGCAGTACACAACAAGGAGATACGAGCCATACAGGGATGGATAAAGTAGAAGATAGTACGACAATGATAGTCGTACAATATAAAGGAAGCCACTAGAATGTACCACAGAAAGTAGATGTGACCATACAACAGGAAGAGGACATGACCATACGATAGTAGGAAAACATAATAGTACGACATAAGGAGAACAATAGGCTTGTATAATTGGAATATCTTGGTGCGGAAGAAGACATTATGGCCATACACCAGGAAGGAGTCTGTAATGGAGAAGCCGACCATGTACAAGAAGGCACCCAGAGGGCTCAAAGAGAAATGGTAATTCCTCAGTGGGGTGCTAACAGATTTACTTTCCAACAGTGGCGAATATGGTTTCCCCAGATCACCTAGCTCAGACTAAGGTGATAGATCTTCGATGCAACAAGAAGGTTGCACATAGTGTGAGACTAAATACACCAAATGACATAGAAGTCGCTTAGTTTATTGCATTGGTGGTGCAATCTGTTGGAAAGAAATGAGTGCAGGGCAACAGTAGGAAGTACATGGAAGGAACTGGAACAAAAGAAGAGGGAACATAGGCTGACAACACAGTGTTGGAGGATGCAGATAGATTGCTTGGGAAGTTTGAGATGAGTCCAAAAGACGCACCTCTGCCTTCACCAACCTTATTGGAGATGGAAAACCAAGATAGGATGGAAGCATAGAGAAAACATCTGAAAATAGTAGGAACAAAGGCACCCTTATTGGAAAAAAAAGTTGAAAGATGCCTCAAGGACTTACAGATGATGGAGCAAACCGCTAAGGAGATCATAAAATAGGTTACAGGGTAGAAATTGAATGCCATAGTCAAAACAACAAACTCCCTTGTGCCATTTATGAAGAAAGACTTCCATATAGATTGGAGCTTACTCATGTAGAGTGGAGTTGGGCATGGAGAGGCAATTAAAATACGGAAGGCCGAAATTACCATACCTACAGTGATGGGGCAACCACATCTCACACAGTCACTTTCTCAATGGAGGATGTGTTTAGGGGGACATTCTTAGAACTCTAGCAGGAAAAGAAGTAGACAAGAAGACTAAAAGAAGAATGGGAAGTGAAGAGAGAAACTCAAGAAGAGAAATTGCATCAACAGAAGAGAATTTGGCATTAGTAGAAAAGGATAGGATGAAAGCCTTGCGACTACTACAAGGAGTTTGAGCTAAGCAAATGGCAGCAAAATGAGATCTACAACTTCTGTGGCAATGCACATCCAGTTCAAGGACATCTTCCCACCCTACATCTCGAAGTCTAGTTTTCTTTTGGTTTATTGTTGGGTAGTTGTGTGAAAGATGACTTCTTTTTCTTAGGGGGGATAATGTAGGGCGTAATAAAACAATAATGTAATTAAAGATAGTTAGTATTAGGTTTGGGAAGTTAGCTAGCGAGGGGATGTGTCAGTTGGTCTCCCTAACCA
The DNA here is from genome assembly GCA_028749045.1 of Cupressus sempervirens. Taxonomy (NCBI): domain Eukaryota; kingdom Viridiplantae; phylum Streptophyta; class Pinopsida; order Cupressales; family Cupressaceae; genus Cupressus; species Cupressus sempervirens. Next base: position 576,439,417 of record CM053788.1, on the reverse strand, counting down.
ACCAAGCACTATTTACAAACATTGGAACATGAATGATGTACTTGTTATTATTGGTAATCAATAAAGAATATGGTTTTCCCTTGCAATTATTTGGTATGCTTATTATTGGAAATGGTTTCTTATGTTGATACTGATAACATTGAATTTATATTGAGTGTACTCTAACCATTCTACATTAGTCAATATTTAGGTTATCATAGGAGTGATTTCATTTTCTACAAGTAGTTTGTAAGGAACCTTGTTTCAAGTCCTCAGGGGGGCCAATTTAATGCAAATATGAAGTTGATTTAAAATCGTGTTAAGATCGAACTAGGGGAAGAGAAGGGACCACTCAATTGAAGGGAGGTGATCTTGTTGTTATTTGTTCGAGCATTTTCATTTCTTGTTCATTCAAATTGTTATTTGTTAGCTCATGTTTATAGAATCTAGATGCTAGATTTTGTTTGATTGTAACTTAGATGAATTACAGTTGATTGAATGTTGAATAGATCAATTTTCTTTCACATTTCATCGTTAAATGCAATCTAGATAGAGTGCTTCCATAGTTAATCATTTGAATCGGCATAATTGCATGATGAAGAATATTGGTTGTGCTCATGTTGAAGAAAAGTTCATTGAAAGGGAATGTGGAATTTAGGAATAGATGTCTTAGATAATTTTCTGATTTCATTCAAGCGTAATTAGATTTCCTTGCAGTTAGAATAGTTTAATTTTCTCGCAGTTAAAGCAGTTTGATTTCCTTGCCATTAAATAGTTCAATTCTGTTTGAGACCTAGTTGCTTTCCTTTCAAATTATGAGTCATGTTTAATTTGTTTTATGGCCTAATCATTCTTAATCAGTAAATGTTTTTAGGAAGTAGATCTGCTAGCATGTTTTTAGGAAGAAACTCTTGAGAGCTCCCGATGGAGCATGGTCTGAAAACCAGTCACTGTTTTACAGTGCAAAACTTAAAAACTAATAGCGATCCTTATTGCAGACAACTACAGGACACACCCAGTTTGATATTTGAGAAAATAAATGATGCGAGTTGTGACATCAACGACCTCGCTCATCATGAGCTAGAAGATGATAGTATGAAATGAAAGACTACCAATGAAAAGAGTAAGTAATACATTTATTACTACACATTTTTTCTCCACGCATTTTGTAAATTTGCCATTCTGCCAGTTAACTTTTGTAAGGTATGAACCAGCTAAGATTTATACCTTGGATGTTACATAAGTACATTGGATATTCCACACCTTGATTCACTAGATTGAATATTTCTACTTCCCAAACACAACTTGATTATATAAGTTGCTTCTTCCTAGTTCAGAATTATGGAAAATCATTCCCTATTATTAATATTAGGACACTAAACAAGATATTAAATATGGAATTGCAAACAAAGAAATGTTTGGAGAAATTGATTTGGGAGAAACTCTAGAATAGTGAGGCGGTGTTTCTCCTCAAGCACTATTGTTGTAGTGAGGAGATTATCTAATAATTTCTAAATAGGTTCCTTCAATTACTTTATTCGCTTAAGCTTAAAACTTAGGTGCTTTTTAATCTTTTATTAAATTAGGCTAATAATAGCTTAATTTATGTCATTTATCATGATTGTGGCACTTGGCACCAACTATTTAATTTTTCTTTAGGGTCTAGTCTAGGGTTTTGCTCATTGTTTTAATAAGGATCCATTTTCTCATTTGTATAATCTTTTGTGCATCCATGTGCAATTCTTAGGTTGTTGAGCAAATTATTCTTGCTTGATCTCCATTTGTGATGGGTGTTGTATTTGTGAGCTGATGACTCTAACTTGGCATTAGAATTCAAGATTGCTAAGTTCTCGACCAAATTCGTACATATCCAGCCTTAAGAGAATTTTCTGTCAACTTCGGGCTCAAATAGAGGTTGCCATCACATTTGCAGCATCCCAAAACCTAATTGATTGTTGTGTTGTCTAAATCCAAGTAGTTGAAGTCTTGGATGATTTTTTCAAGGGCATGAAAATTAAGGCAATATCTAGTGTCTAGTGAAAAATCTAGGCACTTTGGAACGGAATCAACCTCACCATCAAGTGGTCAAAAACCTTAAAATTGTTTGTCAATTTGTTAGATTTTGGGAAGTTGAAATCGGGCAATTGCTTTTAGCATCACAAAAAACTATTTAGTTGTACTGCCTTCGTGCAAGCACATTTGTTAGTCTCAAAAAAATTGCAAAGCTTTATCGTTTAGCTATGTTCCACGGAGTTTCCGGGACGGGAACGTTTTAGGGGACGGGGACGTGTTTTTGGTACGGGTATGGGTCGAAGCCAAAATTTAGGGGACGGGACATCAGGGGACGGCGATTAAAAACATAGGGGATTTTTTTTAATATAGAGACAAAATTCAAATATGTATATCATAACATTGATAAACCATTCACCATAGACATTTTAGAAGATAAATACATGGAATATTATCAAATGGCAAATACTAAGTGCTTCCATTATAACAATATCACATACATATATGGCAAAAATTAAAATGCCTAAAGGCTTCAAGTATCATGCTGAAATCAGAATGAAATAAAGAGAAGTCCAACTAAAATTGTTAGTAAATAGTAAATACCGAAAGCAGTCTTGCCTCACTAAACACAATCTTTGCTCGTTGCTGCTACTGCTCTTATGTTTTTTTCCTTCCTCTTAGCAAGTATGTTAAATCGAAAAATGAGTAGAAGAGTTAGTGTTTTAATGGACCAAATATAGGTTGCATATTGTTATTATGTCTTTAAGATGACTAGGGGCCACACGAACAACAAAAATTAGGAAAAAATGTTTTTTTGGGGATGGTTTGCCTTTTTCCAGATTGACTGGAAAAAAGGGGACGGCCAGCAGTTTTGGGGACGGATAGGGGACGGCAAAACTGTCCCCGATACTGCTGGCCGTCCCCAAGTTTCCTGCCCAAAAAAATTGGCCGTTTCGGGGACGTTTCTGAATTTTTCAAAAAGGGACGTCGCAGGGTACGGCCAAAATCCGTACCCGCGTCCCCGTTTCGTACCCGGTACGGGTACTAGGGTACAGAGGCAGGGGACGCGTCCCCGTGGAGCATAGTCGTTTAGTCATAATATTTTTTGACTAAGTTATCTCAAAATTTAAAAAAATTTAAAAATTGTAGGCAAATTGAATATTTTGTAAGAGAAGTTATTATTGGTTGGTGGGTACAGATCTGTACCATGTCACTATGTAGTGGTTTGACCAATGCAAGCTCCTTCCCAACGGTCGCCCCTTGAGCACATGCATGTGCATGTCGCAGATTTTTCAGTGGTACATCAGAATATTTTGATCCCAAAGATTACCAGTGGCATCTAGGGTATTTCAACTAAACTTGCAGATTCTGACACCAATTTTTTTCTAAAGACATTTTTCCAAGTAGTTGAATTTTTTTGGGAGAGATGCTTCTTTTCCAATAAAGGGACTATTCTTGTAATATTCTGTTGATGTCAGTAGTAAGGATGCCTATGAAGCACCATTTCAAGCATTTAGTTGGCACTTTGACTTGCTTTTGGTTTTTTGGCCATAACTTGGTTATACGAGGCCAAAATCACGACAGTGAGATACTGCCGGAAATCTGGTTCAAAGCTTTATCTAGTGGTGTTGGTCTTGATTCCTAATTCTGCTCTAATTTTCCATTAGAAGTTTATGAAGTTAGATCTTTAGTTTTGTGCTGCCGGGAGCATATCTTGCACATTATATTGAGCGTCAGAAAATTGATGCTCTACCTAAATTTGCCAACCATATTTTGAGAATTTGCACTAGGTACTCAGACATATTAGTTTAGTTCATTTCTTGATTTTGTCATTTCTTAGCTTAAGAAGTTGCAAAATGGTTGCTTTTTTGGCTGCATGGGGGAGGTTGAATTATCATCTTTTAGATTCACCTTTTGCCCTAGCCCTGTCCTAACCGGAAAGCCAGTTCTGATGGGGAACCCCCTATTGAGAAACTTATACACCATAAGTATCATAGTTAGAAGACAAAATGATCAGATTGCTTTGGTCTAGGGGCTTATGATCCTGTTAAGATGAGAAACAACTTAATTTGACTAGTTAGTTTGGGATCTTTTAGTGTAGAGATGAGATGGCTGAGGCTATTAATTTGATTGGCATGCATGTTTTGCTATTAGTTTGATTGGCATGCATGTTTTAGATAGTCTCTAGTTCCATAGTGATTCTTACAACACTTCTAAGGCTTTGTGGCTTATAGTTTAGGAGCTTTTTGGGGTATTAATTAGTTATGTGTACTTCATCTTGAGTCAGATTTGACATCTTTGGTACTTGATTCCTTCTCTCCATTGAGGACTTTTTGGAGAAATTTATATTTATCAAATCAAATTTTACATGACTGAGGCAAGGGCAAAATTGACAAAGAGTGCATCTTTCTGTTTTAGTTAAAGATTCAAGGCCTCTTTCAAGTCTTTACTTCCGTATCTATTCCACCATGGATGCTTTGGGTCATGCACACACTATGCCTTCATTGAGGTGTTTTGTGAGGGCTTGACAAGAGGATAGACGAAGTTGACACAGTATCATTCACTTTCTAGTTCCAGAAAACAAGGCTTGGTTGCATAGTCATTTGCAGGGAAATTGAAGAAGAAATAGAGGCACAAAGGTTCATAGTTTAGTCTGCCAGCTTTAGTGTCCCCTGCATAGGATTCAGATTTCTTCCTCCTCGTCCAAGAGGTCTTCATCTAGGGAGGACAATTCTAAGTGTACTTATTGCGCCAAGACTATTTATGATGAGCATCGTTGTTTAGAAAAGTTGATAAATGGGTTGAATATTTTCTTTAGAGGAATCATATTCAACTAGCTTCATCTAGCTCATCTACCTATCTATTCTATGCCAGCTTCAATTGCATGCACTGAAGAAAAGATGAAAGGCCATGCTCTCGTTGGTAGGAACGTGGCATAAATCTAATTATATACACGATTGTTCCTCATTCGATTGATTCGATCATACATTAGTTGATTGATTGAGTCTATTATGAACCCCTATCCCCACCCCTACTATTTTAAGGGTAAGGGGACTCAGGGAAATAAAACTCTTAGACCTATCTAGGATGTTCAACTCCTGCTCTCTTTGCATTGACACACCTTCAATCTGGTAGGTGGCTTCTTGATTCAAGAGCCCCTCATCATATGGCTTTATCTATGGGTATCTTTTCTTCTTTTGAGCATCATACTTTTGGACATATTTGATGGGTAGTAACACTTACATGAGTATTATTGGTAGTGGTTCTATTGAGGTTGATGATGACACATTCAATAATGTTCTTTGTGTCCATCATCTTCCAACCTCCTTTCCATCTACCATATTACTCACAATGTGTCAGGTAAGGCAATTGGGTTTGCCCTTGGTTTAGTACTCATTAGATTTCTTCATAATAAAGAGCTTATTGTAGTTGGTGATGTTGATCATGCATCACATTTTAATGATTTCTCCCATTTCGCTCGCATCGAGAATGCTATTCCATTCACTTGTCCCATCTCTTATGCTTCTAGAGTGGATCATCTAGGTATTTGGGGAGAGTATTGCTCACTTGCATCTGTGTGCTCTTTAGTCATCCACCATGGTTCTTGAGGCTTTTGTTATGCCTCCTCTTGCTTCAAATAGGTTGATTGTTCTTCTAGTTTCTACTTTTTTGGATGAGTGGTTGCAAAATATTATAGGGTTGTTTGATACATCACACACCCTAGACATTGGGGGCATTCTTGAGGATCGCTTCCTCTTTTATGGAAGCATCGACATTTCTTTCATCCCATCTTTACATTTGTATGGACCCGCTTTTATCGATTTGGCATATGTTAATTCACACATGCAGACAATTGAGCAGTCCTTCATGGGATGCATCATAAGACTACCCCTTCGTAATGAGCCCTGTTGGCTCACTCTGAATCTATGTTGTAGACGTCACTTTTTGGTTTTCAAGTTTTATATATTTTTTTTGTCTTTTTCAGAATATAGAGATAAGAAATTTGCAAATCTAAATTGACAACAACTAACTTCAACTTTATTGCTAACCTTTATTATCCAAAGGTTTACAAATGCAATACACATATGCAATAAACTTTGAACCTGGAATTGATGGATGACATGAGAATAATTGTGATAACCCTGTTCAGTTATGGCTAATCAAACAAAAATGTCCTCCACAAATTCATGGGTTTGACATTTCGTCAAACAATTGACGAGCAATTCTGTTATTACTGAATATATGGCATCCAGAATGTATTCTCTTTTTTATGTTGCAATTTTCATAGGAAATACAAGTAGCAAAATGACATTACCAAATAGCCATTGTACTCACAAGTCTTGTATTTACCAGTTCTGATTTTGTAGTGGTTTATTCAGCATATCTATGTAAGTCCAACCAGACAACAAATCTGATTTTTTGCAAATTGAATTGATGAAAAATGATAAAACTTTAAAGTAAATACAGATTCAAATGACAAACAAGGAACCTTTTGCTGGTATTGAATTTCTAGCTTGCCTGGTCACATGTACAACACTGAAATTAATAATATTGGCTGTAGACTTTCCCAGATTCGATTTGCAAGGGTTTTCAATGAGATCATAGCCCTCATACAGTCCTCAACAAATTGCAGGCCACTTCTTTTGCTACATCAGCCTCTATGATGTATTGCAGGCTCCTAGGATTGCAATGGCCGGCTCAGAATGCAGATCGTAGGGCAGTAATATAAATTGTGGCCCTGAAAATGATAATGCAGGGCCAGGTCTGAATGTAGATTGGCTGGAAATGACTGCAGGCCTTAATTTGCCAACCGCAGGTCACCACAATGCAATGAAGACTCTCCAAATGGGCATACAGGTGCAACGGACCAGTCCTCAACTCCAACTCTCAAATCAATTCCTGTAGGTGTTGCTGCCTTTCACTAATTTGCCAATCTCTTCACCCAGAATTCACAGGTACAAATCTGATATTAGTTTCCACAACTCAAAATCTCAGAATATCGGCCCTCCAAGGAACAATAATACAGTAATGAAGAACACTAAATTATTTCTTAGAATTATAATACTTTGTTGATAAAAGTTCCCAAAAGAACTCAACTTCAGAAACTGGGAAAGTTTCCGAAAAGAACTCAGCTCTTGAAACTTTCCAACACAACATTACTTTAAATATTTAATACTTGACTAAGGCATATAATAAATGGCCCCTTCCAATGATGACTCAACCCTCAAGTGAAATTATAAAGTTGAATTATAACTTTATAATAAGCCATTTTTAATGATTTAATAATAATTTGGCAACTAAAAATATAGAACTCCCTAAATACTCATCATTTAAATATGCCGTTTGAAATAGGAGTCACACTTATTATTTCTCCATGTGACCAAATGCACTTTCCAAAAAAAAAAAAGAGTCCATCTCAATCAATACCCAACTTACCACAAATAGTAAGTATACAAATCTATAAGCCCAAACGAAGTCCAGTCTGACCCAAATGAAGAACAACCTGTAGCTTACTAAATTGTGGAGAAGACAAAACCCTCCCAAGCCAAGCCACTGCCTCAGAAGACCCTCTATCCACAATAATTAGCCTACGATGATCACAATAATAGGCTAATCCCTGAAACTCCAATGCTGGCAAAAATGGGGACATTACAATCCTCCCTCCCCGAGATTGCTTGTCCTCAAGCACAAGCAATCTAGCAACACAGTGAACTCCAACCTCTACATGGATCCCAAATGAAGAAGTGTGTGACATCCCTGTCAACACTAAACCAACTACAAACTAGCATCATTAGGAGCAACCACTGTTTACTGTATAGGGTAAATAGTTTTAATGCATACAGACAATAGACAAGAACATGTAACACAACAATACTCTTTTTATCATTCGCATATATGCCAAAGAGATTACATGGTGCTTCCAATGACGATTATAATCATGATCCAAAGTTGTACATATACCATCTCGAAGAACCTTTCTAAAAGGGCCCATTGGCTACATAACAATTACTGATGACATCAACTTGTCGGCTACTCAATATTTACCAACGACATCAACTTGTCGGCTACACAATTTTTACCGGTGACATCATCCCCCCAAAAGTAAAAGTCGTCTCCGGACGACAATTACAAAATATCTGAGACAGATTAACAAAACAGAATACATTAACTGACTAACTACAACAAGATAGATCTGTTTCCATCACACCACTTTCATATTCGTCCTATGCCTGCACCAAACTGGTCTCCAAATCACGTTGCATCTGTAGCCTTTGCTAACACAATACTGTCTCCTTAGTCAAGTTGACCTTGATAGCAACCCATGCTGCTTTCTCTGCTTCCAACTCTTGGGTACCCTGATCCAATTGTTGTTGTACTGCCTTCAACTGGATGATCAGCTCCTCCTGAGCTCTCTATGCATCCACCAAGACAGCTTCATGTCCAACACCTAGTCCAAGCACCTCAAAGCATATCACCCCTCTCGAAAGGCTTGCTCCATTGATCTTTCCACCCCTGGCACACTATGCTTGTAGCAACTCTAGGTCTCCTCAACTGGTCATACTTCCCACGACTGATAACTGCATTGACTGGGGGTCTAGGGGGCATCGCCCCCAGTGGGGTCGAGGGGTAGCGCCCCTAGGACTAGGCGCGTTCCCAGTCGCAATACAGGGAGGGGTCGAGGGCCAATGTCCCCACTGCCAAGACCAAATTAGCACTCTCAAAGCCACACAAAACTCCATGGAACACACCATTTTTGTGATTTTCTTTTGATTCCACACTCTTTCTGGCAATTGCTTATGTTTTACTACCCGTTTCTATCTTTCCCTTCCCTTTGGCATCATGCGTTATTCATTTTGAACATTTTTGATTTGTCGTCGCTTTTTTTTTAGTTGTAGATTCTTCCTTCAAGTTTTTCTTCCACTTCCTCTTTCCTGTAGACTCCATTTGTTCCTTTGCTGGGTTAGGTCAGTTATTCCTCTGCACACCAATTCTTTTCCTTTCTGAAGTCCGTACGGATGCGTATGGCCCTCCTCTGGCTTCTATTGTATGGCTACAATATTTTCTTGCTGAACGATATCTCCCCCTCTTGGCTGAGTTTGAACCTGTGAGACATTAACAACTATCTACCATTTCACCAATGGCTCCTCCCTTAATTGATGCCTTGGTTGTACGCTGTACTGTGCTTGCTATATGGCATTCCTTTCCGCCGTACAGTGCCTTTATGTTTTGATTCACATTTGAGTCTTCTTAATCATCGTACGTTGTATGTTTTACTAGTTTTCCTTCACCGTACGGTATTACCTTGATATGCCTACGTTATCTTGCTGCCATACATATGATCTTTACTTATTTGTTTTTGTCCTACCGCCGTACAATCCTCAAAATTTACTGACCTTTTGGTCCTCAAAATTTACTGACCTTTTGGTTTTCTTCTAGCCGTATGGTGGCTATTAGTGACAAGTTCTCTGCTTCGTATGGTGTCCATCATCTGCCAAAAAATTGCCGTACGGTGGAAATAATCAAATATATATATTTTTTACTGTGTTTTTCATACGGCCATGGGGGTTCTTAAAAAGGCCGTACGATGATCAGTGTCTTGTTGAAGCCATCGTACGGTGGCTTTAATAACTTCAATTTTTTTCTTTTCTTTTTTGTTTTTTTTGCTTTTTTTTTACTGCTCGATATTCGTCGATGATGGAATAGTTCGCACATGATATATTTTTAACTTGGAACCGTTCACCGTTTCTGAAATTTTTTGCCTGTCTAGTGTTCATAACTTTATTGCTCTGTTATCACCTACTTCTCGGATTTGGTATGGCCCGACCCATTTGACTTTAAACTTGCCTGGTTTGATTTCATTTTGTCCATCATACTTCAACATTAGCAGTCCTAGTTGGAACTTGTTCATTTTTAAGTGTTTATCATGCCATGTTTTACGTCTGTTCTGTATCACCTCCGTGGCCCATTTTACTTGCAATTGTCCCTCATCAAGTCTATTTAAGTTACACGATCTCTTCCTCAGGTTTTCCATATTGCCCGGTTTGTTCTCAAAACTCGGTACCATGAATTCCGTCAGCTGCCACTCCTTGCCGTCAATGACTGTATTCTTGATTTTAGAACCTTCACTCTGTACTGCTGAAGCTTTTATTAAACCCTTCCGCTTTGTTTCCTATGCAAACCGTATGATGTGTTTTCCTTGCTGCCAACACCTTTCTACTATATTCGTGGTTCGATGTAACATTTTCTTTTTGTGCAATTCGTTTACTGTGTACCGTACGGTGGAATCTTTCCTTTTTCTAAGTTTGTACTGTATGTTCTTCTCTTCAGCTTTTGTCGTAACCGCCTTTCTTTCTTCCGCTTCTCTATATTCCTTGGGACATTCATTTCCCTCTTCCTTCTCACCTTCGTCGACCCTTAACATAATATAGCTCGGAAAGAGCTCGTAATCCTCCATTTGCTAGTGGAGAAGGCCGTTCACTGAATCCAAATCATTGTCCGTCAATTCACCTTCCGACCGTAAGACTCCTTCCTCATTGAGTTCCAATTGCTGCTTTCCTTCATCGTCTTCTTCGGAATCAGATGATACGGCTTCTTCGCCCACCATTTGTGTGTGTAAATCAATAATGAATCGTCGTCCCTTACTTTCCATTGATAGTGTATTCTTCTTCCAGTCATGCTTAACCTTTGCTTGTACAAGCCATCCTCAACCCAAAATGGCGTCATATCCTCTCCTCTTCAGGGGGATGATGACAAAATCGAGTAGGAACAACTATGTTCCAATAGTCACTGGTTGTGCCATCAGGATTTCGAACGGTTTGATCGCGTGCTGGTCTGCCATGAGCAACTGGAATGTAGGTGGCCACAACGTCGGCTGTCCCAACTTCTTCTAGGTATCTTCTGGTAGGACGTTTACCTCGGAACCTCCGTCCACAATTGTGTCTGAAAGGACTATTCTTAATATACCCATCTCGACGATCGTCGGATGTGAGCGCTAGCAGCATTGGGTCCGCTGTACTTGCTTCACTTTCCTTCTCCCTTCCATCCATTGTACTTGCTACACTTTCCTTCTTCCTTCCATGTTCTCTTGGTAATTTAGCAGTTGGAGTGATGTTTGTGAGTGCCGATCAAAGTTGAGGCATTGTGAGCAACAGATCATTTATTTTGACTGGTACTTCAGTTTGTCATATCTATCTTATAATGTTCTGTTCTGCGCAGTTCCTCATAGAGGTACCCGCAATATCCTTCATTTGTGCTTTTTCTCCCTACATCCCTTTCTCAATTTTTTCTTGTGCTTCTTCCAGTCTCTTCTTTTCCTCCTTAGGGTTTGGGTACAGTTTTACCTGTTTCCGGGTGATTGCCAAGACTTCTTCTTCGTCCGCGCCAATGCTGATTAGATTCACTCCTGATTTCGGGCACTTGGCATCTTCATGATCTCTAGGACTGCACCATTGGCATAACAACTTTGGTGTATTCGCGGATGTAGAGTTCCGTGCAAAGTGGCCCCACAAATTGCATGCTCATCATTGAACCATCGGGCGACTGTTCGCATTGTACTGAATTCGGTTGCGGCCTCTATCATTATTGTTGGTATTGTTGTTTTGCCCTCTTCTATTATTTCTGTACCCACCCGAAGTGGCACCATCATTGATGGTATTTTTGTTCCTTCCTGACGCGGAAGCCTTCTGTGTCAGGAGCACTTGTTGAGGTCATCTTGTTTTCATATTGAAGGGGCATTCTTTTGTGGAATGTCCCATAATTTGGCAGATCTCACAGAACTGGTTCTTTGGGCAAGATCCCTTCATGTGACCTTCTGTATTGCATTCTGTGCACCATAGCTCGTTTCCCTTCGTTTCTTTCTGCATATTCTTAAATTCCTTCATCATTTTGATCATATCCTTTTGGAGAGCTCGGACTTTCTTGCTGCCCTTTTCCTCACCACTGCTATCTTCTTCCAAAGACGTGTCATCTGAGTCGGATGAGCTACTTTTCTTCTTCTTTTTCGTTTTCTGTTCACTCTCTAAGTCCATTGCTCGATTGTATGCTTCGGTGTATGATGATGGCGGTACAATCTTCATTTTCTTCCTTAACTTTGGGCGTAATCCTTCAATGAACCATCGCTTTTTCATCCCATCTGTCGGCTTACTTTCTATTTTATTTATTAATTCTTTTAGTTTCTTGGCATATGCACGAATTGTTTCATTTTTCCCCTGCTTTGTGGTGTAGATTTTTTGCTACTATCTCATTGTCGTCTCGCAGCAATTGAAACTCGGCGATTAACTCCTTTTTAACTCCCGCCCATGTAGTTAATTTTTGAGGATTTGCGTCGGCAAACCAATCAATTGCTACACTCCTTAGGGTTGCTGGAAATTGTCGGACCCATTCATTTGTGTCGGTTACACCATTCGCCGTCCAAATTGTTGCGCATGTCTTACAGTGTTGGATTAGCTCGGCCATTCCATTACCATCAAACTTTGGCAATTTTTTGTTTGGTCCAGCCATTACTATTTGAGTTGGAGGTACTTGTGTACTCGCGCTGTTTTGCACTCTCGCGCTATTCTGCACACCTGCGCTGTTTTGAACACCTGCACTGTTCTGCACATCCACGTTGTTCTGTACACCTGTGCTATTTTGCACACCTGCGCTGTTCTGAACACTCGCGTTGTTTTGCACACTCACTGTTTTGGACAGTCGTCTTATTTCCAATAGCTGCGTTACTTGGTGAAAAAGGGTTTTCCTCAAGCGAAGTTGTTCCTTCCAAAAGTGTATTGCAGACGAAGAGTTCACTTCACGCTCGTGCTCCCTTGGCACTCCGAGCCGTGCGAGTTAATTCCCTTCCATCTGGATTCTCTTCCCTCGGCATATACAGGTTAATAAATTCCTTTCTTATTTCTTCCACCAAATTCAACTGCTATCGAGTCTCTTCCAACAATTCCTCGGTGTTTTGGTGTTTGTCGACAATCTGCTGAAACCTCTGTCGGTGCTCGGCTTGTTGTGCCAAAATTAAAATTTCTTATGCGGTGCATATTCCATCTTTTCCTTATCTTATTTCTATCCTTGTTAAGCTGATTTGGCATTAGTCTTCGTTCCTTTTCCTTCGTTCGAGGTCTATGGGGCAATGACGCCAAATGTTTACCCTATGGGGTATATAGTTTTAATGCATACAGATAATAGACAAGAACATGTAACACAACAGTACTCCTTTTATTATTTGCATATATCCCGAAGAGATTACATAGTGTTTCTAATCATGATTGCAATAATGATCCAAAGTTGTACATATACCATCTCGAAGAACCTTTCCGAAGGGGCTCGTTGGCTACATAACAAGAACCTTTCCGAAGGGGCTCATTGGCTACATAACAATTACCAATGACATCATCCCCCCTAAAAGAAAAAGTCGTCTCCGGACAACAATTACAAAATATCCGAGACAAATTAACAAAACCGAATACATTAATTGACTAACTGCAACAAATAGATCTATTTTTGTCACACCACTTTCACGTTCGTCCTGTTCCTGTTGGTCTCCAAACCACATTGCATCTATAGCCTCTGCTAACACAATACTGTCTCCTTAATCAAGCTAACCTTGATAGCCACCCATGTTGCTTTCTCTGCTTCCGACTCCTAGGTACCCTGAGCCAAGTGTCGCTGTATTGCCTTCAAGTGGATGATCAGCTCCTCCTGAGCTCTCTATGCATTCACCAAGACAGCTTCACATCCAACACCTACTCCAAGTGCCTCAAAGCATATCACCCCTCTCGAAAGGCTTGCTCTGTTGATCTTTCCACTTTTGACACACTATGCCTATAGCAACTCCAGGTCTTTTCAATTGGTCATACTTCCCACGACTAATAACTGCACCGACTGGGGGTCTAGGGGGCATTGCCCCCATCAGAGATCAGGGGGAACGCCCCTGCGGGGTCCTGGGGCAACGCCCCAGAAATTAGCACTCTACCTAGGATCATGGAGAGGAGGCTGTAGGTCTCTGGTCTGCACGATAAAGTCTCCCAAAATAATGATGTCCCCTATGGAAGAGATTCTGGTAATGTGCTCAAGAAGGTTCTCATAGGGGTCCCCACCTTCAGTGCTATGAACTACATAGTACGAAGATGCTAGCGGGAAGTAGCAGACAACGATATAGGTATCTTTATAGAGCAAGGTTCTTCGATCAATGTGAATCCACATGAATCTGGCGTAGCTGTCGGAGTGAACCAAGGAAATTTTCCTAAAAAGGTGGTCTTGAATAAGATAGGCAACCCCACCAAAACCTCTGACCCCACCAGAGCCCCCAACCTTGTCTCTAAAAGAGGAGAGCCACTGATAGCCAAAAATACCGGGAAGAAGATGCATGGGGCTCTCATGTGTCTATAATAAAAAGAAGGTTGATAGAACCAATAGCGTCATTAAGCGAGGCATAGACTAGAGGATACCATTACTGTTCCAACAATTAAATTAGCACTCTCAAACCCACACAAAACTGCATGAAACACACTATTTGTGATTTTCTTCTGATTCCACACTCTTTCTGGCAACCGCTTATGTTTTACTACCTGTTTATGTCTTTTTTTTCCCTTTGGCATCATGCATTATTCATTATGAACATTTTTGATTTGTCGTCGGTTTTTTTTAGCTGTAGATTCTTCCTCTAAGTTTTTCTTCCACTTCCTCTTTCGTGCAGATTCCATTCATTCTTCTGCTTAGTTAGGTCAGTTATCTCTCTGTACACAAATTCTTCTCCTTTCTCTGCTTCCATACAGATGCGTACGACCCTTTCCTGGCCTCTACTGTACGGCTACAATATATATATTTTTGCTGAATGATATCTCCTCTTGGCTGAGTTTGAACCTATGATGGCACGTGCGACATTAACAATTATCTTCCTTTATTTAGTGCCTTGGTCGTATGCTTCCCCCTTTTTTCTTTCTGAAGCCGTACAGTCTCATTCAGGACCACATCCAGGAAAATGCTTCTTGGCAAGCTTCCTTGGGAATCTACTGTGAATCAATGGTGGAATCAACTTGGACTTGCATGGAAATCCTCTACTCCTTTCTTTTCAAGGGTTTCCCATTACTCGCTTGGAGAAATTTGCAGTTATTCCATCCCTTTCTTCTTCACAAATCTTCTTGCTTTTTTCTGTTGTTTCCACATAGCTCACCGTACGGTCATGAAGCTGCATTTAAAAGGCTGTATGGTGAAAACCATTGCCTACACACCGTACCGGAAGAACTTAAAATGTTGTACGGGGGCACAAACAAGACTTCGTATGGTGGGGGTACTTGGGTCGCCATACGATGGTCTTCAACTTCAGATCTTCTGCGTCTAAATCCGTATGGTGCTTGCCAGATGCTTCAACCCCAATCACAGTATAGTGGCATAATAAGAAGTCCGTACAATATTTTCCTCGACTCCTCACCTGCTCCTAATTTTTGTACGGTGCTAATAGATCACAGAAGATGTCTGTATGGTCTTATTTAAAATGCGTAGCCTGCTTGAGATTTTCTTACGGTGGTTGCCAGCTGATGCTATACTGCATTGACATTGCTTGCCTTCCTCCCAATTCGTTGTATGGTGGAACACTAAGAGGATCGTACGGTGTCTTCCAACTTTGTTCAAGTTACTGTACGGTGACCGTACGATGACTTTATAACTTCTTTTTTTTTCAATTTTTTTTAATTCATTGAATTTTACTGCTCGATATTTGTTGACGACGGAGCATGTCGCGCATGATATATTTTCAACTTGGAACTGTTCACTGTTTCCAGAAGAATTTCTTGCTCGTCCAATGTCCATAATTTTATTGCTTTGTTATCACTTACTTCTCAGATCTGGTATGGCCCAACCCATTTGACTTTAAATTTTTTCGGTATGATTTCGTTTCGTCCGTCATACTTCAACACCAACTATCCTGGTTGGAACTTGTTTAGCTTTAGGTATTTATCATGCCATGCTTTGCGCTTGTTTTGTGTCACCTCTATGGCCCATTGTGCTTGCAATCGTCGCTCATCAAGTTTGAGTTACACAATCTCTCTCTTAGGTTTTCCATATCGCTTAGTTTGTTCTTGAAACTCGGTACCATGAATTCCGTCGGCTACCACTCCTTGCCGTCAATAGCTGTATTCTTGATTTTAGAACCTTTACTTTGTACTGTTGAAGCTTTTATTAAACCCTTCCTCTTTGTTTCTTGTGCAGATCGTATGATGTGTTTTCCCTTTCTACGCGGTCTGTTTATTGTGTACCGTACGATGGAATCTTTCCTTTTTTTGGGTTCATACTGTATGTTCTTCCCTTCAGCTTTTGTCGTGACCGCCTTTCCTTCTTCCGCTTCTTTGTATTCCTTTGGACATTCATTTCCCTCTTCTTTCTCACCTTCGTCGACCCTTAACATATTACAGTTCGAAAAGAGCTCATAATCCTCCATCTGCCAGTGGAAAAGGCTGTTCACCGAATCCAAATCATCGTCTGTTGATCCACCTACCAACCGTAGGACTCATTACTCATTGGGTTCCAATCGTTGCTTTCCTTCATCCTCTTCTTCGGAATCAGATGATACGGCTTCTTCACCCACCATTTGTGTGTGTAAATCAATAATGAATTTTCGTCCTTTGCTTTCCAGTGATAGTGTATTCTTCTTCTAGTCATGCTTAACCTTTGCTTGTATGAGCCATCCTCGGCCCAGAACGGCATCATATCCTCTCCTTTTCAACGAGATGACGACGAAATTGAGTAGGAACGATTGTGTTCCAATAGTCACTGGTTGTGCCATCAGGTTGCTGAGAGGTTTAATGCCATGTTGGTTCGTCGTTAGTAATTGAAATGTAGGTGGCCACAACGTTGGCTATCCCAACTTCTTCCAGCTATCTTCTGGTAGGACGTTTACCCTGAAACCTCCGTCTACAATTGTGTTTGAGAGGACTGTTCCTAATATACCCATCTCTACGACTGTTGGATGCCGTTTGGATGTGAGGGCTAACAGCATTGGGTTCGCTGCACTTGCTCCGCTTTCCTTCTCCCTTCCATCCGTTGTACTTGCTCCACTTTCCTTCTCCCTTCTATGTTCTCTTGGTAATCTAGCAGTCGGGGCTATGTTCGTGAGTGCTGTCTGTAGTTGAGGCATTGTGAGGATCAGTAACTTGACTGGTATTTTAGTTTGTAAAATTTGCCTTATGATGTTTTGTTTTGTGCATTTCCTTGTTGAGGTACCGGTAGTGTCCTTCAATTACGATTTCTCTACCTGTGTTGCTTTCTCAATTTTCGCTCGCACTACTTCGAATCTCTTCTTTTCTTCCGTCGGGTCAGGGTACAGTTTTTCTTGTTTATAGGTGATTGCGAAGACTTCTTCTTCGTCCACACCAATGCCGATCAGATTCATTCCTGATTTTGGGCACTTGGCATCTTCATGATCTCCAGGACCGCACTATCAGCATAACAACTTTGGTGTATTCGTTGATGTACAGTTTCGTGCAAAGTGGCCCCACAAATTGCATGCTCGACATTAAACCATCGGGCAGCCGTTTGCATCATACTGAATTCAGCTGTGGCCCCTATTATTATTGTTGGTATTATTACTAGTATTGTTGTTTTGCCCTCTTCTATTATTTCTGTACCCACCCGAAGTGGCACCATCATTGCTGGTGTTTCCGCTCCCTCCTAACGCAGAAGCCTCTTGTGTTAGGAGCACTTGTTGATGCCCTCTTGTTTTCATATTGAAAGGGCATTCTTTTGTGGAATGTCCCATAATTTGACAGATATCACAAAACTGGTTTTTCAAATAGGATTCCTTCTTGTGACTTTCTGTCTTACATTTTGTGCACCATAGCTCGTTTCCCTTCGTCTCTTCTTGCATATTCTTAAATTCTTTCATCATTCTGATCATATCCTTCTAGAGAGCTTGGACCTTCTTGTTGCCCTTTTCATCACCACTGCTATCTTCTTCCAAAGACGCGTCATCTGAGTCAGATGAGCTACTTTTCTTCTTTTTCATTTTTTGTTTACTCTCTAAGTCCATCGCCCGATTGTACGCTTTGGTGTATGATGATGGCATCATAATTTTCATTTTCTTCGTTAACTCTGGGCGTAGTCCTTCAATGAACCATCACTTTTTCAGCCTATTTGCCGGCTTACTTTCCATTTTACTTATTAATTCTTTTAGTTTTCTGGCATATACACTTAGTATTTCATTTCTCCCTTTCTTTGTGGTTTAGATTTCTGCTACGATCTCATTGTCGTCTCACAGCAATTGAAATTTGGTGATAAACTCCTTTTTAACTCCCTCCCATATAGTTAATTTTTGGGGATTTGCGTCGGCAAACCAATCAACTGCTACACCCCATAGGGTTGCTGAAAATTGCTGGACCCACTCATCTGTGTCGGTTACGCCATTTGCTGTCCAAATTATTTCACATGTCTTACAATGTCGGATTGGATTGATTGTTCCATTACCATCAAACTTTCGCAATTTTTCCTTTTGTCTAGCCATTACTATTTGAGTTGGAGGTACTTGTGTACCTGCACTGTTATGCACACTCATGCTATTTTGGACACCCGTGTTGTTCTAAATAGCCGCGCTGTTTTGGATAGTCATCTTATTTCCAACAGCTACGTTACTTGGTGAAAAAAGGTTTTCCTCAAGCGAAGTTGTTCCTTCCGGAAGTGTATCGCGGATGAAGAGTTCACTCCACGCTTGTGCTCCCTTGGCACTTTGAGCCGTGCGAGTTGATTCCCTTCTGTTTGGATTCTCTTCCCTCGGTGTATACAAGTTCAAAAATTCCTCTGTTGTTTCTTCCACCAAATCCAACCACTGTTGAGTCTCTTCCAACAATTCCTCGGTGCTTCGGTGTCCGTTGGCAATCTGTTGAAACCTCCATTTGCGCTTGGCCTATTTTGCCAAAATTAAAATTTCTTGTGCTATGCATATTCCATATTTTCGCTCTATCTTATTTCTATCCTTGTTAAGCTGATTTGGCATCAATCTTCATTCCTCTGCCTTCATTCTAGGTCCATTGGGCAACGACGCCAAATGTTTCCCCTATGGGGTTAATAGTTTTAATGCATATAAATAATAGATAAGAACATGTAACACAACAATACTGCTTTTATTATTCGCATATATGCCAAAGAGATTACATAGTGCTTCTAATCATGATTGCAATAATGATCCAAAGTTGTACATATACCATTTTGAAGAACCTTCTTGAAGGGACCTGTCAGCTACATAACAAGAACCTTCCTGAAGGGGCCCATCGGCTACATAACAATTACCGATGACACCTGTTGGCTACACAATATTTACCGACAACAATCACATGTCCTGCAACATAGCACCCAAAACTTGTGCTGATGATGTAAAAGTCAAGGCATCACCAGAAGATAACTCCATAGGAGATCTTAGGATATTCTTCTTCCTTATAGCGACCCATATAATATATATTGGATTGAAATCCTGATCATCACCAACAATCCTTCAAAAAGACATAGCTACAGGAGAACCACATGCACTCATGCCAACTATATCAACAATAGGTGTAGCCACATCAAAATTTGTGGACACAGGAACATCACCAACTGCCGCAACAGGAAACTGAACCGAATTTGCAAATGGCAAAAATAGAGTCCAACTCCACTCAGGTGAGTAATCAAAATCAACATCAAACATTGGATTGTCATAAGACAATACTACATCCATGTCGAACATAGGATTGTGTTGATTAGAACTATAACATGACTCTGCCTCGACAACACTCACCTTATCATCAATGACATGTGTACTATCATCAGGGCACACATCTACAACCACTACATGCATACAACAAAACTCCTCGCTAGATAGCTCAACAAACACATAAGTGGTTGCTGATATGACAATATCCTCACATTCTCCTACCCCCACTATCACTGCATCGCCATCAAATACATGATCTTGGGAACTCATGCCAACAACTGCATCATCTGACTCAACCTGACATGAATTCTCATCACATTCAACCTCAATTGTGCCCAACTCATGTGGTGTCTCTTAAGAAATGCCTTGTGCATCTGTAGCCGCAACTGTATCATCACATTTCACTCTTTCGAAAAAGTGATATCATGCTCTGCTCAAATCTCAGATTCGAAATCGGTTGGGTCATCCATTTGTGATTTTGATTTAGCTCATTCACTAACTCATCCAACTGTTTCACAATGCCCTGTATCTCAGATTCTCCATCCCTAAGCAGAGAAGTACGCCCTTTACGGGTATAATGAATACCAAACCTCTTGTCACCATCCCTAATGCTGAAAACCAAATCTCCAAAATAAAGCACTAATCAAATTGCGCCCAATTCCTGTAGGCTGGCAGGAAAATGCTCTATTACAGCTGAGATAACCCCTGTTCGGTTATGGCTAATCAAACAACAATTTCCTCCATAAATTCATGGGTTTGACATTTCGTCAAACAATTGGTGAGCAATTATGTTATTATTACTGTTTATATGATATCCAAAATGTATTTTCTT
Organism: Cupressus sempervirens; assembly: GCA_028749045.1. Lineage (NCBI taxonomy): Eukaryota > Viridiplantae > Streptophyta > Pinopsida > Cupressales > Cupressaceae > Cupressus > Cupressus sempervirens. The sequence goes on along the minus strand of CM053788.1, from coordinate 576,418,934 downwards.
ATGATGCTGCAATATTCACGAGAAATACAAGTAGCAAAATGACATTACCAAATAGCTGTTGTACTCACTAGTATTGTATTTACCAGTTCTGATTTTGTAATGGTTCATTCAGCATATCTATGTAAGTTCAACCAGACGACAACTCTGATTTTTTGTAAACTGAATTGATGAAAAATGATAACACTTGAAAGTAAATACAGATTCAAATGACAAACAAGGAACCTGTTGCTTGTATTGAATTTCTAGCTTGCCCAATCACATGCACAACACTGAAATTAATAATGTTGGCTGTAGACTTTCCCAAATTCGATTTGCAAGGGTTTCCAATGAGATCATAGCCCTTGTACTGTCCTCTCAACAAATCGCAGGCCACTTCTTTTGCTATATCAGCTTCTATTATGTATTGCACGCTACTAGGATTGCAATGGCTGGCCTAGATTGCAGATTGCAGGGCAGTAATATAAATCATGGGCCTGAAAATGATAATGTAGGGGCTCAGGTCTGAATGTAGGCTGGCTGGAAATGACTGCAGGCCTTAATTTGCCAACTGCAATTCACAACAATGCAATGAAGACCCTCCAAGTGGGCATACAGGTGCAATAAACCAGTCCTCAGTTCCACCACGCAAATCGTTGCCTGTAGGTGTTGCCGCCCTTCACTAATTTGCCAATCTCTTCTCCTAGAATTTGCAGGTACAGATCTGATATTATTTTCCACAACTCAAAATCTCAGAATATCGGCCCTCCAAGGAACAGTAATACAGTAATGGAGAACACTAAATTATTTCTCAGAATTATAATTTCAATCTCCCAGTCACAGATAATCGTAGTAAGGAGATTTAACCAATGAAACCACTATACCTTAGCAGTGACTTCAAACAATCTTCAGAAACTCAGAAACCCTTATACTTCAGCAAGGGCACACTATTCAAAAAGCTTAAAAAAAGCCACAAAGACAACAAAAGAAAATTAATTATCCAAGCCTGCTTTTTCCAATGAAATTAGCTCACATATATAATACATTGTTGATAAAAGTTTCCAAAATAACTCAACTTTAGAAATTGGGAAAGTTTCCCAAAAGAACTCATCTCTTGAAACTTTCCAACACATCACTTTAAATATTTAATACTTGACTTAGGCATATAATAAATGACCTCTTTCATTGATGACTCAACCCTCAACTTAAGTGAAATTATAACTTTATAATAAGCCATTTAATGGTTCAATAATAATTTGGCCACCAGAAAATATAATAACTCTTAAAATACTTATCATTTAAATATGCCGTCTGAAATAGGAGTCACACCTATTATTTTTCCATGCATTCCATCTCAATCAACACCCAACTTTTCACAAATAGTAAGTACACAAATCTAAGCTCAAATGAAGTCCAATCTGAGTCAAACGATGACCAACCTGTAGCTTACTGAATTGTGGAGAAAGCAAGACCCTCCAAAGCCAAGCCACTACCTTAGAAGACCCTCTATCCACAATAATTAGTCTATAAGGATCACAACAATATACTAATCCTTGAAACTCTAAGGTTGTCAAAAATGGGGACATTACAATAATTAATAGAAGCAGAGGAATGAGTTCTACGTCACTAAATGTAGATCACAGCTCCTTGTGATGAATCGCTGCCAGTAAATGATAAAACGCAGCCCAGTATATGATTAGAATCCTGCTTGGATCCCAACGCAGCTCTATAACTCTAAACATAGACCTTGTAACCAAGATCACAGCCTCTGTAAACTCCTCAAATAGGCATCCAATCTCGAAGGAATGTTGCAGCAGACTCAACTCTAGAAAAGCCAACACCCTTCTCTCATCAAATCACAGTAAAGATGATTAAATGATGCACAAAAAACACCTTCCACTTCTCAGGTAAAACACAGATTAGTATTCAGCCAATGAAGCACAATTCAGTTGCAATTAATGGCTAATTCAAGATGCAAACCAGTAGTTGCAGCACTGATTATTACATATTAAAATTAAAAAATATTGATAGTTTCATGTGATATGCAAACAAAAATTGAAACTTAGAAACCTATCCTCTACTCCTTAATGTTTGATTATTGATATCAAGCTTCTCAACTATGATGCTCTCCAAATAATCATCACTCTCAAAGTTAGGTTCCTCTGTTGTTAGTAGAATTGTGGGTAATTCATTAAGGTCATCTGGTTCAACTGCTATATCCGCCTGGCTGCTGAATGATGGAAGCAGTGTTTTTTTATAAATTTTTATAACCTATTTACATGCCTTCGGTCATAGGAGATGTTTGGAAAGTGGCCAAACCTGGCAGGTGGTGTGGGAGTGAAGTTTCCAGCCGAAAATGAAGTCTTAAGGAGGATGAAAAGTCTCTGAGATGCATCTTTGTCTGCATGACATGTCTCAGGGTGGGGGGAATGCGTCTCCTGGATTTAGAGGATGAATGTATTATATCATGAATTATCATTTTCCAAACACCAGCGCTATAGTGTCAATAGTAGAACAAAATGAAATAGTTCCAGTTTAGCTTTGAAATCAAGCAGTGGAGAATCAAAAAAGGAAGGGATGGCAGTCTGCAGTTGAGTCTCTAAAATGAATCCTGGAGGCTATCTGAAACACTAATTTCAAATATCTTAAGGCAGAAGAGGGTGAGAATCACTTTAACAGGGAAATAAAGCTCTTCTCCAAGACTATTAAGGGCCTAATTGTACCTAACAAACAAGAAATGTTAAGATGACAATCATAATCAATAAGATATGATATTGCTAATAAGCAAAAGACAAAGTTGATGAACTTTCAAATAGAGAAAATATAATTTTCCAATGTTAAGATTTGACAACGTGACAAGAAGCTGAGAATATGTTATCTTTTTTCAACCAAAGGCCCTTGAACTATGTCAAGGCATGCATTAATTACATTTCATTAATCACGGTTAATAATGATAAGTAATTGTTATTTCTGTTCATTGAAGCAATCATATTTTGATAACCCTTGTAAACTTTTCAAGTTTTTTTGTAAGGATCAATCATTTTTTAACATTCTCACTCTGCTTATATGTTGATATTTGCAGGTGTAAACATTGATTAATATGTTGCAGAAGCTGTTGTGGACCCTATAGTTTGACAAAGTACCCAGGAAAATGAAGAGTGAATATACAGGAATGATAATAGGAATTTCCATAGGTCTGATTGTTGGAGTGCTGTTAGCTGTTTTCTCACTGCTCTATATTAGGTTTCGGAGGAAACACGCACAGGTCCATCGCAGCAGTAGTGATCAAAGAGGTGTGACCATCCCCATTCGTGTCAATGGTGTTGATTCAAGTGTAATACTGTCAGATTCCACTGTTGGTCGTGAGTCTCCTCCAGCAGCTAGACACAATGGTCTTTCCTTGTGGTGGGAAGGACACACCAAGAATATGGTACCATCAGCTTCTGGAATTCTAAGATATCCATACAAGTATATTCCTTTGTTCCTTTTCCTTTGTGTGTGTCTGCTGGTGTAGGTGCACCAAATGAAGAAAATTGAGTTTTGAATTCTAGAACCTTACCTCAAAATTATATTCATTTCTATTTATGCTTACAATATACTTAGTCTTTGTAAATTACCAAAGGTAAGAGAAAACTATTACCCTGTCCAAGCTTTTCCTAGCACCATTTTTTTATTGGATTTGGAACTAAATAAATGAATTGTTGAAATCCATGCTTCCAGTAGGTGCATTGTGTTTGCACCCTTGGTGTTTCAACGTTCATTAACAGCCCAATTTCATATGCTTTGACACCCCTGTTGAAACAAAATTAAATAGAAAACTACTTTGCAAATGGAAATGAAGCTTTTAAGTGTGGTATTGTGCAAGGTGCTTTTAAAAGGCCTTTATAAAGGTAGATTTTCAAGGGAAGTAATTCCTGAAACTATCTATCAATTAACTCAAGTAATAATGGTAAGCATTAAATTTTTTCTAAAGCTACTGAAACTAAAACATGAAAGAGGGTGTCTCCTAAAGCAATGGATGCTCCATACTGATACAAACTAAACAGAACAAGCTAATAAATTAAATACTTTTTATCACATGTCCCAACTTATGTTTACATTTTTTGTCATTTTAAACTTCTATAATTGACACCAACCATCTTGGCTTCTTAGTATGGTTTGTGTCTCATTCCTTGTCTTTTACTTTGCAAAGTTTTCTAGAAGTCAGCATGAAGCTAAAAGATTGCTACTTCAATCTTGCCATGTTATCTGGAAGATTGCCCATACACGATTGTACATTTACCCAGGAACTAGAATTCTAAAATGCCTTTTGGAATTGGGAGATGAGAGGACCTAATGAGAATGCCCAGAGATTTTCAGTCTTTGAACGAAGTGATGTTTTGACTTTTATCAATCCATGCCCTTTTCTTTGTTGAGTAGCGTGGGTTGATCTTTTGTTATATTCATCCCTTTGGCTTGATAGATAGATTGGTTCTGTTAACTTTATAAATATAGAGATTTCCAATTCCCTGGATGTGTGGGAGAAGAGTATCAATTGGCTAAACTAATTTTGTTTTTGTTTTATAGCTGCTGATTTCTATTAACACATTCAAATTTCTATACTCATCTTTGAACATGCATTCCAGGGACCTCCAGAAGGCTACACAAAATTTTACAACAATTATAGGACAGGGGGCCTTTGGACCAGTTTACAAAGCTACGATGCCATCTGGTGAAATTTTAGCAGTGAAATCGCTTTCTACAGATTCAAAACAAGGGGAGCAAGAGTTCCAGACAGAGGTAATGATCTACAGAGTCAATTGATGGAACCACAATTAAGTGTTGGGATTTTCTTTTTTGGGTATAATATTTGAAAGATAGCTACATAGATATGAGAATATTCAAAATTAAAAGGGGCCTTAGAAAGGCCTACCCCACCTTCTTTACACATAATGCTAAAGCTTCATCCCTAACACCTAAGTACCCCACGATACAAAATATAACAAAGATACATATTTACTTTCTCCAGGCTTTACATTAAACATATACATCAATTTACAAAAATTTCCGTCACAGCCCAAAAAAGCTTCCAAACTTTGGCTCTGTTTCTCTGGTTAAGTGTCAGGATTTCTTATCTGTACAGTTGAATTGATTTTGAGTACAGAGGTCACTACTAAAAGATGTTATCCTAGGATGAATGTATAATTTTATTTACAATGTAAGTATTTTAGTACACAAAATTGCATTGGATTGTTTTTTGGATTTTCATATTAACAGATGATATACTGAATTGTGAATACAAACTAAATACAAATGATTTCCTTTTCTGTTATGCTAATATAAAATTTACATGTCACTAATGGCAAATGTTGGTTTTCCTTTTTGGCAAGCGTTATGCATTAGGTATGAACCCTCTTGATTGTGCATACTTTTACATATTGTCATTAACAAAAGGCATGAGCATATTAACATATCTAAATGTATCACACAGCTAAATCCTGATAGCAATATCACAGTATCTAAATGTACATAATCATGTCACTAGCTAGCTTAAGGTAAAACACATGCACGCAGATTCTACCAAGCTTACATGGAATAGTTGAAGTTTGACCACAATAAAACAAAATAGGTATTATTAGTTTCATGAGCTTTAATGTTGCTAGGAAATTATATTAGGTTGATTAAACCATTTCCTACGTAAGCCAATGAGTGAAAAGCATGCATACAAGTTTATAGAATAAGCATAATGCAAAGATCAAAGTCAGACCACAAGATTACACAAGATGTACCCTAGGGAAACTCTCAAGAGGAAAAAAAAAGTGTCCAAAAGCATTCATGCTCAATGAATTATTCATCAATGGAAACATTACAGTACCCTTATACAATGTCCATGAATGATTTTAAGACATCAAGGTCTTCCCATGTATCTTTTATGTGTCCAAATATATATTAACACATTCCATGCCATGCTTCATGCATGCACTCTTTAGAAGAAAGCTCAATACAATGACAACCAACCAGCCAAGCTCAACCATGCATGTAAGTTGCTTTTGTAGAATCAAGCTCTCTCTCACACACAAAAAAAGAAACAAATGGTAAGTTAAGACCACATGCCTCAAAACCATTGGTCTCAACATTTAAATTTTGGTACTAAGTTTTGCAATATTAAATATTGAATAGAAAGAAAATAGGACCTATCCTCTACCCAAATTCCCAAAAGGAATGACCCAAATTGATTAACCACAAGGAAGTGATCAATGCACAAACGGATCAAACAATGGAGAATAGGCAGAAAGGAGGAGATCCTATAATCTTTGGTATGGAAAAGTATGTACTTGAAATCTGAAATGAATAGCCCACAAATACTACCTAAAATTAGGGCAAATCTGGAAAATGTTGATTTTTGATGTCTGTGTACAATTTCAGGGAATTCTACAACTTGTTCTCGACTGAAAAATGTCAAGACGGAGAAAACCCAGAAAATTTTTGTCCTTTTGAAGGTAGGTCGACCTTGACCCAGATAGAGGAGCACAATCTTACCCCAGGGCATAATTGTACCCCGAAAAGTCAACCTTGACCTGCACTGCTTTGACGAAATTTCTGTACGTGGATCTCGCAAGTTCAACGAAATGGGTATCCAAATCTGCACTTTAATTCCTTGTCCCACACATGGATCTACAAGAAAAATGGTTTTATTGTTTGGATGAGGGGTTTGCCTTGGTCAAACCCCGGTTTGGAATCAACCTTAATAATGGAATTGAAATAGAGAATTCTAGCAAGTAGTAGAAGTAAATCTAACAATGAAGCTATGATATTCAATAGATATGCAATTGTATTTGAAAAGTAAACAAGTATATTGACATTAAAGCTTGAATATAACATTAGCAAATGTAAATCAAAACCTCCATGATTGTATGCTTGGAATCCACCTTGATAGAAGAATGAATAGATCTTGAAGATGAACAAAGGATCTTGAAGGAAGATCACACCACCATGATGGATAGATCTAGGGTTTTTGAATGATGAATCTTGAATGCTTGAACCAAATCCGTTCAAAGGCTTGAATGCTCCAATCCTTGATCTTCAATGGAAAACTTGAATGCTTGAAATGCTTGTTTGAAATTTGCTAGATGATGGTTCATAGATACTCTCTTCAAAAGTAGTTGCTCCTAGTAAGTGCATAGATAGATCGTAGATGTCAAAATGAGAGAAAAAGGCTTAACCCTAGAAATGAACCTAGATTAAATGCAATTTAAGAGTGTACTATTCTGAAACCTGAAACAATTGACTTAGAAGCGGAAAAATGAAACTTTTCGAAGCCTGATATCTCGAAACTCCTGGAACTTGAAAATTGGACTTGGGGTCAGAGATGAGGTCGACCTTGCCCTAGGTCAGGGTCGAGATCGACCTTGACCTAGAAAGTCAAAGTCCTCAATTTAACAGAGAATGTTGTCAGAAATAGGCTGTAAATAGAGAGGGAGAATCAAAATAGGGGGAAAATAGCCATATCCATGCAAAGACCTATTCAAGGCGCTTGACATGACCCCAGACCACTTACTCGGAGGGCTAAACACTCTTAACATGGAAGTGCTTCCATTTTAAGACGATACAAATATATTTTCCCCGTGTAACTCAAAATAAAATATCTAACTACTATTTCATACAACTTTACAAGTGGATCCAAATAAATATTTAATGTGCCTAAATGGATCCCTAAAAGGATACACTACAAATAAATAATTTTTGTACTCAATTAAATAATTTTTACTTGTGCAAGGTATTGATGTGAGTTTTTTTTTTCCCCTACAACTTGCAAAATCAAATGCCCAGTATTTCAAGATGAAACATCAAATACTTAATCCTCTCTTGAATAAGGTCACTTCTTACGCTAAGCTTGCAAAATAAGATCATGAAATGACTTAAAAGTTACCTTCAGTTTGTTGATACTCACTTAGTGAAACAATGTGATTTGCTGGTAATCACTAAGGGGATTTATGCTCGTTCATTCAATGGATATCAACAGTTTGAACTTTCAAAGGTTTGGCTTTACAATATGCAATAAAAATGTGATTATGATTTTCAATTCTTGAACTCTCAATCTGAACTTAACTTCTACTATGAATGGAAGCAAACATGGATAAACTGGAACTCCACTAGATGCAATCTTGTCAGCAACTTCACTCACCTAGTGCAAGCTTCTAAGGAATCCTCAATTGGCTTTCAAACAATATCTCCTCTCCAATCCTTTCAAATGGATGCAAACTAAAGATTGAATATTGAACTCAAGTATCAATCACTAGCTGCTCTCCACATGAGGCACTCTTGCCATCAACAAGAGGCTAGTGGCCTAGTTTATATTGAGTCAATCGAATAAACATCCACAATTTTTTTCATTTTAACTAAACTACTTCTGCATGAAATGAAATCTACTCCAACAGAAAGATTAAGGAAACCATGCAACACTCAGAAGCAACATTAAGTAATTCACTATGAAGACCAACAATGAATCATCAATCACTTTGATAGTATTATTGCAACCATTTGATCAAGTCTCTCCCTTAGCTAACCTACTTCTACTTCTAGCTTTCTAATCTAACTGCCTAACTTATGAGTTACAAATGATAAGGCCTTAGCCTTTTACAAGTGTTCAATTACATTGAAGGGCCAATATCAATTCAACATCAGGGGCCAAGGTTGATCACTACAAACCCTAATTAGGGTTGCCATAATGTCAACCAACTACATGAAGGCACTACGTAGTGGGCCAATGAGAAAATTGCAATGCATTGGATTACTAATGAGAAAATTGTACACTTTGCGTAATTTGATTGAATGAACTTGTAACTGGAATTTTCTGATTCGAGAAGACAACTAGGTGCCATCTCATCATTCTCATCTTTTAAACCTGATCAATCTTTTGGTGAAAAGAAAAACTTCTCTTGATACTCAACATTGTCTAGCTCTCCTACATGATGGCATATTCCCAAATCGCTTCATCTTCTTAAATCCTCTGGAAATTTTTCTCATTGCTTCGGCTTGAACTCATAAAATTGTCTTGAATTGGTCCTTTGATAGCCTTGACTTGAAACTTCTTTTCATCTGAAAGTCCTCATGCTGGAGCTTTCACCCTGCATCCATTTGCCTGATGTTTTGAGCTTGATCTCTCCACTTGAAGTCTTGAGCATCTCCTAGCCTTGCTTGAACAATCCATTCTGCAAAACAAAGAGGAAAAGCGTAAGCGTTAAGTTTTTAACCAGTAAGGAAAAACAAAATAACTCTTAAACAATAGAGAGCTTTTATCCTTGGAAAAAACCCTCCTCTCCGAGGGAAACAACCTAGCCCAGAAAAAATGCTCTTTATTTGATTTGAATAAGAAAAATACAGTACTTTGATTATGAAAATGCCTTTCACACACTTAGCCAAAAATACAAAGCTATAACTGAGACTTCAAAATATTCTGCTGCTCGAGCATAAGTTCCACACAGATACAACTTGCACAAAATAAACTATCTCTGAAATATGATCAATACTTAATAAAATGACAAGACTGGAACATAGACCCGATAACTCCAGGCTATTGCTGAAATGACACTATGCCAATATCTTATGGAGTCAAAACTGACAATATATGATCGATCGCTGTAGACAACCCTTACGAATAAAACACCACAGAGGACTGAAAGAATACGGCCGTAGAAAATATTCTGAAGGAACTCTGCTAATAGAGCAAGTCCAATTAAAAACATAAAAATGGCTTGAATGTCTCTACAAAGGAAGCTCTTCATCATGATTTTCCATTTGTTCGAAATCAGAAGACCTCAACGTACTGGTGGAGATGAGGAGACTAAAGAATACTGCCATTAATCATTTTGCTGGCAAAATAACTGAATAAAGATATTGCCACAAATGACAAACGTGAAATCGATAGGCAGGAAAAGATGGCAAGTCAAGAACTGACAATTGCCAGATAGGAGAGTAACTGATGATTGCCAGATAGGAGAATGGCACAATAATAAGAGACAACTCCATAATGAAAATTTGCACATGCTGAAAACAGATGATGTGAGCTACAGAATGCGGATAAGAAAATCTGCTTCTGACGTGGAGACAAAAATAATATCCCACAAAATCGATCATGAATTTCTGCCGGGATGAGAGCACGGCTTGCGTTGAACAAATACAGCTAGTAAGAGAAACCATACTGAGCTCGAGCATCAACCAGAAGACTTGAATAAAAAGAATGCATAAACTGAGACTTTAGAAGTAGTTGAAACTTGAAACTGAGGAAACCAAAAAATTGCAGAGAAGATCTATCTTGCTGCTACATAAAACTTCAACGTTAAGCTCATGAGTGATAACCAGACATGTATGGAAAATTAGAATTCCAACAGCATCCAACAAGAATGGGCTCAATCATGGATTATTTCAATCTTGAAGCCAAATTCATCCATTTTTTACAAACCTTAAGTTCTGATTTTGATAAAATGATCTTGTTATCACAATCTGAAATAAATTCCTTCAAAATCTGGACTTTTCAATGAGTTTTGGGGTGCAGCATCATGCCCAGATTTTCCTTGCATGGATTAGAAACTGCCTTAATTACCTCAATTCTCTTCTTTTCTTTGCAGTCCAAACTCATCTGCATTTCAACTCCTGGAACCTGATCCCTCTAGGAGAAATTTGGCCTCGCCAACTCTACTATGATTTATTTGCCTGATTGATTTGTGTTTGAGGTTGAAATGAAGGACTTGATCTTGTTTATATGAGTCGAATGTCAAGAGACATGCCTTTTGGGACTAGGGCCGACTTGTGATCCCTCTGGCCAATGAAATTTATCAAAATTTAATTCCTTACGGCCCCTTAGGACAACTTTGGCACGAGGAATTAATTTCTAAAATATTCATTTTGCTTTTAATCATAACTGCTTCCATGCATTATCTTTGGTTGGGCCTCATGGAAGGGGCGTGATTCTTGTATATGGGAGGATAAAATCTCTCATGGGTGGGCAGAATCAGCCTTCCATTGAGGAATTTTCATTGCCATCCTCAACTTCTTTGCACTTAACTTCACAGTTTTTGTCCTTACTTCTTTTCATCCCTTCCACATTTGGGCATTGGGTACTAAAATCAAACTTCATCATCTTCAAAGTTGGAATTTCATCACACACTAAGATTATTTAGGGGCTAGGTGGAATAGAAGCAGGCACCAGTATTTTGCTGTTGAGTAGAAATCATGACCTTTTGAGGATTTTGATTACCTTTTCCACATGGTTCAGATGCCCCCCAAAATTAGTTTGTTATCTGCCTAACTCTAAATGTATTGTTCCTTACAATGCGATAAGAATCATTCAAACACTTGTGAATAGCTATAGATTATAAATGACATAACACGAGCAACCAAAGATATCATAGAATAACATAGTGCAACAGATGGCAGAATGATGTATCTTTCATAGCATAGTGTTCTTGTACAATCAACAATAATATGAACTTTTCTGAGCTTCATATAACTAATGCTTGGCAATTGGTTAAGTCTGCCAACCGCTGGCAAGTGACACCATTTAGAAACAAGTGTTTTATTATATTACCCGATTAACTAAGAAACGTATTATTTTTATTACTAATGGCATAATTACCATCTACATCATCCCTGTACAGAACTTATTGTCTTCTAGATGATAGAAAATAAAATGGGGCAAAAACATAAAGCAAATCTACTAGGACAAGTGAGAAGGCATGCCTGGAGAAACTAAGGACGTAGTGCAGGAAAGTTGCTGGCAAAGGATCCTCAGGTCCCTGTTTGCTACCATTTGCTTTTCACGTGCCACCTTAAGTAACCTCAAGGCATCCATCAAAACCTTATGTACAATTGCCAACTGCTATTCCTTTTCCACATAGGCTATCTTCTCTTGTGCCAACTCATTCTCCAGCTTTTGTAGGGCTGCTTCGCTCTCTAGACTGGTAGTACGTGCTTCCTCTACCTTCCGAGCCGTCCATGTCATATGCTGCAATTGTAGTAATGCTGCTCAAAAGGTTTGCCCTATTATGGAAAGGGTGGTTGTCATCCATGCGTTCTCTCTACATTGTGCCAATACATGTGGAGTACTCTCTGTAGCTCCATCTTTGGCTACCCTTGCATTGCAAGGCATTTCGTGAATTGTCTTTTACACTCCTCTGTCATGAATCTCAGAAGTGCCCCGACTGCCATGGTAAATGGACCAATGTCTAACTCTCTCGCCTGGTTTGCCATATCTCATGTGAATGCTGCTATGGCTTCAATTCTACTTAGACTTGCTGTGTTGAGTCTCTGGATCCTGGAATGGAACTCTTTGATGCACCACCTTCCATGGCTTCAACCCTTGCTTCTTCTATATGATGGCTCACTCCTTCCTCCACAACTTCTGCTGAGCCATGATTGATAGCATAGTTGAAAATCTCGGTCTTGGCAATCTTGACTGATCCAAAAAATTACAAAATCTCTGAATTGCCAAAAGCTCGACAAAAAAATCGACACTTTTATCAAACATTTGAAAATATATAATTTGTTAAAATAATTTTAAAAACATACATATATACCAAATTTATAGAATGTATATTGATTTGAGATATCCATCATATATTAATCAAAGTTTTGACATAAATGCATAATAATTTGTCAATTACAACTTGCATATTAACATAGAATCATTTACCAAAAAACATGTACGACATCTCAATAAACATAAGTTCAGCACATATCAAACTTATGAAACTACAAGTTCTGAATACATATTAAGTTTCAGTGTTGATCAAAACTAGAAGCAGAAATCATAAATTGTGTCTATGGGTAAAGCTCAAAAGAGATTTTTGTCGTTGGGTGGGTGCTGCTGAACTAGTTGGAACATCCTCAATAGGTGCCTGACTATGCTCATGTTCCTCCTCTTTACGTTTTCCCACTTCTGCATCCCAATCATCTGCCTCCATCATTCAACAAAGGTTCTCCATGTTCATCCACATCATCACCATTAGGAGGAGCTAGCCAATCTGCTGCATACAGATCAATGTCATCAAAGTCAAGTGCTTCATATGAAGCTTGTTGTTGGTAAAATCTATACTGTAGCCGACGGGTAGAATAGTATTTGAATTGGCATGTGACGGTTGAGTCACCCCTTCGGAAAGGTATATGTACACCATCTAGAATGGATTTTGTAATCATCATTGAAATCAATCATATCAAATATTTTAGTATCTTTTGTATGCATGTGAATAATAAAAGGAATACTTCTATCTTACATATTCTTGTCTATTGTCTGAATGCATTAATAAACCGTTTACCCTGTATGGTAAACATTTGGCGCCGTTGCCTATAAGACTGGGTGCTATGAATGCTGAACACATTGAATAAAGATAGAAATAAGAATCTAGAAGATGACGGCATAAGGGTTGCATGGGAAGTATGAAACTGCACACAACAAAGTGACCGGAGGCATAGACTCCAACAACTCACCGAAGGGTACGACAGTGGTGGCACAGGAGGTGACCACGGTACCATGGGAGCACTGTCAAACGGAGTGCAATCGCCAAGTTGATCAAGGGAAAGGTTGATAGAAGAAGCTCGAGAAAGGCGAAGGGTGATTGAAGGAACAAAGGAAGAATTGGCAAACTGGTATATGGCCAGGGGGAATCCAGACAGAAGAGAAAGGACCAATGTGGCTTGGAGTGTCAAAGGAACTCGAGCATGGGGTGAACTATTCGTCCCTGATACACTTGACGAGAAAATACAATTTGGTTGAAACAACCAAGTCCTTGAGGAAGCCTTCACGCCACTTGAGAACGTAGGTGTTTGTAACGCGGGTGTTCAGAGCGGCACGAAAGTACATAACAATGTGGGTACAAACAACAATGTACAACAAAAGAAAGAAAAGGTACTGATGGCCGGTCCAAAGGAAAAGTTACCAAAGTTCGACAGGGATGGCATGGCTGACTTGATCAGACACTGTAAAACTTGCGAGACAATTTGGACAGCGAATGGAGAAAACAACCATGACGAATGGGGTAGGCAATTTCCAGCCACCTTATGAGGTGTAGCAATTGATTGGTTTTCTGACACCGATCCGGCAAAGCTAATGACATAGGAAAACATAAAGAAGGAATTTATTACAGAGTTTCAATTGCTACGAGACGACAATGAGATAGTAGCAGAAATCTACACCACAAAACAAGGGAAAAATGAAATTGTCAATGTATATGCTAGTAAGTTAAAAGAATTAGTAAATAAGATGGAAAGTAAGTTAGCAGACGCGCTGAAGAAGAGATGGTTCATAAAAAGACAATGCCCAGAGTTAAAAAGGAAAATGAAGATTGTACCGCCATCGTCGTATACTGAAGCATACAAGTGAGCGATGGACTTAGAAAGTGAACAGAAAACAAAAAAAAGAAGAATAAAAGAAAATCATCTGACTCAGATGAATCCTCTTCTAAAGATAGTAGTGGTGATGAAAAGGGCAGTAAGAAGGTCCGTGCTCTCTAGAAGGATATGATCAAGATGATGAAAGAGTTTAAGAATATGTAGAAAGGGAATAGCCAGACGAAAGAAAACGAGCTATGGTGCACAAAATGCAAGACGAAAGGTCACACTAAGGGATCCTGTCCGAAGAATCAATTCTATGACATTTTCCAAATCGCGGGACATTCCACGAAGAAATGCTCGTTCAATATGAAAACAAGAGAGCATCAATAAGTGCTCTTGACATAGGAAGCTTCCACGTTAGGAGGGAACGAAAGCAAAAACAATGATGGTGCTACCTTGGGTGGGTATAGAAATAACATAAGGGGACAAAACAACAACACCAACAACAACAATAATAACAATAATAACAGAGGCCGTAGTCAAATTCAGTATGATGTGAATGGCAAACCAATGGTTTAATGTCGAGCATGCAACTTGTGGGGCCACTTTGCACGAAACTGTACAATGACGAACACACCGAAGTTGTTATGCAGATGGTGTGGTCCTAGAGATCATGAAGATGTCAAGTGCTCGAAATCAAAATCATGAGTGAATTTGATCAGTATCGAATTAGGAACGGACGAAGAGGAAATCCTGACAATTACACATAAATAGGAAAAGCTGTACCCAGACCCGACAGAAGAAAAGAAGAGACCGGAAGAAGCACAGGCAGAAATTGAGAAAGGGATGCAGACAGAGAAATCACAAATGGAGAAGGGGGACACTGCGGGTACCTCAATGAGGAACTGCGCAGAACAAAACATCATAAGGCGGATATTACAAACTGAAGTGCCAATAAAATTAAATGATCTGATCCTCACAATTCCCCAACTACGAATGACACTCTCAAACATGGCTCTCGTTGCTAAACTACTAGAAGAACCTATGAAGGAGAAGGAAAGCAGAACAAGTGTAGCAGACTCAATGCTGCTAGCCTTCACATCAGGAAGGCATTTGGCAGTTGTAGAAATGGGTATATTGGGAACAATCCTCTCAGGCACAATTGTGGACGGAGGTTCAGGGGTAAATGTTCTACTAGAAGATACCTGGAAGAAGTTGGGACAGTTGTCATTGTGGCCACCCACGTTCCAATTGCTAACTGCAGACCAACATGGCATTAAGCCTCGTGGGATCTTGATGACACAACCAGTGACTATTGGAACATGACTGTTCCTGCTCGACTTTGTAGTCATACCGCTAAAAAGGAGGGGATATGACGCCATTCTAGGACGAGGATGACTCGTACAAGCAAAGGTTAAACACGACTGGAAGAAGAATACACTATCAATGGAGAGTAGAGGATGGAGATTCATTATTGATTTACACACACAAATGGTGGGAGAAGAAGCCGGATCCAATTCCCAAGGAGAGGATGAAGGGAAGAAGCAAATGGAACCAGATGAGGAAGGAGTCCTACGGTTGGAAGGTGGATCGAAGGACAACAATTTGGATTCGGTAAACAGACTATTTCACTGGCAGATGGAAGATTATGAACTCTTCCAAAGTTGCAACATGTTAATGATAGAAGAAGAGCGCAACGGAGATGGATTTCCAAAAGAATTTAGGGAAATAAAAGAAGGGAACACACAGTTGGATGAAACACCTGCACATGTATTCAGTGAGGAAAAGTCAATAAAATACGAAGAGGCCAGAGTCCAAACCATGAATTTGGGAGATTATATCGAGCCAAAGAACATACTGGTAGGAGATAATTGGAATCCAGTATTAAAAGAAGCTGCATTTAAAATATTTTTGGAATACACAAGATGTATTCGCATGGACATACAAAGATCTGGAAGGAGTTCCATCGGAGTTGTGCATTCACCGCATTTTCCTGGTAGAAGGTGCACTACTTGTACGAAAGAGAGCCTACAGGATGAATAAAAATTATGCAGCACGGGTTACAAACGAAATTAACCAAATGCTGGAGGTTGGTATTATTTTTAAGGTCTAGACAAGCGAATGGGTGTCACCCATAGTGAAATCCCTAAAAAAGGACACCACTCAAATTAGGATATGCTTTGACTTCAGATGTCTCAATGCAGTAACAATCAAGGATCCTTTTCCAATACCATTCACAGATAGTATATTGGAGGAGGTTGTTGGACACGAGATTTGTTCATTTATGGACGGGTTCTCAAGATATAATCAAATTTGCATAGCAGAAGAGGACAAACTCAAAACAATGTTCATGGTAGAGGATATGGCATATGCATACAACCGGATGCCGTTTGGGTTGTGTAATGCGCCGATCACATTCCAAAGAATCATAGTACACATATTCGACAAGATGTCTGTTGGAAACTTCAAAGCATTCTTGGATGATTGGTCGGTATTCAGCACTGAAGACAAGCATCTGGCGGCGTTGGGAGAATGTATGGAGAGATGCCGAAGGGTGAGACTAGCGCTAAATCCAAAGAAGTGTAGATTTATGGTTCCGTAGGGAAAATTACTTGGACATATACTCTGTAAGGAAGGATTGAAAATAGATCCTGACAAAGTTAGAGTAATAATGGAAATGCAACCATCTACAAACGTAATAGAAGTAAAGTCCTTCCTAGGACACAGGGTATTATAGAAGGTTCATCAAGAACTTCGCAAAGGTATCATACTCGTTGGACAAACTGACATGCAAAGGGGAACCATTCAAATGGGAGAAAGAACAGGATGAGTCATTTGAAGGACTGAAGGTATGATTGGCTACAACACCTATACTGGCATACCCAGATTGGGGTAAGGAATTCCATATTCACGTAGATGCATCTAACTACGCAATAGGAGCAACATTGGCGCAGATGGATAACCATGGGTTGGATCATCCGGTATATTTTGCCAGCCGACTATTAAAAGCAGAAAAGAATTACAGCACAACGGAACAGGAGGCCTTAGGAATGGTGTACGCAGTACAAAAGTTCTGACATTACTTGCTGGCCACACCATTCGTGTTTTATGTGGTCCATCAGGCTCTGTTGTATCTTGTAAATAAACTCATCATTCAAGGAAGAATTAGCAGGTGGCTGCTTTTGTTGCAAGAATTCACATTTAAAATTATAGTACGATCTGGAAAGAGTCATGTCAGTGCAGACCATCTCTCGTAGATTAAAACAAGAGAACCAGTTGAAGGGGTGAATGATGATTTCTCAGATGCACAGTTATTTCAAATCGCAGTATTGTCGGAATGGTACAAGAGTATCGAGGAATACCTCTCCATTAGACAACTACCAAGAGATATGTCACAAAATGAAAGATGAAAGCTGATACTAAGAAGTCATACATTCCAATTGATTAATGGATTACTATACAAAATGGGGCCTGATCACATTTTGCGATGGTGTGTATTAGAAGAGGAAATATCAAAAGTACTGAAAGAAGCACATGAGGGTCCAGCGGGAGGACATATTGGACCTGATACAATGACACGAAAGATACTCCTAGCAGGACTGTGGTGGCCAATGGTGTACAACGACGCACGAGAATGGGTCGTTGGTTGTGACACTTGCCAAAGGGCAGGAAAGCCGTTGAAAAGAGATTTTATGCCACTTAACCCCTCACATGCACAAGAACTATTTGAGCGATGGGGATTGGATTTCGTGGGACCCCTCAGAGTAAGCCGAGTACACCAATGTCGATACATAGTCGTAGTCACAGAATACATGACAAAGTGGGTAGAGGCACGGGCCCTACCAGACAACTCAACATTCAGTACGACGAAATTGATATATGAATAGATAATCACCTGATATGGGATTCCGCTTTAGATAACAAGTGACTGTGGAGGGCATTTTGTCAATCATGTCATCAAACTATTAACAACATAATTCAAAATATATCACTCTTTATCAAGCTCGTACTACCCAAGAGCGAACAGACAGGCAGAGGCTACAAACAAAATTTTAGTAGCTGTAATTTATAAGTCATGTGTGGTAGAAGGTGAAGACTGGGAAGAAAAACTACTGTTTGCACTATGGGCATACCATATGGCATACAAAGTGACACACATTGTTCCAATTGACGTTTGGGCAAGAGGCGGTGGTACTGACAGAATTTATGATACCAAGTCTGAGAATTGCGATTGAGAATAAGTTAGGCAACATGGTAAGCCTGAGGAAAAGATTGCATAATCTGAATAAACTCGAGGAAAAATGACTATTGGCACAATGGGCCACAGAGGTGACACAGAACAGGTGCAAAGCATGGCATGATAAACACTTAAAATTAAATAAGTTTCAACCAGGCTAGTTAGTGTTGAAATACAATGGGCGGAACGAAATCAAACTTGGAAAGTTCAAAGTTAAATGGGTCAGACCCTACAAGATACGAGAGGTGGGTGACAACGAGGCAATAAAGCTATGGATGCTAGACGGGAAAGAAGTACCAGAAATAGTAAACGGGTCGAAGCTAAAAATATATCATGAGAGAAATGTTCCTCCACTGACGGACAACTGAGTGTAAAAAAAATTTAAAAAAAAAAATGTATATATATAAAGTAAATAAATGCAGATAAAAAAAAATGAAGTTGGAAATAAAGTAGTACGAAAACAGTTACTTAAGGATCCATCTGGCTTGGAAAAGAAGAAAAGCAATACCATACGGCCTCATAAGGAAACATATTTGATCGTACGGCCTCATAAGGAAGCATATCAACCATACAACCGTAAGTAGTATTGAAGACCGTATGGTCTCATGTCCTAAAAGGAAGAAACAAAATGAACCGTACAGCTTGGGTCGATATCGTACATCTGCTTTCAGACACCGTATGGCTTGAAGAAACTGTATGGACAAGAAGTTGTTACGGGATGACTAGAACAAAAGTCACCGTACGGCCAAGCAGATGTGTGGCCAGAACAGAAAACAATGTACAGTCAGGATAGAAGACCCCGTATGGTCAAGCAGATACCAAGTACGGCTAGACATTGCAAGCACAATATGTACGGTTAGATAGGGAACCGTACGAACACCCAACAACCCATACAGGCAGTATAAAACTGTACGGACTGAAGAATGGAAGAAATAACACACCGCACGGCTAGGAGAGAATTACATAATCAGTATGAAAGAAAGAAACATTGACAGTACGACATAAAGGGAGAAAAGGTAATAGTATGGTCTGTACGCCTTGGGAAAAAAAGGCAGCATATGGTATTCTTGCAAGCAAGCAACAGCAGGCCGTACGGCCAAGAGACACTATAATAGGAGAAAAGTAGTCCTACAATCAGGAAAAGCCAAACAGCTAAGGAGAAGTAGCCGCAACAGCCATACCTTTCATAGCCGTACAGATATTGTTGGCACAACAAAAGAGAAGCCATACACAAGACATTGAGGGAAGGCCGTACAGATCCGTACGTCTAAAAAAATAGGAGAGGAACAACCTTGTACGGAGAAAACAACTGACCTAACGGTCTATAATCTATCCAACAAAACAACAAAGAAGTGATAAGTATGCAGTCAGCTGGAAAAAGGGCTTGGAGAAAGAAACTCGACCAAGATTCAACCATGAGTCAAAATATGCAGACAGTTCAGTTCTATACTTAGGATATGACGTAGTGATATCATTCTGGCCAATTGACTTCACCAGGGTATTCGGCATACTAGGGATGGCACAAGGAGAAAAGAAAATTGACAAGCAGCCAAAAAAGACGGACAAAGAGAGAAAATTACAGTTGGTGGAATTAGTGTGCAGGGAACAGGAACAACAGAAGAAAGATGCCCGTACTGAGACCTTGAGGGGAAGAGGGTTGTGGAAATCAAACATCAAAGAAGGCCATTGGAGTTGCCTCATGGACGTAATAAAGAGTTGACTTACAAGGTCAAGTAGGGCGTTAGACATCTCCTTTCCGCAGGCCAGTATGATGAATAGACTCATGAATGGGAGGGTTTATGACCGAGCTTCTCTATTGGCCGCATGCATGGATGAGTTCATGGCATTGCAACATAAAACATTTTACATGCTAGACTATGCCATTGGATTCTTTTTGGAGGCAACTGCGAGGATGATACCGAACGAAAGGCTTGAAATCAAGTCGAGCTTGACGGTACTTGACGAGCCTCCAATAATGCAGTGGAGACATTTAGACACGCCTGGAGGGAAGAAAGGTGTTGGCCAGAAGAGGATGAGACAGATAGATGAATCCAGAAACATAGATAGTGGCCGGCAGGATACGTCTTCTGAGGAGGACGACTCAGAGGAAATGGAGGTGGAGCAAGATGAGGAAGAAGATGACGAGGAATTCAGGGTGATCACAGCAACCCCGCTTCGCTTTCCGTGGCAGTTGACAGCTGCACCAGTGACAGCTACGCCATCTCTTACAGCATCGCATGTACACACTATGGAAAATGTTCACATTCCGAGGTTTGAGCAGTTTAGACAACTAGTGGTGATGACCCCAGTCACCCTAAAACCTAGACCACGGCCAGCAACTTCATAGCAAGTGGTTGCCCAACCTTCAGGAAGCCAAGGGTCAACATCATCAACAGACACCTACGGAAATACAACCACAGCCAACGGTTTAGCCAGAGAGGGAGGGGAGGGAAGAACTGACCCCCATATCGCAGGAGCATGGATTACCCCAGTTAGCAGCATTGAGTATGCCTCAGCCACATCTAGTAGCAGAGTTAACAGACACGGAGGGAGGAGATAATCAGGGAAGGGCACAAGAGTAGGTCCAATTAGAGGTGATTGGGACGGATGCAGTTGTCACGATAGCTGACACACTGTTGGATGATGCAGTAGATCAGGGTGCTGATTTGAGCATGTCGGAAGCAGAGCACTAGGCGCTAGTAGTCGCACAGATTAGCTCATTGAGTCGTGCGAGTATCCAAGACGACGACTATTTTCCCTTGTTGCTAGAGGCCCTCCCATCCAATCTCCCATGAGAGAGGACCTACATTTAGAGGCGATATGGTTGAGCAACGAGGTCGTCGAGGTCTCTGCATTGCCAGAGGTAGGAGATCAAAGTACAATGGCATCGGAGAAAGCAGAAAGGAGGGTATGGACGGAGGGTCCTATACCAGTAGTAGAGGAAAAGGATAAGGATATCCATTCATGCCTCACTGGCATCATAGAGAGAAACAAGTTCCTGATAGAGTTGGTGCTCATAGAGAGACAACGGGCTGAGGTTGGGCAAGGAGCTCGGCAGGGTGTAGAGAAGGCTCAGGAGTAGATGGGCAACTAACTTGCTACCCAGTAGATTGCATGGGAAACAGAGCGGACAACATTATTAGCACAACTCAAGGAGGCGATACGAGGAAAGCAGGAGGCAGAACAACAGCGCTACAAGAGAAGGAATCAAAAAAGACAACACATGACCAGAAAGAAGCTGAATGCGAAGAGGTCACGATGATGCTGAAGGAGGTAGTGGAAGAGAACTCCTAGATCAGAGCTGATTTAGAGGTCCGTATGGAACAAGTGTATCAGCTGCGACAAAGCCGGTCTACACACTCAGGGACACATCCTTCGGTTTAGTATCTATGCATTAATGTGATTAGTTGTTATTTTTGAGTTTTGTTGTGTTGTCGTCTGGAGACGACTTTTCTTTTGTGGGGGATGATTTTGTCGGTAAAATCTATATTGTAGCCGACAGGTAGAATAGTATCGGAATGGGCACGTGACGGTTGAGTCACCCCTTCGGAAAGGTATATGTACACCATTCGGAATGGATTTTGTAATCATCATTGAAATCAATCATATCAAATATTGTGGTATCTTTTGTATACATGCGAATAATAAAAGGAATACTTCTGTATTACATGTTCTTTTCTATTGTCTGAATGCATTAATAAACCGTTTACCTTGTACGGTAAACAAAGCTTTCCTTTGCACCCTCTTTTTTTGCAATTGAAGGTTGTACCGCACATAAACCAAGTCATTCAAGCACTTCTGAGTCAACCTATTGCGCTTCGTTGTGTATATGTTTTCAAAAGTGCTCCAATTTTGCTTGCAACCAGAAGCACTATAGGGCTGCAATAATATTCGAATGTCAAGCTTTTGAAGATTAGTTGTTGTAGCACCATAATCTTCCCACCACAAATCTGCAAGGATTCAAAAGCCATTTAAAATGTGCTCAAGCTTCCAATAAACTAACGAGTGAAATCAATGGTATAATAAAACAAAACACATGTACTTTTTTACCTGGCTATAAGGTGTATCTCCTATGTTTGCAATCAAGAGAAGAAAACAATGGTCCCTCTTCTCTCTTGCAGCTCTATAACTCATCAAATATAAGGTCTTGAAGGTCTAAATTAGCAACCAATCTTCGAACACGTGTCCAGGCCAACTTGAACCTCTACATTTGCTCAAAAAGTGTCAGAGAAAAAGAACTTGGGGGTTCAAATAGTAGGCAACTGCATGAATATGCTGGTGGAGTTGTCGGTTACACCTATGATCAATAATGTTCTGTATGGGTCTATATTTGGGCTTATTTGACCTATATAAGTGTTGAATGGCCTCTTTGGCCCTATCCATGGCCTCATGTAGATACCCCATGGGGGCTTTATCCCCATCCACAATTCTTAGAACCTTCACCAACAGTTCTGACATCTAAACATAAGAAATTCTACAAAAATCAGCAAATTGCAATATTTTAAAATTAAATAATAGATCATCAATCAAGACTTGAAAATTTACTTTGATGATCTCTTCCATTAGCTTGCCAAATCTAGTATCAAACACAGCCTTCATTGTAATGTCCCCTATGTCTGGATCTAGATTGAAGGTAGGAATCTCTTGAATCTGTATTAGAATCTCTTTCTATATGCTTGTTCCTCTTCTTTGTACAAGGAGTGTATAGAGTCTATTAGCCTATGTATATTATTTTGGTCTTCTCTAATAAAAGTTACTTTCCAAGGCCACTATGTCTATTTGCCTCTGCTACGTTATTGATGTTTTGATGATTATTATACAGGTATTTTATGTTGGGTTTGTTGGCATCTCTGTGTTTCCCTCATTAGTGATTCCCTTATTAATATTAACCTCAAAGGGACTTGAGATTAATCAACCCCAGGAGTATGGTGTAGGGGCACACTCAAATGCATCTTCATTAGGGAAATAATGTGGTTAAACTTCTCTATTTGATTCATGTCAAAGTAACAAGAATCGGAATCGGATTGAAATCGGCAAGGCCGAATCAAATCGTGAATCGGCCATGAATCGGAATCGAATCGGCCATGAATCGGAAAATTAAAAAAACCCTTGAAATTTAGTGAGTAACTTATTTCATAAACCCTTTATCGCTGATTCGATTCACCGATTCACAAAAAATCGTTTGGCTTGAATCGAATCGCCGAATCGCGTGAATCGCATGAATCGCCGTGATTCTTGGAACTATGATTCATGTAATAAGTCCTAAGTGTAAGGCCAGCGGACACAAGATGTAATTATAAATCTTGTCATCCACCTTGGGTCAAGGGACAATTTATGCATTTTATGCTACGACTAGGAGTCTAGATGTTAGGAGGTCTTGAATATTGTTTTACACATGTTCTAAATCCTCTAGAATGCAAGAAATAATGACAACTTGCTTTTGGCAACTGAATGCTAAAAGTTGTCAAAGTTGCTAAAATTGCCAGTGAACAACTTTTGCATTTTTTGTTGTTTAAGTGCAAAATCGTTCCAAACCACTTTCTGGTTGGAAGAAGTGCTAGGATTTGAAGAAATAGGATGGAAAACATGTCCTATGACAGATTGGAAGTGAGATTGTACAAAGGAAGCATTGAATCAATAAAAAATCTGAATTTTTGGTGTATTTTTGCTGTTTTCTGGAGATTGTATGGATTTGTACGGTCTAACACCATTGGTCAGATAGGCAGAGTCACCTTTCAATTGCATCTGGTTTGAGGCTTTGACGTGGAGGAACGAGCTTGTTAGAAGGATTTTTGTGCTGACTGCCCTTTTATAAGCCCGAACTTAGGGTTCCATAATCTTTTGCTCATATCTTGCAAAGTAACCATGGGAAAAATCTAATCCTTGGTGATTTGTAGGGTATGGAAATGTACTTTAGAACTTTGTGGTTACAGGTTGTGAAAATGTTGGCCGCTGGAGTTATCAACAAAACCCTAGGATAGGAATCTCCATGTGACTATCCAAATTTGTGCAAATGATTGCATAGATCGAGTTGGGGTTGGAATCGAAGGTGAAATTAAAGACTTACTAATGTTTCATGAACCTTGACATGATCCAAGTGTTGGTGGTGATTGGGAGGTAATAAAAAGGGTACTTGCTTTGTAAATGAGCCCTAATTAGGCTTATTTCCTACTAGGTGTTTTAGAGGACAAGGGGTGTTAGGGGATTGGTCAAGTTCTCATCCCTTGGGATATCTTGAGGATAGTTGATAGTGCCATTCTGAACCAAAAATTGGGATTGGATGTGTCCTTTGGGAGCATGTTTTTCCAAATTGCCAGTCACAATCCTAGTAGCCCTCCTTGTGGAAAGTGAGTTTCCTGGGATGCCAAAACTTGGGGAATGTGTTGTGAGGTTATAAACTTGTTTGTTGGATTGTTCTTAGTGTGAGGGAGATTGGATTCCACCCTGAAAATCAAGTTCAACCTTGAGTACCTATTGTTCTTAGTTTGGGTCTAAGTAGCTTAGGAAAGGGCTACTTTGTAGGTGTGGACTACCTTGTGGAGTCCCATTTTATCTTGGATTAAGATACTTGGAACATTTTGTTCTTTTTAAACCTATCAAGGGTGTTGAAGGAGTAGATAGCTTGGGGCTCTGCACTTCTATCTATCGATTCTAGCTAATAGGAATTTTGTGCTTGCTAACTGGATTCTGTCCCTGTGTATGTGAATCCTCCATTCCGCATCATCTCTAAGGGATGCCTTGGTCTTCATATATCTCACGTCTAAACTGAATGGTTCCCCTTATTCATTGATTGCCCTCTATTCCCTATTCCGCCTTTTTCCTCCTCTCTCTCTTAATACTATTGCTCTATTTCTTATATCTACGTGAGAGGTAAAGGTCGCGTCTTCTCATTTTATCATTATCATTATATAGTGTTATATTTGTTTCTTTAATTTTATGTATTGATATGGTCTTGTATTATATTGAAAGGTTTATCTAAATGTATATTTATAGTAGAATGATAATAAATTATATATACTATTTAATCAAATATGATATGTATATATTGGTCTAATAATGTAGAATTACAATATTTGAAATATTTGATTTATTTATTGTTATATTATTAATGTCACTATATTAGACAAATATTTTAACTAATATCATTTATTTATTTACTAATAATTAGTATATATTTTGTAAAGTTTCTGCAAATTCTGTTCTAAAACTCAGACTTCTATAATATCCTTTGAATTGCTGAAGATGATCTTCTTAATGTTCTGAAAGTAGGAGGAGTTATCACCTTTAATTCTGTTTTGAATTTGTTTTATCTCTGCAATAAATTCATATAGGTAGTATTGCTTGAAGGAGCAGACTTATGTTTATTGTGTGTCCTCAAACTACAATAACACCTACCCCTTATATCAAGACCAAAGGGCATGTCCCTTAAAGGGACATGACCCTCTCTAGGTCAGCCCAAACACCACTTGTAGAAATCGGCGCCTTAAGGAAATAATAAATGTTTAACTAACATAACAATTAGTTATAGTTAGTACAAGATATATTTATTGCCAAGGATTGCCACCCATCCTATTGACAAGTCTAGTGTGTATATATGCTTTCGTATGATATAATGGGAGAACATAACCACGCATTTATTGCAAGGATCGGGAATTTATATCTGATTGTTAGGATTAAGTCATAATCTTATAGATCCTAAATCAGATCAAGATTAAGGTGCGGTTTGCACTTCTCAGACTGGTATGAATATAATGGTTAATATTTAACATATTTTATTGTTAATTATAATTATATTGATTTGATATATATTATATTCACCTATTTTATTTTATTTTCTCAGATACATTATTATTAAATTATATCCTAGAAGTAGGGACATTACAGTCCACCCTCCCCAAAATTGCTTGTTGTCAAGTAATGTGAAACTTTGATGTTTGCAATCCAACTTGGATATCATCTTGCCTTTATTTACTGTAGTACTTGTGATCTCCTTTGTTGAGTGTTTTCTTTCTTCCTAGACGAGTGAACCTATGTATTTTATCTTAATGCCTTTCTAGGTCTCGATAGAATATCGTCAACCTCAACACTTGCTAAGAATGTATATGATGTTGGACACTCACTAACAATGTCTGTGCTTTTTGATACTTACTGAGACTAACCCTGATTCTTGGCACTCACTAAGAAACATATACCAGGACTTACGAAAACACAAAACATATATACGTTAGTGCATGAAGACACGATGCAAACACAAAGTATACATATTAATGCATAAAGACATGATGCAGACATGGAGCATACACATGTTAGAAGCTTTGGTAAATTCCTTCCTACAATTTGAATAAGCCATGGTTAAGATGTTTCACAAAATTCATTTTTGTACAATAATATTAATCATACACTTGAAGTTTAGATTGTTGTCTCCACCACCCGAGTTGGTGGTGACTTGTTCCTTGTCAAATAAACTTGCATCATATATTAGTACTCCAAAAAACACGTATAAGAATATTATTCAGTCATGAAATAATAAGATCCTAATTCCCAATTTAATCCTTTTCTTAAGGAGAGACTGTGATCAAATGCTTAGCTCTTGGGGGAGTGCTTCCTAGGGCTCTAATTAATAGAACAACTCTCCACTAAGCACCATCCTCTCATAATACTTCTCTCTTTAAGACCTTATGGATACTCAATCTTGATGTATCCATCCTTCCTAGGAGAGAGTTCTTTCTTATCCTAGGCATTATGGTTACCCGCTCTAAGTGTATCCATCCTTGCATATGTATTTTTTTTTTCCTTAACAGTATATACCGGTTCCTTCAGAGAATATTTGATTCCTTGCCTTAAGAATATTCATTTATGGAAAATCTCTCAAAGTCCTTTAGAGAGATTAGCGCTTTGCCTTGATTCCATCTGGAAATTATTATGCATTATTTTCCTCTTACTAGTGGTTACTTGGAGTAGTCTATTTTTTTTTTCTCTTAACCTCAATAAATTCAACATTATGGAAGAATTTTTCATTAATTGTAAGAAACAACTAAATCAATGATTGGTCTTATATATATATATATATATATATATATATATATATATATACACATTTTGACTGATAATCTTGTGTTTTCTGTTCAATTCCATCCAAACATTGTTGAATTATCAATTCCTCTTACTTGGATCCTTCCCTTGACTACTCATTGCTATTGATTTCCTTTCTTTTGTATATGCCTTTAGGTACATGTTATGTCTTATTGATTTGAGATGAATACTATATGATAGATGTTGATCAATGTTGCATGAGTGATGTGTTCTTTATTTTACTTCTTCTTTCTTCGATGACAATTTATGTTCTTATATGTTGACCATTATTTAAGATTCACCCTACAGGATGGCACGATCATGCTGTGATACCACTGTAATGTCCCCTATGTCTGGATCTGGATTGAAGGTAGGAATCTCTTGAATCTGTAATAGAATCTCTTTCTACATGCTTGTTCCTCTTCTTTGTACGAGTGTATAGATTCTATCAGTCTTTGTATATTATTTTGCTCTTCTCTGATAAAAGTCTACTTTCCAAGGCCACTATGTCTGTTTGCCTCTATTACATTACTGAAGTTTTTATGATTATTGTACGTGTATTTTATGTTGGGTTTGCTGGCATCTCCGTGTTTCCCTTATTAGTGATTCCCTTATTAATATTAACTTGATACTTTGTATGATTCCCTATTACTTCAGTGCTACTCAATCAATGATCTGGAATGTGAGTGTGGTAACTTATTGCCATCTTATGAGGATTTGGCATACGTGTATTATGTCCTGTTTATATTGTTCATTGCTTACATTCTTCAATTTAGTCACCTTTGTCTAATTGTTCACCCTTCAATGATCCCATATCAATATTTATTCAATATGGTTTGATGTTGGGAAGATTGATGTATTGTTCCAATTTGCACTCCTGTTGTGTTGGTAGTTATTCAACTGTGTAGGCCTTTGTCTTCTTGCTAGGTGATAGATGTATCTTTGTTGCGAATGAGGGATTTCTACTATTCCATTTGCGGTGATCCTTCTATCTTCGGTTTGGTTTATTTGAGAATATATCTTCCATTCATCCAATGCTGGAGCTTACTCAGATGCTTCTAGCAAGAAGTAATTTGTCTATCTTCTTCGGTGTCTTCTAACTTTGATTCTGCTATGTTTGTTATGATTGATTATCTGTGATGACTACTTCAATAGTTCATGATGTACTTGTCGAGTGTGGTGTTACTTCCCCTTCCTGATGTATTTCCAAGGTTGTGCCTCGAATGGTCTGCAGTAGTAACAACTAGAGTGTTTCCAAGCCACTATATATATATATATATATATATATATCCACGATCAGTTTCATCTCTTGTTCAAATGTTTTGACGTCTTCTATTCATATTCCTATTTGTTGATTCTAGCTAATAGGAATTCTGTACTTGCCAACTGGAATTTGTCCCTGTGTATGTGAATCCTCCATTCCGCATCATCTCTAACGGATGCCTAGGTCTTCATATATCTCACGTCTAAACTGAATGCTTCTCCTTATCCATTGATTTCCTTCTATTCCCTATTTTGCCTTTTTCCGCCCCTCTTAATTCTATCACTCAATTTCTTATATCCGTGTGAGAGGTAAAGGTCACGTGTTCTCATTTTATCGTTATCATTATATAGTGTTATATTTGTTTCTTTAATTTTATTTATTTATATGGTCTTGTATTATATTGAAAGGTTTATCTAAATGTATATTTATATTAGAATGATAATAAATTATATATACTATTTAATCAAATATAATATGTATATATTGGTCTAATAATGTAGAATTATAATATTTGAAATATTTGTTGCATTTGATTTATTTATTGTTATATTATTTATGTCACTATATTAGACAAATATTTTAACTAATATCATTTATTTATTTACTAATAATTAGTATATAATTTATGTTTAATTAGAATAATATTGATTTGATATATATTATATTCACCTATTTTAGTTTATTTTCACAGATACATTATTATTAAATTATATCCTAGAAGTAGGGACATTACATTCACAATCTTCTCTGCTCCAGGCTTCTTGGCATAAGGACTCTCTAACCATTTCTTACTCACAAACATACGCCTTAAGGTCTAACAATGTTTCCAAAATGCTTTCCAAGTTGAGAAAATTAGTAGCAAAGTGTGTGACCCCTGCTTGCACAAGATCCTGAACACCAATGTGCTCCCTCATAAGATTCAGGACCCATGTGTGATTGTAGATGTACTTTGCAATATTCCTTTCATCTTCAACCACCTTCTCTACCCAACTCAGTTTCCCTATGTCCTCAAGGCACAAGTCAAGACAATGGGCATCACAAGGGCTTGGAAATAATGTGGGATGCATTTCCATCAAAAATCTACCGGTTGCCACATATGCAGCTGCATTATCAGTCACAATGGGGATTACATTAGCAACCCCCACTTCCACTACCACCTCATCCAACATGTTACACACAGTTTCTGCCTTCTTCACTTGACTAGACGCATCAACTGATTTTAGAAATACCAGTTGTCCCCTTGAAGCAACTACAAAGTTGATGAGCATCCTATTCTTGCGATCTGTCCACCAATCAGATATAATAGTGTAACCCCTATGTTCCCATATTTTTCTTTGCTCTTCCACAAGTTGATGAATGGTTTTTACCTCATTGTCTAATAATGACCCACTCACTTCATAATGAGTTGGGGCCTTAAACCCCTTACCAAACTTGGAAATCAAAGTGACCTCTTGATCCCAATATAGACTACATAAAGCATTGAAGGGAAGATCATAGTGATCCAAATTCTTGCAACTACCACCTTTGTCTTCTCATGCATCTCTTTGTTCCATGTAGTGCCATTCAATCCAGGCTGAGCACTAGGAGTGTTACGTGGAACCCAAAAGTCTGAAAGATGACTGCTCACATTCTCATATGACGATCCTCGTATCCATGGCCCAATGGAAGAAGCCTCCACACCTGTTTGGCTCATATGCATTAAGGCTTGTTATAACCTCCCTAGTAGCCTCTTTAGGACATTCATCACATGGTTTGATATCATGGCCTTCTATCTTTCCAATGTGATATTTTAGTCGAGTTATGCCTCCACTCATCGACTTAGGACAATGGTTACAATTTACATCTCTTTTTTTTGCTCCCGGTTTCCCATGTTCCAAAAGTCGTCCCTACCTCTGCCACTGGCCATTTTCTACAGGATACTGATACTGATACTGATTTTTGTTACCTGCAAGTATGCAACAGCAGGAATAATGAATCAGACTTACTGAGACTGAGAGGTAACAAGGAATAATTATAGCATAACTATCGATGATCATTTTTAATGGCTAATCTTTCTACTATTTTGCTCAAGGATATGTCAAACAGTTGGCTTTCATATAACACTCAATGCTCATAATCAAAGGCATTACAATTTATTTGATTTGCAATTATTCAACAGTACATACCCCCTCATTACAATTTTGATGACCCATGTTCTGATATGAAATCTGAACATTTGCAATATGGGTGTCTTTGAACAAATTCCTATTTCTTAAAATATAAATGAGAGCTGGGTGGTTGTAACTTGTGCAGTTTCATTTTCCTTACCATTGTCAAATACACACTCTTCCATTATGGAATCTTCGGTAGGTTCAAACAACGGGTAAGAACTTGGACTGATAATGTAATTGACTAAAGTTAAACTTTGAAGAAACACATATTTTGAAATAGAAGCCTTTTTTTAGTGATGACAGATGTAACTGTTGCATATGGAATGAAAATGAATAATGAGGAAACTTTCAGTGAATCTCTTAATGAATATCTCATTATACTTTCTTTATGAATCGCTTCTACCTTAATTCTATAAAGTTCCTGTTCTTAGTATTAAGTTTTAACTTCTATATATGTATTATGCCATTTGATTCTCACCTAATCGCTGTTTTACTGTTTATCAGAAAAGTTTCTTAATCATTTAACTGTTAACAGTTATACTATTATAGTGTTAGTTGTTCATCGGAAAAGCTTCTTGTGCTGTTATACTGTTATACTTCTCTTATTATCATTTAACTTCTTCATTCTAGTTGTTTGTTAAATAGTTATGACAAGACATAAATAACAAATCATGAAACAATGCCTAGTCATGATTTCTTGTAATTGTTTGGTTTAAAGTTTTAAACTGTAAGTGTAAAGCATCCCTATATGATATATCGGTGCAAGTGATAGATAATAATAAATATATTATGAGTAGCCAGAGTGGAATCTTCAATCTAGAATGACCAAAGAAACTAAACAATTGTGAAATGGTCTAATTTGCAAGAACACGGGGATAAATGGAGCCCTGATTTGAGTGATAAAAATACAAAGGGAATTGTGCTTCCATTCATGACGATAAATGGTAATGGTGCATTAACAGATGGTCTTGACTGTAAACAGTAAACAGTAAACACCATACCTTGAGGCTTAAATGTCAAAGAGAATGGCGACTAATGATGTCCGAAATCCACACAAACAAAATGCTCCAAATTTCCATAAAACAAATGTAGAAAAGAATAAGAAAAATGGGCCAGGCATTGTTTTTTACCAAAGAAAAAAACTAAAAAAGCACTTTATCCCCTATGACTTTTCAACAATATAAACATAGATATATCACAATTTTTTAATTATAAAAGCATGACACGAAAATGGTTATATCGCTCATGATATTATTTATGATAATAGCGTTTCTGCATTTGACACGCGATATATTGCGCTACACGGGATATTATTGCAATTTTATCAACTATGACTGATTGTACCTCCCTACTTTCTTCTTCAACATCGTGTCCCATTATCAACGTGGGTGAGGATGACGATATGTTATGCAATTCCATCTGGAACTTTTCCAATAGGCTCTTTGCTTCTCCATCCATGCCTCCTTTCTGATTGACTGCTGTCACCATAGCTAGCACTACTACCTCTATAGTTGACATTGATGTTGTGACTATAGTGGACAGGATAACTACTCTAGTTAGGGGTGTCAGAGTGACCATGATTGCAATAGGATGGCATCTCCCAATTCTGCGTGAAGGGGTGATATGGATAGTGTGGGCCCCTCCCTTGCGTGTTATGAGATCTACCAACTTGGTCTTTGGTATTTGTTGTGGTGGAATTAAAGTGTGCAATGGATGATAGCTGAGATGGAGTAAATAAAATCTTTGGCATGACAAATCTCTTTGCCAATTAGTCTAGCACTATAGGCAACCTTTTTGTCATGATTGGTTGAACTCCCTATACGACCTCATGTGGAACTCCCAATGTAGACTTCTCCACCATACAATATCCACTTGTATGGCCTCCTTCCATAGGTCTTCCATATGCACAACCTCTTGTACAGTTTCCTCATGTGTGACCTCCCTTTGCACAAATGCTTCCTCCCCTACACGTTCCACTTATGGGACTAGTTGGGGTAGGGGTCCTTCTTGTATTGGCACAAACTCTACTTCCTTTGATGTTTCCCACACTTCATTATTTTGGGTTTCCATGGCCTTATCTCCTTCTGCCGCCTATGCTTGTGGGTGTGCCTTCTTTTCCCTCATACGGTCCTTATGGCTTGGTTCCGTGTAGAACCCTTTCCTCTCCAAGATGTCATTCTCTGAAGGGGAAATCGTCTCACCAGTTGTTGTTTCTTTCTCTTTCTTGAAGCTTTCATCTTCAGTGTTTGTTGTAACTTCTTGACGAATCCTTTTCTAAGTGGTTCATAACTTCTTGGAGTGAGGGTGTTGAGGTGCAACTAGTAGTGTGCATTGTGGGCTTGTAAGATTTCACATTACTAGCAGGAACCAACTCCCCCATGCTCAAATGCCACCTTAGTATGCACCGTCTCCAAGAATAAGGCAATGATGTGGTGCAGCATGTAGAAAGTCTTATGCTTGAGTTGCAAGAAGTCTTTGATGCAGTCTGACAATACTTGTCCCCGGTTGTAAAACCTTCCATTAATAATTCCATTCATCAAATCACCATTACTAATTAAAAGGAAGTGTTCGAATGATTGATTTTAAGTTAAAAACATAGCAGCACCCGAGGGTGGATGTTACACCTTATACCTCCATATGGTGGCACCTTATTTGGCATAATAATTAAATACTTTATGATATTAATATAATAAATGCACAATTGACCCCTTATATCCCTTTTAATCGTAAAGATATCTATTTAATTAATTATTTTAAGGTCAATCCTAGATTGGTTTCCACATAAGTAAATTAAATCATTAAACTCCATTAAATGTCAATTACCAAGCCAACAACTGATTTTGCCAACTTTTTGGATATAATCATGGTGCTCTTTGACCATTTAGATGAATTACCATGAATAGTTTGAGCCCAAACGTCCAAATGATTTACTAAAAATAATGTGTATAAATTATCCCAAAATACCTCTGGAAGGCAAATCACAAATAAAATGATGCACTAAGATGGAGAGTACTCAAGTAAACACCCAAAGGGTCAACTGAATAATCCTGAATCACTTTCGAAGGGCCCTGTAATCACCACATTAGCTTACGGGACCACTGGTAATAGGCTAATCTCTGAAAATAACTAATGCTTAGGAACTACAAAAATGGGGACATTACAGTTTCTCACTTAGTTTTTTGTCCTACAATATATTTCCTCTATGAAGTATTCCAATTAGCTATTATAACATGCAACTTAATCAAATTATGCTGCTGGCAGGAATTTATGGTTTTAAATGGGTTATTTTTTCACATTATATTTTTCTCTGTTCAACCTTCTAGGACTGCCATCAATTCTTTTGTTTTCTGTATTCATAATGAATCAGATAGTTTTGTTATGAACTTCTTCTTTGTTTTGTTGCAGGTTTCCCTGCTAGGAAGATTGCATCATAGAAACCTTGTAAATCTGCTTGGATATTGCGTGGAGAAAGGTCACCGAATGCTGATCTACGTGTACATGAGTAATGGCAGCCTTGCACACCATCTGTACAGTAAGTTAATCCATGTATTGTATTCCTTTTATCTCTTGTATTTTACAAAGTCGTAGATATCAATAGTCTGGTAGGGTGAGCATAATGTTGATTTTTTGATGCAAATAGTGCTAGAAACAAACAAACTGGGGCTCCATAAAATGTCTGGGATCATAAAACAGAAAATAACATTTTGTATATAATTCAGAATATGCATATAGAAAAGTAATTTGTCCATTGTGTGATATCAAACATTCTTCTATTTATTAAGTTTACTATTTTATACAACTATAAATGAGGACATGAAATTTGTTTGGATATATGGTTTTTCAGATTCAATATGGACATTACGCATTAATAATGGCTTTAAGTTTACAATTCATCTATGCCATTTTTAATCTATATATATCAGAGTAATGAGAATCATTGCGATTATTTTGATTCAGGTGATTTGGCAATTCGACTTGACCCTCCCAATTTTTCCTAACTCATTGACTCGCCTCGGCGATTTTTGAGGCCTAAATTGCCGGTTTTGGTGATTTTGGCTTTAATCATCGATTTATGTGCCTCGTGACTCGGCAAAAATAAATACAAATAAAACACTAATTTTTTTTGTCGGTTTCTTTTTTTTGGTTGCATCTCAATATGAGTTATGATTATTTAAATTTTTTATTATTCAATCAGCAGATATTGGTGTTTTCGAAACACATCAGATATGAAGTCACAAATAACTTTGAGAATACCTTCCTTGACTGAACATACCATGAACTCCAACATTCCTAGAAGGTTAATTAGATCCTCCTTAACTTCTTTCAATCATATGCAACACTTAAAACCTTTCATTAGATCAGATATGTGATATATGATATAATCAATTTCTATTTACTCAAGCTACGATTTACATTTTACGTATGTGATGGATTTATCATTTATGTTTTTTGTTTATTTATGTTAGCTTCTATTTGATGATGTTATAGTGTGTTTAAGCTATATTTAATAAAGGGTGCATGAAATAAGTTTTAAATCGTTAAAATCTTTACATTTCAAGGGTTTTTCACTTTGCCAATTCATAGGCGATTCATAAGCAATTCATGATTCAAGTAGGCCTTTCCATCTGATTCCATGTTTTGGTTCTTTGATATATACCATCAAATTCTTGTATAGGGATTGTCATGATATTGACGTTTTTGATACAAATAGTGCTAGAACATGGAATTTCGGGTCATATTATGTTTATGAGAAAGTAATATTGCCACTATCTGATATCAAAGGTTTTTCTATGTAGTCTAATTTACTTTTTAATACAACTACAAATGGGGGTATGAGGCAAAGAACAAAAACGAGAAAAATCATTTGATAATTTTTTCTATAGTTTTAGTGATACTTAAGAGGAGGAAGTTTGAGTTGTTGATGCTTTGCCTCTTCTTCCAAAACAAGAGAATCATAACCCAAATGTTTTGGAACAGCTTACTAAAATGGAGCCATAGAATACGGAGCTCCTGATGAAGCCAAGTTAAGATCTGCAACTTGTTTTTCAGCTGGAAAGGGGAAAGAAAATGTATGAAGTACACACTGATCAACCTCACATCTAGAATGTAGAACACTGTATGCAGAATGTACTTGCCAATGGCCGTGCAATCTATGTGAATGACACAACTTTGAGACACTTTAGTAGGCTGATCACTTCCAAGACTACTGCAGGCTTGATGTCCATGACCTAGGTCTTGATGATAGATCCTTTCAGGTGCATGGACTTCTTATTGCTTAAACTCTTCACACCATCTCATTTGCCTTCCCTGTATTCGACATGCCATGCCTCTTTCAATATTCTGAATAACTGATTTCCTTGATCCAATAGTATGAGGCTTTAGGTACTGGTCTTTCACGGAGCTTTTTTTCTAAGCTCCCTTGTTTGATTGGCATCAAGTGTGATGGGGCACCAAGGTAAGTATCTAGAGTCAAGATGTAATGATCCGTTCGCTATGTTCCCTCTGTATTGTGGTTTTCTTCAACTCACAATTCAGACTTCAGACCCTTGAAATGGCCATACGATGCAGGAAAGTCCGTACACTCAGTTGGAAGGGGAAAAGAATAGTCATATGTGTGTTGAGGGGCCATACGCTGATTATGCAGATGCAACCTCCCAGCTTGCTGGTTTATGTGATCAGACTGATATAAATGCTTGTAGAAGAAACCAAAGTACTCCAAATGCTTAGAAATCAAACTGCAATGCATAAACTCTAACCTAGAAGCATCAATGACTCAATTTCATCTTTAACAATGCTCATATATGACTTCTAAATGCAAAACATGCACCTACAGCCAACTGGTAATTTTAGCAAACAGTTGGTATGCAACCTATATGTTGATAAGAACATCTACAGCCATTGACATTTTGTCAAATAGTTGGCATACATCTTCATATCACATTCAAATAAACATTACAACCATGTGAGACTTCCCAAAGATGATGTCTTATTGAAATGCAATTGCCTTTTCATGGAAATGCCAAGACTCTTGGCTTACAACATAACCCAACTAAAAATGCCAAAGTCTGATTACAACGTTTACCTACAACAGCTCTATAAAATGCATCTAAATGATACATAGATAGCATGAAATCTTAAAGGAACCTGTAGCTTGAATTTGACTTGAGTGTCCAATGGCGAAGCAAGCATTATCTTAGAAGATGAAGACCTCATGAACCCAAATCGAGCCACCTATGCGGCCGCCCCTGTTTCTGAAGCAAGGACAGATATAAAATAATATGCAGCCTCTTGGTTGCCAACAAAGCCTCCAACAAGATCACCTAGACCTCTAATATGAAGCGCCTCCACTCCTAGATGAAATTGTCCCAAGATGAAGTGTCTATAAGCAAAATCGAACCTCTCACACAAGCTGATATGAAGACAGAAATTCTGGAAATGACTGATATAAAAATCTGAGCATACAATCGAACTCCATGCCAAATTTGCAGAAGACTTAACACCAAAATGTCTCCACAAAGCCCTAAATCAAATCATACAAAAACTTGGCCAAAGGCCACTAAGTTTGAACAATGGAGCTCAAATAGAAAGTTTGAAGTAACTTTCTCTAGTTGCAATAATTCAAGTGATATTTCACACCCTCAAAATTGTGCACCAATTGAGACTTTTCGTTCTTAAAAGCCAAAGACAACTGCAAAAACCCTAGACTTCACAACCATCAAACATCAACATCAACAACGACAAATCTGGATGGTGTGAATGAAGCCCAAGATGCCTATTTATTCTTTTTTCTCCACTTTCTTTAGAAACTTCTATTATTTAATTTAATTTATTAAGTGACTTTATAAAATATTTTATAATTCAAGTCACTTTATTAAATTAATTAAATATAAAGTTACCTTTTAATATCTATTTATTTGATAACTTTATAAATAATTAACCTAATACCACTTATTTATTTAATTAAAATAATTAATTAGTCATCCTCATAAAATATTCATTATTTTGGACAACTTAATTCATTTAATTAATTAAATCAAATTACCTCCAAAATGGGGACATTACAGTCCCACAAGAAGAACTGCATAATGTCCCTGTCATCACCGAACAATCTCTGCAACATTTGCCCAAACTGAAACTGTCATACCAACTCAATATCATCATCAAGTGTTGCACAAGTATAAGCCTCAAGTGGAAGCAAGCCAAGAGACTGACCATCCTTGCCTCCAAACTTCGTACAAGCTAAACTATCATCCCAACTATTCAACACATGCGCTCCTGAATTGTGCATCATGAATAGGTCATGTACATGAGAATAAAAAATGAAGTTGTAAGCATTCCTCACCATGTACACCTTTGAAATCTCCTCTGTGAGCCCTCTTTGCAATCTCGATGCACTAGTAGGATCACAAATACTATCAACAATGCTCATCTCAAGACTAGAATCAAGAGAGCTATCATCATCCAAGCCATAGAGTGGATTGTCATATGACCAAGCGGCTTCCACTTCGAACAACGGATTGAGAATCATCTCATGTTTCTCCTAAATCACCTTTTTCTTTCTCTTACTGTCCAACCCTCTGATAGAATGCAAGCCTCCATCTGTAATACCCCTCAATACATGCCTCCGACCATCAACCTCAAAAGACATTTCCATCTTAGGTACATTGAGGGTAAATACTCCCAAATCCTGGAGCCACTTCATTCCCAAAACTATGTCCATCTCTCCCATGTTGACCACATAAAAGTCTGAATGTAACTCATAGTTTTTCAATCTCAAGGTTAGATTAGCAACCTTTTTGGTGCATGCGAGAGTATATCCATCTACTACTCGAACTCTGAATCCATCAAAATCCTCAACCTGAAGTCTGCACCGAGTTACAAAGTCTCCATTAATAAAGTTATGTGTTGCACCAGTATCAAGCATAGCGATGCAATGCTGTCCATCAACTG
Organism: Cupressus sempervirens; assembly: GCA_028749045.1. Taxonomy (NCBI): domain Eukaryota; kingdom Viridiplantae; phylum Streptophyta; class Pinopsida; order Cupressales; family Cupressaceae; genus Cupressus; species Cupressus sempervirens. Next base: position 576,379,978 of record CM053788.1, on the reverse strand, counting down.
CCCTTGTGAACCTGAATGTAGTCTCATCCTAAACATTGGCAATATATGCCATGGGAATAGAAGTCTCCTGACCCTGATCAAGTTTTGAAGCAACCTGATGATCAACTTCATCAGAATCAGAGTCCTCAAAGTATGCCCACATGAAACGGTTTGCCTTGCTTTTCGGCCTCAAAGGGCAATCATGATCCTTTTTGTAAGGCTCCTTGCACCAATAGCATAATTTCTTCTTCCTCAACTCTTCTCGTGTCTCCTCATCCATCATAGGTGCTGATATCTTTTTCTTGTCTAATTGTTGGGGAGTCTCATTGCTTGTCGAAGTGATTTCCTTATGCAAGCTCTTACTCTTTGGTGCTGCAAACTCTATGCTCCTAGCCTTCTTCATTGCCTTCTGAAGAGTAGGAGGATCAAAAGCTTTTATCCATCCTCTCGTTGGCTCCAATAAACCCTCCATGAATAACACCACCAGTCGTCTCTTTGAGATATTGGGAACTATTGCTGACAATCTCTGAAAGTCCCCAATGTAGTTTTCCAAACTCCCAACTTGCTTGAGTTGAGCCAAATCTTTGAAGTATGATTCTGCATCTTTCTTGTCAAAGCATTCCACCAATCTATCCACAAACTCCTGATAAGATGTAATCTGATTATGCTGCAATGTAACCAATCCATGATACCACCATTCGTGTGCTGCTCCTTCCAGGTGCAAAGTGGCAAACTTAATGGCTTCCTTTTCTGTCATGGGTCGAAGAGCCAAGAAAGTATCCAACTTATGAATCCATGACTGTGCAGTAGATTTTCCACTTCCATCAAACATAGGTAATGTAAGCTTATTAATAGCCTGCTTGAGATCCTTATTCTGATTTGGAGGTCTCCTCTTCTGTTGGGAATTGTAGTAGTCCATCCTTGTTTGTACAAAACAATCAAAATGCATGAGCTCTCGAGCTCCTGGTGTTAATTTTTTCCATTCATCATGAGCAGCCATATACATATATCAGCAAAGGTAGGCTCCTCAACATCTTCAACATTCTCTTCTACTGCACGTTCTTCTCTCAAGAAGGTGGGTCGTGTAGGTCTATCTGCTATTTTGGAAAGAGTTCTATGAACTCTAGGTGATCCCACTACACTCCTGTTATCCCCTTGCTCTTGATTCCGTCTGTCCTGTGTGTTCATGTGCTCAACCATGGTGGTGAGTGCCTGCAAAGCCTCAACCATCCGCCCTTGTCCTGTAACCATTGCTCTGAAAAATTTCCTTGTTTCCCGATCCTCATTCCTATTGTCTCTTGGTGGGCTACACTTTTTCTTGACACCCATGATGTTTGGCTGCCTGACAAAATCTTGGTCCCTGTCAAACCAAGCTCACTTGTGAGTGTAAAATCTGTGAGAGTCAACACCAGGTGTCTGCATGTGATTGCTAAACCCTCAGGATGGTAGGAATTTAGCTTTGATACCACTGCAATGACCTTGCTTAAATCTGATCTCAAAGTGCTGATAAGGAACTCAAGGAATATCGTCAAACAATTCACTTGCAACCTCTCAGCTTGTTGGTTTATGTGACCAGACTGATATAAATGCTTGTAGAAGAAACCAAAGTACTCCAAACGCTTAGAAATCAAATTACAATGCATAAACTCTAACCTAGAAGCATCAATGACCCAATTTCATCTTTAACAATGCTCATATATGACTTCTAAATGCAAAACATGCACCTACAGCCAACTGGTAATTTTAGCAAACAGTTGGTATGCAACCTATATGTTGATAAGAACATCTACAACCATTGACATTTTGTCAAATAGTTGGCATACATCTTCATATCACATTCAAATGAACATTACAACCATGTGAGACTTCCCAAAGATGATGTCTTATTGAAATGCAATTGCCTACACAAGTTTTCATGGAAATGCCAAGACTCTTGGCTTACAACATAACCCAACTGAAAATGCCAAAGTCTGATTACAACGTTTACCTACAGCAGCTCTATAAAATGCATCTAAATGCAACGTAGATAGCATGAAATCTTAAAGGAACCTGTAGCTTGAAGTTGACTTGAGTCTCCAACAGCGAAGCAAGCATTATCTCAGAAGATGAAGACCTCATGAACCCAAATTGAGCCACCTATGCTGCTGCCCCTGTTTCTGAAGCAATGACAGATATAAAATAATATGCAGCCTCTTGGTTGCCAACAAAGCCTCCAACAAGATCACCTAGACCTCTAATATGAAGCACCTCCACTCCTAGATGAAATTGTCCCAAGATGAAGTGTCTATGAGCAAAATCGAACCTCTCACACAAGCTGATATGAAGACAGAAATTCCGGAAATGACTGATAGAAAAATCTGAGCATGCAATCGAACTCCTTCATGCCAAATTTGCGGAAGACTTAACACCAAAATGTCTCCACAAAGCCCTTAATCGAATCATACAAAAACTTGGCCAAAGGCCACTAAGTTTTAACAATGGAGCTCAAATAGAAAGTCTGAAGTAACTTTCTCCCAGCTGCAATAATTCAAGTGATATTTCACACCCTCAAAATTGCGCACCAATTGATAGTTTTTGTTCTCAAAGGCCAAAGACAATTGTAGAAACCCTAGGCTCCACAACTGTCAAACATCATCATCAACAATGACAAATCTGGATGGTGAGAATGAAGCCTAGGATGCCTATTTATTCTTTTTTCTCCACTTTCTCTAGAAACTTCTGTTATTTTATTTTATTTATTAAGTGACTTTATAAAATATTTTATAATTCTCGTCACTTTATTAAATTAATTAAATATAAAGTTACCTTTTAATATTTATTTATTTGATAACTTTATAAATAGTTAACTTAATACCACTTATTTATTTAATTAAAATAATTAATTAGTCATCCTCATAAAATATTCATTATTTTGGACAACTTAATTAATTTAATTAATTAAATCAAATTACCTCCAAAATGGGGACATTACATCCAAGATACATAAAATCAATAGGCCCATTACAATAGTTTGAGAAATGATTTATTTTATAACGGGAACATCATAGTCCTCTCGTCCCAAATTTTGCTTGTCCTTAAGCAATTGTAATGTCGGGTGTTGGAGAATGTGCTCGCCTTCCCACATCATATCGTCTAATGGCAGGTGTTTCCAATGCACCAAATATTCCTTTACCATGCAGTTCCCTAGAATCTTCTCACGTACTTTGATGATCTCGACTGGTTCCAATATGAGCTTTCCTTCTTCATTGAGTAGTGGAAGGTCTGTGCCTACCGTGATGTTCTTCCCTATAGCCTTCTTCAGGCATGAAACATGGAAAACATTATGTATACGGCTTCCCTCCGGAAGTTCAGTTCATAAACGACTTCACCCATGCGACGAACTACACGATAGGGGCCATAAAATCATGGCTTCAATTTTTCCTTTCCCTTTTCCTTTAATGAAGATTGTCAATATGGCTGGAGCCAGAGATAGACCAAATCCCCTACTTCGAAACTCCTCTCCATTCTGTGTTTGTTGGCATACATATTCTGTTGATTTTGTGCCCATTGTAGGTTTTCTTTCAAGTATTTCAGTATGTCTTGTCCCTCTTGAAGCTAGACCCTCGCCCTTGGTGTGTGGCTGTCACCCATAACTATGTCGATAAAGGAGAGTGGTTCGTACCTGTATAGAGCTTTGAATGGTGCCATTCTAATAGACGTGGTACGTGGTATTGTAGCAATATTCCCCTAGATGTAACCATTTGACCCATGCTTGTTGTTGTGCCGAGACGTAGTTCCAAATGTAACCTTCAAGTCATTTGTTTACAATCTCTGTTTGTCCGTTTGTTTGTGGGTGGTAACTAGTACTTGGTGATAACATTGTCCCTGCCATCCAAAACAATTTTGTCTAGAAGATACTGATGAATCGCCCATCTTGATCATTGACGATGTTTTGGGGTAACCCGTGCAGACGAAAGACTTCTCTAAAAAACAGATTAGCAACTTGTGCAGCTTGAAGGTTGGAGGGGATGGTGAAGAAATGTGCATACTTTGTTAATCTATCAACCACAATGAAAATACAATCCTTTCCGTTCACCTTGGGAAATCCTGTTATGAAATCCATTGATATACTTTCCCACTTGTGTTCTGGAATTGGCAGAGGTTGTAGTAGCTTGACAGGTAGAAAATGTTCGGACTTGTTCTACTGGCAGACCATACACTCTCTTACATATTGCAACACGTCCCCTTTAAGTCCTTTCCATGAAAACCTCTCCCGAAGACTTCTGTAAGTTTTGAGAAAACCCGAGTGTCCTACCAAGGTTGAGTCATGTACTTCCCTCAAGATTTTCTGCTTCAATTTGGATTCTAGCACAAAAAAATCTGATTTTTATAGTAAATGATGTGATTCACCACTTTGTATTGATCATCTTGGGTGTGGCCATCCATTAGCTCACAGATAGATGTGTTTTTGGAGTATTCAACTAACAGATGTGCCTTCCAGTCAGTTGAAATTTGGTTTAGTGAGCAGATGGTGGATTTCTGGGATGAGGCATCTGCAACCACATTGTTCTTCCCTTTCACATATTCAATGTCAAAATCAAATGCTTGAACCTTGCTTACCCATTTTTGTTGCCTCTCGTTCAAGTCCCATTGTTTTAGAAAATATTTCAAATTGTTATGATTTGTTTGGACGAAAAACTTGGCACACACCAGATACTACCAAAACTTGGTTAGTGCATGTATGATGGCCAACATCTCTTTGTCATAGATGGAATATAGGTGTTCTGTCTATGTAAGCTTCCTGCTCTCATAAGCTATGGGGTGTCTATCTTGCATCAGTACCGCGCCAATGCTTTTTTCAGACATTTCACACTCCAAAATGAATGGTCGAGCGAAATTAGGTAATGCAAGTACGAGACAAGTGCTCATTGCCTCTTTCAGCTTATCAAAAGTGAGTTGTGCCCTTTCATTCCACTAGAAAGACCCCTTCCTTGTCAGATCGGTTACGGGTGCACTGAGCTGAGAGAATCCTTTAACGAACCTCCAATAATAACTTCACAATTCGAAAAATCCTCGCAAATCCATGAGTGATTTTGGGGGAGGCCAATCAAGGATAGCCTGAATCTTCTCCTGATGCACTTGAACTCCATATTTATTGACAACATGCCCCAGGTACAATATTTCTATCATACTGAATTCACACTTGGATTGCTTGGCGAACAAAGATTGTTCCTCCATTATACTTAGAACTTCATTTAGATGCTTCAGGTGCTCCTCCCATGTCCTGCTATAAATAAGATCATCAAAAAGTACCTATAAGTACATATGCAATTGTTTGTTGAAGATGCGATTCATGCATGATTGGAATGTAGCAAGTGCATTGGTCAATCCGAATGACATGACAAGAAACTCTTAATGTCCATAGTGACAACGGAAGACCGTCTTCTCTACATATTCCTCCCTCATGTGGATTTGATGGTATCTAGAACGGAGATCTATTTTTGAAAAATAGATTGCACCATGCAATTCATCCAGCAACTCATCTATCCTTGGAATGTGATATCTATTCTTTATTTTTTTTTGTTCAACGCGCGGTAGTCCACACACATACGCATCGTCCCGTCCTTTTTGACCAATACAATAGATGACGCGAAAGGGCTAGAACTGGGACAGATCCATCCTTTCTCTAGCAACTCTTAAATTTTTTTTCGATTTCATCTTTGAATTTCTTGGGATGGTGGTACGGTGTGGTTATGACCGGCTTGGCTCCTACATCCAACTCGATAGTATGTTCAAACCCTCGATGAGGCGGTATGCCAAGAGGAATGTCCATGAAAACTTTATTATGTTTGCTTAAAATATCCTAGAGATCATCTTGTGGAGGTGTCCATTGTCCTTTTACAGGTTCCATTGAGATAAAACAATGTGCCACCCACACAACGTCATCACGCTGAAAAATTGCCTCCATTCGATGCGCAAAAACTTCCTTCGGACTTGCATTTTCCATTCTGTGGAGGACAACCTTCTTTCCATCGACAACAAATGTGAAGTCCATTCGTTTGAAACTCTTAAGTGTATTCATCAAGTGTCTCCATCCACTGTATGCCTAGAATAACCTCCATGTCATCAAGGTCCACTATGAAGAAATTCTTAGTCACCGTGTAATTCACCATTGTGATACTTAGTTGAGGAACAAGGTGAGTGTAGGGCAGAAGAGTCCCTTCAGCAACCTTGACCTGAAAGCTTGCGTGTGTCTCTGTAAGTAGACCTCTTCACTTTACCAGAGATGAGTTAACGAAGTTTAGAGTGGCTCTGTTGTCCAACATCACCATAACCCTTTGTCCTTAAAGGGTTCCCGTTACACTAAAAACTGTGCACCTCGGGCTACCGACTAAGGCAATAGTTCATCCGCGTCATACCAAAGCTGCAATTCTCTCCGTATGGTTTAAACTGACCATGTTGGTGTCATTGTGAGGTTGGTTGTCTTCGGTTGACATTTCTTCCTATTCGTCCTTATCATCGGACATGACCTCAATGTAATGGATCTTCCCTTTTCCGAGGCATTTGTGGCCAAGCTCCCAAGGTCCCTTGCAATTTAAACACAGTTTCTTCCTCCGCAGAGTTCTTGTCTAGTAGCTTCGTCCAACGATGGCTTCCTAGGTGGAGGTTTGTCCCTCGGAAACTCTAGCAGTGTGGAATGTGAGTAACTTCAAGAGTATGACGCCCATGACGATGCCATACTCCATGCTTTATTGATTGCCTCCAACAGCGTAGCAGGATTGAACCCCTTTACCCAACCTTTTAGAGGTTCTGTCAATCCGTCCATGAAGAGCACTACTTGTCTTCTTTTGGAAATGTCCTTGACCAAAACAGAGAGTTTTTGAAATTCTGCAATGGACTGATCGACCAATCTAGTTTGTCTCAGTTGTGCCAAATCTTTGAATTGAGTTCTGGATCTTTACCATCAAATCGCTCTATCAATCTCTTTGTGAATTCCCAAGTATTTATTTGATCATGCCCTAATGTGATGGTGCTGTGATGCCACCATTCATGTGCAACTCCCTCCAAGTGTAGCGTTGCAAATTTGATTGCTTCTTCTTTTGGCATAGGATTCAATTGGAAGTAAGTATCGGCCTTCATTGCCCACGCTTGGGCAGATATGGAACCGGATCTGTCATATGGACACAAATTTACTTTACTCAACTTTCTTCTGAGATCATCGTTAAAATGTCATCTGTTTTCACCTCTCGATTATCCCATTCTCGGATCTGCGTAATCTATGCAGGATGTCTTCCTCGAGATTTGCATTCTTCCAGTCTTCTCTCAGTTGTTCTTGCATCTCTTCAAAGGTTGGTTGTTTTCCTTCGTGTTGTGCCTCTGTCCATAGGGGAAAAGATCGCATGGAAGGCCGAGAGTGTGCTAGATGAGGGTTTGATTTACCCGACACCGAGTCTACGTTGTGACCATTTTGTTCTCCAGATATTTTATTGTCCGCGAACTTCTTGAGAGCCTCTTTCATGTGTCTCTTAGTATCAGTGATCTGTGCCTAATTCCTGGTAAGTTCCCTTAGTAGTGCCACGAGTTTGGCAGCTATTGGTTCCGATTCGGCAGCCATTTGATCAATGGAATGTGTCCTTCTCTTCCGGCTATAAACTCTCATTCACTGTGCACAGGCTGGCAAGATCGAAGTGCTCTGATACCACTGTAATGATATGTTCCCTATGTTCCCTCTGTGTTGTGGTTTTCTTCAACTCGCAATTTAGACTTTAGACCCTTGAAATGGATGTACGATGTAGGGAAGTCCATACACCCAATTGGAAGGGGAAAAGAACAACCATACGTGTGTTGAGGGGCCATACGCTAATTATGTAGATGCTGTACAATATGTGATTTGCGATGGCCGTACAATGTGGGGTCAAAGAAGTGAATGACGTACAGAGGATGGGGATGGAGTTGGCCGTACAGTAGGAAGAGAGAGCCGTACGGTGGATAACGATGGAGTTGGCCGTATGGATGAGGATGTTGGAGGAGTTGTACGGTGATATGCCGTACACAAGTAGCTGTAGCGTGGCCATGTGGTGGCCTTGGGAGACCGTACAGTGTAGGAGGGGTGAATTGGAGGGGGAGAATGGGAGGCCGTATAGTGTACGGTAGCGACTAGGGATGAATGGTCGGAATTTGTAGGGTGAAACAAAGATTTTTTGCAGACCATAGATAGTGTGAACAAAGAGCGAGATTTAATGCAGATAAACAACAAATGAAAATACACAGGACAAAATAGATCAAACCAGCACAATGAATATTCGCAATATGATGATGCTCCGACTTGCCAGATCTGAGCAAAGTGTTACAGGCGATGGAATAGGGTGAGGGTTTAATCCCACCGAAACCGGAAGAACCAAATAGAGAAGATCTTTCACTTCCGAAATGGCGAACAACAGGGGATCCCAACTGGAATCCGTAGTACAAAGAAATAATCCAAATTGCATGCCTAAAGACTACCTCTAAGCTATGCTTAAATACCCATTAGGGAAAATTTTCCGAGGGTGTACAAAGATAGCCAACGGCAACACAAACTACGGAAACAAAAATAAGAATGGGTCCGAGATACATAAAATCAATCGGCCCATTACAATAGTTTGATAAATGATTTAGTTTATAATGGGAACATCACACAAAACTCCCCATAAATGTGACAAATCAATGTTTCATCCTTTTATCTTCCAATTTCATTCTATTATCTTTGATTTAGCCTCTCAAATATTGGCTTCTTGAATAATTTAATGTTTAGGCACAACTTTGGGCATTAGGGAACTATATTGTTCTAACAAAAAGGTTAAAATTACAGAAGTAGGATGCTGTTTGGTGATATAGATCTGAACATATTGCACCATAGAAGAATCCTCCAATTGTATGGTGTCTTGAGGAGGTTCCTTGGGAGCAAACCTGGGTACTATGGTGGTAGTAAACAGTTATACAATGACATCGAGTTGTGCAGAGGAATCTAGAGTTAGGTTGATACAACAGACTGACACATTGTTTTGAGATTGTATAATGGAGTAACTGGCGAATTTGTTATTATTGTTTATAATTTGTTCCTTCACACATCTGCACAGGGGAAGAATTTTGGGGGCTTTTTCAAAAATTTCTCCATGGATTGCTATACACTGGAATAATTGGGCACTTCATAATTTTTTTAACCCATTGTAATACAGTTGGTTTTCCCTTACAGTTAGTATCTGTACTTTATTATTTTCACGTGGAATGCATCTTGTATTTCTCTCTTCATCATCCTTCTTTGTATTAATTTTTCAATTTCATTCATTTGTCATATAGATTGATTTGTGCAAAATGGGTAAGGTCCCTTATAACATTCATTGACACAACATGAAACGATGGAATTGAGAGAAAATATTTTAGTAGTTTCTTCATTTATAATAAATTAATAGTACCTTCTTCAGCATTAGGTAAGTTCAGTTTCAACGGTACAGTGAAGTTTGTGAAATTGATCATGGTTATGGCTTCTCCAACTTGAAACATTTTGTTTTTACCTTCTAATCCCAAATTATGGGTTACCAGTGGAAACTGTTATAATTAATGTCCTCTTTGCTACCAAATTGATGTGTCAATTCGTTGTCCAACTTTAGGTCACCCACTTTATATTCTGTAAATACTTGAGGATAATCTCAATGCATAAAGAGGACATAGCCATCTCATTGTTTTCTTTTTCCTTATTTGATTTTCACAGAGTTACAATTAGGTTGAAACATTTCATAATCTTCCATTTTCTTATAGAAGAGATCCTTAGGAGAGTAGTTTTGTCTTTTGAACAGGATTGGAACTCAAGAATTCTTTTATTGTTTTGCTCCATGGTAACTTGATCTTTTCCTTCCAAGCATTCTTCATCAAATTCTGAATTTGATGATTTGTCAGATGAGGCCAGTTCTTCGTTGACTATTTGGTTCTTCAAAGCTATGATGTAATTCTAGCCCTAATTTTGATAGAGAATAGATTCTTATTATAGCTATCACTCTTCTTCGTTTAGCTATCAACAACCTTCAATACTATCAGCTGATCTTGTCCTGAACCGACGCTAATTCTGACCTGAATTTTCAGTCTTGTCTGTTTGACATTTCATCAAATAGTAGTCATGCTAACAGTCTGAAATCTGATTTATGAGTTTCTTTTTTTGATAAGTAAGCGTCCTAGGCCTTTTTATTAAATTTTATTAATGATATTTACGCCTCCATTCAGTGCGGACACCGACAGGAAAAGAGTGAAGGAAAGAAAAACCTCTGGTGTTGCCTGAGATTTGGAAAAGTTGTGTACATCAGTATTTACATATGCCGCTTCTATATGCAGGTCAACTTTAATGAGGATAAGGCTCCTCATTTACAAACAGTAATCATCACAATCCTACAACCTTTACAGAGCCTACAGATGTACATTACATTGTTTCAATTACATGGGTGGTTCTGACATATTAAACTGCTATTATGTTTCTTGTAAGAACCATAGTTCCCAGCTTATCACAGTTCCATATTGCACCCTCTTCCTGGTTCCATTTCTCAGATTATGCTTCTCGAAAACAAGTCAATCCTTCAAATTCTTGCTTGCTTTTTCTAATTCATCCAATCTAACCGCCAAACAAAATGTTAGTATCTTACCTTTTATCCTGAAGCACCGAGAAAGGTATCTTGCTTGTCAACTGATTTATGAGGTTTGAATTTGTATTTGATATTTGTGTTCAAAGCAAATTCATAGATAAACATTTATAAATGATAAACAATAACATTGTAAACAAATGATGAACACACCATAAATTGATGACTTTTCCTTCAATAACGATAGAAAATTCAATGATGTCAGATCTGATATTACAACAGCAGCACATAAGTTTTTTCAAGTATGAAGGCTATAATTAATCAAAATGATTACACTCATACCCAAATGCATAAATAGAAGCCCATTACCAATTGGAAAAGAGTACTGCCTTAAATGGTGACCAAATATGAAGTGGCTGACTTGTATAGGCAGTAAATGACTACTGAAATTTTGATATATAATGCTGACCTCCAAACCCTAGCTGAAAAATGACAAACACTAACAAAATATGTCAAATCCTTCTCCAAAAGTGCAACAATCACCAAAATGAGGTGTTGAAACCTAGCTCCAGCAATATAAAATTATTTCAATCCATAAATCCTTGTTAAAACACCATGAAAATGATGCTAAATGAATGCTGTAGTTGTGCCATGATCAAAACTGCAGTATCTTCAATTCCTATCAAAATCTCCAAAGCGATTTCTAGTTGCAACCTCCAAACATTTAATAACGAGCATGATGGTGAATTCTGGATGAATCCACACCTAAGATGACTTTGGGTTTCCATCCAGACCATTGAGAAACTCCAAGTGTTTTCATCCTCAGATTTTCTTTATTGAAAACCAAGCTCCCAAACTTCTAAGAGAGAAAAATAAAACAAACCAAGTATATCAAATGACTTCCTCAAGTCTCCTTTATAATCCTCTCATGAAATTTTAAAAGCCCTAATTGAATGTTATACTTTTTATATTTAAATACTTATCTTGGATATGGAAAATAACAATGAAATGACCCTCTCATATATTTGTTTATTAATGTAATTTACTTAAATATCCTTATACTTTCATATATTGGCACCCCATTTGGCATAATAATTGAATACCTTATGTTAAATAATATATTAAATGCACACTTGCTCCCTTATATCTCCTTTTAATCAAAGATATTTAATTTATTTAATTATATTAAAGTCAATGATAATTTGTATTTACTTGAGAGAAACATTAATGGAATATACAGTTGTGGTTTCCTAAACATTGCATTTGTATTTACTTCTATATTGCTTTCCTGTTTCCGTAGCATGTAGTAAAACTGGTTTAGTGTAACCAATAAACAATTTATAATTGATTGAAGTCCATGTTTATTCAACTTCTACCCATTTCTTGATCAAAATTTTCATCCTCTTCCTTCAAAACATCATCAACCTTTGCCTCAATTCCTCGTTTTCCATCATTTTGGCCAACTTGGAGTTGGAAATTTTTGTTGAAAAATCTTCATTTTGGTTTTTCGGAAATGTTAGGATTTCGCAAGGTGAAGGGTGGTGGAAATTTGATGGTTATCAAGATTATGAATCCCAAGATAGTGTCAGATTCTGACCATGTTTAGGGATTACTTTACTTTTGCAAGTTGATTTCCCAAAATCATCATTTTGTTTTGTTTTACTCATTTCCCTTAGTTATTTTCATCATTTCATACTGGAATCTTGCCTTGCAATCCCTTAGAAACCATCTGGACTTGAGCAAAATTTGATGGTTGTTGGTATTGGGAGTCTTGAGACATGGTTTTCTGATTTATTCTTAGGATTCCATTTTGCAAGTTAACTCCCAAATTCATTCACTTAAATGTTTTCAGCTTGAAGGGTGAGATGATTTATACATAACTAGGTTGTCCAGTTCACCTATTTGGTCCCCCAAACCAGCCATGGGTATTAGCTGTCATGATTGGGGTGGGGGGGGGGAGTGAATTAGGAGCTTATAAAACCTTTGAACCAATTTAAATTTTTTTGACTAGTCTAGTATTATGAGCATCATAAGATCAACAAAAATTGGTATCAGAGCCTTGGGTTATGGCTTTGAGTCTCCTTTCAGTGGGTGCTAAAGGCTAAGTCAGTGCTAAGGTGGAGATTGTTGACTTGGTGGTCAGCACCTCCTCAGAGATTCATGACATGACTTAATCGCCTCCTACGGGTCGGGTTAAATCTAGCATTTGTATCAAGCATTGGTAGTTTGAGATTTTGGCACAATGACAAATGATTCCAATAGGTTTGTGGTCCTGGTTCAATCCTCCTATGGGTTTGAATAGGCTTTGGTTAGTGGCCGAGTCATTTTTTGTTGCAAATTTAATAAATTTTTGACATCCACAACCCCAAAATGTGGATTCTTAACGCTTATGTTGACTTCTAACTCTTATTTGTGGTATGCAAATAGGTTATTTTCTCTTGAGATGAAGAAAATAGGTGGTTGAGTTAGAGTTTGGTTGTGCAAGGAGTTGGAATATTGATTTATGGATCTTCTTCAAGTGCTTGTGCCTCTTTCCTATACCTTTGTAAGCTTACAATAAGTGGAAAAGGTAAGTTCTTTTTCCATTTTCTTTTGTTTTTGTTTAATTTTGTTTTTTTTTTTAAAAATCTCTCTTTCATTGTCCATAATATCTACCAATTTTATTTTTTTTTGAATTTCTCATTCTCTTGCTTTTATATTGAATATGCATAAAATTTCTTGCTAGAGGAAAATGAACTACAATGACGTCTACCTCTTCCTCTATAGACAATATTGAACAAATAATAGAGCCCCATTCTGATTCTCCTTTGTAGAAGTATGTTGATATTGTAAGACCCCTTCTAGAAGGTGGGGCATTCCGTTGGAAATGTCGGCGTTCTGATGTAGAAAGGAATAGTTCATATTATTGGGTGGTAGGCCATTTGTGTCGAATTCCTAGAAGAGAAGTCACGAAATGCCCTAGAAAGAAATGCACCTATACTAAATGAAACAATATCAAGATATATTGTGGAGTATGAGGCAACAAATGTAGACAAAATACAACCATTGTAGTAAAAGTAAAAGGAATGCAACCTCCCTCTACAAATAGTGTGATAGAAGACCACCCCATTCTACCTCAAATGCCCTTGGTACCAAAACTAAAGAACTTGTTATGCAAGAAAGAATGAGACCATTGGAAACTACATTTTCACAATGAGAGTAGGGAAATTGCCGACATTGATGTGTCAAGATGGTTATATGCAAATTTACTACCTTTTTGTGTTGTTCTCTTTCCATATTGGAAGATGCTGAAAAGTGCCAATGAAGCTCCAAGAGGGTATAAGCCTACAAGGCCCCAATTATGAGAGATTACAAACCACCTGGTTGGATAGAGAGGTCAAGGGGATTGATGATGCATTTAAGCCCATAAGGGACTCATGGATTGAGACAGAGGTATCAATTGTTTCAAATGGGTGGAAAGATGCAAGAAATCGTCCCTTGATCAATGTCATAGCAGTGTGCCTTGAATGGACAATGTTTTTGAAATCCATGGATTGTGAGGGGCAAGTAAAAGATGGGCCATTTGTTGTAGATATTCTCATATCTTCCATTGATCAAGTGGGAGCTGGAAACATTGTCCAAGTCTTTAATGGACAATGCAAACAATTGTAGAGATGTCGGTTTGTTGGTTGAAAAGTGATATTGGCATATCTTTTGGACACCTTGTGCAGCCCATTCACTCATTCTTATGCTCCAAAAGATTGGAAACAAAATTGAGTGGATAAAAGAGGTGTATGAAGAGGCTAAGGACATCTCAATGTTCGTCACAAACCACCATGACTCAAGGAATATATAGAATATTCTCTAATTCAGAGCTATTGAAGGTAAGTGAACTTGAACTCAAGTTATTAATTTAATTAAAAATAAATAAATTAGTATTTTACAATTTCTCATTTTCATAATTTGATTGTGTAATGTGTATTCTTTTGTAAGTTTGTACCTAATAGTTGTATTTTTCTTCCTCTAATTAATGTTACATGTTGAGACCCATTTTGCAACAAACTTCTTGACATGAATTGTGTGTTTGAAAGTGGCACTTTGCAATATGGTAACCAACAATAATTGGTCTATAGGGAGGCATAGTAACACAAAGAGGGAAACCAAAATAAAGAAATGGATATTGGATAAATCATGGTGGGAACGTGTAGAGCATCCCATTAAGTTCACTGAGCCCATTATGATCATGCTTTGGTATAATGACATGGATAGGCCTTGCCTTGGAGAGATCTGTGATAACATAGACTTAATGCTCGAGAATCTCAACAAATTTTAAATGAAAAAGAGAAAGATCTCAAGGAGACTGTTGACCATTTTGCCCCCACCCCCCCCCAAATATAGCGAAATCTTACGAAAACTACAGTGGTAGCCTTGATCCACGTCCTTTTGACCATTCATTTATTGCCATGCAAGATGTTAGGGATACATAAAACTTTGACTTCCCCCTTATATCCCTAAATCTTTATTTCGCATGATATATCCTTAAGAAAATCCAAGTTGCGACCCTGTCACTGCCTTTCATCGCACTGTCGCTGCAATTTATGCCTTAACCATCAGTTGGATCATGAAGGTGCGACACAGCTAAGTCCACAACCAGCGCGGCTTTGTAGTGTTTCATGCTAGCATTCAGTTCCGGGTTGTGATGGAGCGATTAACCTTCAGTCACATCGTCTCAAGGGCAAAAATAGTTCATCGAATGAGGGCTGACCAATTCAACCAACATGCACTCCATTGAGGATCCTTAGAGTTTTAAGTCACGACTGTGCGAAAGGTAAATAGGTATAGTCAATTCAGTTCATCACATCGTCGTGGATGATTAAGCTTAACTCAAAGTCAGGGCATCAAAGTGGCGACCCTCTTGTTTGTAGCGTTGCTGGGAGTTAATGCTAAACCTTGGTTAGAGTGGTGACGTCGTGATCTCTCCTTTTTCACACAATTGTAGGAGGTTATGGACTGACCATGGTTTAGGTTGCGAAGCAATGATTCCATGTTGTACGCGCATTCCCAGGGTTAAATGTTGAACCATGGGTTAAGGCTGCGAGATGGCGAAAGCTTATAGATTGCATAGTCGCGGGGTTAAACGTCAAAGTTAAAAATTAAGTCGCTATTGGGCGATGACGGTCAATCTGATGTCTTCGCATGGTCGCAGCAGTTAGTGGAAATGATCAGTAGATTGTCGTGACCGTGCGAAAGGTATGCTAGCAGTTAGGTTCTAATGATCGTAGGGTTGCAAGCATTTGATGCCAACCTCAATTCCAAACTGCGAAAGGGCGACTAGGGCAAAGCACTGTTGTTCACACGGTCGCAACAGTTAATGAGGATCTTCAATTGTGAAGGTGCGACCAAGGCAAGTTAGTTGATTTCACATCGTCATGCGGTTAGAAGGTTGTTAAGTCTAAATTGTGGCAATGGTGCGAAAGGTCATTTTCATGCAGTCGTAGGGTCGCGATAGTTAAGGAGCCAACATGGTTTCAGGCTACAACACAACGATCATGCATGAAACAAAGATAAAGGTCAACATAAAGATAGAGGATTCGGTGAGGTGTTGAAATATTTTAGGGAGATTGGTCCACGTGGTGTGGTTGATGGTTGACTCTATTTGACTGACGACATGACTGACTTGGCATGTCGAGAACAAAAAGAAGCAACTCGTTAATGGAAAATCAATCCTTTTGATCGACTGCAACTACCTGTTGATGTTCTCCATGCCTAATAAATGCAGTTTTCTTCCTCTTGTTGCTTGCTTATCCATCTACCCAGCCAGAATAATGATGGCCACTGTTTTTGTCCCTTCAGAGCCAAATTTGCATGGAAAAGATTTGATTTCTTGTATGGGGACATGCATTTGATCATGATTTCTTCTGCTCATCAGTTATTGCTCCTCTACATATCTCAACTCTACCTGGTTAGAGTTTGAACTCAATGAAATATCAGAGTTATGCTTGAACTCTATAAAAGGCAGTTGTAAATTTGTTTTAGAGGTTCTTCCCCTGTATGTATTTTGCAGCAACATTAGGCTCTGCAACTTTTCCTTTCATTAATGAAATCTCTGTTCCTTACCTTCTCTTGCCATTTTGTTGTCTAGTGCATGTATAAGCCTTGTAGTAAATGTTTTCTTTCTATTTCCCTAAGTTTACATGTGTTCAATTTGTTGGCAATCGTTGCATTAGTGAATATTACCTTTCCTTTCAACGTTTCATCAGTTTCAGACCAGTTTTAGACTTGCATGTCACTTTGGGCGATAGACTGAAGTTAAGTCTAGTGTATTTCGGGTTTTCATTGATGTTTTGTGCAATTGTAGACAGAGTGGTGACCATTCAATCTAGGTGCATCACTCCTCTTTAGATTAGACTAGGTAGTTTGATTTCATGCATCTCCTTATCCCTTTTCCTTCAAAGAGTAGTTAGGTGCATCCTGATTGTAAGGAAGCCGACCTCCGGAGATTCGACCTCAGAGCACAGGTCCCACACTTGGAGGTCATTTCCATGTTACATGAGGTCACTTGAGGGTCATACCCCAAGCAAGTGTGCAGACTTTTGTGTCAACAGTTTTTGGCACGCCGGATGGGACAATCAATTTCAGCTATTCAAGTCCGCTAAAAGCCATTTTCTAGTTCATTCGTTGATAATTTGGGTGTTATTCTCAGTGAAATCAGCCTTTAGAGGCATTCATCTAACACCAAGTGACTCTATGCATCTATCTGGTTTCATACAGACACAGTGTTGGTATGCAAAGATCATTCTTGATCTTTATGTTATTTCAAGTTTCTATTAGTTTCAGACCAGTTTTAGACCTGTATGTCACTTTGGGGGATAGACTGACTGCATGTCACTTTGGGGGATAGACTGAAGTTAAGTCTAGTGTATTTCGGGTTTTCATTGATGTTTTGTGCAGTTGTAGATAGAGTGGTGACCATTCAATCTAGGTGCATCACCCCCCTTTAGATTAGACTAGGTAGCTTGATTTTATGCATCTCTTTGTCCCTTTTTCTTCAAAGAGTAGTTAGGTGCATCCTGATTGTAAGGAAGCCGACCTCCGGAGATTCGACCTCAAAGCACAAGTCCCACACTTGGAGGTCGTTTCCATGTTACACGAGGTCACTTGAGGGTCATACCTCAAGCAAGTGTGCAGATTTTT
Source organism: Cupressus sempervirens (assembly GCA_028749045.1). NCBI lineage: Eukaryota > Viridiplantae > Streptophyta > Pinopsida > Cupressales > Cupressaceae > Cupressus > Cupressus sempervirens. The sequence continues at coordinate 576,362,243 of CM053788.1, read as the reverse complement.
GTGTCAACAATTTTTGGCACGCTTGATGGGACAATCAATTTCAGCTACTCAAGTCTGCTAAAAGCCATTTTCTAGTTCATTCATTGATAATTTGGGTGTTATTCTCAGTGAAATCAGCCTTTAGAGGCATTTATCTAACACCATAGTGACTCTATGCATCTATCTAGTTTCATACAGACACAGTGCTGGTATGTAAAGATCATTCTTGATCTTTATGTTATTTCAAGTTTCTATGAAAATGCAGTTGCTATGAAACTCTAACCATGGACCCATTTCATAGAAACCCTTATTATTCCCCCCCCCCCCCCCCCAATATCATGAAAATGCTACTCCCCATCCCTCTTTTTATCAATATCATTGTTAGCCACAACCCAATTATGGTCAGCATATTCAATATGCATATTTTCCTCCCATCCTTGCTCCTCTAGCCCCAACATCTCTATATAAAGAACTTAAAGATATGATGTTGGAATTTTAAAAGAATATGGATGTCAAGTTTCATGAGTGGAGTGAGCAGTTGTAGGCTTTCAAAAGCTAGGTGAATGAAAATGCTAAGCAGTTGCTGGCCACGGAGGCAACGAGAATTTGATGGCAACAATGGATGAAAGAACAACAGGAGCAGTATGGACAAGATTATTCTTGTCATACCTCTCCCCAACAAAAAGAGCCAGATTTTTTGCCTCTCTTTCACTCTCCAGAGTGGGAGTTGAGAAAATCCTAGGTTGAGGAGGATCTTGCAAGAAGATTGGCTGCAGAGCAGGAGACGAGGCTCAAGCTTGCTCAAATGCAAGTTGCTGAAGCACAAGAGCCACCAAGAAGAAAATTTGCTTACTTCATGTAGAGCAACCCTCCTATTGTGCAAAACAACACACAAAAGCCAAAGGTCCACTCACAAGCAACATTGCCAAATCCATCTGAAGAAGAGCCACCCAAACGCAAGTTTGCTAGCTTCAGAAGGAGTGAGCCTCCCTAGATTTCCATTCCTTGCTACAATGATCAAGAGCCTACACTGCCTCAATTGGATGTTGAGTACCTGCATTAGGAGAGAGGAGGATGAAGTGGTTCCTACCCTTGAGGAACCGAAGGTAGCCTATCAAGCTTTAGATGGGGAAGAAAGATCAGACTAGATGCAAGGAGAAGAAGAGCAAAACCATTAGTTGCAGCATGGAGACAAGCATGAGCAGGAGGAAGAAGAAAAGACAAATGAAGGTTTTGATCTGGAAGATGATTTTTCCAGCATCATAATAGACTTTTTCTCAAGGCTTGACACCATACCAATAGCTCCTAAGGAGGTGGCTCATGAGCATCATGAGCAAGAAGTAGAGATTGTTTCTTCACAAAGGAAGGAGCCACTTCCAAACCAGTTGGATGCTACCATTCCAGAGCACAACACGGTCAAAGCTGATTGCCTAGAGCTGAAACCATCAAGAGGATGCCTTAGCCTACAACAAATCAGCATGTTGCCCCCCAATCATGTTCATTCTAGGACATGAGGATGAAGATCACAAAGAGGAACAATTAATTCTTGCTCAAGAAGATAGGAACCCAGTGCTGAAGAGCTTCTTTTTCCTCAGCATTGGGAAAGAGGTGTTCCATGCAGCAGTGTGCTTGTCATGCTTGCTGCCATTTTCAGCTGTCCTCATGCATGGGAGAAGAAATCAACTGGTGAGGAAGGTTAACTACTTCAACAAACCAGTCAATGGGTTTGTTTAACCTTTTGTTTGTAAATTTTTGTACATAGTAGAGTAGGTATTTTTCTAGTTTTTTCTATTTTCCAAGAAGTGCACGAGCACAGGTTGTTTCTCTGTGAGATAGCAAAGTTTTGAAATTTTGTAGTTGAAGAGGTTGTAGTTTTCTGGTCGTTTGCAATGCAGTTCATTTTTTATGACTCCATAGCCCAATGGAATGCTTAAGGCCACTGGTCCATGCTTAGCAAGCAAGCATCCCCTCTGAGTCGTCAAAAGTGTTGACCATTTTGCTCCTCTTCCCCCCCTTGTTTTCCAAATATTGCCAAATCTTATGAAAACCAGGGTGGTAGCCTTGATCCACATCCTTTTGACCATTCATTTATTGCCATGCAAGATGTTAGGGATATGTAAAATTTTGACTTCTCCCTTATATCCCTAAATCTTTTATTTCGCATGATATGTTCTTAAGAAAATCCAAGTTGCAACCATGCAACTGCCTTTCAATGCCCTGTCGTTGCGGTTTATGCCTTAACCGTCAGTTGGACCACGAAATTGTGACACAGCTAAGTCCACAGTCAACGCAACTTCATAGCATTTCATGCTAGCATCCAGTCCTGGGTTGCAATGGAGCGATTAACCTTCAGTTGCATCGTCACAAGGGAAGAAATAGTTCATCGAATGAGGGCTGACCAATTCAACCGATATGCACTCCATTGAAGATCCTTAGAGTTTTAAGTGGCAACAATGCGAAAGGTAAATAGGCTCAGTCAATTTAGTTCATCGCATCGTTGTGGATGATTAAGCTTAACTCAGAGTTAGGGTAGTGAAGTGGTGACCCTCTTTTCCGCAACGTTGTTGGGAGTTAATGCTAAACCTTGGTTAGAGTGGCAACGTCGCGATCTCTCCTTTTTCCACAAGTCGTAGGAGGTTATGGACTGGCCATGGTTTAGGCTGCAAAGCAGTGATTGCATGTTGTGTGCGTGTTCGCAGGGTTAAATGTTGAACCATGGGTTAAGGCTACGAGATCGGGAAAGCTCATAGATCACACAGTCATGGGGTTAAACATCAAAGTTAAAAGTTAAGTCACCACTGGGCGATGGCGGTCAATTTGATGTCTTTACATGGTCGCAGCGGCTAGTGGAAATGATCAGCAGAGAGTCGCAACCGTGCAAAAGGTATGCTAGTAGTTAGGTTCTCATGATCTGAGGGTTGCAGGCATTTGATGCCAACCTTAGTTCCAAACTGCGAAAGGGTGACTAGGGCAAAGCACTGTTGTTCGCAGGGTCACAATAGTCAATGAGGATCTTTAGATGCGAAGGTGTGACCAACGCAAGTTAGTTGATTTCACGTCATTGCGTGGTTAGAAGGTTGTTAAGTCTAAACCGTGGCAATGGTGCGAAAGGTCATTTTCATGCAGTCGTAGGGTTGTGACAGTTAAGGAACCAATATGATTTCAAGCTGCAACGCAACGATCAGGCGTGAAACAAAGATATAGGTCAACATTATGATAGAGGATTGGGCGAGGTGGCGAAATATTTCAGGGAGATTGGTCCACGTGACATGGTTGATGGTTGACTCCATTTGACTAATTACATGGCTGACTTGGCGTGTCAAGAACAAAGAGAAGCAACTCGTTAATGGAAAATCGATCCTTTTGATTGGCTAGAACTACCTGTTGATGTTCTCCATGCCTGATAAATGCAATTTTCTTCCTCCTATTGCTTGCTTATCCATCTACCTAGCCAAAATAATGATGGCCGTCATTTCTGTCCCTTCAGAGCCAGATTTGCACTTAAAAGATTTGATCATGATTTCTCATGCTCAATAGTTATTGCTCCTCTATAATCTCAACTCTACCTGGTTAGAGTTTGAACTCAATGAAATATTAGAGTTATGCCAAAACCTATAAAAGACAGTTGTAAATATGTTTTAGAGGTTCTTCCTTGTTTGTATTTTGCAATACCATTATGCTCTGCAACGTTGCCTTTCATTAATGAAATCTCTGTTCCTTACCTTCTCTTGCCATTTTGTTGTCTAGTGCATGTATATGCCTTGTAGTAAATGTTTTCTTTCTATTTCCCTAAGTTTACATGTTGTGTTTAATCTGTTGGCAATCGTGCATAAGTGAATATTATCTTTCCTTTCAACGTTTTATCAGTTTCAGACCTGCACGTCACTTTGGGGGATACACTTAAGTTAAGTCTAGTATATTTCTTTCATTGATGTTTTGTGCAGTTGTAGATAGAGTTGTTACCATTCAATCTAGGTGCATCACCCCCCTTTAGATTAGACTGGGTAGTTTGATTTCATGCATCTCCTTCTCCCTTTTCCTTCAAAGAGTAGTTAGGTGCATCCTGATTGTAAGGAAGCCAGCCTTCTCCAGAGATTCGACCTCAGAGCGCAAGTCCCACACTTGGAGGCCGTTTCTGTGGTACATGAGGTCGCTTGAGGGTCATACCTCAAGCAAGGGTGCAGACTTTTGTGTCAACAGATACCTTCAAACAATTTCAAGCAATTGTTGTAGAATGATGGAACAAAATGACCACTCTACATTATCTTTTCTGTGCATTGATGTTCAAAAATTATATCACCCAATATACTCATCTACCAGGAAGTCTACTGCCATAAAGAGATTTAGAAGTGTCTGATGGGTACAATGCATCATTTGAAAGACACTTTCTTGATGATGATATGCGAGATCTGATTATGAATGAGTTGATAGAGTTTGTGAGTGCAAATGGTCTAAGTAATGATGCTCTTAGTCATCGGTTTATGAAGGATGCTCATAGTTGGTGGTACCTCCATGGCCAAAGACTTCAAACATAGTGGCCCCTTGCAATCAAAGTTATATCACAAGTTTCTTTTAATAAAAAAATCATTTTACTTTGTCTGCATAAGTTACTAGTAATGTTTATTTTATAAGATTAATAATTTTATTTTAATTGTTTATTTTTTCTGGTCATCATAGGTTGCTAGTTTGTTTGCATGAGAAAAAGCCCAATAGGTTGCAATCAAAAGAGTGAATAACTTGGTATTTGTGCATTACAACTTGCATCTCGTCTCACACAAGAATAAAGAATACAGAGAAGGGGAGACATAAATGCAAAGCTTACAAACTTGGATGCTTGTGCTTTTTGGCTTGCACTTGATGAATTTGAAGATTTTGACACTACTAATGTTGTGGGTGTAGCTGATCCCATTGGCCTTAGCTATTTTTGTGAGTCAATTAATGCCAATGAAGAAGAAGATGAAGAAGAAGAAGAAGAAGATGATGATGAAGATAAGATAAGATAAGATAAATGTATTAATGTCCAACAAGAGACCACAAAAAGGGTCTAAGGGATTGAACACCTACAACCAAGGAGGTTAACAACAATAGGAACACCAAACGGTGTTTGGAAAGAGAAGAGAAAAAGAAAACAAGAAAGTGAAAGAGAAGTAAGAGCGAGAACACCACCAAGGCTAGGACTAGGGATCCTTCCTTGGTGTAAATAAAAGGGTAAGGCCCAAGGCAACCAAGAATCCTAGTGTGTCTTTGAGTACTCCTGGAGGGGTGATGCTACCGAGTAAGACCGCTACAAGGTCTCACGGATTTGGAATGCCCGATGGTAGAAGTCGACCATAAGCTTCATATACCAAGCATGAGGTAATGGTGACAAGAAGACATTGATCAATTGACCTGAAGACTGGCTTTGGGGAAAAAGAAGTTGCAGAGTATGGTCAGAGAGTTGCATGGACTCTTGAAGGTAAAGCACAAGACATCTCTGGTTCGTATAATTGAAGAAGGTGGAGACAGATTGACAATTTGACAATCTCTAAATAAGTAGTAATATCTCCCTCTAATCTCATAGTAGGTGGGGCATCGAAAAATGAAGTTGGTCTCCATCTCTGCCTCCACCTAGTGACATAGCGAACAGATTCGGTCCTTCCTATCAATGTGGTGATTGGTTTGGATCTAGAGTCTGTGAGAGCCCACCCGAAAGGAACCCAGGGATATATGCAAAGCGTGGCTCTAGTGTTGTGACAAATACCTTGGATTCGAAGAAGAATATCAATTAGTTGAACTTGAGAAAATGATACTTGAACTTGATGTAATGATTTATTACTTGACATTTTTTTGTTTTGAATCATTGATGTTGAAGTATATAATGCTACAATGGTATGATCATATGATTACAAATTTACAAGTTTATGGTGTTTTTGTTGTTTAAATGTTTTTATGATACTATCACTATGTGACATTCTAATACTAACTCATGCTTCTGGGCTTCATACACACACATGTTTTTGTACTAACAAACCTGAACCCCTTTTCAAAATTGTCATATCGGGAAACTAGTCCTTCAAACTTGAATTTGAACTCAAAATTGAACTTGAACCTGAACTGACATCCTAGATATGAATATAAGTTATGTTTTATTTAAATACTTCTAGGGGTGTTTGAGAGTGGTTTTAGGGTGATAGGAGTTATAGTAAAGATTTTAGATTTTGGGAGTTTCTAAAAAATTTTAGACTCTAGCCAAATTTACAGCATGCTTCAATCAGTGTTCACTCACATAACTCCTGAATTTTCTAAGATGGAATTTAAACTGAAACATGGATTTTCAAAAGATTTTAACTTGTTTGATCACAAATCGGTTTCAACTTCACCTCCTTGATTAGATTTTAGACTAAGTTGACTGCCCAGTGAGCTAAAGTTGCTCAAACTCATCTTTTTGACTTGGAGACTTGAAAATTGTCACCAAGACCATCTAAGACACCACTACTGCTAAGCCAAAAGAGGGGGTCCCCATTTGCAAAAAGGCAATGGTGTGAAAACCTCACATCAGGTTTATTTTCTCATTTGTGGTCCATATGGTAATGCGTGTATTATAATGCCTTATAGGGAGGGGTTTCAAATCCTCTCCATTGAACTTCAATAGCTTGTTCAATTTTCATTTAAAAGTCTGGACTTGAACAAGTCATCATTGTTTGTTGAGGACTTTTATGCATGTCTCAATCCTCAACCCTTTTCCACTGCTACAATGATGCTGCTCAAGTTCTTTACTTTCAATCCAACCTATTGGTTTATTGTGTCTTAGACTCAGGTTCCTTAATCGTCATTTGTTTGATGCCTAAGGGATTGCTTTTCTACAGTTACTGCTCTTCATCTACCAAGAAGGCCTTGGATTTCGTTTGAACACAAAAGGTTCCCCTGTCCAAAGGGTTCTTAATTGGCTTGGGAGATTTTTCTCTGCTAAGAAAATTTGATCCATCTTCCTTTGTATCTTGAATGTATAGTCAGTCTGAGACTCATTGTCTTTGATTCAAACTATGGCTTCGATAGACTGTGGCTATAGGCTCTGCTTTGGTTCTAATTATGTAATTATACTGAGAATTTTCTTGTTCTGTTCTTCATTCTATTTGTGCTGCTAGCCTGCTAGTTTGAGAGATTGTCTTATCGCTTAGTTCTAAACCCATTGTGGTCTCTTGCTGCCTCTGTTGGGATCCACAAGCATTAATTTCTTATAAATATGACCTGACTTCTTAAGGATAACACTATACTTCTTTATCTGATAATCATGAGACTGACAATTGCAGAAATTAACATAAAGCTAAAACACAATGCATAAATTTTAAAAAAGATTGGTTAGCAGATATATGACTGTTCATGCTTATCCATTGGAGTTCTTTACATGCAAATATACGAAAGATTAGAACATCTCCAAAAAAGCATACTTCAACAGCCAAAGATAATACAACCTTTGACAATCACTAGCAACTAACTCCTAATAACTACTCACAAGCTGAGAAATCACCAAGAATACATAACTGAGTTTATGGACTAGATTAGTTAGTCTGGATCTAGGAATTGAGAGTTTTGCAGCCAGGAAAGGTCCTATGAATCTACAAATTAAAGATGACTTTGAGAGTCCAGAGTTGGCTTTCCATTTCATCCACTTTGAATGAAATCTTTTTGGGTAGTGTCCATTTTAAAATAGCATCCATTTTCGTGCTTGCATGGAATAAAATACTTTTATTATTTTTGTGAACTCATGTTATTGTAGAAATCTGCTGTATATCTTGAAGCACTTTCATAGACTATCATGTTGCAGTCATTTGTACTCATTGGCTTCATCACTTTACAAAAATAAATCTAAAATGATGCTGAAAGGGAAATTGATTTAGCAAATTAGAGTGGAGGAAAACTATAGTTGTGGGACCTTTTTCAAGTGTTTGCAGGAAAGGGTTCAAAGTTCAACTTTCATCGACATGTTTGGTTTTATCAAAATAAAAATAAATTTGGCAAAATCCACAGTCACTTACTTGGACCTCTTACAAGGTAAATCATCACAGGGAAAAGGATCTGGGAAACAACAATAAAATAATAACATCGAGGTATAAATAAATTCATCCTTTTTATATTGTAATATACTGAGCCTGTAATTAGGAAGGTTTAGAATTTTAGACAGATGCGGTGTTTTGAATTGTGAGTTTAAAAGAATGAAGAATCAGCAGATTAAGGATGCGAGGTCCTCCATTACTGCTGATGAGTGGCATTTTTATTTTGCACATAGGGAGGGTGTGGCATTCAAACCGTTTAGATTTACCTTTGACGTGCGGTGCCTATTCTGAATTGAGTTTGTTCATGATGTAAGGAAACTGATCAGGAATATTGTGACTGAAAATTCCCAATATTTGAATCCATTGGTTTGGAATAAAAGGGGGAAATTGACATGGAATTTACTTCGTGGTGCACGACTTTCTTTGGCTGTATATTGCCAAGATTAAGTAATATTCTTCTTGGATATCCCCACCCATTTGTATTTTGTTTCTGTCCATTGGAGCTGTTTCTGATAGTGGGTTTTCTGAGTCCAGTTGGTTAGGCTTCTTTCAAGATCCTTTTTTCAAAACATTTTTAACATATGAGTGCCTCATTAGCGAGCAGATCAATAACATGAGTGTGTTTTCCTTTTACATACATGAAATGTGAGGATCAAGACAACCAAGCTACACTACTATTAACTAAAAAAAGTATGTTTACCTTAGAAGAAAACATTCTCTGCTGCTTAGAAATGTTTTAAATAGTAGTATGATTCATGCCATTAATTAAACTTAGCATGTCCTTTTCCTCAAAATTGAATGTTTCTAGCATTAACACCTCCCACATTTTTTTTAATCAGATGAGCACGTGGAGCCATTAAGCTGGGATCTGAGGGTCTACATAGCCCAAGATATATCAAGGGGAATTGAGTATCTTCATGATGGGGTATGTTTACAAGCTGGCATCCAATGGCTTCTTATTGCAGTTTGCAGGAAGATAAACTAAAAAAGCCATAAGATCAAGCATTTTGTGAAGTACTATTAGTCCATTACATATATAGTATATCTAATTAATTTTGACAGGCAGTACCACCAATAGTGCATCGGGATATAAAATCATCAAATATTTTGTTGGACCGTTCTATGAGAGCCAGGGTATGTTGATTTGCTTTCTTTACAGTATGCATAAAAAATTCTAACTTACTTCTCTGATCTTGTTTTTCCTCTTTTTGAGGGATATGCATAAGTGATAACATTTTCATCGATAATTTGGATTTCTTTCTCATGATTATATTCTAGTATGTCTACCTATAACTTTTCAGCAACTTCTTTTATCAGCATTTTATTATTTCAACTCAACTGATTTTACTTTCAATTCAACTTCTATACTCTTCTGAACTTCAAAATTGTTGTTATTATAGGTTCTGGATTTGCTTCAGATTTGTTGATATGGTAATCTGCAATTTCCTAAAGATTTAAATTCCATTGGTCCTTTTTGAATCCTTGTTTAATCAGGTAGCTGATTTTGGGCTTTCTAAGGAAGAAAAGCTTGATGGTCGTTCTTCAGGTCTCAAGGGGACATTTGGCTATGTTGATCCTGAGTATGTATCATCAAAAACTTATACAAAGAACAGTGATGTATACAGCTTTGGCATTCTTCTTTTTGAACTGATCACAGCGAGGAATCCACAACAAGGGCTCATGGATTACATAAATCTTGTAATTTCTATCAACTTTCTGAGCATCTCTCTGTGGCCGAAAAATTAATCCTCAATTATTTAGATTGCAATTTAGGTGCACTGTTATTGCTTCTATTAGTTAAAGTAGATGATAAACTTCATGAGAATTCAAATTTTCCTTAGAGACCTTGGTCTATCATGGCATCTACAATAAAACTGCCAGAAGCTTTTGACGTTTTTGTTGAAGAAAAAATGATTAGAATGATTTTCTATGAACTTCTAGCCAAACTTTTGATGGCATACATCAGTCAATTATATGACACTTGTTCTATTGCTGAGAGTGTATATTGTCTATTTGGTTTTATTCTGATGTAATCAATGCTTTTGCCTTCTGCATTTAGGTCACTTATTTGGCTACTTTTGATGAAACAGGCTGCAATTAGTGCAGATGAAAAAACTGGGTGGGAGGAAATAGTTGACGCACGGTTGAATGGAAAACATAATATTGAAGAAGTCAGATCCATAGCTGCTATTGCTTACAGATGTGTGCAAAAAAACCCCAGGAAACGACCAACTATGAGAGATATTGCACAGGCTCTGTCTAGGATAAATGAGTATAGACACACTACCAACAATATTAGGGAGACCATTTCAACTATGGAGGAGGAAAGTTTTGAAGACAGAGAAAATGGAGAGCTTATGAAAATTGATATTGACAAGACAGCTGGCATGGCAAGGACACTGGATGTTTAAAACTCAAAGTGCTCATGCAAATACATGCTGAATGATTCAAAATATTTGTTTCTCCTGCTGCTGATTATGTAACCATTTTGCACTTGCAATTAAGTAGCAATTTTGTCAACAGTTTCTTCACCAAAGGAAAAAAATTAAAAATTGTATATTATTCAGAAATAAAATTGCATCTTCTGACGGGACATTTTTAAATATAATTTCGATTAATGTATAGAAGATCAATATCTGTATCTTTGACACAAAATATCTACATCCAGTATGTCATGTTGCATTATGACATAACTAAAGCAATTTAAATGTGCCAAATCTGGAGGTAGTATGGCACAATATACAATGTCCATATTGCTTTGTATTATTCTACAATTGTCAAATGTAGATCTTGCTTTGTGGAACAAAGAAATGCTTCCTTATAGGTCTCCTTACAAAGTAAGAAGAAAGATGATACCAAGTCATGTAGACAAGTTGGATTAAAAAAATCTCCATATCAAAGGATAAACTAGATTGCAAATAGCTTCCAAAATATTTGTTTCCCCTGCAGATGATTATGTAACCATTTTGCACTTGCAATTAAGTAGCAATTTTGTCAACAGTCTCTTGCAAAAAGAGGGGTAAAAATTTATTAAGACAAAAAGGAATACAACAAGGAGAGCTCAACAAGGAGCTCGATCCTGAGCAACAAGATCATCAAATTCTTGCACCATCTCAAAGGACAGTTGCCTCCTATCCCTAACATTCCAACCCGGATCATGACTAGATGCCCATTTGGCTAAACAATCAGCAGTTCTATTCCATTCACGAGGAATATACGTGAACCTAATGAACTAAAAAGAGGAAGAGAAGAAAAGAATCTGCTTAACAACAGTAGCCAGCTGCCAACTAACATCCTCAAGCTCTTGCGAAGAAAGCATGTTCACCACTACTTGGGAATCAGACTCGCAGATAATCTTACTCCACCCCCGCAAGCAACACTGTTCCACAGCATATAAAATAGCCTGAGCTTCCATGAGATTGTTAGTATAATCACCCTTATGAACTGAGAAGAAAAATTTAACATCCCCAGAACTACAACGAGCTACTCCGCCAATACCAGCCGAACCAGGATTCCCACGGGAAGAACCATCAGTGTTAATTTTCAGAACTCCACAGGGAGGAGGAGTTCAGTGCCCATCCCGGTTAGCCCGACCCTTCCTCTGATGATGAAGCTGCCTGGACATAGAAGGAAACCTATGAGCTGCAGCCCCATCTTGCAGATGAAAATTGAGGCGATTACAGATAGCAAGATCAACCGGATCCATTACCCCATCAAGCTCACACTTCACAAGAATAGTTTCCTGAAGAGAATGTGATATTTTCCACCAAAGATGCAAAACACCAAGCCGAACATCTTGGAATATGCGACGATTCCTCTCCAACCAGATATGCCAAAGCATGAAAGATGGGCCAGCAATCCAAGCAGCATGGAGAAAAGAAGACTTGGAGGGAGCAGTACCCAAGCGGGCCCAGAACTCAGGCAAAGAGGAAGCATGTCGACAAGAGCAACCCCAAGCGCGCCACCAAAGGTGCCATATCTGAGTAGAATAGGAGCAATGGAAGAACAGATGGGAGACAGACTCCTCTCCATTACCACACAAAATACAATAAGAGGGGCCCTGAAATCCACGTTTACAAAGATTATCCCAAGTAAGACAACGGTTGTGAGCCACTAGCCACATGAAAAAATTGCACTTGGACCAAGAAACTTTATTCCAGACTTGCTTCCACCAAGGGACCTCAGCATCCCCAAATAATTGTCTAGTTATCTCCTGATACCCAGCAGAGACATGATATTTACCAGACAAGGTACCGCCCCAAGCCAAAACATCTGGACCAAGCAAAGAACACTCTCTAGAGGCCAGAATTTGAGAAAGCTCCTGACGATCCATGTCTGTACCTCCAGGAGGCCAATCAGAAGAATGCTTTTATCTGTAACCAACAACAGGTCCCAATTGATAAGGAGTCTTGTAATGAGCCACTTTATCCCATCCAACGGCAAGAAAAGAGTCACAAAGAGGCTGAAGATGAGGGTATATGGATAAAATGGAAGGGAATCCATCGCAAGCATCAGACCAAAACAAAGCTTGAGAACCTCCTTTACATATCCAAAACAGACCCCTCTTTACCAACGTCGCACCTGTCTTCAAAGTATGCCAAACCATTGAGCCACGAACTTCAAGAGGAAGTGTAGAAACAGAGCAAGGATCAACACCTTGAAAATATTTATGAGTGATAATACGAGCCCAAAGTTGATGTTGTCCAGAGCACCATCGCCCATAAAGTTTAGCAGCCAAAGCTTGACTACTCAATAGAGCAGATCGAAGACCAAGACCACCCTCCTTTTTAGGCCTACAAATAGTTGCCCAATTAACCAAGCTCCATTTAGTACTATGCATATTACCACTCCAAAGGAATTGTCGAGAAAGAGCATCAAACTCCTTGAGAAAGTAAATAGGTGCAGCGTGAACCATGCTTCGATAAGTAGGAAGAGCTTGGATAACAGGTTGAAGAAGAGTAACCTGGGCAGCAGTAGAAAGCCATCTATGAGTCCAATGATTTACCTTATCTTGAAGCTTGGTAATCAAATTTTGCCAGAAGAGACGTGGCTGCCTGGAAACAACAATAGGGATGCCAAGATAAGTCAAAGGAAGTGATTCTATCTGAAACCGTAGGATACCAACAATCCTGTGCTGAATAGAATCAGGAGTGTTAAAAAAGTAAATGGAAGATTTGTGCTGATTAACTTTCTGGCCTGAAGCTGCCAAATAAACGTCCAAAGCATGTCGAAAGGCTTCAGCTTCCTTGATCCTAGCAAGACCAACAAGAGCAGAATCATCAACAAATTGAAGATGGGAAAGAGAAGGTAAGCCATTACCCCACCGCCAGCCTTGAATAGAATTCTAGGACATCTGATGCTTAATGAATTTGCCCAAGCCTTCAACCATGATGATGAATAGATATGGGGAGAGAGGGTCACCCTAGCGGAGGCCTCTAGAAGCACCAAATAGTTGAGAAGGTTGACCATTAATAAGAACAGAAAAAGAGGCAGAAGTAACACAACTCATAATCCAACTCACCCAGTCAGAGCTAAATCCAAAAGAAAGAAGAATACTCAGGAAACTCCATTTAACTCTATCGTAGGCCTTTGCCATATCCAGCTTAACAAACATGGCTCTCTCCCTTGAAGTAGCCATAGAGTGAATAGCCTCAGTAGCAATAACCACCCCATCCAAAATTTGTCTGCCAGCAACAAAACCACCTTGTTCTTCTGAGATAATAATGGAAAGCCACCTTTTCAATCTCTCAGCAATCAACTTAGTAATAACTTTGTAAACCACATTACATAAGGCAATTGGTCTAAAAAACTCCAATTGATTAGCACCCTCTCTCTTAGGAATAAGAGTCAAGAATGTAGAGTTCAAAGCTCGAAGCATCTGCTTGTTAGCATAGGATTCTTTAACCACCTCCAACAAATCATGATTAATGATGTCCCAAAATTCCTTAAAGAATTCAACTGGAAAGCCATCAGGACCGGGAGCCTTCCCTTTAGGCATGCCAAAGACCACCTCCTCCAGCTCTTCCAAAGAAATAGGACGCATGAGATAATCATTCATTTCCTGAGTGATAAGGGAAGGAATACAGGACAAAATAAGATCTTCTTCATTATCAGCAGGAGGAGAGTCCTCAGAGAAGAGGGTAGAGAAGTACCAAATAGCCTCCTGAACAAAGCTGGCAAGGAATTCAGTTGGATACCTTGAGAATTAACCAAAGAAGAGATAGTGCTCTGATTCCGGCGAGATTGCACTGTTTTATGGAAAAAGGCAGTGTTACGATCACCTTCCTGGAGCCAATCAACTCTAGCCTTTTGCTTCCAAAAAATTTCCTCTCGAAGTTCCCATTCTTCTAGAGCTCTAGAAGCAAGGGATTCAGCCTTGCCAAGATCCTCTAAGAAACCTCGATCTCTAATCTCCCTTGTGATGACATCAAGATCTTCTTGAGCAAGCCTCTTCATAAAGTGAAGGTTCCCAAAGCATTCCCTATTCCATATCTTGAGCTTCCTTTTAACATATTGAAGCCTTTTAGAAAATGAGAACATTGCAGTACCATATGCAGGAGCACCATCTTTCCACCAACAGAAAACACAATCATGAAGAGAGGAGTCCCGAGGCCACATCAACTGGAACTTAAAAGGAGGATGCTTCGGAACATAAGCCCCTATAGCGGAAAATTTGATTGGCCAATGATCTGAACCCCTCCAATCAAGGATTTTTGAAGAGATAGTAAGGGTGCCACTAACCCAGAAGCAAGAAACAAGAAATCTATCCAGACGTTCTGAGATAGCAGCAACACCAGTCCTGCGATTATTCCAGGTATAGAGACCATTAGAAGGCTTAACATCAGAGAGATGCAAAAGAGATATATGTTGCCGAAAAAGAGCAGAAGAAGGCCCCAATCTAGCCAAACCACCATGCTTCTCCTCCAGACTTAAAACTGAATTGAAGTCCCCTGCTAACACCCAAGGATGGTAAGGATGACAATTTCTAACATATTGAATATGTTCCCAAAGTTCCTCCTTTCCCACAATATCAATAGGTGCATACACATTGGTAACCATGATTACCTCTCCTGAGTCTAGAGCAGAAGCTACCATAGAGAGAGCTGAGCGAGAAGACATCCAGCCAAGAGGAGAAATTTTTTGAGGATCTCAAAATATAGCTAAACCACCCGCACTGCCTGTTGCCCCAACACACTGGCATTGGCCACGAGACCAAATACTAGATGCATGTTGGACCATAGACTCCACAGAGAGCTTAGTCTCTTGGATACAAAAAACATCAGGGCTATGATCAATCACCAAGTTATGAATAGCCTTTTGTCTAGGGATGCTATTCAACCCCCTTACATTCCATGAGAGAATAATCATCATTGGGTAGAATTGGGAAAATAAGAATCCAAAGGTTTCACTGAACCAGACTCAATCAATATATCTCCTGTGAGTTTAATCTTCTCTTGGTCTGTTTTGCGCCCACTCCTTAGAGGAGGAGTAGAAGAAGCCCGCTTAAAGGGTCGAGACATCAACCCCAAGGGGAGAGGAGAACCCTTGCCCTTACCTGATGGTAGCACATCTTTAACCAAATCAGCTAAAACAACATCATTATCCTCCAACACTGCAGGAGTCACCAGAGCCTCTGTCACAGGAGCTACAGGAACCTCACAATTCTGATATACTACAACTTGGGATGCCCCACAAGCATCATTAGGAACAGATCTCTCATCTGGGCAAACTGGATCAGAAGAGATAGGAGGAATACCCTCCTCTAGAACCATACTATCCAACACCTCAAAGCGGTTAAAACCTGAATCAGATAATCTTTCTTTCAAAGGCCTCTTTTGACCACGGCCCTTAGCACGAGGGCGAACAGGGGTAAATCCATCCTTATCCTGCATTTGAGCCTTACCCTTACCTGTAGCATCTTGCGGATTCATCCCCTTGGTAGTATTAGCCATTTGAGATTGTCCTTTCCCTGTAGTATCTGCCAAACCACCAGTATTGCCAGCTGTAGAACCATCCACTCTTTTGAAACTTGAGTTACGGGGGCACTGACGCAGTAAATGACCATACTCATGACAAATCCGGCAACGGAAAGGGAGAGATTCATAATCTAACTATTGCACCCAAGAGAAATCCACCATACAAATTTTCAAAGAATCTGGTAATGGGTTATTCAAATTAATTTCAACACAAATTCTAGCATAAGAAATAACCTTTTTATCGAGGGATTGATGTGCGATCGTAGCCGGCTTCCCCAACAAAGCAGCAATTTGTCGAAGGATGTCTTCACGCCAAAATTCCAAGGGAAGACGAGGCAAGCAAACCCAAACTGGCACTGTTGAAGGGAGATCCTCAGCAGAATTAAAACCTGAATGCCAAGGTTTGACAAATAACCCCACATGGTTGTAGAAATAAGGGCCTCCTTCAAAAACACGATCCCGATCAGACATGCAAGAGAATACAACAAAAAAATAACTATTCCCCGCCAACATGATCTCCATATCGCCTTCCACCTGCCATGAGCGGTGGATCCATGCCTCAAGAACGGATAGGGAAATTCGGATTCCAAGAAATTTGCATATCAAAGCATGCTTGGTCCAATAATCAATGTCCCCCATTACAGCCGTTGGAGGAATAACCAGAACGGGGCGATCATGGCTACGCGGAAAACAACCATTAACTTTTTTCAGCTTGGAGCTCTCCCCTGAATAAAACGATTCAGATCGCATTGCATGCATAGTTGGAGAAGAACCATCTGTTCTCACCAACGGAGAAGAAATCCCAGGCCCTGCCATGCAAACAATAAAACCCCAATCCAAAATTGACTGCAGAAGATTTCCAAAAACACCGACGCAAATTATGTCCAGTAGCTAGCAATCCAAACAGAACAGAAAAATAGTAAAGATCAAACACCAAGAACAGGCTAGGGGAAAAACCCTAGCCCAACCGGCAGCTAACGCTTCTCCACATTCTCCCAACAGTCTCTTCACCAAAGGAAAAAATTGTATATTATTCAGAAATAACATTGAATTTTCTGAATGTAACATTATTTAATATAATTTCCATTGATGTATAGAATATCAGTATCTGTATCTTTGACACAAAATATCTACATCCAATACGTCATGTTGCATTACAACATAATTAAAGCAATTTAAATGTGCCAAATATGGAGGTAACATGGGTCAAACTACAATGTCCAATGACCATATTGCTTTGTGGAATGCTTCCTTATAGGTATCCTTATGAAGTAAGAAGAAAGATGATAAAATCTTCTTAGACAAGTTAGATTGAAAAAATCTTCATATCAAAGGATAAACTAGATAAGCTTCCAAAATGAGATAATCAACTGGCAAAGAGTTTTTCCATACACATATACATACACTTGCAAAGTTTGTATAACAAATGAGAAAAAAGTCGGAACCTCAAAATAATAAATAATTTTATTTGAGAGTAAAAAATGTAAATTTCTTTCTTATGCAATAAAGATCATCTATCATAATTGCATGGTAGCTTGCAAATACCTTGAGCTATTGAGTGCATATTATGACAGTATGATCTGTTCCTCTTTGGGGCAAGACCTAGTTACAAGAAATATAATACCATCCACAAACTAGTTTTCTTTGTTTGAACTCTGATTATCAAGATAACTCATGCAACAATTGTAGTATTAGCATCAAGTTAACACAATAAAAATGAGAGGAGATGAAAATATATGTATGCCAAGATTACTAAGCAAACCCTTACATAGTGAAAAGATTTTCGTGAGCACAATCAACCTAGCTTTTTGAAAAGATTTTCGTGAGCACAATCAACCTAGCTTTTTAGGGGTTGGATTTGGGTGAACTTAGTCCATCGTAGCAGCAAGATGACAAATAAAAGAGTACAATAAGGAGAATTTGAAGTATCAAACAATAGATTGCAAAAACATAGCTTAAATAAATATATGAAAGCCGAGTTGTGTTTTTACCCTCATTCATTAGAAAATGTGAGTTGTTATTTTTTCCCCTTTTATCATTACTAATTTCTCCAATGGTAGAACCAATGCAATTAACTTCCATGCGTTGCTAAAAGAATTAGTCTCTTTAAAGTTCCACTTGGGCGAAGCTATAAAAACGTTTCGCTTGGCATCATCATCCCAAAGTTTCACATAGCATTCAGGAAAAAGGCTAAGTTAACGAAGATTTCCGCCTTATCTTGGACACTAAATACTTCTATCGTAGTCAGGTTGTGTGAAACTTCTTCCCTTGAAAAGTGTTAATGATAACATAAAATTATACCTAGGTGCACATAACAGATGACAAGACCAATCAAAATTTAGATTAAGCTTAAGAAGGGGTTCAAGTCAATAAAGGCACATGCCAACTTTTGCCATCATATAGACCCTTGTGCAAGGCTTGGCTCAACCAACAGAAGCTTCTGCCTTGCCTTGAATGTGACAAACTTAACTCACAATTTTTTGCCTAGTACATTTGGCATGTCTTTGCTGCTTGTAGGTTACTACCTCATATATGTTGTCTAATACATCCAAAGCAAGAGCTTCTTGTATTTCATGACAGCTCAAGTGATAGGAGGATGAAACTAAATGCTTGGATCTACCGCTGACAATTTTTTTCCATATAAATACTATATCAGTTTATATTGGAAATTGGAAATTTACGATATATGATAGAATCAAAAGCAATCTGAGTTGTGGTTTGTTAAATTATAGGATATCGTTATTGATGTAGGTTTCCAATCCTTACGGGTAGCAAATTCATAACATTTATACCATGAATGATGTCACCTCGTATAATTCTACAATTGTTTCGAATTTTCAAGTTAGCCAAAGATTGTTTGGCAAGCATAAATTTGTCATTTTAGAGTGTTTGTTTGATATTCAAGATAAGCGATTTAAGTTAATATCATAATTTAAACTTCTATTTTAAAAAAGCTGATTTTAATTTTTTCCCAGTTGTCAAACTTTTTATTTTTTGTGAAAAATAAGTGGCATTGACAAATGGTCAACAACGCATATTCAAGTTTTAGGAAGGACTTTTAAGACTTAGATAAGTGGTGTGAAGTACATCGAAGTTAAAAAGTCTTAAGGCACAATATTTGAGAATTAAAAAGGAGCAATTTCAATAAAAATTAAAATATGTAAAAGTAATAAAAACTCAATATTAAACTTTCCAACTCTATGCTTCATTTATTTTTTGGAACTTAATAAAAAATTAGCTAACAATAGTCAAGTGTTTAAACTTATATATTTTTTGACAATAAATATTTTTTTTAAATTATAAAAACAATTGGCCACCAAAGATATCTTGGCACCAAAATGTCATGTTTTTCTCTTGTCAAATAATGATAAACACAAAGAAAAGTGGCCCACTGAAGGTTGGTAAGGAAATAAAATGAAATGAAAGAGAATTGCAATAACTCCCAACAAAAAAGTAAGACACAATATAGAACCTTTTTAAAACTTTCTCTAATCACGTATATTTCAAAATGTCATGGTAAGAGCATACAATGTTTTGTTAATACAATCATTGAAAGTCAAGCACTTATAGTAAATTAGCCAAAACCACTTATTTGGTGGATTACATATCATAATTATGTATGCATCTTCCTCTCATCTAAAGGTGAGCAAAAGGGAACATTACAAAGATTGTTTGATAGGGATAAACTTGTCATTTTTAGTGTTTGATATTTGATACAAACAATTTAAGCAAATATCATAATTTAAATTTCTGCCTTTTTGACAATAACCATTTAACAAAAATATAAAAACAATTGAGCACCAAAGATTTTTCTTGACAACAAAATATTATGCTTTTCTTGTTAAATAAAGATGATTACAAAGCAAAGTGATCGAAGTGAAGATTGACAAGAAAATAAAATGAAATAAAAAAGAAATTGAGTAACTCCCCAAACCCCCCACTAAAATGAAGTGAGAGAAATGCAATAAATCCCAACAAAAAAGTAAGATACATTATAGAACCTTTTTTAAAACTTTCTCTAATAACCTAGATCTCAAAATGTCATGGCAAGAGCATACAATATTTTGTTAATGCAACTATTGAAAGGCAAGCACTTATAGTAAATTAGCCAAGACCACTTATTTGGTGGATTATGTATCATAATTAAGTATGCATCTTCCTCTCATCTAAAGGCGAGCAAAAGGGAACATTACAAAGATTGTTTCACAGAGATAAGCTTGTCATTTTAGTGTTTGATATTCGAGACAAGCAATTTAAGCAATTATTATAATTTAAATGTTTTCTTTTTTGACAATAAAGATTAACAAAAATATAAAAATTGAGCACCAAAGATTTTTCTTAACAAACTATTATGCTTTTCTTGTCATATAAAGATAATTACAAAGAGAAGTGATCGAATTGAAGATTGACAAGAAAATAAAATGAAATAAAAAAGAAATACAGTAACTCCCCAAACCCCCCACTAATCCCCACAGAGCATACAATGTTATATTGTGTAAAACAAATGAATGCAACAATTGAAAGGCAAGAAACTTGATTATAAATTAGCAAAAATGACTTATTTGGTGGTATACATATTTAGTAGTAATTGCAGGTGGAGTTTTTTGTAGAAATATTTAATGGTGAGTGATCTTATGAATTTTTAAATTTGTCCCAACTTTAAAATTGGTGTGCAATCCTTTTTTTTTTTATTTGTTCCTCCAAATTTTTAGCTTCTAAATTTAGGAATGTTGGCAGTCTCCTAGATTATAGAGTGAAGTTGGCTTAAGATTTTAAATTTATCATTTAATTTTGGTGGAAAAATAATGAGTAATTATTGACATGTGGCAAAACAATTCTCAAGTAGCCCCACCCCATTTCCACTTGTTCAAAATGAGGGCGAAAAAGTCTCGAGTCGTATTTTGTAGGAAAAGATTTTGAAAAAACCTTTAGCCACCAAATTTCTTTATCATAGGACCTCTTGTTCCACAAAATATGAGCCCATGCCACCTCTATGGGACCCCTCCCTTGTACATATTGAAATTTAATCACTAGCTTCCTTTAAATTTAAACTGATTGGTAGTACCACCATCTAGTGCTTACAAAGTAAATTGCACATAAAATGAACTTTTTAACAATAGAATCATCCAAAGCAAACATATGCATTTTGTGAACACTAAAATAAGATAATTAGATACTAATATAAACTGTGAGATGGCATATAATTGTAGAAATGCTTCATATAGTATTAAATTAATAACAATGTAGTACTTGAATAAACGATTAAAAGACTATTACAAATTTATAGAATAAATGTTCTATTTCATGTTTAATTTTACCCATTTTCATATGCCCTAATATCCACTCTTATAGTGCATTTTCATTATCATATCATATATTTTTACTGCTTTTGATTATTACATATGATTAAATACAATTTAGAAATATTCTATATTCTATAGTATTCAGAGGTAACATATGAAAATTAATTACTGAATTGTATTTACAAAAAAGGTTGTCATTTTGACTTTAAGAAATATTAAAAAATATATAATGGATGCTATTGGGGGAAGAGAACAAAGATACACAAACATTTTTATTTTTCTTTCAGATTTTCGAAAATATAGTGATTTTTTCTCACTTTTTTGCAGATGAAAAATTCAGGAAAATCTATTATGTTTTCAATTTTTTGAATTTTGATCAAATGTGCACGTTGTCTACAAAATACTTTATTTCTTTCAGATATCCAAAAATATAGTAAGTTTTTCTCAATTTTTTTCAGATGAAAATTTCAGAAAAATCTGTTACGTTTTCGATTTTTTGAATTTTGATCAAAGGTGCATTTTGTCTTGTAGCTCATGGGAATACTTTCAAAAATGTTTTAGCCAACAAGCATGTTTATTTCAATTATATTTTAATATTTTGAACATTCAGAGTCATCTAGACAAAATATACCAAAATACTTTTTTTCTTTCAGATGTCTGAATATATAGTAATTTTTTCTCATTTTTTTTGCTTCAGAAAAACCCGTTATATTTTCAATTTTTTGAATTTTGATTAAAAATAAATATTCATGTTATTATATTAGAATTGATTGCTATATCAATTATGATATTCTGTGACAAATATAAAACAGCATTATTGTTGTTGTTATATATGCATGGCCCTATATTTGTGAGTAATTATAAACCATATAATAGAAGGCGACGCATGAAAATAATACAGATTTGATAATTTTTATTTTGTTAGATGATGCCCTGTTTCTTAAATAAGAAATAGATAATTATTAAATAATTGAATCAAATAATTCCCTCTATTGACTGCTGCTCACAGGAATTATATAGACTAATTAGTCCATCCAGACTTGTTTGTGAAAAGAGAAATTACAAATGTAAACGATCATTTTATAATCATCATGGGAGATAAATGCTTTGATCAAACTAGCGCAATCAACCTTGTTGGTACATTTAATTTTAATAAATCATGCAGCTCGTTTGTCATTACATTAACTTTATGATAAAACCTTCCAAATAATCAGATGAATGGAAACACAGGACAGAAACTGAAATTTTCTGACTAACAAGATGGAAAGAAATTAGTTAAAAAAATTGAAAGATGTCAAGTTTGTTCATTTTGATCCCCAAAAAAATACAACAGAAAACTGGAATAGCCTAAATGATTTAAACATAATTATTATAAGAAAAGTTGAAAATGGAAAATGTTAGACATCTTGCAAGAGATGCTAAATATCTGGTTTTGATTGGTTCACACCGTCGAAGTCCAGACATTTAGCAGATCGTCCGCAGCCTGCCGGCCGGAATATTTGGAAATCCTTAGAAAATAATTGATTTTATTATCTGAATGTCGTTAGACCAAGAGCATATCAAGTAACGATCAAAGTAAGCTATAATGAAATAAGTTCAGATTCATATCTTACAGGAAGATGTTCATATCAGTCAACATATTTTGTGGGATATTTTCTGAATCGACTATTCGAGTCTAATTACAGTGTTTCCATCCATCTTTTGTTCCGTTGTTCAATTATAAAAGCTCCTAAGAAACTTATAACGATGGCATATGATTGTAAGATATAATCTGAAACAACTATTTGTGTCTACATCCAATGCTTCTGTACATCTCTGTTCCCTTATTCGATGGAGTATGCTTCTGATTTTAAACATACTAAAAATAAAGGTAACCACTTCAAGTAAAAAGAATAACAAATAATTTTTTATACTATATACAATTTGTAGCTGAAATAACTATGCCAGAGCATCGCAACCGCACCCTAGCCCTTTGTTCTTACTCTTCACACCACCTACACATCTTAAAGCTTCATAGGCACTGGAACCAGACTCCAATACATTTAGGCTCATTGAAAGTCTGCACATTGAAACTGTCGTCCAGTAGTTCAAAAATGAAATTTATTATGCACAAGAGCATTCCAGTGAAATAATATACCATTGAGCTGAAAACGGAATTCAAAATTAACTGTGACAAAGCATCACAGTTCCATCCTAACACACTGGTCTTACTCTTAGCACCAATCACACACCTCATGCTTCATAAAACCTGGAACTATGCATCTTTTTTACAATCAGATTCCATTTATGTTTAGGCCCATTAGAATTCTGCAAATTGAACCCATCATCCAGTAGTTCCGAATTTAAATGTCTAATGCACAATCAGTTCGTGGGCCAGTTGAAAGATTTTTACTGGTCTTAGGTGTACCACGTTGTGACTGCCGCTTTGTAGGAACCAAACTATCATCATCCTTCCAGTTCTCCATTTCAAAACCCTCATCATCACTATCCTCACTCGTCTTAAAAACTGGATGCATGTAAGCATTACATAGATATTCTTTAAGGTTTAGGTTTGGTTCATTCACCCGCTCCAAGGTGTCCTTCACTGTGGCTTCCTGAAATATCAAAACACAGCATAGTAAGATGAAAGAGTGTGCTTGCTGCAAGATGTTCATTCTCTCTTCATTAACCTGGGGTAGATGCAAACTGAACAGCTTTAACATGTGTTCTACAAATATGTTTGTAAGCAGCCCTGAATCCAGTTATGCTCAAATTAACTAATTTAAATTTAAAGACAAAAGGATGACAACCAATTTTCAAACACGGAATCTGAAATACCCATGCAGGGATCTTTCAGAAAGAAGTTCTAAAATGTTCATATAGATCATCCACAAGTCTAAAGCTTGGCTATTTATCATGGTATCTGCATTTCTATTTAATGACCAGAAAGAATATGCATATGAACATAATGTTAACTCTTGCTTGCATTTCCTTCAACAAGCCTGAAAAAATACAGGAGGAAAATGCAGATAGTGAACTTGTGAAAACTATCCATTCAAGTTTCAAGACAAACATCATATTGAAATTCATTTATATCTGTATTTGTAGCAGATAAGAACAATGGTAATTCAACTAGGTATCGGATATTCTTGCTAAATTTGGTTTTAGATTTAAGTCCTTGCTCTTGTTAATTCTTTTCCTTTCTTGGATGTTCTTCATGCATCGATCAGCACTAACTTGCATATGTAGGCATAATAAGTGATTTCTTTACTGTATATGTGTTCTATGTACATCGATAGGGCACATGTGGCATGCTGAGTAAAGAGGGACTTGGGAACGAGAAAATTTCCAGTTAAGAGTGATCTAGTTTAACATGGAACGCACACATACACATATGTATCTATGTTAGCTTTTAAATTAAAGAATGATCTGGTGCATATTCTTAGCAAATTAAACCAAGAAAAAGGTTTAAATTGTCCAAGACTTCGCAAACTCTATTGAGACAAAACCTCGACTACTTTTGGCCAATTTTATGTATGATGGACCATCACCATGGACCTCTCTCTTGGGACACTCAATCCAAGCTTGCTTCTTATACATTTTCTTATGTCATCCTACCAATCTCAAACACCATTATTCACATGTTAGAAATTTTCACTTGGCCAATTGAGGATGTTCCTACCATTTATGACTGAAGAAAACTCATCATGTTCTATAGTAGGATAAAATCTATTGGCCTTACTTTCTCCAAGAGGAGGAAACCAACAAGCACTCATCTTCATATGAGCCATTTACTATGAGATCTAGAGGAGATATCACCACTTCAATGTGGGCTCAAGGAACACTTTTTCCACTTTGTTAGATATGATACATAGTTAGACCACCCTATGGGATGGGGGGACAGGTTTCAGATAGCAGGGGACAGAGGGGCCCCAATTTGAGGATGGCAAAGGGATGAGAGAGGGGGGGAGTGCATATAATATATACTATACATGTGGTACTTAAAATACTAGTTATGAAAATATGTATAACAATATAAGACATAAAGATGTAAAATACTAATTTACTAAAATTTATAGACTTGACCATTGGATTGAACATTGAACAATAAATATTAAAATCTTAAATACTTGAATGGGAAAATGGAAGAGTTCTAACTTCTCTCATATAAATATAAAATAATAATAGTCATGGGCATCAAAAGTATGAGTATCTCATCATAAAGATGATTTTATTGAGCAACATGATAAGATATTCAATACGATCAATAGAATATTTTAAAAGTGTTTTATTTTTTAAACAAACTCATTTTTCTTGGTTGGACAAGGGGTTTGTTCCCTTCCCCTTGTCCCCTCAAGGGCTGCCAGGACATCTTCTGTCTCCTTAAGGGACACTAGGACGTCCTCCCATCTACCAGAATGGCGATGGACTGGTGACACCAAAACAACATCCCTGTCTCGAAGATGTCAATTTTTTTTTCTTTTTTGGGAGGTGTGGGGGGAATGCATCTTTGTATTACACAATAAAAGAGATATTATCAAACCCACTATTCCTAAACAGATCCATGGAGACAATGTGGTTTGGGGTAACTAGTGTGTTGGGAACAAGAGTAGGGGACAACATTCCAAAAGACTTGATATTAGAACTCATATTTAGAATTGGTAGTACAAAGAGAGGGAGTAGAACATGGGAAAAGAAGGAAGAGACAAGAAAACTAGTTAAGGAAGCAACCATTTCTTTGGTATTGCAAGATGCTATATGAATGGTGAAGATCAAGGCAACATGTTCTACAAGTTGGAAACTAAGGGATGGTTGAGGCTATAGGGTCTACAAGTGGGAAACTAACAGATAGTTGACAGTTTTTCTATCGTAACAATCTAGGGAGGTTTTCAATTTGATATTTTAACCAAAACGATAAATCCCTCAATTTCCGAGCACAAAATATAAATTATATACACATACAAGTCCTAATATATCTACAAATGCAAGAGAAGGGCATGGTGTCTCTAGTGTTGTAATTTGTGATGAGAGAGGGTTGGTGAAAGTGGTAGGAATTAACATGAATGGGAAATGTCAAGTCCAGATGGTTTGAAAGTGTGAATCTAAGGGATGGTAGACAGTCTTTCTATTGTCGTAGCCCAAGGATGTTTTTTACTTGAATATTTTAACCAAATCCTACCGTACCACAATTCCTAAGGACAATTTACAAATTCTCAATAAAATATAATAGAAAGTTATGGTGCTATTCGACCATTAATTGAACATACCTTAAAATGGCAATTCCTCCCTCTCAATTCTTTCAAAGTTCTACCACAACTACTCAGTATGTGAATCAACAAGTACAACTCATACCATTACCCCATAGTGACTGTGCTCAACAACAAATGCAATGCCCAATTCTACCACCTTGAAAATCAAAGAAATGGTTGATTAGGTCAGTACTACTTCATTGGCTCTACATTGGTACGGAAGCCCCACTTCATACTACATGACACACTTGAGGAAATCTTTTATCTTGTTTGGGGGTCCAATTAAAATATCTACAAGGCATCCATAAATGTCCTTGCACATAGCACATCAAGTGAGTCCCAATAAGTGCATTCCTTATTCCCACTATTTCTCGTGGCTGGAATATTTTACAAGGCAACAAAAGTAAAGAAAAATACATTATTAACCCAAACGAGAATAAAACAGCTAGAAACGGGACCATGGGATAGCAATTTGTATTATAGGATTGTGCTATATAAGTGGTGATCCAAAAATTAAAATCCACCAAAGTGTGTAATAACTAGAGCATTCCTATTGTTGCACACATATTCATGTAGGCCATGATACATAGCTAATTGACTAATAATAAGGAGACCTAACCTTCACAACCTCATGGGTAATGGATATTTATTGTCCATCTGTATACAAATCAATCGATGGAAGAAATAAAGACCTTTCTACTTGCCACATACTGGCATTCAATAAACCTTAGCATGTCTATATCTTGACATCAAAAGGGTTAAAGGAACAAGATACGTCAAATCTGTATTCAATTCTCATAATTCCTTCCTTTTTGATAAAAAACCCTATCAAACTAGTGAAGCATCATCATCATTATGTATCACTGGGTGTGACCCACAATGTTGACCAAAAAAATTAAACACAATCAAGTTCTAGAAACAAAAATTGTTCATCATACATAGTTAATGAAACACTACAACTACAATAGCTCAAAATTAATAGATTTTTGGAAGAGTGTTTGCCAAGAATATGTATTTTCATATTCTAACTCCATATTGATACTACTGATATCTTGCTTCATTCTCTACGAGATATGCAAGCATCACAAGGAAAATATTTTACATTTTTTATGTTATGAACATGTTACATGGAAATCAACTAGAAATAACATATGTAATAAACACTAGTTCTTCAAAAGGAGCTTCAAGAGGAGGGCTATTCTAAATAGTATATACCAAATAAATACCCTACTTGAGCTAAAAATAACAAAATGGAATGGATATATATTGCCAGTAAATTTCATACAAGAGAAATAGTTGTGTGTCATATGGTACTGCAACATGTCAGTGCAAATATGCAATACCCTGTCCACATTATGATTGCATTATGTGTAGTAAGATGTCCCCCAATTGCTGTAGACTGAACTTAACATACGGAAAGTAAGATTGTAAAGGTCCACAGGAAAGACTCTTTGTAGTCCCTAAATGTTTGATGGTAAATAAGGTTGGAGCCTCTTGATCCGAGTTGGTGCTTGCTGGCTATGTTGAAGCTCAGTTATGAGGGGATTAGTGTCTCCTTATTGGGTCATGGATTAATGCCAACAAAAGTAATTGTGAATTGTATAAAATTTTGTGAGGCTGGATTTGGGCAGTAGATTCCAAGCAACAATTCTTATGAATGCAGCAGTTGTTAGTGTGGCTTGTAGTTCTAACTTTCTAGTATGCATGAGTGGAGATATGCTTATGTTCACAAAAACATATCAGTCCAAGATAATCAAGGGTCTAGCTTTTGATTGTCACCAAACATTCACATTCATACGAAACTTTTGATTTTCCAAACTATTTCCAATATATAGTTTTTCTAGTTGATTTCAACTACAGAAGCTTCTCAATTTCATTCAAAATCACTTTATCTTTCAACTTGTGTAACCTGCACTATAAAACATCTCATCTGCACAAACTCAGACATATCAGATTCTAAAAGTGATATTACTTCTTCAGCTTTGTGCAAAACAATGTGCCCAACCTAAAATGCCCTTTTTTGGAAATATACTTCTCAAAAGTACTCACCTCTATTGGATATCTTTGGAAAGCAGGCTCAAAACGATGTTTGCAGAACTTATGAAACCAAATTGTAAGTATTGGCAGGGCAATGAGTACAGGTGTCATCTGGCCTGCTGCTCTTGTGCTTAGTAAGCCCAGTAAGAGCACTTGTGAAATTACTAAGCCGACAATTATACGAGAATGAACATGAGGCCAAAATGCTGCTGCACTTTCATATTCTTGATTGTAGACATTAATCACCTGAAAGAACAAAGGGTATCCTTGTTAAAAATATTTAAAAAAATTACAATCTTCCAGCAATAAAAATGTTACTTGTACAGAAAAAGTTCAAAAACTGTAACTGACATGGCTTATAACAAATTATATTTTTCATAAATGTTACTTAACAAAGGCTATTCATCCTCAATTCTAAACATTTTTGAAAATATATATTTAACCATGTTAACGAAAAATATAAAGCTACTTAAGATACTCCATTTTGGTTGCTATATGAATATTACAT
The DNA here is from genome assembly GCA_028749045.1 of Cupressus sempervirens. NCBI lineage: Eukaryota > Viridiplantae > Streptophyta > Pinopsida > Cupressales > Cupressaceae > Cupressus > Cupressus sempervirens. The sequence continues at coordinate 576,333,179 of CM053788.1, read as the reverse complement.
CAGTGTAGTAAGAAATGTCAATAAAACAACATCAAAATGTAAAAATGTCCACATTATAGATCATACTTCAATCTAGAAACTTAATGATGACCTTGCACGGAGGAAAAATGGGTAGAAGGTCCAGTTTGAAATCTTCACCACTTCATAATATGTATCAAAGATCATAACACATATCAGTTAAAATGTTCTGCATGTTAATGTATTTGAGTTTGGAACCGATATTTGTAATGTGCTATTACTATAAAGGTGGTTATGAAGAACTCATATTATTAGCTAAGAAAACTACACAAATCCACTTTAGATAATATACTGTTTGCTAAGAACTTGGATTTTATACTAGATAAATAGAACTGATGGAAAATTAGAGAAAATGCAAAAAAAAGAGCAGAATGAACATGGCTTGAAAAGAGGACAGAACTTGAAGAACACTGTTAATAAGTGAGAAAATCAACACAACAAATAACATACCGAGACACTCTACATTTTTTTAAAACTAGATAAAAAATTTGACAAGACATAAACGAGGGTTTAATTTCCCCAGTACCCCAAAAATTTCACAGAACTAGATTATATCTCGCAGGTAAAGGATAGTCTTTATTCTATCATATTAACCACAAAAATAAATCTCTGAATGATTCAAGGACTCAAGCCAGCAGTAACTTTACATTATCCACATGAAATATAGCATTCAAAAGAAACCAAGCACATGAAGCTCATCTAAAGAAATAAATTGAAGCATCAGGTCACGAACATAGATGGCATACTCGCCAAGTTTTTGGGCTCTGCAGGTTTTTCCCACATTTACTCACCCCAGAAACTAGCCAAGTTCTTGGAAACAAATTGCCGAGAACTTGCTGTGGGGTAAACTTTGGCGAGTCTGGTTAAAAAACGCAGTCACAGTTGTCTTCCATCATTTAAAGCAAAAACAATGGCCCCCAAATCATTTCATTTGACATTTGTTCACTTCTAAGTTTCTGAGAGGGGGAAAAATCCTCTTCCAGACCCTTGCTAGCTGATTTCCATCAATTTGAAGCGGATTTGAGGTGGTTTTTGAAGAAAAATTAGATTCCCACATAGGTTCTTGATTTTCTTTCTATACTTTTTTAAAAAAATTCTTTAATTTTTGCTGCATCTAGATGAATAGGAAATCATTACTAACTAGTTAAAAAATAAGTTATTGGAACAAGATTTAACACTATCTTGGACAAGTTTCCTTGAATTTTCACTAATTTACTGAAGAACCTCTAGTTTAAAAAAACGCCAAACCTTAGTAAGTTTTTAATTTTTTTAACTTTGAATTATGCCTTAAAATATTGAAACTCATTTAGATAGTTTCCTTGACTCTTTAATTAAAATAATATTTTTTTCTTTTCACTTTGTACATGTAGGTTAATAGTTAACCGTTAATTCAAATGGCAGCTTAAGGGAATGACTGGCCACTAGAACCATGATAGGCACCTATCCTAAATGTGCTATAGATAGGACTTGGAAGTACGCCTATGAAGGACCAAACTCTGAAACAATGATTTCCTTTAAATATGAAAAAGAAAATCATGGAGGCATAAACTGCCTCAAATAACACCTTATAGACATTGACAAGAATGATGCTAGGAGATGTAATAAAACCATTGAAAAAATAAAAAGAGACATTAAAGTTGTTAAGATATGGTAGCATCGGTCAAAATTCAAGGATAACCTTGGAAACTATATGCATATGTGTGTGTGCCTATATGTATACCAATTCACCATGTGAACTTTTATTCATACATAAACACACATATACATAGACATAAACATTATTCTTTCCATTAACGAAATCATCCTTGTAATTAACCGTTTTGTCCATATCATAAACATTCACTCTTGAATCAAGCATTGTAACCTTCGTCAAATCGATCATGCATTGGATCAAGTTTATGACCTTTGCATTATTCAAACTAGTGATTATATTTGTTTTTCTAAACACCCAATTAAGATTGGTGATCATATTTGTTTGTTAATACAAAACTCGATTAAGGATAGAGACCTTTGGAGATTACCAATATTTATTATGATGTTTCTTCAGGGAATAGACATGTTCGCCTTTGTTATGGCTGTTGATAAGGGTATTTATATGAACCAATACAAGAGATAAGAATTGTCGTCGGCATACACTATGTAGCCGACGGGTTCATGTTGTCAGTAAAGATTTTGTAGCCGACGGGTTCATGTTGTCAGTAAAGATTTTGTAGCCGACGGTTAGATTAGAATTGTCATGTAGCCGACGAACCCCTTCGGAAAAGTTCGGTGGGAAGTATTTATACCTCGTCTTGGGATCATTGTAAAGCATATGATCTTATGCTCCGTATGTAATCTCTTGGCATATGCAAATGATAAACGAAGTACTTCTGTTGCTGTTCTTGTTCATTGTCTCTGTGCATTAATCAATTAATCTATGCGGTAAACATTTGGTGTCGTTGCCTGATGGACCTGGAACAAAGGCTGGAATGAAGATTGATGCTAAATCAGTTAAACAAAAATAAGAATAAGATGAAGGACAAAGATGAAATCCACACAGATCAAGGAAAGTTAATTTTGGCGCAGCAGGTTGAATGCAGACGGAGGTTTAAGAAGATTGCCGACAAATATCGAAGCACTGAGGAATTGTTGGAGACTCGACAACAGGTGGAATTGGTGGAAGAAGCAAGGGAGGAATTTTGAACCTGTATTCGCCGAGGGAAGAGAATCCAGACAGAAGGGAATTAACTCGCACGGCTCGGAGTGCCAAGAAAGCACGAGCGTGGAGTGAACTCTTCGTCTGCGATACACTTTCGGAATGAGAAGATCCTTCTTCACCAGAGAACACAGCTGTTGGAGATGAGACAATTGTCGGAGAGAGTGCCGGTGTGGAAGTGCAGATCGCTAGTGTGGGAGTGCAAACCGCCGATGTGGGAGTGCAGATCGTCGATGTGGGAGTGCAAAGCCACGATGTGGGAGTGCAAAGAGCCGGTGTGGGAGTACAAAGCGCTGGTGTGGGATTGAACATTACCAGTGTTGCAGGACCGAACAATGCATGTGCACAAAATCCAGTAGTGATGGCAGGACCCAAGGAGAAGCTGCCGAAGTTTGATGGTGATGGAACGACGAATCCAATCCGACACCATAAAACATGCGAAATGATTTGGAGGGCGAATGGCATAATAGATACAGACGAATGGGTCCAACAGTTTTCAGCAACCCTACGGGGTGTTGCAATTGATTGGTTTGCCGATGTAGATCCCCAGAAGTTAACCACTTGGGACAACCTTAAAAAGGAGTTCACCACATAATTTCAACTGCTCCGCGACGACAATGAGATCGTAGCCAAAATATACAACACAAAACAAGGGATAAATGAAAAAGTTCGAGTCTATGCCAAGAAATTAAAAGATTTGATAAATAAAATGGAAAATAAGCCAACCGACAGATTGCAAAAAAGATGGTTCATTTAGGGTCTATGACTGAAGTTGCAAAGGAAGATGAAGATTGCGTTGCTGTCATCATACACTAAAGCATACAATTGGGAGATGAACTTGGAAAGTGAGTAGAAAACAAAGAAGAAGAGTAGCTCCTCCAAGTCAAATGACGATGAGTCTTCGGAAGAAGAGAGCAGTGATGAGGAAAATAATAGCAAAAAGGTTCGAGCTCTCCAGAAGGACATGATCAGGATGATGAAGGAATTTAAGAACATGTAGAAAGAAACAAAGGGAAGCGAGCTATGATGCACGGAATGTAAGGCAAAAGGTCACACAAAGGGCTCCTATCCAAAGAACCAGTTCTGTGAGATCTGCCAAATCATGGGACATTACATAAAAGAATGTCCCTTCAATATGAAAACCAAAGGACTTCAACAAGTGCTCCTGACATAGGCAACTTCCACATCAGGAGGGAACAAAAACACAAACATTGATGGTGCCACTTCGGGTGGGTACAGAAATAATAACAAAGGGCAAAACAACAACAATGCAAACAATAACAATAACAATGGCAGCCGAAAGTCGAATTCAGTACGATGCAAACGGTCGATCGATGGTTCAATGTCGAGCATGTAATTTGTGGGGCCACTTTTCCCGAGATTGTACAATGGCAAACACACTAAAATTATTATGCAGATGGTGCGAACTTGGCGATCATCAAGATGCCAAGTGCTCGAAGTCTGGAGTGAATCTAATCACCGTCAGGACGGACGAAGAGGAGGTGATGGCAATCACACGGAAACAAGCAAAACTATACCTCGACCTGGCGGAAGAAAAGAAAAAGCTGGAGGAAGTACGAAAGAAAATTGAGAAAGTGACATAGGCAAAGACTACACACTTGAGGGACACCACAAGTACCTCGACAAGGAACTGCGTGGAATAGAACATTGTACGACAGTTATTACAAATTGAGGTAACCGTCAAAATAGGTGATATGTTGCTCACAATGCCCCAGCTCCGATTGACACTCACAAATATCGTGCCAACTGCCAAGTTACCAGGAGAACCAGGAAGAGGGAAGGAAATTGCCACCGACAGAGAAGACCCAATGCTACTAGCCGTGACATTCGGACAACATCTAATGATCATCAAGATGGGGATTCTCGGAAGTGTGCTGACGGACATAATTGTTGACGGAGGATTCGGTGTGAATGTCTTACTTGAGGATACTCGGAAGAGGTTGGGACAGTCGACGTTGTGGACACCTACATTCCAATTATTGACAGCGAACCAACACGGCATTAAACCTCTCAGTGTCTTGATGGCACAACCGGTGACAATTGGCACACAGTCGTTCTTGCTTGACTTTGTTGTGATCCCGTTGAAGAGAAAAGGGTACGACGCCATTCTGAGCCACGGATGGCTTATTCAAGCCACAGTCAAACATGACTGGAAGAGAAACACTTTATCACTTGAAAGCAAAGGGAAGAAACTCGTCGTTGATTTGCACACTCAGATGGTGGGAGAAGAAGCTCTGTCATCAAATTTTGAAGAGGAAGATGAAGGGAGGGAGCGTATGGAACCAGATCAAGAGGGAGTCCTACGATTGGAAGGAGGATCAACAAACGGCGATTTGGATTCTGTCAACAGTCTTTACCACTAGCAAATAGAAGACTAAGAACTCTTTCCAAATTGTAATATGTTAAGGGTGGACGAAGGTGAGAAAGAAGAGGAAAATGAATGCCCGAAGAAATATAAAGAAGCTAAAGAAGGAAAGACAGTTATGGTTGAAGCTGAAGGGAAGAACAAACAGTACGAACCCAGAAAAAAGAAAGATCCCACCGTACGACTGTGTAGGAAGAAAAGGTTATGACGAACCACTGATATATTAGAAGGGTGCCGACAATAGGGAAAACACATCGTACAATTTGCACAGGAAACAAAGAGAACAAGCTTGATAAAAACTTCAGCAATACAGAGTGAAGGTTCTAAAATCAAGAATACAGTTATTGACGGCAAGGGATGACAACCGATGAAATTGCAGGCACAATGGACTACGAAGGTGACATAGAACAGATGCAAAGCGCGGCGTGATAAGCACTTGGAACTGAACATGTTTCAGCTGGGGCAGTTGGTGTTGAAGTATGACAGACGAAATAAACTAGGAAAGTTTAAGTTCAAGTGGGTTGGGCCATACCAGATCCGAGCGGTAGGTGACAATGGAGCAATAAAATTGTGGACCTTGGACGGACAAGAAGTGCCTCAGGCAATGAACGGATCAAAGCTGAAAATGTACCATGCAAGGAAGACTTTGTCATCGTCGCAAGATGGCGAGGTCGGGAGGCAAAATTGAGTTGTATTTTTCAGAAATTAAAAAAATAAAAATAAATAAAGAAAAGAGGGAAAAAAAAAAGTTGGAAAAAAGGAAGCCCGTCTGCGAACACCCTCACGAAATACTGCTCCGCAAGCAAGTTGTCCCGCGGATAGTGGTTGCCATGGGCGGGCCCGCGGACTATCTATCCTCCCACGGTTTGCCTTTGCTTCCCGCGAATTATCTATCCTCTCGCGGGCTAAGGTTCTCCTGCGTCCTGTCTTTTCACTCTCCGCAGACGGGTGGCTGGTAACGGGTTTTATGTCTATGGACTTCTTTCTCCCGCGGTCTTTTTATTGTCTTCCACGATTTTCAGCCCCCGTGGTTGTATTTTGTTCCTCCGTGGAGCTATTTTTCTACCCCACGGACGAAGAAAGTTCGTTGATGAGTTGGAGAGCAGTCACTGGTAGTCTTCTTGCCGTGCCTTCAAACCTTTTCTTTCCATAGCTAAGCACTATTTTTCAGCGAATGATATTATGTTCCCGCGGGTTGATTCAAGGATGAAATTTTAAAAAAAAGAAAAAGTCGACAAATCAAAAATGTTCAGAATGCATAATGGATGATGCCAAAGGGAAGGGAAAACATCAGCGGTTGCCAAAAAGAGTGTGGGATTAGAAGAAATCACAAAAATAGTGTGTTCCATGCATTTTTGTTTGGGTTTCGAAGTGCTAATTTTTGTGCTGCCCCTCGCTGCCCCCTAGACCCCTAGTCGCTGCGGTTATCAGTTGTGGGAAGTGTGACCAATTGATGAGACCTGGAGTTGCTACAAGCATGGAGTGTCTATGTACCAGAGGCACTTGGAGTAGGTGTTGGACATGAGGCTGTCTTGGTGGATGTATAGAGAGCTCAAGAGGAGTTGATCATCTAGTTGAAGGCAATACAGTGACACTTGGCTCAGTGTACCCAGAGTTGGCAGCACAGGTGGCTATCAAGGTCAGCTTGACTAAGGAGACAGTATTGTGTTTGCAACATGGTTTGGAGACCAGTTTGGTGCAGACACCGGACGAATGTGAAAGTGACGTGACAAAAACAGATCTATCTTGTTGTAGTTAGTCAATTAATGTATTTTGTTTGTTAATTTGTCTTGGATATTTTGTAATTGTCGTCCAGAGACGACTTTTCTTTTGGGGGGGATGATGTCGTCGGTAGAAACTATGTAGGCGACGAGCTCATGTTGTCGGTAAAGATTTTGTAGTCGACGGGTAGATTAGAATTGTCATGTAGCCGATGGACCCCTTCGAGAAGATTCGGCGGGAAGTATTTATAACTTGTCTGGGATCATTGTAAAGCATCTGGTCTTATGCTCCATATGTAATCTCTTGGCATATGCAAATGATAAACGAAGTACTGCTGTTGCTGTTCTTGTTCATTGTCTGTGTGCATTAATCAATTAATCTATGCTGTAAACAAGAGTCATTAAAAGACCCAAATAATTCTATCACAGCAAATCGAACTTCAGATAGTACCACTAATAAATCATTAGGACTTATCTCTCAAATCTGAATATTTATTTGGTGCATATACATTTTGAATTATTATAACCTACAAACAGCATTAGAAATTAAACTTGAGAAATCAGATTACTCATATTGCATTTACATTAATTTCCTCAAGATGGAAACAGTAATCAGATCTGAGGACCACCTTGAAGGAGTGAACAACTTCACACCATGGAAGTCAAGAATGATGATGCTATTGAAAGAGAAAAAATTAGAATCCAATGTACAAGGCAAAAAGTCTAAACCTGAAAATGAACCGGAAAATTCCCATTGAATTGAGAGTAACAAAAAAGCCTTGAAATTGATAGTGGGTTCTATTAGAGACCACAATGTACCTATACTAGCCAAACAAACAACTCCACAGCTCATGTTCAAATCTCTAGAGACCACATTTGACATACACGATACTGGCAGAACCTTTGCACTCAAAACATAGATGAATCACATATGCATGAACAAAGGAGAATCTGTGAATGCTTTCTTCATGAGAATAATAAATTTGAGGGATATTGTCAACCATTGGGTATGAAATGGATAGAAAAGAATTATCCCTAATAGAGGTGGGCTACCAAACTCACAGGAATCATTCAAACTCCCAAAGTTAGACCGTCTATGATCTAAGTGCCTACAAGAAAAAGCTAGACAGCTAGCAAAAGGAAACAAACAAAAATTCATAAATGAAGATATTGATGTTCTAAATACCAATCATTATAAGAAAGGAAAAAAAAGCTCCAAAAGGAAGAAAAATTATAATGGAAAAGGTTCATTCGGACAAAGAAAAGATGCTTCCCAAGATCCATGTTTCAGATGTGGTCAATATGCTCACTGTGCTGCCAAATGCCCTGCCTGAATTATCCTATGTTGAAGTTAGAAAAACAAATACGGAAGAGAATTCTAAGAAGTTCTTGTTCTATTCAGCAATATCAAATCATGAATCAAAAAAACTAAATACTTGGGTGATTGATAGTGAGTCATCTAGACATATCACCGAATTCCAAGAACATCTAGATACTATTGTGTAAGAGATAACTATCAGAGACAATTCTACACATCCTATAAGAGGAGTGGGAACCTGTAACATCAAATTAGGATTAGGCATCACTATCCATCTTCAAGATGTTCTATTTGTACGTGGAATCGAAAGAAATCTAGTATTAATAGTTTCACTAGAAGATAATGGGTAATGAGAAAGTTCTGGCATGGCCAAAGAACACTACATTTAAGAAAGCAAAAACTATAGGTGAAAGATGATGATACCTATACAAACTCTGCACTGAGACCAAACAAACAGTCATTCATTTAACTTATGATTGCAATGAGATTAGGAATAGAAGATTAGGGCATAATACATATACACTTTTGTGCCCTAACATCCATGGGAAAATTAGTAAATGACTTGCCCAAGCTAAACCCTACCCATAATGGGATGTGTAAAAGATGTACTTTAGGGAAAAACACTAAGGGATCATTTCAAAATAGTTTGAGAAAAACCAAAAATGTATTGGAAATGGTCCACTCAAACTTATGTTGACCCATGTTTACGCAGATTGATTTTCCAAGAAGAGATTCAATGGAGCCTTTTACTTCATTAGGTTTCATTTGCATTTTCTCTTGAAATTCTAAGATTTCTACATTCTTAAAATGTTGAAATTTCACCTTCGTTTTCCATCTTGTCACTAATTTTTCCACTCCAAATATGATTTTCTTCTCATAAACTTTACCCATATTCTTTTCTATGGTGTCAATTTTTAGCTACAATCTCCTTTCCTTTTTAATTATTATTGTGCATATCATACATCTGTATTCTATCAGAGGTTCACCTTCTTTTGGATTGTGTATAGGTTCAATGAATAGATGCTTTGAGGCCCATTCTATTTAAAAATTCCTGATCAATATATGTCAATTCCAATCTTTTTTGGATTTTGCATCAATTTTTGCACTGTATTTCCTTTTTCCCTTTCCTCTTCATGCACCATCACCATCTTTGGAATTCTCATTCAAGTCTATTATATTATTCTAGCTACTTTGGGTATTGACCTAAAGATCTTCGCTACTCCAGGTATTTATCTAAATATCTTCTTCAAGTTCATCATGATTGGAGATATCACGTTTGCCAACTTATTCAATATGTGCCAGTGGGACTAGCAATAGTAGTGGTTGAGAATCTTGTAAATGTGCTTGTGATGTTGTAGCTTCCTAGTGTTGGCCACTAAAATATAATGACAAGGTTCTGCAAGTGCATTTGGTTAGTCCACCACATGTAGGACTCTTAACCTTGTTCATGTTCGACATCTCCCAAGAAATATAAGCTACCATAAAATTCAAGTTATTCAAAAAGTGACAGTTGAATATAGTCTATTACATATATTTATCTACATAGTATTCGTTGGTTGTACGACCTACACTATATAATATAGATGTCCTAGGCCTTCCTGATTAATAATTGACCACTAATAGTCTAGCTTGTACTACTAAATAAGAACAAACTAAAATTACAGAGAACAGACAAATACGGGTCTGAGTTACTCACCTTTGCCTAAATTGCAGTTGTCACACTTGCAACTCGCCTGGCAATGATCTCGTCAGTTTAGGAAATTGATACTTTGCTATTGATTGGATTGAGACAACCTACTGATCTATGAATGTATTTATACCACTCTTTTTTGGCAAATTCTACAGGAATATTATAGTATACACAATATTTGGCGAAGCTGCATAATAAAAACACGTCTTATGGAATTTCCAAAGCGAATATGGTTCATCCATTATATGGCCATGCATAATATAGTTGGCAAAATTGAATTAGTGTGTGACACACGTCCACATATTTGTGGGGCGAATGTCGTTCCTCTCTTAAAACATTTTTTAAAACCAAGGGCGAATTGAGGTCGTCCAAAAAGTTCCACTTCGGAAATCATAAGACAATGTGTTTAATTTTTCATGTGCAAAAAATATTTCTAAGTGGCTATTTCATTTCTAAAGGAGATCTGATGGCATAAATTTTGTGGAGATGGGCCCGAGGTCATGACCCATTTTTGGTAAACTTGGGGCGACTCGCCATACACGTGGAAAAAATTTGCCAAACCAACATTGGTCGATGAATGAAATTTGCCAACTGGCAAATATTCACCACTAAAGTTAACCCTACATACAAGACATTATGGCAGCACTATTACATCTGCAATGATCCTTAGAAACTTAACACAGGCTGCAAATAGTAACTCGGAACTTGTCCCACCCGACATGCCATGGTAGGATCCTAGTATTTGGTGGTTGCAAATAATATCATCCACCTTATCTCGTTGATAATAAGATGGTGTACCAAGAGGTCCTTCAATCTCCACAGATAGGTTACTTTTACGAATAGTGCGTGTCATGTAAATAATACAGGTCTACAATTATCAATAATCCTTTCTCTATTTCTGTTTGAAATGTAACTTCTCTTACATTTGCAGTTTCACTCTGATACCATGTTAGTTTTCATGGATTGTTATAGATGTATTTGCACTGCCATGCTTCGTATGTACTTTCCAAGGGCAGCGATCTCCCTCTTTATATTGAGGCTGAGACATAAAGAGACTTGTCCCTTCAAGGGACATGTCTATTCATTTTCATTAATTGATATAATAATTGATTGGTTAACTACACACATATTTATGACATATAACTTCAGTTTAGTCTCATGAGTTTATCCAACTGAAGCTACCAAACATCAACAAAGAAGTGGTGGTCCTTGAGCACCTATAGCTAGTTACAAGTAGAAGTAAATGTACATAACAAGTTGATATTTAAATACTACTATATCCAGATTATCATGAAAAGAATAAGATGATTTCCTTCAAAGAAACTTTGAGATATAAGATCCAAGATAAATGATCTTTCCATCTCCAAAGAGAGATAACATGGGGATGATACAAGGATAAATACCATCATCAAGAAAACATGATTATCATATCCAAGTCATGACGAACATCCGTGAAGTCTTTGCGACTATTACATTAGGTGTAATTGTTTAGTTTTATAATATACTCATATTTGTTTTTGCGGTTATACAACTTAATATGTTACAACCAGGTCTTTGTTTGGCATTTGCCTATTTAAGATATTGTTTGATTCAGTAAGACATCAAAGCATTTACCTTTATCTTTTACATATGGTATCAAAGCTTTCTGGAGTATATTGATGATCAACGACTTGTGATACTTTTAGTTAGAATGTTTTGGAGCATAATTGAGGTAATGGATCAATGTTTCAAGTGTAGCAATAGTAAACAATTTGGTTGCCATGCACATGCTATTGCTCGATTGTGTTTGAAGCTACTAGTATTATAATTACCATATTGTTTTCCTGTAAGAAGCCATATCAACAATGGCCTCAGAAGATCTTTGGTTATGTCATAAGTAGAAATCAGGAAAACAACTGTGTACCGATAGTAAACAAACTGTTTGACAAAATGATAAAATGATAGAAGACAGGAAACCTTTTGGCTATGGGAAAAATTTGGTGGCTGAAGGGACAGGTTATTACAAGGCTCTAGGATGTGTATATTGTATCCCCATATGGAACCTTCAAACATAAGCCTCCTCTATGTAGTATTGCATACGCCTTTATAATATTAATGCACTTTAACAAGAAAGTTATGAGGGTGCTGAAGGATGCAAAGCCTAATCTACAGAGTAATCAAGAATGAGGTCACAGACCTCTGAGAAAAAGAGAAACAGTATCTCTGATGACAATGCTTTCAAAGTTTCAAACACAATACCTAACTAGTCTGGTCTGTATATATAGGATGGCTGGCCAAATGACATGTGCTAACTTATTTATCACTGTTTATGCCTTATGGACAGGTATCCATATTATAATGTTAAAGATTAATAAAATTATAAGAATGTTTGATGATGGAAATATATGAAATTATTCACGCCTAAGCATTGTATAAAAACTTACACAAAAAGTGAAAGTGGCTACAAAGAGTTCTTACGACAGGAAAAATATAGAGGAGTGGAAATGCATGCATTTCCAATCCATATTGCATAAATTGAAATTTAGAAGAAACATGGGATCTGAAAGCAACTAATTTACACAAAAAGCATCAGTTGGCAAACAAGTTATTAGAATGTCCTTCTGTAGCTCAAACTTATTCTTACAATTCTAAATAAGAACATAGAATGCATCAATACATGCATTTTTTATCAATAATGAATTATTTCAAGTTTAGAGGAAAAAAGGGAACCCAAAAAAAATCTACCCAAGGTGCAATATAGAATGGATCACCGAGCAGTATCAATTGATGAATCAGTTGTGCTCTAGTTAGCCTGAAAGATGTTAATTTTAAGCACCATATCTTAATCAAACTGCAATCAATTGTCATTAATTTACAATTCAAACCTTCACAAATACATTTGTGTATATCAAAAATCTTAGGCACAATTACCTAAAAAGATTCCACTTAAACCCAAACCTCATAGTAAGTGAACTTACTAAAGTGGATCCGATTACAAACCTGATGTCTGAAAATAAGATATGCAAACCCAAAGTAGAAGACAATGAAAAGGAGAAGTATTGGTGTAATCACTGCATACACAAGTCCCAACAAAAAATATAACTGCAACGTAGGAAGTGCCTCAGCAAAGCCCACACTGCCTGGGTCCATAGCTTTTTCCCTGTCCTTTTCAGTTTTCACCAGAAGCATGTTCTTTATATGAAAGATGATTAAAGGCTTTAATCGTAGAACCTCTCCAGCGATTCCAGCCCATCCATCAACCATGATATATGTGATAAAAAAAGTCGCTTTCATAGGTATTGTTTCTCCTATTATTTTGGGAATCCTGCAAATCACAAGCCTTATTAATTGTTTAAAAAAAACTTCAAACATACAAAGACATATAATAGAACTACATGTTTGAACCTTCCATACATTGCAAGAGGGATCCCAAAATAGATTCTATTCTGCTGTATAATCAACATTTTATTGTCCCACTGAAGATGGGTCTTCCAAAACAAAACTATAGTCAATATGAAAATGAGCAAGTAGGAAAAAATTTCCCCAAATCTTTAAACGTCATATGTCCATGTTCCAAAAGATTTAGACCAAATGCAAAAGGATGAAATAGATAAAAAGAACATTATGGTTCCCCACTACTAAGCCAATTAAGAGCAGTTTAGTTTCTAGGTACTAAAAACGCAAGATTCTTAGGCCTGATATAAACAGCCTTCTGTCGAAAATTAGCTGTCAGCTGAAAATAACAAAAGCAAAGCAGGATCTAAATTCACCGGAACATTAATTTAAATAAATCCCTAACAAAATATATCCTTCAACCAATTCCAAAAAAAGTACATAAGCTGTTTAGCAGTTGTATGATCTTTTGGGGTTAAACATAATAGTTTTTCTTAAATTAGAAAATCAAAACCAGAAGTGCAATTACTGCATTACAATAGTTTGACAGCTAGAATTAACATTTAAAAGATTGTAACTGTAGCCTTTTGTATGATTTTACATCTTGCCTAGCCATTCTGTCATTCTCTATGCCTGCTGATAAAATTGTCATTATCCCAAGGCTTCAAGTTTGGCAAAAGCTGAGGCACTCCTGGTCAAGATGAAAGACACCAATACATGGTATTTTCTTTAAGCACTTCCAATGCAATATCAACAAGCTCAATCATCCATATTTATTACAAACATAAGTCTGTGAAACCCACATGTCAATTAGGAATTAGAAATCACAACTGGTTATACCATATTGTTAAATTATTTGTCCCTTATCTAGTCTAATATATCTTTCCTATGTCTATAAAAGAAATCACAAGAACCATTAGTTCACTTCTATAATAATCTAATGGATCTCCATGTCTATATTTGAAATAAAAGCATTCATAGCTCTCTGAAGCTAGTTCCAAAGCTCCTATATTATAATAATCACATTAGTATGCTGTGATTGACTATATCCTTGCTAACCACATGTACTTAAAGATAGTGCAACTCCTACAATTATTGCATGATGTATCTTACAACCAAGATGACAAGATCTTGTCAAAACGGGAGTTTAAAGCTCAACTAATGAAAGTAGAAGAGAATAAGTCATTAAAGGGCATTGTCAAAATATTTATGTTACAAGTTACAACACTGGTCTTCCATATCTCAGAAACATGTCTAGAAGCAGTGTCAAATTATTTATCTGCCATCATTAGTCTTTCATATCTGAGATACATGTCTAGAACCTACATTACTGGGTTCACACCCTGGACCCTTGAATTGGGTCCGTGTGCAAACTAGATTCAGGTTTGTAACATAGTTCATGTCGGGTCATCACAAGGTTCACCGTTTGAACCTATGGGTCCATGTGGGTCCGAAGCATCGTAGACCCTGCATGGACTGCCTAGGAACCGCGTCTATAAAGTTTGAGGTGAGGTGATTGTATACGAAAGGGTTGGATTGTGGAGTTGCAAAAATTTCCAAAGACCATACTTAAGTGTTTAAGGTATGCATTTCTACAATATTCTTTAGTTTTTAGATAGATTCTTTCGAGTTTTTGAAAAGTTTTGAATTTGTTTCAAGTTTTTGTAGAAGTTTTGACCTTTTTTTTTCCCATTTTCGTTATAAATATTATGAAAGTAGAAGATAATAATTCATTAAAGGACATTGTAAAAATATTTATATTACCAGTTACAACGCTGGTCTTCCATATCTAAGAAACATGTCTAGAAGCAGTGTCAAATTATTCATGTGCCATCATTAGTCTTTCATATCCGAGATACATGTCTAGAAGCTACGTTACTGGGTTCACAACCTAGACTCTTGAACTGGTTTCGTGCGCAAACCAAATTTAGGTTTGTAACACAGTTCATGTCGAGCCATCGCAAGGTTCACCATTTGGACCTATGGGTCCATGTGGGTCCAAACCACCATAGACCCTATGCGGGATTGGGAGTACCTAGCGCATACCTAAGAGGACCCTATGTGGATTGCCTGGGACCCGCGACTATAAAGTTTGAGGTGAGGTGATTATATACGAACGGGTCAGAGTGTGGAGTTGCAAAAATCTTCCAAAGGCCAGATTCAAGTGTTTAAGATATGCATTTCTACCATATTCTTTAGCTTTTTGATAGAATCTTTCGAGTTTTTGAAACGTTTTGAATTTTTTCAAGTTTTTGTAGAAGCGTTGACCTTTTTTTCCCATTTTCATTATAAATTGTAACAAAGAGTAGTCAAAGCTCAGTGCATGGGTCTCAAAAATTTAATATTGATATAGGGTCTCCTATATGGAAATACACTATGAGAATTTCTCAATGTCCTAGAGGTGGGGGTATTTTTTGCAACTCAGAATATAGCTCCTACTACCAAGTAAAACTTCATTTATGGGCCTTGGAGGTAAAGAGATTAATATGTGTGAGGGTCCACTAAGGAGAGGTAAGAAGGGGCTGCTACTAGGACAAATAGAAACATTTATTAAAAAAAAGATGCAAATAATTTAGTTGCAAAAGGAAAACAAAGTATTAGTTCCGGGAATAAAAACCAACACCACTACCTCCCACTTAGTAGTCAAAGCTTAGTGCGTGAGTCTCAAAAATTTCAAATTGATAAAGGGTCTCCTCTATGGAAATACACTACAAGAATTGCTCAATGTCCTCGAGGTAGGGGGTTTTTGTATGGAAATGTAATTTTTGCAACTTAGAATATAGAAGCTCCTACTATCAAGTAAAATTCATTGTATGGGCCCTAGGGGTAAAGGGCTTAATCTGTGTGAGGGTCCAACAAGGGGAAAGAAGGGGCTGCCACCTGGAAAAATAAAAACATTCTAAAGAAAAATAAGATGCAAATAAAGTAGTTGCAAAAGGAAAATAAAGTGGCTATAGTTCTAGGAAAAAATCCAACACCACCACCACCCACTCAGAAATCAAAGCTCGGTGTGTGGGTCTCAAAATTTAACGTTGATTAAGGGTCTCTTATATGGAAATACACTACAAATATTTCTCATTGCCTTGGAGGTGGGAAATTGTATGGAGATGTAATTTCTGCAACTTAGAATATAGAAGCTCCTACTATTGAGTTAAACTTCCTTGTATGGACCCTAGGAGTTAAGGACTTAATATGTGTCAAGGGTCCACCAAGGGGTAAATAAGGGGGCTGCCACCTGGATAAATAACAACATTAATTAAAGAAAAATAAGATGCAAATATAGTAGTTGCAAAAGGAAAACAAAGTGGCTATAGTTACGGGGAAAAATCCAACACCACCACCACCACCCGCTCAAAAGTCAAAGCTCAGCATGTGGCTCTCAAAAATTTAAAATTGATCAAGTGTCCCCTCTGTGGAAATCCGCAAAAAGCATTTCTCAATGTCCTAGAGGTGGAGAATTTGTATGGAAATGTAATTTCTGCAACTCAGAATATAGAAGCTCATACTACCCACTAAAACTTTATCTTATGGGCCCTATAGGGTAAAGGGATTAATATTTGCGAGTGTCCACTAGGGGATGGTAAGAAGGGACTTCCACCTGGACAAATAACAACATTTAATAAAGCAAAAAGAAGATACAAATAAAATAGTTGCAAAAGAAAAACAAATTGGTTATAGTTCTGAGAAAAATAACCACCACCACCACCACACACTCAACCAACCTCTAGACATCCCTTCTTGCCTATGCCTTCTAGGGAGGATGAAGATGTAGATGAACCAAAAGTCACCACATGCAAGAGAGGCCCACTAGATCAAGCATTTAAAAATGAGGCAAGAGATATTGTTGATGAAAAAAATGCACGTTACCTCTAGGCGAATGGTCTTCCATTCAACTTAGTGAGGTCACCCTATTAGAGGGAGATGGTGACAACAATAAATAATGCACCTTTTGGTTACCAAGGTCCTAAATCTGAAAAGTTGTGCACCACTTTATTACATTAAGAGAGAAAAAATGTATAGGCCCAATTAAAACAATTAGAGATTCTTGGGTTCAAATAAGTGTATCTATTATCTTTGATGGATGGGAAGATTGCAAAAATCATCCCTTGATCAATGTTATTGTTGTGTCACTCAAGGGGACAATGTTTTTGACGGTGGGTTGACTATGAGGGGGGTGTAAAAGATGCTGAGTTTATTTCCTGGACTCTCATCGATTCCATAGAGGCAGTGGGTAGGGATAATGCTGTCCATGTAAATACTAATTATAGATAATGCAAAAGTTTGCAAGGCTGCAGATGCTTCAATAGAGGCTAGATTTGATCACATCTTTTGGACACCATGAACCATACATTCATTTAATTTGTACACAGTTGGCACCCAACTAGAATGGGTGAAACAAATATATGAATGAGGGCGAGGAGATTCGGATGTTTATAACAAATCACCATGTCACAAGCAATTTTTAAAATTTTCTCCAAATTTGTACTGTTGAAGGTAAATTTAAAAATTGAATTATTTTAACATTATCAAATTGTCAATATCCATTTGTTAAGAGATTTTTGTGTCTAGATTCGATTGTGTGTATATTTTTTGCATCAACATTTCAATGATCCATCATTAGGACGAGAGTATTAGAATAATCTTTATGTTTCTTTTTAATGCTCACTATTGTATCTTATTGTATCTCTGTAAATATTAGAATGTTTCTAATATTTAGGTGTAGTCTAGAATAGAATGTTTCTATTCTACTGGACTCTCCTCTTTGTATATATAGATCATTTGATCTCTGATTAATAAGTCAAGTATTCTGCCATTTACATTTGTAACATGGTATCAAAGCAAATATTTCAAAAAATTTCGAAAAATTATTTTTTAAGATTTTTCGAAATTATTTCTGGTCTTTCACAAACAACCCGGCTAGAGTTTCTATTCGGACATCCAATCACAGCTAAGGTTTCTGTTTGGCATCCAATTTTGAAGATCGTGGGTTTGTGTTGGCGTATGGTTTTTAATTTGAAAAAACACAATTTTCCTTTGAAAAATCAAGGCCAAAGTGGAAATTCGCAGCCTGAAAAAATGGCGTTTTAATAGTATTTGGCATCCATTATTCTAGTTTTTGGGCGTCCATTTTTTTGGTGTTTGGCGTCTCACATGCAATCTATATCCCAGCAAGCTCACGTGTAGTCTACAGGGCTTGAAATCGTGAGTTTTTTGGGCATTTTTTACTGCTGTTTTTTGCAGACAAGATTTGGCATTTTCGCGCCCCTACAACAGCGAAATAAGGTTTTTTTTTTGGCTCACACTCCCTCTTACACAATCATCTCTAGTTGAAGGACACTTTTTGGAACAAAAACCGACCATTTTTATCAACAATCTGCCATTTTTCCTGTAAACTTTGACCTTCCAAGTTTTGCTCAAAACCCTAATTTTTTGGGGTTGGAAATTTTTTTGTTTGCAAATTTTTGGTGGGTTTTTCGAGATCTCAAATGGGCTGTCGTTAGATTTTTCTAGGTGCCTCGATTTTTGAGCCAACGGATCTAGATTCTAACAACATATTATTTTTGAGTTTTTCAAGCTCTCTTTTGGGTACTCCGATTTTTCTAGGTCTTTCATTCTCTCACCTCGAAGTTTGTGCCATTTGAGATATTCACATATTATGAGTGTTTACCGTACAGGGCAAAAGCTTAACACGTGTAACACGATTCAATGCAAAACAAATACTTTATTTATATATGCACTTGCTGATTACAAGTTGAATACAATGACTACAAGGATCACAATGATTCCAAAGTCCATCTCGAACATGTACATATACCTTTCCAAAGGGGTGACTCAAGCGTCACACGCCCGTTCGGATACTACTCTACCCGTCGGCTACACTATACATTTTACCGACAACATCATCCCCCCCAAAAGAAAAAGTCGTCTCCGGACGACAATTACAAAATATTTGAGACAAATTAACAACAAAATACATTAACTGACTAACTACAACAATATAGATCTGTTTCTGTCACATCACTTTCACAAAACGGGCATGTGACGCTTGAGTCACCCTTTCAAAAAGGTATATGTACATGTCCGAGATGGACTTTGGAATCATCGTTGTAATCATTGTGATCCTTGTAGTCATTGTATTCAGATTGTAATCAACAAGTGCATATATGAATAAAGTATATGTTCTATGTTGAATCGTGTTACATGTGTTAAGCTTTTACCCAATACGGTAAACATTTGGTGCCGTTGCTCAACGGACCTAGAACGAAGGAATGATATGAAGATTAATGCTGAATTTGCTTAACAAGGATAGGAACAAGGTGAAAGATAAGGATGAACTATGCACAACACACGAAGTTTTAATTCTAGCACAGCAGGTAGAGCGCAAGCAGAGACTTCAGCAGATTGCCAAGGGATACCAAAGGGGTGAAGGGGCACAAACAGAGGGGTGCACTCACCTAGTAGGCTGAAGAGTGTCGAGAAATTGCTGGAGGAGATTTGACAATGCTTAAATTTGGTGGAGGAAACAAGGGAAGAGTTCGTTAACCTATATACACCAAGGGGAAAGTGTCCGAACGGAAGGGAAGCAACTCGCATGGCTCGGAGTGCCAAGGGAGCATGAGTGTGGAGTGATCTCTTCGTTCCTGATACACCGGACGAACGGATATAGGCGGAGAATAGAACATCACTTGAAGACTTTTCACCAAACAATGCGGTTGTTGGAAACAAGACTATTATACAGAACAGCGCGAGAGCTCAGAACAATGCGGGAGCTCAGAAAGGAAAGTAACGATGGTAGGTCCTAAAGAAAAGTTGCCCAAGTTTCATGGTGATGGTTCAGTAGACCCTATCCGACATTGTAAAACGTGTGAAACCATATGGACGACGAATGGTGTGACGCATAAGGATGACTGGGTGAGACAATTTCCAGTGACCCTGCAGGGTGTGTCAATAGATTGGTTTTCCAACACCAGTCCTTAGAAACTCAATACATGGGAGAATGTTAAAAAAGAATTTACACTAGAATTCATATTGCTCCGAGATGATAATGAAATAGTGGCAGAGATATATAGTACTAAACAAGGAAAGAATGAAATAGTTTGGACTTATGCCAGACGATTGAAAAAACTGATTGGAAAGATGGAAAGTCAACCAGCAGATGGTTTGAAAAAACAGTGGTTTGTAGAGAGGCTACGGCTGGCTCTTAAAGAAGATGAAGATTGTACCATCGTTGTCGTGCACAGACACATATACTCGTGCCATGGATTTGAAAAGTGAACAAAAGATGAGTAAGAAGAAAAAGCGTAAATACTCTGATTCGGATGATTCATCCTCGAAAAGCAGCAGTAGCAATGAGGAGTCAAACAAGAAGGTGAAATCATTATAGAGAGACATGCTTCGGATGAAGGAATTCAAGAATATGAAAAAGAATTTGGACACAGTGAAGGGAGAACTATGGTGCACAGATTGCAAAGAGGATGCCCATACGAAGGGTTCATGCCCGAAGAAGCAATTTTGTGATATACGCTAAGTAGCGGGACATTCCCTGAAGGAGTGCATGTTTAACTTGAAAGCAAAAGGACACCAGCAGGTATTACTAACACAGGAAGCGTCTAATAACAGCAATAACATGAGCAATGATGCAACTTCAGGTGGATACCGAAATAATAATAAACGCGGAAGGGATGGAAACAATAATAACGACGGAGGTCAAAGTAGAATACAGTACGATGTGAGCGGACGGCCAATGAAGTGCCAGGCATGCAATCTTTGGGGTCACTTCGCTATGGACTGTCCTACAAAGGAGACGCTACAGCTACTGAGCAGATGGTGTGGTCCAGGGGACCATGAAGATTCAAAATGTCCAAAGCAAGCCGTAAATCTATTAAGTATTGAAACGTGTGATGAGAAAGTACTGGTGATCACACGAGAATAGGCGAGGAAAGCAAAATATCTGAATGTGGAAGAAGAGAAGGAGAGGTTACAAAAAGCCAGAATGGAGATAGAAAAGCAGATGAAAGCAGAGAAGTTACAAATGAAGGATTGCCGAAACATCAAAAAGAAACTTGGCGGAACAAAGTGTGTTGAAACAGATAATGCAAATGGAAGTGCCGATTAAACTGAATGACCTTCTTCTCACGATGCCACAGTTGCGTACGGCTATTATAAATATGATGTCGTCTCCGAGGGTGATAGAGGAAGCAAAGGATAGTAAGAAAACAATGGCGACAGCAACAAACTCGATGTTGTTGGTGCTTACGACAGGTAGACACCCGACAGTGGTGGAGATGGGCATTCTAGGTACAGTGCTGACGAATGCAATAGTAGATGGAGGATCGGGTGTGAACGTGTTGTCGAAAGATGTTTGGAAAAAACTTGGACAACCAACAGTATGGCCACCTACTTTCCAATTACTTACAGTAGATCAGCATGGGATAAAGCCGTTGGGAACTTTGATGGCACAGCCGGTAACAATTGGGACACAACCATTTTTATTAGATTTTGTGGTCATCCCACTGAAGAGAAGAGGGTATGACGCCATCCTGGGACGGGGGTGGCTAGTGCAGGCAAAGGTAAAACATGATTGGAAACAGAACACCCTATCCATGGAGAGAGGAGGAAGGAGATTCACAATTGATTTGCATACAAGAAGAAGCAATGTCGTTGGACTCAGAAGGCGAAGGCCAAAGTGACGACAAAGGGAAAAAGAGGATGGAACCAAATGAGGAAGGGGTGTTGAGATTAGAAAGAGGATCAACTGATGATGACCTAGATTCGATGAAAGGACTGCTACACTGGCAAATGGAAGATTATGAGGTCTTTCCGAGTTGCAACATGTTGAGTGTCGAGGAAGAAAAAGCAGGCAATGAGTTCCCGAAGAAGTACAGTGAACTGAAGGAGCGAGAAGTGCAGGTGGATGAAACACCGGCCCATACGTTCAGTAAAGATAAACCGATGAAGTATGAAGAGCCTACGGTGAAAACAATGAACTTGGTTGATGAAGAAAATCCAAAGAACATTCTTGTAGGAAATGATTGGAACCCAATGTTGAAGGCAGTAGCATTCAGAATATTCATGGAGTACAAAGATGTTTTTGCTTGGACATATAAGGACTTAAAAGGAGTACCACCAAAGCTATGTCCATCGGATACCATTGATCGAAGATGCAGTACCCATAAGGAATAAACCGTACCGAATGAATAAGAACTATGCAGCATGGGCCACGAAAGTTGAACAAAACAGGTGGAAGGTATGGCATCAGAAGCGTTTAAAATTAAACAACTTTCAACCTGGCCAGTTAGTACTGAAGTATAATGGACAGCATAAAATCAGACCTGGGAAGCTCAAAGTCAAATGGGTTGGACTGTACAAGATACGAGAAGTTGGATATAATGGAGCAATGAAGTTATGGACACTGGACGGAAAAGAAATACCAAATGCAGTAAATGGATCGAAGTTAAAGATATACCATGAAAGAAATGATCCCCCACTGACAAGCAATTGAGAAAAGGAAAAAATATCTGTAAATAATGTATATATGTATAATAAGTAATAAAATAATTGAACATAGTTTTGAGCCAAAGGATAAACTACAGTTTTTAAGTATGAAGTTATAAAACATAAAGGAGGAATACTAAGAAAGATAGTAATAAAGTAAAGAAAAACGTGAAGAATTATAAAAATAAATGCCGTACGACCTTGAAAGAGTATACTATGCAAAAGTTAAGAAAACCATACGACCAGACAAAACAAGAGACAAAAACTTAGCGTACGGCTGGCTGGAGGAGAAAATTAAATTAAGTATTTAAGCCACATACATAAGCCGTATGGTGATAGGATTTGAAGCAAATTCAAAAGTTGGACACAGTACAGATTTGATGAACAAGGAGTTGAACCGTACGGATTCGAGGAAAAGGAAGACCATACGGACTTAAGGAGTGAATCACTAAGTTATAAGTAGGAGATAATAGCCCTTAACAACAAAAAGGAAGCACGGGAGGGGATGAATTGAAGCCGTACGGTCAAAGAATATGAGAGGAAGAACTTGGAACCGTACGGCCAAAAGTAAGAGGAATTAAGACCGTATGGCTAGAAGAAAACGCATTGTAAAAGTAAGACCGTACGCCAAAGGGGAGTAATCAATCCATGGGGGCTGTACGGTCACCATACGGCCAGTAAGGAGCAAACGTACGGCCAAAAAAAATTGAATAAGCAGCGTACAGCTGAGAAAAGAGACTTAAACTTGAAGATGCACGTGTGAGCCAAAGATAAAGATTGTGCATTAACAGCTAGTAGAAAGTAAGAACCAAGGAAGGTCGTACTACGTACGACAGGAAAGCTCTAAATTAAGATCCATACAGATGCATAGAAAGGACCTCGTGGGGGCGCTGCCTCAGGACCCCACTGGAGGCGATGCCCCCTAGACCCCCAGTCAGTGCAGATATCAGTCATGGGAAGTGTGACTAGTTGATGAGACTTGGAGCTGTTGTTGTAGGCATGAGTGTTTGTTTGTTAGAGGTGGCACTCAAAGTAGGTGTTTGGGCGTGAGGCCATCTTGGTGGATGCGTAGAGAGCTCGGGAGGAGTTGATCATCCAGTTAAAGGCAGTACGACAACACTTGGCTCAGTGTACCCAAGAGTTGGAAACAAAAAAAACAGCATGGGTGGCTATCAAGGTCAGCTAAGGAGACAGTATTGTGTTAGCAGAGGCTGTAGATGCAACGTGGTTTGGAGACTAGTTTAGTGCAGGCATGGGATGAATGTGAAAGTGATGTGATAGAAATAGATCTATCTTGTTGTAATTAGTCAATTAATGTATTTTGTTGTTAATTTCTCTCAGATATTTTGTAATTGTCGTCTGGAGACGACTTTTCATTTGGGGGGGATGATGTTGTGGGTAAAATGTATAGTATAGCCAACGGGTAGAGTAGTATCCGAACGGGTGCGTGATGCTTGAGTCACCCCTTCGGAAAGGTATATACACATGTCTGAGATGGACTTTGGAATCATGGTTGTAATCATTGTTATCATTGTATTCGGATTGTAATCAATAAGTGCATATATGAATAAAGTATCTGTTCTGTGTTGAATTGTGTTACACATGTTAAGCTTTTACCTTGTACGGTAAACAATGAGCATTTGTATCAGCAGCATTAGAAGTCAGACTCAAAAAAAAAGCAAACCAATGCTGCCCAATACTAAAAGCAATTTGAATCTATCTACCATGCCTTTATGGTCAACATACTTGTAAATGTGAAATCTTCTACCTGGTACATAGATTTCGGTGCCTCCCGATATTTCACTCATAGGCCTGATTGGTTTGTTGAATTCACTCCCTATTCTGACTCAGTAATCTTTGGAGGCAGCGAATAATACAATATTGTCAGCAAGGGCAATGTTCAGATTCAATCTGGAGGAAGAAGACTAATGTTCCTCAATGTATGTTATGTTCCTAGCATGAAACATAATCTTCTGTCTGTTAGTCAGATTATGAAGCAATCCCCTCAGTTGGATGTCATTTTCAGTGGAAATAAGTGTTCGATTATTAATCGTGCTTCTTGCACTACACTTTGTTGTCAGTCTTGAGGATCATGGTATTTATAGGCTTTCAGGCAATTCCCTTGAGCGTCCCTTCATTGCCAAATCATTTGCTCTTAGCAGCCTCTGGCATCAGCAATATAGTCACCTGAACATTCAATATCTAGCACAACTTGCTCAAGATAATTTAGTCCATGGCCTACCTGATATTCAAACCCAGAATCATCGCATTTGCGGAGCTTGCCAAGCAAGGAAGCAACATAGGACACCATTTAAGGATGGTGAATCATGGCAGGCATCTAAAGTACTCCAACTGGTCCACGCTGATGTATGTGGTCCTATGAATACTCCTTCTGTTACTAGGAACAGGTTCTTACTTTTTGTGGATGATTTCAGTTGCAAAATGTGGTTATATTTTCTTGAGCAAAAATCAGAGGCCGTTCCTGTATTTTAGCAATTTAAAGCCCTAGTAGAAAAAAAGTGTGGTTCCCCCATCCGTACTCTTACGACCGATAATGGGGGGGGGGGGGATTATGTTCTTTTGCTTTCCCTACCTTCTGTACTACTCATGGCATTAGACATCAGTTCACTACACCTCACACCCCTCAGCAAAACAGTGTTGTAGAGCGTCGAAACCGTACCATCATAGAAATGGCTAGGGCTATGCTCGAACATAGAAATGTTCTCAGAAAATATTAGGCGCAAGCAGTATCCACAGTTGTTTACCTTCTTAACCAGTCACCCACCCTTGCAGTTAACCATAAGACTCCTGAGGAAGCCTGGTTTGGTTGCAAACCTAAGATCAACCATTTGAAAGTTTTTGGCTCTCTAGCATATGTATGGATTCCTGATGCCAAACGCACTAAGTTGGATTCCAAAAGCCAGAAACTCATGTTTACAGGATACAGTCACACACATAAGGCCTACAGACTGATTGATGTAAACACTGATCGTTTAATCTTCAGTCGTGATCTTGTGTTTGATGAGGAACTCGGATCATTTCAGCTCTTCGCCGCATTCCGAGATTCAGTCTTAAGCAATCTCTGACTTGGGTCCTTCTATTTTATATAAGTCATCTGATGCTATTGATACACTACCTTAGCCACCTCCAGACAATATAGTTCCTAATCCTGCTCCTCATCCAACTATTCCGACAACATCTGATATTGGCTCCTCTACTCTTCGGCTAAAATGGTGGGCTCAGATGATTAGTGATCTTCGTCCTAATGAACTCATTGAGGGTAGAACCTCCAGAAATAAGAGCATTCAGCACAACACAATTAATGTTGCTCTTATGGCCAACATCCACAATATCCCTGAGCTCGAGACATATGCAAAGGCCAAAGGAATTTTAGAATGGGAACAGGCAATGGACGTTGAGCTTCAGTGTCTTCAAAAGAATCACACCTGGGTTCTTTCAGATCATCCTCCCGAGAAGAAACCCATTAGCTGTAAATTGGTCTATAAGGTCAAGTACCATGCAAATGGTACCTTGGACAAATACAAAGCCAGACTTGTTGCTCGAGGATTCATCCAGCACGAAGGCATTGACTATGAAGAGACTTTTGCCCCGATAGCCAAGATGACCACTATTCGTCTTCTTCTTGCCATTGCAGCTCAGTATGGTTGGAAAGTGCATCAAATGGATGTGAAGAGTGCTTTTCTCAATGGTGAATTACAGGAAGAAGTCTACATGACGTAGCCCCTAGGTTTCAAGGTTGCCAGTTTAGAACCAAAAGTATGTAGACTCTAGAAGGCCCTCTATGGTCTTAAACAGGCCCCTCGAGCTTGGTATATAAAGATTTATCAGTACTTGGTTGCTTAGGGATTTCAGCGTAGCCTGTCAGATAGTAATCTGTATATTAAACACTCTGGTAATGATATTCTTTTTCTTGTTCTCTATGTGGATGATTTGATCATTACTGGGAGTTCAAAACATTTGATTTCAGAAATCAAACAGGATCTATACAGAACTTTTGATATGACAGATCTCGGATTGCTTCATTATTGTTTAGGTATTGAGGTTTGGCAGACTGACAACAACATTTTTTTGTCTCAGTCCAAGTATGTCAGAAATTTGCTTGATAGGTTTCGAATGCAGGATTGCAAACCTGCCTCCACTCCTATGGAGACTGGTCTGAAATTGTCCACACAATCTGATTCTCCTCTTGTAGATGAAACACTCTTCAGGCAACTAGTAGGTAGTCTCATCTACCTTAGTACTACTAGACCTGATCTTAGTTTTGTGGTCAGCTACATCTCAAGGTTAATGACGAACCCCAAGACTGATCATTGGATTGCAGTGAAACATATGTTGTGCTATGGACATGGTACTTCAAATTATGGTTTTCTTTACACAAGGAGTGCTACTCCTCAGCTCAGTGGATTCATCGATTCCGATTGGGCCGGCTCAATTGATGATAGGAAATCTACTTCTAGCTATGTGTTCAGTATCGGATCTGCAGCAGTTACCTAGACCAGTAAGAAGCAACAGGCACAGGCACTGTCAAGGCAGCTTCTGAAGCAGTTCGGCTCCGTCAGATGCTTGCAAATATGCATATTCCTCAAGCAGGTCCGACTTCTTTGTTTTCAAACAATCAAGGAGTACTCAAACTTGCCAAGAACCTAGTGTTTCATGAACGAACCAAGCACATAGAGCCTCATTGCCATTACATCCGATAGTTAGTAGAAGATGGATCTATTCAGTTACTCTATGTCCCTACCTCAGAGTAACCAATAGATATTTTCACAAAACCCCTTATTCCTCAAGCAGGTCCGACTTCTTTGTTTTCAAACAATCAAGGAGTACTCAAACTTGCCAAGAACCTAGTGTTTCATGAACGAACCAAGCACATAGAGCCTGATTGCCATTACATCTGATAGTTAGTAGAAGATGGATCTATTCAGTTACTCTATGTCCCTACCTCAGAGTAACCAACAGATATTTTCACAAAACTCCTTGGTCCTGACAAGCTTGTTAAATTTAGGGGATCTATTGGTGTAGTAAATAGATTGAGCATTAAGGGGGGGTATTAGAATAACCTTTATGTTTCTTTCTAATGCTCACTATTGTATCTTATTGTATCTCTGTAAATATTAGAATGTTTCTAACATTGAGGTGGTCTAGAATAGAATGTTTCTATTCTATTCGACTCTCCTCTTTGTATATATAGATCATTTGATCTTTGATTAATAAGTCAAGTATTCTGCCATTTACGTTTGTAACAGAGAGAATATAAGAATTAACATCTCTAGTTATTTAGATTTGAATGAAGGGTGTCGATTAACATCATCAAATTTCCACAATCCATTTGTTAAGAGATTTTTGTTTCAAGATTTGATTGTGTATAATTTTTGCATCAACGTTTTAAGGTCACACTCTGTGATCCATCATCAAGATGAGAGAATGTAAGAATTAAAATCTCTATTTGTTTAGATTTAAAACAAAGTTCCCTCCCATGAAGGGTGTTAATTAACATTATCAAATTTCCATAATCTATTTTGTTAAGAGGTTTTGTTTTTAGATTCGATTGTGTGTATATTTTTTGCATCAACGTTCCAAATCACACTCTATGATCCATCATCAAGATGAGAGAATGTAAGCATTAACATCTCAACTTGTTTAGATTTTAAATAGAGTTCCCTCCTATGAAGGGTGGTTGAAACTTGTTTTGCCTCTCACAGAACTGTCTTGAGATGACTTGTTAAGGTAAAAGAGGCATTGTCACAAATGGTCATTAGCAACCAATGGGGCATTTAGAAGCAATCTGATATAGTAAGGTTCCAAAAAGTGAAAGCAATGATGCTAGGTGATGATTGGTGGGGTCGTGGAGTATGTATTAGAGTTCAACGAACCAATCATTTGCATGCTTCGCTTTGTTGACATTGATGAACCATGCCTCATGGATGTCTATGATGTGGACACCACGTTGAAGAGGATAAAAATCGTAAGTTATAAACTTTAATTTACAATACATTCCTCTATCATTGTTTTTTGGGAGATATCTAAGTTTTTGACATAACTTACATCAAGATAACTTACATGAACATCATTTGATATACGAGGTATTACAAAGAAGAGAGAATGATCCTAGAAACGCCTTTTATAAAAAGGTGAATCCAATTATTCCCCATCACTGGAACAAAATAACTACACCTCCTCACCTATGCTCTCTCACCCAGATGCTATTATTACGATAATAGATAGCTTCTATTATTAGTTAATGGTTATGTATTTGTAATCTATTGTAAATATTAGAATGTTTCTAATATTTAGTTAGGTTGTAGATAACTGTTTGTTTTCTACCAGCTAGAATATAATGTTTCTATTCTTTACGATCATTTTCTAAGGAAACATTATTTCATTCTTTTGTATTTATTGACCTCTCCGTTACTATTAATATCAAGCAAATATTTTCCAGTTACTTCGTAATATGGTATCAGAGCCAATACTCTAATTATTTTTGAAAATAATTATAATTTCTTGGTCAAAATTATCATAATAATGAGAATTGCCTAGAAATTGTATAAATTGCTGGTTTTGGCAATTTGATTCGAGCTTCTCGATTTTTTTGAATCGTTGAACAAGATCATTGATTTCATCGCCATGAATCGTCGACACTGATTCAGCAATTCATCCAAAAAATTGCCAAAATTGCCTGCATGAATTGCGAGAAATTGACCTGCGCGGTTTCATAAAAAGTGGTCAAATTTTTAAAAAAAACACATGTTTTTAAAAAGTTGTTTTGCCTTTGTTTTAGCCCTAAAGGGCCCTCTAGTTGTTTAGCATGAGTAGAAGACAAAAAGTGAGAGAGAAGAACAGAAAAGAAAAACCACAGGTTTGCAACCAACAAGAAAGAAGAGCACCAAAGAGATCAAAAGTCCATTTGGGGAGGCCATAAGATTGCATTGGGAGCATTAAGAAGCCAATAGCAACACTTCTCAACTCATTTGCAAGAGGTAAGTGTTGATTTTTTTTTTGTATGCTAGTGTATTATTAATATTTTTTTTTCTTTTTTGTTTAGTTTTCATTTGCAAATCTTGAATGGTTTTTGGTTTTACTACATTGCAAAGTAGGCTTTATTGTTTTGTTTATTAGTTTGAAACTTTTAAGGTTTTACTTGAATTATCTTATTGGAGCAGGCTTAACTTTCATTTTTCACAATGGGTAAAAAAGATGAATGTTGGAAATATACCGAAGACTTTCCTGAAAGAACAAAATTTCAAACGAAATGTATGTTTTGTAAAGATATATATTCTAGTGGCATTTATAAATTCAAATACCACATTACTTCCATACCTAGATATGACATTAGAATTTGTACTCAACAAACTGTTGACGCAAAACACACTTGTTTAGTGGTAATAGAAAAATATGAACAAGAGAAATTAAATAAGAAAAGACAACTTGAGGGGTTAAGGGCTATTGGCTCCCATGCTCCCACATCCGTAGATTGTGTTAGAAAGGATTCTTCCAGGCCTCCTTTTTGATCTAGTGCTAGTGCTTGTGCTGATGCTAGTGCTAGTCATTCTTATAGTGAGATTGAGTCTAGCCTATTGCATCCTAGAGTGCAGAAAAACAAATTGGATAGTTACTTTGTGCCACACACTACTCCTAGCTCACAACCCATGCTTGAGGGCATGAGTTTGAACAAGGAGATTCATGATGCTACCAAAAAAGAAATTTGCGAATTTTGGTAATTTTGTGACATTTCATTTATTAAAGCCAGGTAATCGATTCTTTTTTATTTGTTTTCTTTGAGTTTAAAGCTAGATTTTAACTCTATCTACTTGTTTAATAATAGATTCACTTTATATAATGATTTGTCATCTAAATTTCTAATCATAATCTATTTGTGACAAAGCTTCTTACTGACAAAACATGATAGATGTAGTTGCTATTTGTGGTTTGGGGTTTAAAACTCCAAATGAGGCTACGTTGAGTGGATATACATCTTAAGATGAAATGGTAAAGGATATAAAGGTTTAGCTTGAGGACCATCAAAAGGAGTGGACCGAAAAGGGTTGCACCATCATGCTTGATGGTTGGACGGATATGAGGAATAGAACGCACATCAATTTTCTTGTTTTCAACAAAGGTGAATAATCATTCTACTTTCCTACGTGCATTGTGAATTGTGAATCATGATTGAATAATTTAAATTTTGATTTGTTAATAATCCATGATCATTCATTGTTTTGTAGGATATAACATGTTCCTCAAATCTATTGATGCTTCCATTCATATAAAAAATATCACATACTTATATGAGATTATTGAGGAAGTCATAGAAAAGGTGGGGGAAAAAAATGTGGTTCAGATAGTGACAGATAATGCAGCAAGTTATGTTGCTATAGGTAAACTTTTAACTAATCAAGTTTGGGAAATAAATTTATTTGAACTTTTCTCGTTCTAAGTTTCCTAACATGTTTAAATTTCTAATTGATCTAAAATTGTTGTAGGTAAACTTTTGATGGAGAGGCACCCTACCATATTTTGGTCTTCTCGTGTGGTACATTGCATTGACCTCATGTTGGAGGAAATTGGCAAGCTTGAGTGGGTAAAATCATGCGTAGAAAGGGCCAAAAATGTACGTCAGTTTATCTACAATCATGCATTCGACCTTAGTACAATGAGGGACTACACAGGAGGTAGGGAGTTAGCTCGTCCAGGCTTAAGGAGGTTTGCCTCAAATTTCATCACATTGGAGTCCTTGTTGACATTAAGGGCAGAATTGAGGAGCATGTTTGTTGGGTGGGAGTGGACTACATCTTCCCTTCTACAAGTTGCAGGTGGGGAGAAGCCCTCTATGGGCTTTATATATGAGGGCATGGATAGGGCCAACGAGACCTTTAGAGCCCAATATGCTAGAGTGCAGGAGAAGTATACCCCTATTTGGGAGATCGTTGATAGGAGATGGAAAAATCAACTCCACTGACCCATCCATGCAAGAACTTATTATCTAAATTCAGCTTTTCATTTACGTTCTCACTTCAAGGCAGATGAGAGGTTCTCACCAGCCTATATACAGTGATCTAGAGGTTGAGTAGTGATGAGGATAGCATAGCTACAACCATTGGGCTAGACAAATTCAATAATAAAGAAGGGCCAATTTTCTCTAGTTGGCTAGCCATAGACGCTCGGACAACAATACAACCAGGTAAATATGATATATTCTTGAATCTTAAGGTTATGGCTTATAAGTTGTGCATTTTAATTTTTGATTTTGTAATTTTAAAGTTGTAAATGAGACTTTTTTTTTTGTTTTCCCTTATTTTAGATATATGGTGGCCAATGTTTGGGCTGACAACCCCAAAACTTCAAAAAATTGACATTTGTATGATGAGTCTGCCAAGCAACGCTTCTGGATATGAGTGCAGTTGGCCCATGTTCGAGCACATCCACTCAGAGAGGAGAAATAGGTTGTCTGTTTAGAGGTAGAATGATCTTGTCTTTGTTCATTTCAACCTCCATCTTAGGATCAAACAGATTTTAAGTGCTGACTCCTTTCCGATCATTCTAGAGGAAATCGATCCAAAATCCGAGTGACTCACTAAGGCTGTGGATCCAGTCTTCACAGAGGCAGACCATGAGTGGGTTGACCAAGTAGGTAGATAGGCTGAGGTTGTGGCCATGGTAGAGGAGGTGACTAGAGCACGTTCAGGCACTAGCAGACGTGCACACATAGACATAGTCCATAGTGATGTTGTTCATGAGCCCATCTTACATGTGGCTACTATCGCTCAACAATCCTAAAGGACTTACCTTAGATTGCTTTGTAGAAGGTAGAAAGGATACTCAAAGGGTGAGGTTGTGACCGAGCTTGAGGATGATAATGAGGATGATGATGAGGCTTGACTTATAGCCTTGTTTTTTTTATGGTAAGGGAGGCAGTTAGAGCACGTTCAAGCACTGGCAGACACGTGCACGCGCACACACACACACAAGCCCTAGTGATGTTGTTTGTAAGCCCATCTTACTTGCGAAGGGCTATGGCTCAGCAGTCCTGTAGGACCTACCTTAGACGCCTTTGTAGAAGGCAGACAAAATACTAGAGGGTGAGGCTGAGGTTACAACCGAGCTTGAGGATGATGAGGATAATGATGATGCTTGACTTGGAGCCTTGTTTTTTCATTTTGTTTACCAATGCCAATAGACATAAATTTATAATTTGACGTCTTATGGATCTTCATCTTACATACATTCTATGATTTGACTCATTATGATCCTATGATTTCTATTTACTTCAGCTGCAATTTACATTTTACGTGTAATGTATGTGATGGATTTATCATTTATGTTCATTTTTATGTATATTAGCTTCTATTTGATGATGTTATATTGTATTTAATTTATATTCAATAAAGGTTGCATGAAATATGTTGTAAATTGTTAAAAATTCTACATTCCAAGGATAAAACTTACTCTACTCTCAATTAATCAGTTGTTGCGACATTCTCTATAGTTGCATATCAACTTCAGTTCACATCAATGTACCATCACTGATAGGGCAATTCAATCTATTGTTGCAGTAGACCCTGAGGATCATGGTCTTTCCAAACTTACTAATTCTGGTGACTCTCGAGACATAGCTATGGCTGCTCAGCGGTCTTCTATTAGCACACTTCAACATCAATGATATGGGCACTCAAATGTGCATTATCTCTCTCAGCTTGCTCAGGAAGAGCTTGTCCTCAGTTTCCAGAGATTCAGACTAAACAACTTGGAGTTTCTAATGCATGCCAAGCTAGGAAGCAACATTGCACACCTTTCACCAATGGCGATTCATGGCGAGCTTCTCAGGCACTTCAGCTTGCTCATGTAAATATCTACGGCCCTATGGCCACTCCTTCTGTTCTTGGGTCTAAGTATTTTCTGTTGTTTATTGATAATTCAATAGAAAAATGTGGGTATATTTTTTAAAAAGAAATCAGATGCATTTACTGTATTTTAGAAGTCTAAACATTTAATTGAAAAAGAGTTTGCAAAATCTATTATTACTCTTAGGTCAAACAATGGGGGAGAATTTTGTTTTAATGAATTCTCTAGCTTCTTGGCTACTCATGCCATCAAACATCAGTTATCCACACCCCACACACCACAACAAAACAATGTAGTTGAATGTCAGAACAAAACAATCACCAAGATGGCTTAATCCATGCTCAAACTCAAACATGTTTTGAAGAAGTTCTGGGTAGAAGCAGTTAACAATGCATTTTATCTTTTAAATTGGTCACCAACAGTGGTGGTCAAAGGTAAAACTCTAGAAGAGGCATGGTCAAGTCGCAAGCACAGTATCAATCACATGAAGGTTTTTGGCTCTCGTGCTTTTGTTTGGATCCCTGATGTGTCTCATACCAAGTTGGGTGCCAAGACTCAGAAACTCATGCTTGCTAGATATAGTAGTCTTTACAAAGCCCACCACTTGATCACCATTGAGACATCTCACCTCTTGTACAGTCGTGATGTAGTTTTTGATGAGCAACAAGGACCATTCATGCATGTTTCTCTTGTTTCTGATCTAGCAGACCAGCCTATGAAGGCTCATGATTTAGGAGTTAGGCTTCTACTATGTCAACCTTATGGGAGGGCTCCAATTATACTAGTGATCCCTATACAAACACTTCTAGTTTCTCCTACAAGATCACCCAAATTTGTAGATGCTTCTCTTGAGTTTGATCCAGATTCTTCAAATGAGGGACCTGATCGTAAAGCATCTCTTGCAACTAATGTTGGTCATTCTCCTCTCCGGCCTAAGTGGTGGGCTAATACACTTGATGATCTTCGATATGATGAGATTGTTGATGAGAACTACTCAAAAAAAGAGCAAACCTACAAAGTCAATTAACTTTGCTCTCATGACCAACACTCACAGTGTGTTTGAACCTCAAACATATTCTGAGGCTAAAGGAATTTCAAAGTGAGAACAGACCATGACATCTGAACACCAGAGCTTGCTAAAGAATAACACCTAGGTCCTTTCTGATCTTCCACCAAGGAAGAAACCTATTGGCTACAAATAGGTTTACAAAATCAAATACAAATTTGATGGTACTCTGGATAAGTACAAAGCCCGTTTAGTTGCAAAGGGCTTTTCTTAGCGTCAGCGCCTTGATTATGCGGAGACTTTTGCTCTGATCGCAAAGATGAGCACAATCTGATTAGCCCTAACCATGGCAACACAATTTGGTTGTAAGGTCCATCATATGGACATCAAGAATGTTGTCCTGAATGGTGATCTCCACGAAGAGGTCTCTACATGACGCAACCTCCTAGTTTCAAGATTGTTGGTAAAGAACATCAAGTTGTCAAATTAGTGAACTCTGTATAGCTTGAACCAGGACCCTCGGGCATAATACATAAAAATTGATAAATACCTTACTGCTTCTAGAGTTCTTCAGATTCAAACTTGTACATCAAGGCTACTAATAGTGACATCATTATAATGTTCCAAGATCTCTATCCGGAGGTGAAATCTGTTCGGAGGTGTTTCTATAGGGAGGTGATTTTGTCTGGACGTGTTTACTGTCTGGAGTTGATTTCTATCGGGAGGTAATCTTTGTCTGGAGGTGATTTATGTACGGAGTTGTCTTCTGTTTAAAGGTGACTTTTGTTTGAAGGTGTTTTCTGTTCGGAGGTGACTTCTATCTGAAGTTGTTTTCTTTTTGGAGGTAATCTCTAACCAAAGGCGTTTCTATCCAGAGGTGATTTTGTTGTGTAGTGCGGTGTGGTGTTTGTGTTGTGCCGTTGCCAAGCGTGCAGCGTGCAATGTGCGGCAGTCAGTGGGAGACGTGTGGCATGTTATTGCCAAGCGTTCGGTGTGCGATGTGTTGTTTGTGTGGTGTGTTGTTGCTAGGCGTGCGATGTGTAATGTGGTTTTCGCGCAGTGTGTAGTTTCCAGGCTTACAACGTGCGGTGTAGAGCGTGCAATGAGGGACATGTGATGTGTTGTTTCCAGGTGTGTAGTGTGTTGTTGCCAGTCATGCGGTGTGTTGTTGCCAAGTGTGCGGTGTGCAGTGTGCAATGTGCGATGAGGGTAGAGAAAGAAGGGAGGTGCTGCATGGAGATTTGAAAGCAATGTGCGGTGTGGTTTTCGTGCAATATGTAGTTGCCAAGCTTACAGTGTGCGATGTGCGATGTGCTGTTGCCAAGTGTGCAATGTGTGTTGTACAATGTGCAACGTGCGACAAGGGTGGAGAAGTTGCATGGAGATTTGAAAGAGAATACAAACTTAAATGTAAATAAAAACATGAATAGATATTGAATATAGATAACCGCCAATTCATACTTGCATACAAAGATGGAGCTTTCAATTGTCATATCCGAACAAAATATTTCAAGCGACAAAATAGGGTGAGGATTCAATCCTACTAAAACTGGAAAGCCAAGTAGGAAAGATCTTCCACTTCCGAAATGGCAAACAATCTAGAACTCCAATAGGAATTCACAAATATTAAGAAATAATCCAAATCACATACTAACAACTTCCTTCATGCCACACATTAATACCCCTTCGGACAAAACTCTCGAGGGTTTACAAAGTATGTCGACACTGCAAACACCTACAGATAATTAATAAAAATTATGGTTATATACATGGATGATTTGATCATCACAGAGAATTCAGCATCTTTGATTAAAGGAATCAAACAAAGCTTATGTCAATCTTTTGATATGATTGACTTTGGGCTCATGCATTATTGCCTAGCTATTGAGTTTTGGCAACAGTCTTCTAGTATATTCATCTCTCAGTCCAAATACGTCAAGGCTCTGTTAGACAACTTCTATATGCAAAATTGCAAGCATACATCTACACCCATGGGGAAAGGTCTCAAGTTATCAACCAAGTTTGATTCTCTTCCCATTGACAATGCTATATATAGGTAGCTAGTAGGCAGCCTCATCTACCTCTCTACTACTAGCCCCGATATCAGCTTCACAGTCAACAACATTTCTCGCTTTATGACAGCTCTCAAGGTTGATCATTGGATGGTAACAAAAGGTGTGTTTCGTTATGTGAAGGGCACTACATATTATGCACTTCTTTACTCTTGAAGTTCTAATCCTAAACATATTCACAGATTTAAATTGGGCAGGCTTTGTTGACATAAAATGTCAACTTCTGGATATGTGTTCAGTTTAGGATTCAGTGTCATCAAATGGACCAATAAGAAGCAAAAGGTTGTTTCTCTCTCCTCTACAGAGATTGAATACAGAGGGACTTTTAATCCTATTTGTGAAGTTGTTTGGCTTCGCAAGGTGCTTCAGGATATGTAGATGTCACCAATAGGACTAACCACTTTGTTGATAACGAAGGCGCTATCAAATTAGCACAAAATCCAGTCTTCCATGAACAAACCAAGCATGTGGATGTTCATTGTCACTACATACAACAACTGGTTCAGGACGGGATAATATAATAGACTTGAAGTATGTTCCTACTGTGGATCAGACAGTAGACATTCTCACCAAGCCTCTTGGTCCTAATAAGTTTGACAAATTCAAAGGACAACTTGGGCTTTTGGATAGATTAATCATAAAGGGAGGGTATTACAATAATAGATAGCTTCTATTATTAATTAACGGTTATCTATTTGTAATCTATTGTAAATATTAAAATGTTTCAAATATTTAGTTAAGTTGTAGATAACTATTTGTTTTCTACCAACCGGAATGAAAAGTTTATATTCTTTACGATCGTTTCCTAAGGAAACATTAATTCATTCTTTTGTATATATTGACCTCTTAGTCACTGTTAATATCAAGCAAATATTTTCCAATCACTTTGTAATAGCTATAGCGCAGAGGTACTTGCTATTCTTGGTAGAGTACCCCCACATAGAGATGTCGAGGTTGTTGGTGGGTACAAGAGGGCAGTTAGCATGCTCTTTAGTGCTCCAAAGGTTGGGGCAGCTGTTATCAGAGAATTTTTGAGGGTGAAACAAATGTAGATTGAGTGCAACAAATGTATGAGGATGAGAAGATTCAAACTGATTACAAATCACCATGTCACAAGCAATTTTTAAAACTTTCATTTATCATTTTATTTCATGTTTTCCAAAGTAGAATAAATTAATTTGTGTTCTTTACATATTTTAAATGTGTTACTTGTTATTAGCTTCTTGTTAGGTGGCTGAAACCCATTTTGCCTCTCACACAATTGTCTTGAGATAACTTGTGAAGGTAAAAGAGGTACTCACAAATGGTTAGTAGCAACCAATGGAGCATTTAGAAGCGGTCCAATACAGTTAGCACCCAAAAAGTGAAAGAGATGATGTTAGATGATGATTGGTGGGGTCTTGTGGATTATTATGCATTGGAATTCCCCAAACCAATCATGTCCATGCTTCGCTTTGCTGACACTGTTGAACCATGCCTTAGGGATGTCTATGATGCCATAAACACCATGTTGAAGAGGATAAAAGCGGTAAGTTATAAATTTCAATTTATAACACATTTTTCTACATTGTTCGCTGCGAGATATTTAAATTTTTAATTAACGTAACTAACATCAACATAACTTACATGAACATCATTTGATATACGAGGTGATGCAAAGAAGAGAGAACGATCCTAGGGACGCCTTTTATAAGAGGGTGAATCCAATTATTCTCCATCGTTGGAACAAACTAGCTACACCACCTTGCCTATGCTCTCTCTCTCCTAGATGCTATAGCGAACAATACTAGCTATTCCTGATAGAGCATGTAATGTCCCCATTTTTAGCAAGTTCTTGCAATTGGCTTGGTCAATTCACCATCACAACCTTCGTGAGTTGACAATGGTATTTGAAGGTCTCAGTTGTGGGAATATAGGCTTTCCAGTAGCCTATGGTGTGTTTTAGCTCCATTTGAGGGACTCACTATTTATAGTAAGTCAAACTATTGGTTCTGATGAGCTCAATTGAGTTAGAGGAGTTGGGTGATGCTCTTAGTTTTTATTTTAGGCTTCTAGTTTGGGCTCCGAGAATCTTTGAGGGAGCGTCTATTTATAGTAAGTCACCCATCAAGTTCATTCATCGTCTTTCATCATCAGGATCACAATGGTGTTGTCCGATTTTGATTCTGATGCTTTTTTAGTTGTTTTCGCAAGACAGGTGAATTATTATTATTTATCTAGATACGCTGAGGTTGCTATTATTGTTGGTGTTGTTTGTTGGTCACCTCATTATCATAGCTCGTTTGAACTAGGACGAAAAGTTTTAAAACATGGCAATAGTGACCTTGCTTGTCAGAATATTAAGTTATGGTGAGAAAGTGTTGGAAATTCAAAGGAGTAACTGAGATTAGAGGGGTGAATCAGTTACCACAAAAATAAGTCCAAGTCCCTTAAGATGTCAATACAATTTTAAACCAAATCCTTATTGAAACTCAGTTAACACTAAATATTTTTTTATTACTCAATTAAAACAAAGATAATTAAATCTTGAGAAATTTAATGTGATTAGTCTTTAATAACTTAGTTGCAGAAGCATAAAGGAAATAACATGAACACGAGACACCAAGATTTAACATGGAAATCATAGTAACATGGGATGCATCCCCCCCTTTTTGCCCCATGTCCTGGAGAATTCAACGCACCGAGGACTTGGGGACTCCGTCCCTCTGTCCCCAATAGCGCCACCATATTCCGCTGCCTCCACCAAGGATGGGGGACATCCCAATATTGACTATTTGTAGATTCAACTATTTATGTTTAATCTTTGATGTTCCAATTTAATGCAATGTTCAAGTATTTACTTTTTTACATCTTTATATCTTATATTGCTATACATATTTTCATAACTAGCATTTTAATTACCATATATATACACCCCCTCCTATGCCTCACCACCGTCCCCCTGTCATCCCCTCATCGTCCCAAATTAAAGCCCCTCTGTTCCCCCCTCTCCCAGAAACTTGTCCCCCCGTTCCACCGTCCCCTAGGGTGGTCTAACTATGGTGGAAACTCAATTTGGGAAAACCACCAATTGCAACCAGTTATTGTTTTTTCACTCTTCTGAAGCGAGCCCTGTTAGAAGCAAACTCTATTAAAGGTTACAAAACACACTGTTAGAGGATTTATTTCACCCTGTTAGGAGTGGCCTTGTTAGAGGTCTTCAAACACTTCAATCTAGAAATGCCACCTTAGAGGATTTGCTAAATGGTTGTTAGGCTAACTTTGTTAGGAGATTTGATTCACTGCTACAATTATTAGAGAGCAACAATTACTTGACCTGATTGTTAATGCAACTAACTTTGCTGATTCAGATCTTTGTTCTGGCTTGATTACTTGATCCTCCTCCTTGATTTGAATGTTCTTTGAAGCTCGGTCAAATCAGATACTCTGTCCTCATACATATCCTTTCAATTCGCTTCCTTGATTCATTTTCTTCAATTCCATCTTTCAATTCTCAACTTGACCTTATATTTATATGCTTCACCTTGTCAAGTCGGCTTGAATACTCTTTTAATCAAACAATTATCATCCCTTAAGTCGGCTTGTATTAAGCAATAAGTTTAACAAACTTAATATACTAACAGTTGACTAATACAAAATTGAGTCCTTGGTTAACACAGAGGATCCCTTCGTTCCTTGACCAACACAGTTAGAATAGGAGTTTTGTGGTTAACTAACCCAACTCAATCAACACTAACTTCATGCTGACTTTCCTATGATAACTGATTGAACTCAATTAATACTAACTTGGCTTCATTAATCGACTGAGCTTGGTCAATACTATCTTTGAACTCGGTTATAACTGGATGCTCTACACATAGAAGAAATTGCCTTTAATGCCCAAGTGAACTTGGCTATCACTGACTGCTCGGTAAAGCTTGATATTTAGTGTAACATCAAAGACAACATACAATTGAATAATTGTTTTCAACAAAATGCAAAGGAGTAACTAATAAAGGACAGGTGAATCAATTACCACAAAAACAAATCCAAGTCCCTTAAGATGTCAATACAACTTTAAACCAAATCCTTACTGAAACTCGGTTAACACTAAATATTTTGTTGTTACTCGGTTAAGACAGAGACAATTAAAGCTTAAGATATTTAATGTGATTAGCCTTTAATAACTTAGTTGCAAAAGCATAAACGAAATAACATAAACACACGAAACACCAAGATTCAACGTACCCAATTTGGAAAAACTACCAATTGCAACTAGTTACTATTTTTCACTCTTCTGAAGTGAGCCCTGTTAGGAGCCAACCCTATTAAGGATTACAAAACACACTATTAGGTGTGACAATGTTAAAGGATTTGATTCACCCTATTAGGAGTGGCCTTGTTAGAGATCTTTAGATACTTCAATCTAGAAATGCCACATTGTTAAAGGATTTGCCAAATAGCTATTAGGCTAACTCTGTTAGGAGATTTCATTCACTGCTACAATTATTAGAGAGTAACAATGACTTGACCTAATTGTTAATGCAACTAACTTTGCTGATTCAGATCTTTGTTCTGGCTTGATTACTTGATCCTCCTTGATCAAAATGTTCTTTGTAGCTCAGTCAACTCAGATACTTTGTCCTCTTACAGATATCCTTTCAATTCGCTTCCTTAATTTATCTTCTTCAATTCCATCTTTCAATCCTCAACTTGACCTTATATTTATATGATTCACCTTGTCAAGTCAGCTTGAATACTCTTTTAATCAAACAATTATCATCCCTTAAGTCGGCTTGTATTCACCAATCAGTTTAACAAACTTAATATACTGACAATTGGCTAATATAGAATTGAATACCTGGTTAACACATAGGATCCCGTTGTTTGCCAACCAAGTTAGATCAAGAGTTCTGTGGTTAACCGACCCAATTCGGTCAATACTAACTTCATGCTGACTTTCTTTTGATAACCGACTGAACTCGGATGATACTGACTTGGCTTCTTTAACCGACTAAGCTCGGTCAATATTGTCTTTGAATTCGGTTATAGCTGAACGCTCGACACATACAGGAAATTGCCCTCGATTTTCGAGTGAGTTCGACTATCACTGACTGCTTAGTAAAGCTTGTCATTTTGTGTAACATCAAAGACAACATACAATTGAATAATTGTTTTCAACAATCTCCCTCTTTGGAATTGATAGCAACACAAAATGTCATAGTACAATGAAATTTTAGAGAAAAACAAAAGGAGAATATCCTTAGTTTGATTCATATTCTCATCCATGAGAACTCCCTCTGTCAGTGAGAACTCCCTCTGGAATGATTTTCTCTGACTTCTTTGCCTAAAAACTCTCCCTCTGACTTACTGATACAAAGTTTCTCTAATATGACAACAAACTCTCCTTCTTTGACATCTCATGCCAAAGACAACATTCAATGGATTTGCCATGTACCTGATGTACTGATTCATATGCAATCTGTTTTGATAATATTGCATAACTTGATTGATCTTCAAATGCTGAGTTGATGCATCACTAATCTTTGTAGCTTTTTATATCTTTCTTTCTTTTTTACTTGTTGTATTTCTTTCCTTATTTTCCTTCTTTGTTTGGACCCAAGTTACAGAGAGTAAGACTAGAGCATGATTCAGAAGATCATTTTGAGCATGGTGAACCGAGTGAATCAAGTCCAAACTCCAGAAAGAACATGTACTTGCTAGAAGGTGTTAGAACACTACTTGCTTATGTTCCACATAAAAGATTCAAGGTATATGAAATAGATGTAAAATTAGCTTTCTTGAATGGAATCCTAAAAGAAGAAGTCTACATTGAGCAACTTGAAGGTTTCATAAAAACTAACAAAAGGGATATGGTTTGCAGATTACACAAAGCTTTATATGGTCTCAAACAAGCCCCCAAAGCTTGGTATGAAAGATTGCATAGTTATCTGAAAAGAATTGGTTTTCAAAGGACAAATGACAACAACAGTCTATACATCAACAAAGGACCAAAAAAGAAGATATTGCTGGCAGGAATTTTTGTAGATGATATATTATTCACTAGACATTATGACTTGTGCAAATATTTTTCTGAGGAAATTAGTAAAGAATTTGAAATGTCAATGTTTGGAAAGATTAAATTCTTTGTTGGCCTGCAAATTCAACAGAAGAAAGATGGCATCTACATTACTCAATCGAAGTACATCAAGGAGATATGGAAGAAATTTGGAATGGAGGATTCTAGACCAGTTGGAACACCTATGTCTATTGCACATAAGCTTTCCAAAAATGATGATTCCAAAGAGGTAGATCAGACTACATATAGATCAATGATTGGGAAACTACGGAATGTAGTACACACAAGACCTGATATTCCATTAGCAGTTGGTATAGTGGCAAAACTTTTTGCTAATCCAAAGGAAAATCATATGATGGCAATAAAAAGAATTATGAGGTATAAAAGGTATTGAAGATAATGGTTTGTGGTATAAGAAGCTAGGCAACCTTGAATTAAAAGCTTCAATGATGTTGATTGGGCAAGAAGTATTGATGACGGGAAAAACACTTGTGGTACAGCATTTTTTCTTGAAAAGAGGCTAGGTTTTTGGACAAGAAAGAAACAAAATTCTATCTCTCAGTCTACAGCGAAAGCAGAATATGTTGCAACAATAGTCAATTGTTCCAACATCATTTGGTTCAAACAACTATTGTCAAGTATGAAGGAAGAAATCAAGGATCCAGTAGTTATCTTATGTGATAACACCAGTGCAATTAACATTTCCAAAAATTCAGTGATGCGTTCCAAGACAAAGCACATTGCAATTAAATATCATTTTCTGAGAGAATTAGTGCAAGAAAAAGATATGAGATTAGAAAATGTGAATATAAAAGAACAAATTGCAGACATATTCACCAAATCATCACCTAAGGATGCATTTTTGTATCTAAGAGGTAAGCTAAGGGTCATTCCCTTATCTAAAGCTCACTAAACAAAGATTAGTGATGCATCAACCAGCATTTGAAGATTAGTCAAGTTGATGCAGTATTATCATAACAGATTGCATATGAATCAATACATCAGGTACATGAAAAATCCATTGAATGTTGTCGTTGGCATGAGATGTCAAAGAGGGAGACTTTGTTGTCATATATCAGAGAAATTTTGTATCAGTAAGTCAAAGGAAGAGATTGCAGTCAAAGAAAATCATACCTGAGGGAGAGATTGATGTCAGAGGGAGTTCTCACTGGTAGAGGGAATTCTCATTGTACTATGACATGTGTTGTTGCCATCAATGCCAAATAAGAGATTGTTGAAAACAATTATTCAATTGTATGTTGTCTTTGATGTTACACAAAATGTCAAGCTTTATTGAGCAATCAATGATAGCCGAGCTCACTCGGGCATCGAAGGAAGTTTCCTTTGTGTGTCGAGCATTTAGCTATAACTGAATGCAAAGACAGTATTGACCGAGCTCAGTCAGTTAAAGAAGCCAAGTCAGTATCAACCGAGTGCAGTCAGTTATCAAAGTAAAGTCAACATGAAGTCAATGTTGACAGAGTTGGGTCAGTTCACCACATAACTCCTATTCTAATAAAGTTGGTCAACAAATGAAGAGATCCTCTGTGTTAGCTAAGTACTCAATTCTGTCTTAGCTGACTGTTAGTATATTAAGTTTGTTAAACTTATTGGTTAATACAAGCCGACTTAAGGGATGACAATTGATTAAAAGTATATTCAAATCGACTTGACAAGTCTATTCATATAAGTATAAGCTCAAGTTGAGGATTGAATTGAGGAAGCATGGGATTGAAGAAGATCAATTAAGGAAGCGAATTGGAAGGATATCAGAGTATCCGAGTTGACCGAGTTGCAAAGAACATTCCAATCAAGAAGGATCAAGTATTCAAGCTAGAATAGCGATCTGAAATCAGCGAAGCCAGTTGCATTAGCAATTAGGTCAAGTTATTGTTACTCTCTAATAATTGTAGCAGTGAATCAAATGTCCTAACAGAGCTAGCCTAACAACTATTTGGCAAATCGTC
Source organism: Cupressus sempervirens (assembly GCA_028749045.1). Lineage (NCBI taxonomy): Eukaryota > Viridiplantae > Streptophyta > Pinopsida > Cupressales > Cupressaceae > Cupressus > Cupressus sempervirens. The sequence goes on along the minus strand of CM053788.1, from coordinate 576,288,521 downwards.
TAACAAGGTGGCATTTCTAAATTGAAGTGTCTGAAGAGCTCTAACAAGGTCATTCCTAAAAGGGTGAATTAAATCCTTTAACAGGGGCACACCTAGCAGTGTGTTTTGTAACCCTTAAAAGGATTGGCTCCTAACAGAACTCACTTCAAAAGAGTGAAAAACAGTAACTAGTTACAATTGGTGGTTTTTCCAAATTGGGTTTCCATGTTAAATCTTTGTGTCTTATGTGTTCATGTTATTTCCTTTATGCTTCTGCAACTAAGTTATTAGAGGCTAATCACATTGAATAAGTTATTAAAGGCTGATCACATTAAATATCTTAAGATTTAATTATCTCTGTTTTAACCGAGCAAGAATAGAATATTTAGTGTTAATCAAGTTTCAATAAAGATTTCGTTTAAAGTTGTATTGACATCTTAAGGGACTTGGATTTGTTTTTGTGGCAACTGATTCACCCCTCCCCTCTCAGTTACTCCTTTGCATTTCCAACAATTGGTCACCTCAGTATCATAGCTCATTAGAACTGGGATGAAAAGTTTTAAATCATTGGAACAAGAAATTGAGTGTCAGAACATTAAGTTATGGTGAAAAAGGTCATTGTTTGGAGCCAAAAGCAATTAATAAATTATATTAATGACACTTTATTATATTTTAATGTTGTGTAGAGGAAGCTTTTTAAGTGGAGTTCTTTTGGGAAACTAGTGTCATTTGGAGATTATAAATATGAGGAGATTTTATGAAAAAAGCATCCAATTATTTGATTATCTTATCTTTCTTTGTTGTCTTTGTGACACTTCTGAAGTTCTAAGGAGAGGGTTTTAGATGGCTGAATTTGTGAAGGAAATTGGAGTTATTATTCATAATTGCATTTGCTATATAAAGGCACATTTTGGGCATTTCAGATTTGTGTTTTCTAGCGCCAATTTTTGTTGCATATTGGCATTGAGTTTTTAATTGCTAGTGATATATATATTGGGCAACATTGGATAAAATTTGTCCTATTTATTCCCACGCAACTATAGCTTTCAGACGTCATTATTGGCACTTTCCCAAGCCGCTGCAATCATAAATTTGGGCGTCAAGAACTGATCGGAAGTCTGGTTTTAATGCCATTATCTAGGCATTTAAAGGGCTGCAGTATTGGAGCCATTGTTTCCATTGTTGGTGACTACTTAAGGATGTGGGCCTTTCTTATACAAGTTGTGATTGATGTCATTTAAAGCTCAAGGTGGAATGTGTTCAGTCTACTGCAAATTGGAATTATATCAAACATTTCAGATTCCCCTTATATTCAATTGTAATTTCCAATTTGTGAAGCAATAAATTTGCAAGTCATTAGTTGCAAGATTGTTTAGAATTTGATATTTGGCATTATTAGCTGAGTTATTTAGTTGCATATTCCAGTATTTGACATACACCAAAACATTCATATATTCTGAAAAAAAACTCAAGATTGCAAGACATTTCAAAACATCTTATCCAATATTGCAAAAGTGAGCCAATCAGGTTATTATAGAGCACCATTATATAGAAATGTTGAGGTTGCTAGTGGTTGTTAGGAGAGAATTTAGATTATTTATCTTAAGAAAAGACATCTCCCTCCTGCTATAAATGACCAAAGCAAAATGGACACATTTACATGGTGGTACCTTCATGGTCAGGATTATGTTTACCTCCAACCTCTTGCCATTAAGATCCTCTTCAAGTTTTAAATTTTTATACTTCTTTTTCTCTTTTTTAGTCAATTTCACTATAGAATTGGAAGAAAATACCTGCACCTCCTCGCCTATACTCTCTCCCATGTGCTATAGCACAAAGGTACTCACTATTCCTGGTAGAGTACCACCATATAGAGATGTTGAGGTTGCTAGTGGGTACAAGGACACTTAACAAACTCTTTAGCGATCCAAAGGTGTGGGAAGTTGTTAGAAGAGAATTTAGATTATTCATTTCAAGAAATTATCATCTCCCTCTTACTATAAATGACCAAAGAAAAATGGACATGTTTACATTGTGGTACCTTCATGGTCAGGATTGTGTTTGCCTCCAACCTCTTGTTGTTAAGATCCTCCTCCAAGTTGCTAGCTCTTCTACTGCTAAGCAGAATTGGAGTTCTTACTCTTTTATCGACGTGGTCAAGTGTAACTGGTTGGTTGGTAAAAAGGTTGAGGATTTGGTGTGTGTTCACACCAATTTGTGTCTTGTGGCACACAAAGCTTTGAAATACAAAAAGAGGGCAAAGAAGTTGTGAGATGTAGCACCTGAGTTTGTTGACTTGGATATGACCACTCAAGATCTTGCTAGAGCCACTCTGCTTGATGTGGATGATGATGAGGACATGGTACAAGTGCATCTAGTGCTAGCAGAACCAATTTGGTTTGGGTGATGATGAGAGACTAATAGCAGCTCTGGAAAATGAAAATCCTATAGAAGATTTTTTTTGTAATCCATTTGATGATTGATCAAAAATTGGATAATTGATGGACATTAGAACTTTGAATGATGTTTCAACTTTCAAAATTTCATGAACTATATTTTAACTCAGTAATTCAATGGAATGGTTTTCATTAGAATATTTTAATGCTTATCTTTAGCATTTGGCATTGCTCAATGATGAAGCATCATAATATAGAATGATTTAGATTTACTTGTTTGTATATTTCTCTTATTTTTCATATATATACTGTATATATGTATACACACACGGACCTACGAACCATAATGATTTTTTTCCTCAAACCCATGAATTGGGTTCTCGTTCCCAAACCCGTCCCCCCGCCCAAACTGATAACTTAGTCTAGAAGCAATCGGGACTTTTTCATTAGGCCCATCTTGAGAAAATCTTACATCATTGCATTGTATATCCTACGATCAACATGATGAGTTCTTATCGGAATGTGTTTTAGTAGTCTGTGAATTTTTGTAACTTCTGAAACCACCACATGTTCAAGCACATTATCAAGTAATTTGTGTATCTTCTTTAGGATTCCATATTTTGCATACCAATCTTATCATTACAAAAATAACTATCAACATAGTCACACTAAATCCCGTGTTGGCACAAAAACTGTTTTTTACAATGCAATATTGTTGTATCTTCACTATCTCATGGTCCACAAGTTTGACCCAAAAATTCTAATAAAATCAAAACAGAAAAAGCAATCATGATTTTTTTTGTGATTTTGGTGTGCTTTTAAAACCCTCCCCCTAACCATTTTTTTTCTCTGTTGTCTTTATAGAATCCTAAGCCTAACCTTGTTTTCCACAAATTTATTCCTTTGATTTTATGATTTATTCCTAAGAACTATTTTTGTTATTATGACAAAAACATTAAAATGCCCCACTTTTGGGATAATTTGATGGAACTTCATACGTGTTCCAAGTTTCATGTTTTGCATTAATGTCTATCAAAGCAGTAAAACCCACAAACTATTCACAAATCTACTCAAAAAATCTTCAATGGATGAATGCTTAAAGCAGGGAAACAATGATGCATAGGAGCAGCATTTTTATCTAAAAATGTAAGAGAAGTTCCATTGAAGTTTAGAATGAGAAAAGAATGTTACTATGAAAGATTGCAGATGACAAAGGAAAAAAAAATTAGCCAGGCCAAAAAATCAATAAATTAAAGCAAAATCCAAAGGTAAGACTCACAAACTCTTCAGAAATTTACACAAAAAATTTCAATGGATGAATAAATAAAAAAGGAAAACAATGACGCATAGGAACAATATTTTACTCTGAAAATGAAATAGAAATTCCACTGAAGTTTGGAATTGTAAAAGCATGCAACTGGGAAAGATTATAGATAACAAAAAGAAAACTCAAATTTGGCAAGGCAAAAACATCAACAAATTAAAGTAAAATCTAAATGTGTTATACCAAGCAGAAAACGATTAAGCACTTCATCCGAGACACAAATAAATAAATAAAAATGCAAGTGTATGCCAACCACATGAATATTGCATATGTCTTCAATAAAAACTAGCCTTCACTCAATTAATTTAAGTACAAAAAAAAAACAAGAAAAAAAACCACATATTGAAGGCCACAATATGTAATGACCTTTGCTCAAACTGACCACAATTTGCCCTAATTTGCTGCTTGTAATTTTGTCAAACAATTCATGTGCAACCTTGTAACTTGCTGGTCTAAGTGCATAAATGTTTTCCCAGTGATATCCAATGTATATACTACTTGCAAAAGAGTCCTATGATGTTTAGACAAGGTCCTAGATGCAATGCAGATTTCTTTTTGTATTTTGAAATGCAATAGATGAAGTATCATGACCTAAATGTGCAGCTACACCCTATAGTCATTATATCAAATAGTTGGCATACATCCCTTTTAAACTTTCAAATAGACAATAACTCAAATAGAGGATTCCCAACTTCAGATATATTATTGACAATGCAACAATTCTACAATGGCGATGAGATGAGACGCCAAGACTCTTGGCTTACATACATATGCTTAAATCTGATACGAGCTTTCACCTACAACAGTACCTCCTAAAATGCAACTAGATGACATATAATAGCATGAATTGAACAAAGGAATTTGGTTCTTGAAGTCGCCTTGATTCTCCAATGAAGATGGTCCCAAAGAGTGGTGGCCTCAAATGCCCAATGTAAATGTCTGAAACAGCCACCCCTATTCTGATATAAAAGATTATTATAAAATAATTCCCAGCTGTTATGGGCTCCAAAATGCAACCAGCTTCATCCAATAATCCTCCTATATAGTGCGCCCAAATTAGGAAGGGAAATCAAACCAAGATGAGGGAGTAACAAACAAAATCGTGGTCTCCACAAGCATCCCTAATGTGACTGAGTTTTTATTTTCAGAATCTGAAAATAATATCAGACCTTCTCCTTTCAATATTTGATGCCAAGGAAGAGTGTAATGTACCTTTAAACCCTTTATTCAAAAAGTACAATAACACATCAGCTATTGTACTCAAATATTTTCCTCAATGTAGCACAAATAGAAGACTGAAGTATCTTCCTCCCAGCTGCAATAATTCAAGTGATATTTCACACCCTCAAAATTGCTATCAATAAGAAGTTTCCGTTTCCTATGACAAGAAGTAATCTGCAAAAACCCTAGGCTCCACAAGATGAAACAACAACATCAAATCTGTCTGCCGAGAATGAAGCCCAGGATGCCTATTTATTCTTTTTTCTCCATTTTCTCCAGAAACTTCTAGAACATTATTTTATTAAGTGACTTTACAAAATATTTTATAATTCAAGTCACTTTATTAAATTAATTAAATATAAAGTTACCTTTTAATATTTATTTATTTGATAACTTTATAAATAATTAACTTAATACCACTTATTTATTTAATTAAAATAATTAATTAGTCATCCTCATAAAATATTCATTATTTTGGACAACTTAATTAATTAAATTAATTAAATCAAATTACCTCCAAAACGGGGACATTACACAATATTAAAACATTAATAGTTCCCATAGGAAAGAAACCAAACAGGTTTTAGCAAAGATAATGAAAACAAAATAGAAGTGAATTCTGTGGAATATTATTTACTTTAGGCAATTTGTTGTGGAGGACAATTCAGTTACAACTTACATATAGCCTCAATTTGTGAGGAATGGGACTTATAGGAAAAATTAGCTTTCCTTTGTCAAGAAGAACTTTTGGGTCGTATATAAGTTTACAACATCTCTTTGTAGAAAACAGACTTTAAACATCCGTTATGCAATATTGAGTTCTAGCTTGAGCATCAATCACATTGATGAACAGGTTTAAGTTTCAGTAATAAAGGAAAAGAAAACAAAGGGGTATTGATCTGCAGAAATGTTTCTTGATCATCTGCACCTGCACTTGGCCTCATTTTTTCCCTTTTTGAACACTGTTTAGCTCATTTACAGGTCTGATCATAATTCTGCATCATCTACAGGCACCAGGAAAGAGACAAACTATAACATTTTACAGAAATGAACGCTGTTGCTCAATATATACTCAACTGTATCACAAAATAATATATTTGTAATCTTTCCATGGAATTTCTGCTTTCACAACTATCCTCTTTTTTTCCATTAAAAGATCTTTTCAAATACTAAAAGAAATAGAGCTAAATGTATATGTAATGAATCCATCAGGGTCTCAGGTGACAAAAGATGTCAAGCATACTCATTTTAGGTGGAAATGGCAATTTGCATTGACCACTTAAATTCCCAAAAGTGTCATTACCTAGTTAGATGTAGATACATTAAAAAATGATTAAGAAATACACATCTAAGAAACCAGATGAGAGAAAATTCAAACTAGATAAGATTCATAATAATCATAAACATCTTGAGAATAGACAAACAAAATTTGGACTTTCAAAAGCAAATTTTACTTGCATTTTTCTGTAACCTCAATTTTAGTTCTTTACCACGAATGCGTATTAATAAATTTAAAAGGAAAATGCTAGTTATCAATACAATTACCATATATGACACCATAAATCATTAGTGCAATTATATGTTGACATATCTAATAACATCAAATATTGAATAAAAGTATTAAAATTTATTAATATTTTCAATATTGCAACCTTTGTCACAATGCATTGATAAATCAAAACAAGTTAAGTGAAGTTGTATCAGAAGAAAAGGCTCCATGTCAAATAATCATTCCAAGACCTCTTCCTTAGTATCCCATTTGAACAAAGTACATCCAACAGATATAGAAATAAAGAAATTTCATGATAGCTTCAATTTAAAATTTGACAATTTGACTGTATTGAGACTTTATATAAGGATTTTTAAGGTGTGCAACTTTTAAATTTTTGACTATTCTAGCCCAAAAATCCCGTCTAATACTTTAAGAAAGCCAGTGTATTGATAAATCTAGTTCTGAATTTTAGTACAATTATATGTGAACATATCTAATAACATCAAATATTGAATAAAAGTATTAAAATTTATTAATATTTTCAATATTGCAACCTTTGTCAGAATGCATTGATAAATCAAAACAAGTTAAGTGAAGTTGCATCAGAAGAAAAGGCTCCATGTCAAATAATTATTCCAAGATCTCTTCCTTAGTATCCCTATGAAACAAAGTACATCCAACAGATATAGAAATAAAGAAAGTTCATGATAGCTTCAATTTAAAATTTGACAATTTCACTGTCTTGAGACTTTATCTAAGGATTTTTAAGGTGTCCAACTTTTAAATTTTTCTGACTAATCTAGCACAAAAAACCGGTCTAATACTTTGAGAAAACGAGTACCCCCACATCGATGAAGATCCCTGCCACTGTTAATATCACAGATTGGGGTGTATGATATATTCAAGAAAACAGTGTTCATGGACACATTCTCCCCACAAAAACTCCTCATTTTCAAGAAGGGGGAAATTTCGAGATGGAGGAACATGGGTGAAAGACGACCCCACCTCCCCCCTCCCCCTCCCCCTCCTCCCTCACTACCCCCCCTCCACCCACTACACTACCACCACCTTCAACAGCTTAGAGATGCCAGGGACAGCATGATATCCCTGAGACATCTACATGAGAGTCATGGAGTCTCTTGAAAAACTTGGGCACTCTAAAGTTTCCTACAACTGATCGACCTAAAAGAGATTTAAAGACAAATCTTTGTGCCTAGGCCAAACCATATCTGGTACCTATTGGGCCCTTACTATTCTATGGCAGGAGGAGAGATCACAACTTTTTAATGATCGGTAAACTCAGCACGCAAAGGTTGAGTAACCATTGCGCCCCTACTATTCTATCACAGGACGAGAGATTTGCTGTGTAGGCCCTTGGGGCTTTCCATTAAATCTGAGCCATAGGAGACAAAACTCATATGGGCTACAACCAAACCCTACAAGACTTGTAAAGCACCCTCAATCCTCTTTTCAACTCACAAAATCAAATCAACAAGAAGCCAATAGTGTGAGTGTGAAAGTGTTGTGACTGCAAGGTAAAAGAGGGAGAATGAAGTGGAAGAGGGTTGAGGAGCACGAAAAAAGAGCAAAAAAAAAAAAGTGTCCAACACTCCTAGCGATGAGAAGGTTGGGAACAATTAAGGGCCTCACTTTACTCCATTTTGATGTTTTGAACATCTGTAATTGTCATTGTGCTCATTGTAATCATCATTAAGAAATCTTGAATATGTAAGTATATTTCAAATTACATCTTCCTTGCTTGATATTAACAATTTAATGTTCTCTTTAAAGATTTGTATTTCTAACTCTATTCTTATACTTATATTCTTCTTTTTAGAACATATTTTTCAACTAATATATGGACTTCAAGGGGCTACTGCATGAAAGAATTTCAGTTCCCTAGAAGGGAGGAATATGAGTGTGAGTGATATAATCTACACTCTCTGCCATAGATAAAATCCGCTAAGTAGAAACCTATTTTAATTTATCTTTGATAATAAATTCAAATACATAAAATACATGTTAAAACATGCTACTGTATTTGGCATGATATAATCTATAAAAGCATAATCCACAAAACAAAAAAGAGTTTAAATCTACAAAAGCATGTTGCAAAGATGAAACGGTTAAGAGACATACTCTGTTGCAGATTTATGAATAAATGTGTTAAGTTGCTCAAATGCTGTTCCCACAATTAAACTGCCAAGAAACACATTCACCAGAATAAAGTAATAATACTTTTTCGCTGAGTTTATCTCAAGCGCTGACAATGATGTATGGCCTTCCAGTTTTGACATGAACATCAAGATTGATGGAAGAACAATAAGAAAAATCTTTAATGCCAACCCAGGTAAAAAGCCTTGAATGAATGACTTTATGACTTTCCTGTAGACACGTTAAAGTGCGAATTTGAAATTGCTCAAGTCCAAGAGAAAACATTAAGGCCGAATGCATCTTAAAACATAAATAACAAATATGTGATCTCTTTATTAATACTTCATTCTAAACTTACATCAGAAACGAGATTTAAGCAAATATAATCATTTCAGTTTTTATTCACACGTTTGACCCAAAAATGAGTAAAAATGTCATATTGAGAAGGTCTTTTTGTGTTGATTCCAACAGAAACAAATGTCAGAACCAAATCAAATAATATGAAAGAAGACATTTTTCTTATTTTAACATTACAAGTCTTGAAAATACAACATGAAAGTAAAGAATACATGCCTGGTTCTTAAATCTATTTACAATTTGAATTATTAATGATATATATACATATGACATTGAAAAAATGCACAATGGTCTATATGTAAAACCTTTTCTTCATAGGAAGAATTTACGGCCCTATTGTCTATTGCATGATTGAAGTAGAACATTGAGAACTAGTTAACCAAAGTTACATTATCAACTAAGGAGTGACTTCTAAGCACAAAACCTTCAAAAATGATAGATTCAAACTTGAAAGAGACAATGACATTGTTGAGCAGAACTACTAATATTAAAAGAAAGAAATTTGCAAGTCTATCAACTTTCCAGTTCCATTTGTCAACTTACACTTCAATAAGTGGTTTCAGAAAAGGAACAGCCTTCTCTATCCCTTCGATGTTAGCCAAGGATTGCACAAATGTAATAGGAATCATGAAGAAAAATACAAGGAAGAAAACGGCAACAGATATCAGCAATCTCCGAACAGTTAGTTCGACAAATGGAATTGCTAGATTGCTCCAGAAGACATCTCGAGGCTCTGGGGCCCATTCTGTTAACCATATTGTTGGATTTTTGCACTGCTGTGTTTGAGCACATACTGCTGCCCCCCAGCGTGATTTGAATGAAACAAATGCCACTGGCATAAGACATTTACGGTCTTTGAGAACTCTTTCTCTTTCCTCTGCTACCTGCATTCCAAGAGAAAAATAATGTCTCAGCACAACAAATAGATAACATATTGATAAGAACTGAAAATATCCACAAAATTTCAGACAGTTCTACAACAGGCCCATACAAGTAAGAATGTAATCAAGTTATTCTTTGATAAAAGTGTTCTTCACAGGAATGTGGCTGTTTACCAAACCCAAATGTGTGTGAGAGGGGAATTAAAACTAGTGAACCAAAATAATATATATAGAATCTAACAAGACCATGGATCCAAATGACTATAGACAACCACACACGAGGCAATCAGTGTAAAGTAACTATTAAATACAAAACTTTTTGACTCAACAGTGCATTAAGTGAAAATTTTAGCATATAAGGCAATGAAGGAATATGCTACAGTGAAATTACTGTTGGCAATGTTTCTTTAGAGAAAAACAAATATTCTAGCCTTATATGTTTGCAATAATATGATCAATGATTTGGCCCTAAAATGAAGTGAACATTTTAACATCTATAGTGTTAAAGTAGATTGGATTTACTGTGTCATAGGAACATAACTATCTTTTAATTTTATTATCTCTTAAATGATGCTCTTACTAACTTATAATTCTTTACAGGTTGGTGTTAAAATAATGAGACAATGGTATTTCACAAGAAGTGTTGATAAATCAGATATTAATAATACTTCAAGTATTACTGAATTTGAATCACAAATATTTCTGAGTATGTGTGTGTGTGTGAGAGAGAGAGAGAGACATCCAAATGTGTGTGTGTGTGTGTGTGTGTGTGTGTGAGAGAGAGAGAGAGAGAGAGAAAGATCCAAATGACTTGCACTAATGTATTTCTGTACTTGTTATTCATTGATCTGATTTGAATTATATATATATGTTCAAGTAGACATGTCTCCCAACATATGTGGAGACATGTCTCTCCACTGACATGTCCATATACTGATTCATAATAGGCATTTTAATCAGACTAATACATGATAATTCTCAGTAATATGAAAAATGCAAACAAATACGGACTGATATATAATCGGGGCAAATATCTTTATTGATACAAGTTATCGATGGCATAACTGATGCTCAATATCGATTAAACAAATACTCGATAAATGTCAATGATATTGATATTCAATATCGGCTTCATGCAGATCGATAAATAGTTAGTACTATTTTATACTTGGAAGAATAACAGTAATGATCATTAAGTAATTAACATGAATGATAATCTAATCCTCATACAATCAATATAATGATTTATCATTTAATATTTAATCATGTATGTATATCAATGTATATTGGTATAGAATACATGCATATAACAGAATCATAGATCATTCTATTGATATAATTATCATTCATGTTTAACCGAAGCTATCATTATTAACACTCCCTCTTAGCTAGAGAAGATAAAATCTATCCAAGTATCTAACACATTAGATCCACTTAATGTGTGAGAGAGAGAGAGAGATATCACCTCATTGTAATATTAGGAGATATGGTATAAGAAAGATTATCAAGTCACATGATATTCTTCATAACTCAAAAATATCCATATTACGATATGTGCATTGACATCATGTCTCATGATGTGTACCTCATGAATATTTGGTCATGGCACATCCACGGATATATCATCCACCATGATTATCTCTTACAGATCATTATGATTTACCAAATGATACCAAATCTCATGATATCTAACATAGTTCCTAAGAGATTATTGATTATCATTACATGTCCACAAATATCAAGTCATGTGATATCCTAAAGAGCACAGAATTATACTAAGAGGGGGGGTGAATCAGTATAATAATAAATTTTCCAATTTAAAACTTTTATCCAAACAATTAACTTCAAATGCTGAACTGAACAATTATGAACATAACACAATAACACAAGATTTATGTGGAAACCCAATGCAGGAGAAAACCACAACAAATAATTGTTTTTAATAATATAAACTTGATCTTTTACAAATTGGTTTATAGACTCCAACCTACTAGAAGCTACGACCTCTATGTTTATGAACACCAACTCACTGGAAGTTCCAACTCCCAAACTTTGCAGGCTAGGACTTACTAGAAGCACCAATCCCCACTATCATCTTAGTGAGCACCAACCAACTGCCGACAAACTCTCTTTCCACCCCAATTATGTTGCTTATTTCAACCAAAGAAGGATACTTTCTTAACACAACTGCTCTTCACCAAAAGCATATACTTCTATATTTTTCTTCAATAAATCTGCAATCTTTTTATTGATGAACCGTAGAATAGATATCTTTTAATTCTTTAAAACACATACTACACATATATGTCTGAATAAATTTACTCTTTTATCTCATTCTAGATTCATCCTCTTATCTCTTTATAATATTATATCTAAACTTGAATCGAAGACCCACTCTTCTTTTAATCTGCATACACATATATGAGAATATATATTTATTTATTTATTTCGTTTATATCTTTCACACTTTTCATTATCCATCGCACGTACTTCTCATTCTATCTTTATACCTGATCTGTCCTGATATTTCTCACTGCATTCATCACATACTCCGATGTATATAAATATAATCTGCAATTTTTTATTCCACTCTTATATACTTTATTGTCACTTCTATTCTCCGCACTGCACACTTTAATCCCAATTCTGATTTCTATATATATATATATATCCTCTTCACAAAAAAAATGTGACTTTCTATGAAGAAATATCTTGCTTCAACTTAATTACTAGTGAGTTTTATTCTGAATTTTGACTGCTGCATTTCTGTCTTATTTTATTTTGTCTTTAATATTTCAATTAGGATCATTGTCTTATCTGAATTATTCCCATCTCTCACTATAATCAGTGGTCTTCATATCAGTTCTTTAGCTATAATCACTGTTTTCCATATTAGTTTGCTGCTTGTTTTTCACTGTATGTAGATTATTATTGCAACTTTATTGATATAAAAATAAAAAATATTCAACTCAAATTCATGTGCATTATAGTTGACTCTTAACAGATTGCAAAAAAATTTGGCATCAATATCAGATCATATCATCGACCATTGTCTTGTAATCTTCGTCTTCTATGTGAACAACATTTCTTTTCCAGGTGTAGATTCTTGAATGACAGTGACGGTTTTATTCTGCCTGTAGACATATATTAGATATACCACCATGTATCCATAATCTTTCCTCTGTCCAACATCTTCTAATATTTGAATTTTCTGTTTGAACTCCTCTAAAATATTCATCATTAGCTCTCATCATGTATCCTTGCTCAAACCCAATTTCTATCTATTCAGTGCTGAGCATATTCACAATATTGATTCCATAATCATTGATATGCACCTTTCATACTATGTGTGACTTCAAGGATTATTGACGTGTGGTCTATATATTTCTCTCAAATACAAATTGAAGTTTGTGCCTCCAAAAGATCATAATCACATCTTCAGTTTGCTTCCATAGCATATTGTGTAATATCACATATCACACATCTTCTTTGTATATTAACTCTTGCATCTCCTTGATCATTACTCAATTAATGATAGCACAGTTTGCATCTAAATATCCATTCTTAGAAGTTTGGCCTATGACATTGATGGTGGTTTTGCTAATAATTTTATCCTTGCTAGTGAAGCCCTTTGACATCAATGGCAATTCTTCCATCATATCCACATGATAGTGAAATAGATCATTGTAAATTCATCACCTTACAATGTCAATCAGATACAAGTGGTCGCTATTGAAAAGCCGTCACCTTTTAACAATGTTCATAGTGGCCCATAAAGTCATGGAGTCACACACATAACAACAAAAGAGTTTACACATTAAACATCTTTAGATATTAGTACAACTAAGGCATAAATGAGACTCAATCTCAAATGTGACTTACATTTTCAACCATACCAGGTTTATCCCGAAAGTTTTTAACTTTTACCCTCAAGAGAGGCTTGGTGAGAATGTTGGCTATCTGATCACTTGTACTAATATAATCCAGCTGAATCACATTCCTTTCTACCATGTCTCTAACATAGTGATAAGGAATCTTGATGTGTTTTGATATATCATGAAACATTGGATTCACTAAAAGCTTGATGCAACTATAATTGTCACATTAGATAATAGTAGGATTCAAGGGCTTACCAAAATGTCCAACGAGCAATTTCCTAAGCCACAATGCTTCTCTTGCTCCCATGGAAGCTGCAATGTACTTAGCTTCTATAGAGCTTTGTGCAACTAAGGAACTTTAACTACCGATGTATAAGATTATTACGGATCCTAGACTAAAACAACATCTTGATGTGTTGTTTTTGTCAGCCACGCTTCTTGCCCAATATGAGTCAGTGTATCCATGTAGATCTAGGCCTACATGTTTGCATCTATGACCATATACAATTGCACCTTGAAGATACCTCAGAACATGTTTTTTTGCAGCAAGATGTATCTCTTTTGATTCACGTATAAATTGGCTAAGGGCATTTACTACATTACAAGTATTAGGTCTTGTCTGACCAAATACATCAAGGATCCAATTATCTATCTATAGAGAGTGGGATCTGCAAATTGTGAGTTAATTGTTGCTTCCTTTAATTTGTGCAAATTTGTTTCCATGGGTGTAGATATGGGTATGCACTCCATCATTCCAAATCTCTTCAGAATGTCAATAATATACTTCCCCTAATTAAGAGTAATGTCATTTACCTACTGCCAAAAATTTAATTCATGGAAGTAATGTAGCATTTACCTACTACCAAACTTCTAATTCGTGGAAGTAACGTAGGATACCCCAATCCTTCATATCAAATTCTAAAGCAAAATCCCTTTTACACTAGAAGAATAGGTGAGCTTCTCCTATAATCAACACATCACCAACATATAAAATAAGAATTAGCATCACATCAAGTACCTTAAAATAGAGGTTTGGATCTGCATCATTCTTGGAAAACCCTAATCCCATTAGACAATGATCAATCCTTTCATACCAAGCTCTAGGGGCATATTTAAGCCCATACACAGCCTTCTTCAATCTGAAAACATATGATTCAGCATTATGTAGGACAAAACTTCTAGTTTCTCTAAATATATTTCTTCAATCATATCAATCAAAAATGCAGTCTTCACATCTATTTGATGGATCTTCCATCTCTTTGATGTTGCAATAGCAACTATGGCTCTAATTGAAGTGTGTCAAGCAACAAGGACAAAAGTCTCTTCATAATCAATTCCCTATTTTTGAGAGAGACCCTTGGCAACAAAATGGGCTTTGTGTTTCTCAATGCTACAATCTACAACATATTTTATCTTGAACAACCATTTTGATGATATGATAGATTTTCCTTTGGGTCTTGGCATAGGGTCCCATGCATCATTTATTACAATGGATTGATACTATTATGACATGGCATCTTTCCATGTTTGATCATTGAGAGATTTTTCAACATAAGATGGTTTTGATTTTGTGATCTCACTCATCAAGGCAAGATAACTAGAGAATTTGTGAGGTCTCTTACTCTCCTCGAAAGTAGTTCTTTGCTTCCTAAATCATCTTCCTAGCCTAAGAGAGTAGTTTGACCTTCATTTTCAATCTCTTCGAGAGTCTCCCTCTAAACATTAGGAATATGATCCTTTTTCATATCTTTGGGAGGATCTTGTACTTCTATCTCATGAGAGCTCTTGGATCTCTAAAAGCAATATCTTCCTCCAAAATGACATCTCTATTGAGTTCAATAAATTTTTGTCCAGGTATGTATATCCTATAGGCTTTAGATGTTTTACCATAACCTGCAAATATTTCTTTCCTACGTAAGAGTTCTAAGTTAGACCTCTTCTCTTCAAGCACATGAATGTAGACAGGACAGCCAAATATTCTTAGATAACCCAAAGCGGTCTACTGTCGGGTTCCTCTAAGAGAGTAGTTTGACCTTCATTTTCAATCTTTTCAGAAGTCTCCCTCTGAACATCAAGAACATGATCCTCTTCCATATCTTTGGGAGGATCTTGATCTTCTATCTCATGAGAGCTCTTGGATCTCTAAAAGCAATATCTTCCATGAAAATGACATCTCTACTGAGTTCAATAAATTTTTGTCCAGGTATTTATATCCTATATGCTTTAGATGTTTCACTGTAACCTGCAAATACTTCTTTCCTACCTGAGAGTTCTAACTTAGACCTCTTCTCTTCAAGCACATGAATGTAAACAGGACAACCAAAGATTCTTAGATAGTGTATATCAGGTTTGATGTCCGTGAATGCTTCTATAGGGGTTTTATTGACTAGGAGTGAATGGGGGCATCTATTTTAGATGTATACAATTTTCCTAGAGGCTTCAACCCAAAATGAAATTTGTAGGTTTCTGTCACATTAGACCTCTTGTCTTCAAGCACATGAATGTAGACAAGACAACCAAAGATTCTTAGATAGCTTATATCACGTTTGATATTGATGAATGCTTCTACCGGGGTTTTATTGACTAGGAATGAATGGGGACATCTATTTTAGATGTAGACAATTATCCTAGAGGCTTCAGCCCAAAATGAAGTTTGTATGCTTTTGTCATACAACATAGCTCTAGTAGCTTCTACCATGGTCATGTTCTTTCTTTCTGCTACCCATTTTGTTGGGGATTATAAGGTACAATAAACTCCCTCTTAATCCCAACATTCACAAAGAACTCTTTAAAACATTTGAAGTATATTCCCTCCCATTATCTGTCTTTAATGTTTTGATTTTCTTTCCTGACATGTTTCTACAAGAGCTTTGAATTCCTTGAACCTCATAATGATTTCTTCGAAGTCTTTACCCTTAAGAAAATATATCAAGGTTTTCCTGGAGAAATCTTGTACAAAAATTATATAATACAAGAATCCTACTATAGAGGTTATAGACATAGGTTCGTAGAAATTAGAATACATTAATTCTAATTCATTTTTAGATTTGCTAACACTATTTTGGAAAGTTTTGTTTGTATCCTTCCCTAAGCCACAACCCTTGGATGTTCCTTCATGAGTTTGATTTAGTTTGGGAAAACCAATCACCATTTTTTCTATTGAAGATAGAGTACATAAATAGAGATTCCCTAATCTTTTGTGCCAAATCTCAATTGAGTTTGAAGTCTCGTGAATTAGGCCTTGAGTGGGATTAGTGCATAGTTTCTAAAGACATCCATTATTGATTCTTGTTAATGTTTAGCGTCGGTGAGATCTCCTGAGACTACAAATTATAATATATATAATCAAATACAGAGCAAACACATCTAAGATGAAATTCGATACACTTATATATTGCATATCGATCACTTTGAATATATATATATATATAAAGCAATCACAATTAGTTAGTATTAACTAATTAATCAGATCTTGTATGAGATTGAATTAGTTAGTTAATAATAACTAATTCTCTAAACAAATCATAACTCTCGAATGGAAAGATCATGACCGATCTTGAGAGCCATCTATTGAAGACAATATATATGTGCATCATTTGTTGTGGTATTGACATTGAAACCAATATATGTTCATTACCTACAGCAGATCGATATCCAACATTGTCACTTATTCTCAAAAAGTTGTTATTCAAGTTATATTTGCAATAGCAGGTTGAAATTTTGTGTGTTCATACAGGCCAAGATTCATCATCAAAGATTGACATTATCTTTGATTGGATTCATCACTGCAAATCAAGAATAAAGATTTGAAGTTTATATTCTCAGCAGATCATGCTTCTACATAGTCTGATATAAGTTTAATTAAATTGCATGGTATCAGAGCTACGGTTATAATAAACCCAAAGTTATACTAGAGAATTCAGATTGCATACCTTTAACTTGTAAAATTCATCTATCAAAATGAAAAGTGCAATAAGACTCGAGGATCGACTCGAAGGAGCCAATAACTTCACAACATAGAAGCTACGAATCATAATGGTATTAGATGAAAACAAAGTAGACTCATTTGTTAAAATAAAAAAAACTGAGCCTGAGAATAGCTAGACAAATCACAATGGATTGAAAACAATAAGAAAGCTATGAAATTAATAGTGGATTCCCTAAGGAATCACATTGAGCCTATTTTAGCAAAACAAACAACTGCACACCTCATGCTCAAATCCTTAGAAAACACATTTGAGGTAAGTAATACTAGAAGAAATCTTGCACTAAAAACACAACTAAATCACATTAGCAAGAACAAAGGTGAATCCGTAAATGCCTACTTTATGACAATTATAGAATTAAGGGATCAATTGTCCAACGTTGGGTATGAAATAAACAGTAAAGAATTATCTCTAACAGCACTAAGTGGCCTCCCAAGTTCATGGGAACCATTCAAACAAGGCATTAGTGCAAGATCAAAACTCCCAAAACTAGACTGACTAAAATCTGACTGTCAACAAGAAGCAGCCAGGTTGTTACCAAAAGGAATCAAACAAAAATTCTTAGATGAAGACATACAAGTTCTTAATACAAATACGAAGAAAGGAAAGAAGAACTTCGAAATAAAGAAGAATTTTCATGGGTAAGGAAAATATAGGAAAGATACTTCACAATTCGGACGTCTTAGATGTGACCAATATGGGCACTATGCTGTAAACTATCCTGAAAGAACAAAGAAACAAGCATCTTATGCCCACGTTGGAAAAATAAACTCACAAGAAGAATCTGATAAGTTCTTATTTTATTTAGCACTATCAAATCAAGTATCAAACAAATGAAGTACCTAGGTAGTTGATAGCTTGCCATCCAGACATATTACAGAATTCCAAGAAAATATGGAAACTATGGTAGAAGAAACTAATGAAGAAGTGACCATCGGAGATGATTCTGCACATCCTGTAAAAGGTGTAGGGACCTATACCATCAAACTAGAATTAGGCATGGAAATTCAACTAAAAGATGTACTATACATACCTGAAATCAAAAGAAATTTAATATCTGTATCGGCTCTTGAAAATAATGGATACAGAATCACATCAATGAATGGGAGAGTTTTGGCTTGAGAAAAATCCAACACATTTAAGAAAGCCAAACCTATAGGAATAAGGCAAGCTTATCTATATAAATTGTGTACTAAACCTAAACAAGCTCTCATTCTTGAATCTCCCGACATAAATGAGATCTGGCACAAAAGATTAGGGCATGTAAAATTTCGGGCCTTAAACTCAATGGATAATTGGTAACTGGACTACCCAAACTAAACTCATCACGTTGGGGAACATGCAAAGGATGTGCTCTAGGGAAAAGCACCAAAGGATCATTTCACACCAGTTCAAGTAAATTCAAAAATATATTGGAACTGATCCACTCTGACCTTTGCGGACCTATGTCAACACCCTCCAAGGGAGGGGCCCTATACTATGTAATTTTCATAGATGATTTCTCAAGGAAAATGTGGACATGTTTCCTAAAATGTAAAGGACCTGAGAAAATCCTAAATAGATTCAAAGAGTTCAAAGCTCTACCTGAAAATTTCTCTGGAAAGAAAATCAAGACCTTGAGAACTGACAATGGGACAGAATACACTTCAGAATTGTTCAAAGAATATTGTGCTAGTTTAGGGATTAAGAGGGCGTTCACTGTACCCTACAATCCTCAACAAAATAGGGTAGCTAAAAGGAAAAATAACACTGTTGTGGAGACAGCAAAATCCATGATGTTTGATCAAAATCTAGATTCCTCCTTCTGGATAGAAGCATCTAGAGCAGCTGCTTATATTCAAAATAGATGTCCTCATTCTCATCTTGATAACAAAACACTAGAGGAGACATTTATTGGACAGAAACTTGACATCATCCATATAAGGATCTTTGGCTACCTAGTGTACATTCATGTACCCTAAAAGAAGAGAACAAAACTAGAACCCTCCGAAAGAAAAGGAATATTTGTGGGATATAGTGGAACTTCAAAGGCATATAGAATATTCATTCCTGGGCAAGGACAAATAGAACTTGGTCGAGATGTAATATTTGAGGAAGATATTGCCTTTTAAAGGCCAAAGAATTATGATGAGTTAGAAAATCAAAATCCTATCATAAACAAGGATACATGTTCTACTCTTGAAATTCAGTCAGAACATCCTGAAGACACCTTATATGAAAATCCACCTGAATCTGAGATTCTGAACAAGTGTCTCGATGAAAATCAAAATTCCAATAAAAGAAAACAACCACTTTGGGCTAGGAAAATTGTGAAGGAAGCTAAGAACTTTGCAGTGCCTAATGGTACATTCAGAGAAAGCTAAAGACCCCACAAACTAACATATAATGCATTAATGAGTGAAATTCTTGACTCCAAACCAGCCAATGTTGATAAAGCCCTCAAACAAGCAACCTAGAAAGATGCTATGACAAAAGAATATCACTCCATTCTAAAGAATGATGTTTGGGATATAGTTCCTAGACCAAAGGGAAAATCAATTGTTTCCTCCAAATGGTTGTTCAAAACTAAATATGCTGCAGATGGTAGCATAAAAAAACAGAAAGCATGTTTCATTGCCTGACGTTTCTCTCAGAAGGAAGGCATTTACTACGAGGAAACTTTTGCACCTATAGCTCGATATACCTTTGTTCAAGTTGTGTTAGCCATTACAGCAGCAAAAGGTTGGAAGTTTCATCAAATGGATGTTAAGACTGCATTTCTATATGGAATAATAGAAGAAATCTATTTTGAACAACCTGAAGAATTTAGAGTTCATAATACAAAATCTTAGATATGCAAATTAAAGAAGGCTCTATATGGACTTAAGCAAGCTCCCCAAGCCTCGTATGAAAGAATTGACAAATACCTCATTAGATTAAAATTCTCCAAGAATGTTGTTGATCCAAATCTCTATTTTAAATGTATTAATGGTGATATGCTAATTTTAATTCTTTATGTTGATAACCTATTACTGAAAGGAGAAGATCATCTTATTGCTCAATGGAAAAGAGATTTTAACTTCAAAATTTGAAATGAAAGGTTTGGGTATTCTACACTACTTTCTAGGATTGTAAGTATGGCAAAAACCTTATGGTGTCTTTCTAAATCAGGGAAAATACATCATTGATATACTTAAGAGATTTGGAATGTTAAACTGTAGACTTATGTCCACTCCCATGGAGACAAACTTACACAAATTAAAAGAATCTACATCAAAATCTAGATTTGTAGATCCTCCACTTTGTCGACAAATTATATTTGGTTAACACTAGACCTGATATATGCTACGTTGTGAATGCCTTAAGCCAATTCATGTGTGTCTCATGAAATTCATCTTGTTGTTGCTAAACATATTTTGAGATACCTATAGGGTACTATTGGATATGGCCTGGAATACAGGAAGATTGATCTTGATCTACATGGATTCACAGATTCAGATTGGGCTAGCTGTGTGGCAGATCGGAAGAGCACATCCGAGTATTGTTTCAATTTAGGATCTGCTATGATCTCGTGGACAAGCATAAAACAATCCTCCGTTGCACAAAGCTCTACAAAAGCAACTATGGGAGGCAGAGAAGCTACATGGCTTAGGAAGTCAATTGGGGGAATATTTGGAAAACCTCTAAAGTCAAAAAATCCACTGTTCCATGATCGATCCAAGCATATTGAAATTCCTTTTCACTATGTCAGAGATATGGTAGAGAGGCAAGCAATTCAGTTAAAGTATATTAATACTAGTGATCAAACTACAGACATTCTCACCAAGCCTCTTTCCAAAGTTAAAGTGGAACATTTTGGGAAGAAACTTGGTATGATTGAAATGTAATTGAGATTTAGTCTCTAAATTTATTTCATTTGTAAAATTATATACTAAAGATGTTTAATGTGTAAACTCTTTTTGTCATATGTGTCACTCTATGACTCATGGGCCCTCTTCCTATGTACATTACATTAAGGTGACGATCTTTCTAATAATGTAGACTTGTATTAAACATTGTGAGGTGACGACTTTACAATGTTTCCTATCATGATGGATATTATGTAACATGATATCTTTATGTAGATCATGATAGTAGTATCTCTAGAACATTTTGATGGATATCATGAAATGTGATACTTTTACACATCATCATGTTCTTTATTCGATAATCATGGTGAAACGCCATGATGAATTATGATAGACATCATGTGACGTGATGTCAATGCACATATCACAACTAGGGTACATGAATGTCATGAGATGTGATATTCTAAATATACTCCTTGATGTCACGAGTAAGGTTATATCTTAAAATTCATCTTAGTTATCTTCCCTAGCTAAGAGGGAGCGTTAATGTTTAGCGTCGAGCATCAGGCAGACCTCTTGAGACTACAAATTATAATATATATAATCAGATACAAACCAAACACATCTAAGATAAAATTCAATGGACTTACGTATTGTAGATCGATCACTTTGAAAATAAATATATATATATATATATAAAGTAGCCACAATTAGTTAGTATTAACTAACTAATTCTCTAAACAAATCATGACTCTTGAATGGAAAGATCATGACTTATATATATATATATATGTGTGTGTGTGTGTGTGTATATAAAGCAGTCACAATTAGTTAGTATTAATGGACTAATTCTCTAAACAAATAGTGACTCTTGAATGGAAAGATCATGACAGTTCTTGAGAGGCATCTATTGAAGACAATATATATGTACATCATTTGTTGTAGCATTGACATCAAAATCAATATATGTTCATTACCTACAGCAGATCGATATCCAACATTGTCACTTCATCTCAAAAAGTTGTTATTCAAGTTATATTTGCAATAGTAGGCTGAAATTTTGTGTGTTCATACAGGCCAAGATTCATCATCAAAGATTAAAAGTATTATCTCTGATTAGATTCATCACTGCAGATCAAGAATAAAGATTCAAAGTTTATATTTCAGCAGATCATGCTTCTACATATAGTCTGATATAAGTTTACTGTTTAATTCTTTACAATTCCTATATTATAAGCCTTCATAATAGTGGAGCTCTTTGGCCATGCTAGAAATTTTGCCTTCAATAAAGGTCTTCAAATGCAAATGCTAGAAATGGAGACTAGATTTCTATTTATACTTGGCAGAAGTAATATTCCTGTGACATGAAGAGATTTGGCTGATTTCAAATTTATGGAAGAGCTTTCAATCCCTTTGACTAGGTAGTTAGAATCATCCCCAATAGTTACTTCCTCATCAAAATTTTCTACCTAAGTGTTCAAGTGTCCTCTGAATTTGGTAATATGGCGTGGGGCTCCACTATCAATCACTCAGCCCTTGAGTTTGTTTGAG
Organism: Cupressus sempervirens; assembly: GCA_028749045.1. NCBI lineage: Eukaryota > Viridiplantae > Streptophyta > Pinopsida > Cupressales > Cupressaceae > Cupressus > Cupressus sempervirens. The sequence goes on along the minus strand of CM053788.1, from coordinate 576,265,475 downwards.
ACTTGACTTGATAAGGCTAAACAGAAGACAAGTTTGTCTTAATCATTTTACATGCTAGCTTTTCCAACTTCAATAAAGAAGGCTTGTTGCTTTCTCCTATTAAGACACTTCATGGCATAATGTCCACACTTATCACATCTGAAACATTGAGATATGTCCATCCTCTTCTTGGAAGAGTCTTCTCCACAGGTGCTTTTGTCCTTCTTTATTTTGTAGTTTCTTTTCTTTCCTTGTGAGAGTTGAACACATAAATATCTTCAGTGATGGTATTTTGGTTAATCCTCCTAGTGATAAATCCAGATTCTTCTTGAATACATTCCATTTTTTATTGCTCGAACTTAGGGAATTTTGGAAGTTCACTTATTCCTTGAATAAATGATTCCCATGATGATGATGGGAGTCCATCTAGAGCCATCAATGTTAACTCGTCATTTTCAATTTAATGACCATTTGTAGAAAGTTGGTCTCTCAATTCAATGATCCTCATAAAGTAAGATGTGACAGTTTCTCCCTTATTCATCTTCGCATGATGGAGTTGTCTTTTCAATGTGAGAGCTCTACTGGTATTGTTTATTTCATACGTATCTTCAAGTCATTTGAACATGCAGTATGTTGTGTCACATTTTGATGTAATTGGGACTACATGGTCCCTAATTGCATCCACAATCATTTTCATAGCCTTTTCATTGTTCTTGTTCCATTGAATTTTCTCTACATCATTGTTTGTTTTAGGTATGTTTACGCTCACAAATGAATCTAGTTCATTTTCCTTCAAGATAACCACGACCATGAACTTCAATGATACAAAGTTTGGAGTGCCTTCCAGATGATCTTCGAATCTGACCCTGCTTGTCATTATGAAGAATGGAATATGATTTCTCCTTTAAGAGAAAAACAATTGTAGTGTAGATAATCTGCTATCTCAAATCTTAACGGATCTTCCTCAATGAGGCTCTAATACCATGTTAAAGTAAATTAAATTTATTAATATAGATATCCTTTAATTTTATTATCTCTTAAATGATGCACTTACTAACTTATAATTCTTTGCAGATTGCGGCTAGAATAATGAGACAAAGGTATTTCACAAGATGTGTTGATAAATCAGATATTAATAATACTTCAAGTATTACTGAATTTGAATCACAAGTATTTCTGAGTATGAGAGAGAGATTGATCTCCAAATGACTTGAAATAATGTATTTCTGTACTTTGTCATTCATCAATCTGATATATGTGTGCGTGTGTGTGTTTGAGGAGACATGTCTCTCCACAGACATGACCAAACACAGATTCATAATCAGCATTTCAATCAAACTAATACCAACCAATAATTATTGGTAATATGACAAATGCAAACAGATACAAACCGATATATAATTGGTGCAAATATCTTTATTAATACACATTATTGATGGCAGTAATTGATGCTCAATATGGATTAAATCAATACCTATTAAATGTCAATGAATGTGATATTCGATATCCACAAATGCAGATCAATAAATACAGATTTATACTTGGAAGAAAAACAGTAATGATAATCATCCATCAAGTCGATTAGCATGAATGATAATTTAATTCTCATATAATCAATATAATGATTATTGATATAATATTTAATTATTTATGTATAAATATCAATATACCAAACGTATATTGGTATTCATACATGCATATAACAGAATCATAGATCATTCTATTCATATAATAATCATCATGTTTATCTGACCGAAACTAATTGATGCTCAATATGGATTAAATCAATACTTGTTAAATGTCAATGAATGTGATATTCAATATCCACAAATACAGATCAATAATTAAATATTATATCATTAATCATTATATTGATTCTATGAGACTTAAATTATCATTCATGTTAATCAATATAATGATTAATGATATAATATTTAATTATTTATGCATAAATATCAATATACCAAATGTATATTGGTATTCATACATGCATATAACAGAATCATAGATCATTCAATTGATATAATAATCATTTATGTTTATCTGACCGAAACTATCATTATAAACATATAGCAACGAAGGAAATAAGTTACTCTCAAAATCACCAGAGACAGAGAAACGTTCCAGTCTTAAATGTTTACATAAATATGAATGAGCAATGTGGCCCTAAAGATATGTGAGAAAACCTTCTGAAATGTTTAATTATAAGAAGTTGTTTAAAGTTCATCTTAAGCTACAACTAAATTGAAAAGTTAAGAAGCAGTTCATATGACTGTACAATCTAAAACTAGATAATTTGGTAGTCTAAAAATGGATTTTGAACACTATTCCAGCAACAGCTAACCATAAACATGGTACATGAAACCATGATGAATTGGACCAATGATTTTCCTAAATCTGTTCATTGAAAGCCTGATCCGAATTATGATTCCAGATCACAACATCTGGTGTAATACCTGCAGTATTGCTAATTCTAACACGAATATAATGATTTCTGGAAAACAAATTATGCAAGCCAAAAAGTTGTTCATTTCATTCAACGTTCAAGTTTATACAAGGTATGATGAAATTGAAGGGCCACCAACATCCCTTTGAAAAGAAATGACCAGTCCAAATAATGTTTACTACAAAATAAAATATCAAAACTATGAAAACTATTAAAAGTTTATTTAAAATTTTAAGTCTACTTGTAGAAGCCATAGCCCCCTACACCGTTGGAAAGATAATCCAATTATCTATCTCCAAATTTCAACAGCCAAGCCTGTTGGAAGCTTTCAGGGCCCAAAAATGCCGTGAAGGCCTCTAAAAATGCAAATTACCAAAACATAGAAAATATTGAAAATTCAGATTTCGATATTTTCCCATTTCTACTATTTCTTCTTCTGCCAGCCTCCTCTGGATCATCATGGACCATGTTCTGATCATTCCTCCCCCCTTGAGAGGCAATGGGCCCCATTACATCCACACCCTGTAGTAGGTGCGTAAAACGAATCTGAATTTGTTCATGTGTAAGCCACTTCCCCTGATGAGCAAACTAACCTGCTTGCACCACATGATATAGGTAAATGGTCTGGTTCTTCAAGTTCTTCATTGACTTCTACATAACTTGATCAGTTTGGAGTGGATTAGCCACTTCTGGATTTAATACTGCATGACTGATCTCCTCAGTAACATCTGCAGCATCTAGTAGTGGAGGAATGTAAGGGTTCAAAAGTTCAACATTAAAGACTGGGTGAATACCCAAGAATGGTGGCAAATTAAGTTCAAATGCATTTTCACCAATTTGTTTGAAAATGTTGTATGAACCATAATGAAGGGGACGAAGCTTTTTGTGAGGTCTTTGCAATCTCTCCTTCTAAAAATGCAATCATACCTTTTATCCCCAACCTGAAAATTATGAGGAGTTTGATGCCCATCATGCCTTTGTTTATACTTCTTAGTGGTCTGCTCCAAAATTTCTTGAACCTGATGTTGCAAATGGTGAATTTTGTCAACGAACTCCATTGCTTTTTCCTTCTCCTTATCCAAGCATGGTGTCAAATCAGGCTGCATAGCTGGAATAGAAATATTTATTGGTGCCAATGGCTGTTATCCAAGACAATGGCAGTTGAATTGTAAATTGTCCTATTGTAGCTATGTTGTACATAGGGAAGATTTCCATCCCATGTACGAGGATGTTTTGAGTGATACATACGCAATATTTGAATGATCATGCGATTGACAGCCTCAATTTGACCATCTATCTAAGGATGGAATGTAGTGGATTGTGTCAGTTTTGTATCCATCATTGCCCATAATGAAGACCAAAATTTACTTAGAAACTTACTATCCCTATCTGAAATAATGTTGCTTGGTAGACTAAAATGAACCCAAACATGCTCAAAGAAGAGCTTTGAGGTGCCTTCTGCAGAAATTGCCAGGCTACCAAGCTTGCTATTGTTTAAAATCTATCTACTACAACATATACACAGTCATCCCCCTATCTATTGGTAGGAAGGCCAGACATGAAATCCATAGAAATTAAATGCCAAGGTTTTTCTAAAATGGGAAGTGGTAGATATAAACCATACTTACAATTTGTAGGTTTTGCAATGGCACATGTTGCACATGCTTGAATGTATGCAATCACATCATTTTTCATTTTTGGCCAATAAAAATATCTCCAAGTACAGCAGTACTTTTACCTATTCCAAAAAGTCCTGCAACCTTGTTGTAATGAGCTTCCCATATTAATTTCTTGCGTTCTACCTTAGTGTAATCTCCCCATCTTTTTAGCCTCTCAGTGGAGTTCTTAGCCTTTACATTCTCTGAAGGCTAAGTGGAGAAATAAGGAGAAATTGTTTAAATTAATTTCTTATAAATCATTAAAAAAATTAAATTAAAAGGTGACTTTATTTTTAATTAATTTAATTAAAAGTGACTAAAGTTAAATTAATTAATTAAAAGAATCTTCTAGAAGGAGGAATTAAATATTACTTTATTTCTTCTAGAAGGAGGTCCATCTATTGGAGGAAAAGAATAAATAGGGAGGTCAGCCTCATTGTTGAGCATCGAATGTGTTGTCATCTACACTTCTAGATAACTTGTGGAGCCAAAGGTTTCTACAGTTGCTACATTCATCGCTGGGAACGAACACTCCCATTGATTTGCATAATTGAGGTGGTGAAATATCTTCCGAAGGGTTGCAACTGTTGGAGAACACAAATCAGTCTTTTCATTGTGCCAAATTTGTGGCCTAGGGCCAATTTTGTGAAGTAAGCAATAAGTTGGATATTGCTACAGTATCGCTGCTACAGTGACTAGCTATAGTACCGCTGATACAGTGATGTGCTACAGTAATTTGCCACAGGAAAATTCATATTTTTGAAGCAATTTCAGGTTTTATCTACTACATTTTGCATTGTTTGAGAGTGGATATTTAGGGCATTGGTAGGGTTTGTAAAATCAGTTGTAATCTGATTTATATCAGAGTTTTATATCAGAATTTGTTGCCCTAATGTCTTATTGATGTAGATGCATATTTTCCTATTTGTAATTAGTGTTATACAAAAACAATTGCATCTTCTTTGTTAGATGTTTGGTGTGTTCTTCGAAAGCATATTTATTAAAGTTTGGCATTTAGAAAGCAATCAGAATTTAGATATGCAATATATGTCTTGCTTGCAAAGCGTTTGATGAAATATCAAACAACTGAAGTATAAAAGAATTTGGTGTCTAAAGAAGTTATAACCGGGTGGGGTTATTACACTCAGGTAGACAAATTTGGCCAATGTGGCAAAGCATTCCATCTTGCAAATAAAAATCATTCACTTGTTTACCTTATACAAGTTGAGTACATATGTCAGTCATTATCATGTTCATATAGTTGAGTCCAATTTTCTGTTTGGTGCCCACATGATTCTAACACCATACTTTTTCCTGCAATTGGAGGTCTACTCAAGCAATTTGCCACATTATTGGAGCTTCCCTTCTTATGACGAATGTTTAGATGAAATTGCTGAAGATAGGTTGACCACCTTTGATTTCTATCATTCTATAATCTTCCTTGTGTTTTCAAAAATTAAAGGGGTTTGTGACCTATATTAATGATAGTTTCCTTTCCTAGAATACAATGCTTCCATTGTTTGCAAGCTTGAACAGTGGCACATAATTCCTTATCATAGGTCGGATACCTACGTACTGTATCACAGAATGTTTCACTATGGTAGGCAACTGGTTGTCCATGCTAAATGAGGACTGCTCCTAGGGCATATTCTGATGCATCAAATTGCATTTCAAAAGACTGTTGTAAATCAAGAAGAGATAAAACTGTTGTGGAGCATAACCTCTATTTTAACTCCTCAAATGCTTGCTGATCAGCACCTGTCCATTTGAATTTTTCTTGCATTCCTCCTCACAATGTAATGTCCCCGTCATAAAATAAATGTACTTATTTAATCTTTGTAACGGGCCAATTGATTTATTTTATCTTGGACCCATTTTTATTTAGTTTTTGTGGTTTGTGTCGTCATCGGCTAACTTTGTACACCCTCAAGAAGCTTATCCTGATGGGTATTTAAGCATGACTCGTAGGTAGTCTGGAGGTATGCTTTTGGATTATCTCTTTGTACTGGGGATTTTTGTTGGAGTTCAGCATTGTTCGCCATTTCGTATGTGAAAGATCTTCACTATTTGGCTGGCGCAATTTCGGTGGGACTCAACCCTCACCCTATTCTGTTGGTGCTCATCTCTATGTATCTGGCATTATCTTCTGGTGGTAATCAATATTTGCATTCGACTCTCTTTCCAATTGTGTAGTTTAGTCCATATTCTGTGTGTGTGCTTGCAACGTTGGGTTCTTTTCACTGTGTGTGAATCCCATTCTGCTCCACTCTCCATCCGTCCGGACTTCCCTCATCTTCTATCCGTCCATAGGTCTCTGAAATTCCCACTAAGTCACCGTACAGCATCCTACTCTAATCGTACGGCTTGTCCAAGCTACCATACGACTTTCCTTGCTCTTGAACACACCCCGTACGGACTATTTTACCATACGCCCAGCCCTTGCTAGGCCACCGTACGACATTCACATACCACCATATGATGACAATATCCACCGTACGGCTGTGGCATACCACATACGGCATATTGAGGGCCATCTTCCCTACAGACTTCCTTATACTTGTACGGCCTTCTTAGGATCATCATACGACACTTCAATCTCAGGGAACATACGGACTTGGCATCTCCCACACACCCTATACGGATGTGTTGTTTCTTGCAAATCAATACTTCCAGTTTCATCGCCATCCTTGCTCCGCTACCAAATCTAACTGTTGAATTAGAGTGATTTATACCCAGCACTCTATAGACCGTACGACCTCTCTTTTGAAGTTGGCACATTGATTAAAAAAAGGTTTAAGCGGGTATGGCACATTACAATGGTATTAGAGCTCTCCGATCTTACCAACCTGTAGACAGTGAATGAGAGTTTATAGCCGGAAGAGAAGGACGCATTCCATCGATTGAATGGCTGACGAACGGGAACCAACAGGTGCCAAAGTTGTGGCACTTTTGAGGGAACTTGCCCAGAATCAGGCATAGATCACGGATATGCAGCAACTCATGGAGGAAACCCTCAAGAAATTGGTGGAGAACAAAATATCTGGGGAGCAAAATGGGCACAGTGCAGACTCAATATCGAGTAAGCCATACCCTTAGCCAGCACACTCTCGACCTTTCATGCCAACTTTCCCACCACGGACGAAAGCCCATCACGAAGAGAGACTACCAACTTTCGAAGAGATAAGAGAGGACTGGAGGAATGCAAACCTTGAAGAGGACATTTCCTACGAAGATTATGCAGATCTGAGGATGAGATACTCGAGAAGCGGAAACAGAGGAGAATACTTTAACAATGATCTCAAGGGAAAATTGAGTAAGGTGAATATGTCTCCATTTGACGGATCAGGTTCCATTTCAACACAAGCGTAGGTGATGAAAGCCGATACATACTTCCAGCTAAATCCTATGCCTGAAGGAGAAGCAATCAAATTTGCCACGTTGCACTTGGAGGGAGTTGCACATGAATGGTGGCACCACCGCACTATCACACTAGGGCATGATCAAATAAAGACCTATGCAGAGTTTACGGAGAGATTAATAGAACGATTTGATGGAAAAGACCCAGACCTCAATTTCAAGGATCTGGAGCAACTGAGGCAAATGGGATCGGTAGATCAGTTCATCGTAGAATTTTAGAGACTTTCCGTGTTGGTCACAGACATCTCTGAAGGAAGGCGGGTTGTGCTCTTCATGGACGGGATGGCAGAACCATTGAAGGGTTGGATGAAGGGATTCAATCCCTCAACCCTGTTGGAAGCGATCAGTAAGGCACAAAGCATGGCATCGTCATTGGCATCATCCTCATCCTCTCGGAGTTGCTTACATCCGAAGCCGCCGACGTTTCCAAGGGACAGACCTCCGCCCAAGAAGCCGTCATTGGATGAAGCATCCTGACAAGAACTCCGAAGGCAGAAGTTGAGCTTCAATTGCAAGGGGCCTTGGGAGCCTGGCTACCAATGCCTCGGGAAGGGGAAGATCCATTACATCGAGGTAGTGTGTGATGATGAGGGTGAACACAAATAGGAAGAAATGTCGATTGAAGATAACCAACCTAATATGGACACCAACATGGCCAGTTTAAATCGTACAGAGAGGATTGCCACCTTGGTACAACGCGAGGGATCCATTGCATTGGTTGGCAGTCTGAGGTGCATAGTTTTCCGTGTGCGGGGTACCCTTCAAGGACAAAGGGTTACGGTGATGTTGGATAGCGGAGCTACTTTGAACTTCATAAACTCATCCTTGGTAAAGCGAAGAAATCTCCCTACGGTTTTTAGGTCAAAGTTGCTAAAGGGACATTCCTGCCCTGCGCGCACCTTGTTCCTCAGCAGAGCATCACAATGGCAAATCACACAATGACGGAGGACTTTTTCATAGTGGACCTCGCTGACATGGAAGTCATTCTAGGCATACAGTGGATGGAGACACTTGATGAGTACACTCAGAGTTTTAAGCGGATGGACTTCACTTTTGTGGTTGATGGAAAGAAGGTTGTCCTTTGAGGGATGGCAAATGAAAGTCCGAAGGAAGTTTCCATGCATCGGATGGAGACAATCTTGTGGCACGATGATGTTGAGTGGGTTGCACATTGTTTTATCTCAACGGAACCAATGAAGGGGCACCGAACACCTCCACAGGATGATGAACTTCAGGATATTTTAAGTAGGCATGAAAAAGTTTTCATGGATATTCCACTTGGCATACCACCGCATCGAGGGTTTGAACACACAATAGAGTTGGAATCTGGGGCAAAACCAGTCATAACCACACTGTACCGCCACACCAAGAAATTCAAGGATGAGATCGAACGGACGATTCAGGAGTTGCTTGAGAAAGGATGGATCCGTCCTAGTTCTAGCCCGTTAGCATCATCCGTGGTGTTGGTCAAAGAGGACGGAACGATGCACATGTGTGTGGACTATCGCGCGCTAAATGAAAGGACAATAAAGAACAGGTACCCATCTCGAGGATAGATGAGCTGCCAGATGAATTACATAGCATGATCTATTTTTCAAAAAATAGATCTCCGTTCCGAATACCATCAGATTCGAATGAGGGAAGATGTGGAGAAAACGGCCTTCCGCTGCCACTACGAACACTATGAGTTCCTGGTTATGTTGTTCAGTTTGACCAACACACCTGCCACATTTCAATTGTGCATGAACCGCATCTTCAACAGACAGTTGTGTAAGTATCTATTGGTATTCTTTGATGATGATCTTATTTATAGCAGGACATGGGAGGAGCACCTGAAGCATCTAAATGAGGTTTTGAGTATCATGGAGGAGCAGTCCCTCTTCGCCAAACAATCCAAATGTGAGTTTGGGATGACAAAGATATTGTACTTGGGGCATATCGTCAGTCAATACGGGGTTCAAGTGCATCAGGAGAAGATTTAAGCTATCCTCGACTAGCCTCCCCCAAAATCACTCACGGATCTACGAGGATTCTTCGGATTAGGGCCCGTTTGGTTGCAAGCGTAGGAATTGAGAATTAGAATAAAAAATTTGAATGAGAATGGAGAATGAAGAATAGGAATGGAAAAATGCAATCCAATTTTGTTTATCCCTTGTTTGGTTATGCAAGCTTAAATTGGAATAGAGTTAACTTGCAATCGGGGCAATTTGAAAATATTTTTGAAGATGCAATGGGCGCCATTGGAAAATCGCTGAAATATTTGAAAATATTGAAAACAAAGTTCCAGCGCTCACCCCAGGTCAAAGCGGATTTGAAAATTTAATCAAATTTGAGAAAGTTAAAATGAATGCAAGAATAGCAATTCCAATTACAGGTATTTTTTGGAATGGACAAAAGCTCATTTTGGGGCTAAAATGAGAATACGTATTCCTATTCCCTATTCCTATTCCACGCACCAAACAAAGAATACAAATCATATTCTAATTTCCTATTCCTATTCCAGTTGTATTCCAGCAACCAAACGGGCCCTTATGCAGTTACTACAGAAGACTTGTCAAAGGTTTTTCTCAACTCAGTGCACCTTTAACAGATTTGACAAAGAAAGGGGCTTTCCAGTGGAACGAAGAAGCACAACTCACATTTGATAAACTAAAAGAGGCCATGAGCACTTGCCCACTTCTGGCACTACCTGACTTCACCCGACCGTTCATTTTGGAATGCGACGCGTCCGGGGAGGGCATTGGAGCGGTTCTGATGCAACACAGACACCCCATCACCTATGAGAGCCAGAAGCTTACACCAACAGAAAGCCTGTATTCTATTTATGATAAAGAAATGTTGGCCATCGTACATGCACTGACCAAGTTCTGACAGTATCTGGTCGATGCCAAGTTTGTTGTCCATACCATAGTTGGAAAACTCGCCAAAAGAAAAAACTCGCCAAGCCCCCCAAAAGTTTAATCGGGAAAAACTCGGCGATTTTTTAAAAAAACTTGGGAAAACTCAGGAACTTAAAAAAACCACTGAAATTTAATAAAAAATACATTTATTTTGCAAAATTTAATGAGAAGATGCATCTAATAAGTTAATTAAAGAGAATACAAAAGAAACAAGCAGAGTTTAGATATATATAAATGCACAATGCGTACAAAATTGCATTCTCATGCAGAATGCTCATGGCAGGAAGCAAAATAGTAAATAGTTCTTGGCATCAAACAATGCAACCAAGTTTTTAAAAAAAAACACCGAGTTTTTAGTAAAAACTCGCCGAGTAATCGACGAGTTTTTTCCCAACAGCCGAGTTTTTATTCCTGCGAGTTTTTCTGGGATTTACTCGCCCAGCTTAAATACTCGACGAGTGTTTAAAACTCGCCGAGTAATCTGCGAGTTTTCCATCTATGGTCCATACAGATCACAACAGCCTGAGATATTTCCTGGAGTAGTGGGACTTGAATGAACGGCAGCAAAAGTGGGTAAGCAAAGTTCAGTCTTTTGATTTCGACATTGAATATGTAAAAGGGAAGAACAATGTTGTGGATGATAATGGATGGCCACATCCATGATGATCGGTACAAAGTGGTGGATGATATCATCTACTAGAAAGACCGCATATACCTAGGACCAGAATCCAAATTGAAGCAGAAGATCTTGAAGGATGTGCACAACTCCCCTCTGGCTGGACATCCAGCTTCCTTAAAACCTACAAAAGTGTTCGAGAGAGATTTTCATGGAAGGGACTAGAAGGGGATGTGTTGTAGTAGGTCAGAGAATGTATGGTTTTCCAACAAAACAAGTCCGAACACACTCTTCCTACTGCACCATTGCAGCCTTTGTCGATTCCCAAACATAAGTGGGAAAGTATATCAATGGACTTCATAAGAGGTCTTCCCAAGGTGAACGGAAAGCACTGCATCTTTGTGGTGATTGACAAACTGAAAAAGTATGCTCACTTCTTCACCATTCCCTTGAACCTTTAGGCAGCACAAGTTGCCGAACTGTTTTTTCGGGAAGTCTTTCACCAGCACGGGTTATCCCGCAACATCATAAGCGATCAGGATGGTCGATTCGTCAGTATCTTCTGGACAGAACTGTTTCAAATGGCAAGGACTGAATTATCACTGAGCACGAGTTATCAAAACAAATGGCTCCAAGGCTACCTACGGAACTACGTCTTGACTCAAAACGCGCATGGGTAAAATGGATCCATCTCGGGGAGTATTGCTACAACACCACGTATCACATGTCGATTGGGATGGTGCCATTCAAAGCTCTATACGGGCATGAATCACTCTCCTTCATCGACATAGTTCTGGGCGACAATTGCGCTACATGGGCAAAGGATTGGCTTCAGGAAGGACAGGACATTCTGAGGAGCCTGAAAGAAAACCTGCAGCAGGCACGAAATCGACAGAAAGTGTACATGGATAGACACTGGATAGAGAGGAGTTTTGAAGTGGAAGATCTGGTCTATCTCCGGCTTCAACCATACTGACAGTCTTAATTAAAAGGAATAGGAAAGAAGAAACTGAAGCCGCGTTTTTATGGTCCCTACCGTGTGATCCGTCGCATTGGTGAGCTAGCATACAAACCGGAACTTCCAGAGGGTAGCCGCATTCACAATGTCTTCCATGTTTCCTGTCTGAAGGATATCAGGCAAAATGTCACAGTCACTACCGACCTTCCACCACTCAATGAGGAAGGAAAGCTCATTCTAGAACCTGCTGAGATTCTTGAAGTGCGTGAAAAGGTCTCGTGGAACCGCACCGTGAGGGAGTACTTGGTACGTTGGTGACATCTACCGATGGACGACGCAACGTGGGATGGCGAACACATCCTCCAACACCCAACAGTGCACTTGTTTGAGGACAAGCAAATTTTGGGATGGGAGGACTGTAATGTCCTCATCATAAAATAAATGTACTTATTTAATCTTTGTAATGGGTCGATTGATTTATTTTATCTCGAACCCATTTTTATTTAGTTTTCGTGGTTTGTGTCGCCGTCGGCTAACTTTGTACACCCTCGGAAAGCTTATCCCGATGGGTATTTAAGCACGGCTCGTAGGTAGTTTGTAGGTATGCTTTTGGATTATCTCTCTGTACTATGGATTCCTGTTGGAGTTCGACATTGTTCGCCATTTCGGAAGTGAAAGACCTTCTCTATTTGGCTGGCACGGTTTTGGTGGGACTCAGCCCTCACCCTATTCCATTGGTGCTCATCTCTGTGTATCTGGCATTATCTTCTGGTGGTAATCAATAGTTGCATTCGACTCTCTTTCCAGTTGTGTAGTTTAGTCCACATTCTGTGTATGTGCTTGCAACGTTGGGTTCTTGTCACTGTGTGTGAATCCCATTCTGCTCCACTCTCCATCCGTCCTAACTTCCCTCATCTTCTATCTATCCATATGTCTCTGAAATTCCCACTAAGTCACCGTACGACTTTCCTTGCTCCTGAACACACACCGTGCGAACTGTTCTACCATACGCCCAGCCCATTGCAAGACCATACGGCCTACTAGGCCACCATACGGCATTCACATACCACCATACGACGATAATATCCATCGTACGGCTGTGGCATACCACATATAGCATATTGAGGACCATCTTCCGTATGAACTTCCTTATACCCGTACGACTTTCTTAGGATCACCGTATGACACTTCACTCTCAAGCAATGTACGGACTTGGCATCTCCCAAACACCCTGTACAAACGTGTTGTTTCCTGCAAATCAATACTTCCAATTTGATCACCATCCTTGCTCCACTACCAAATCCGATTGTGGAATTAGAGCGATTTATACCCAGCATTCTATAGACCGTATGGCCTCTCTTCTGAAGTTGGCACATTGATTAAAAAAGGTTTAAGTGGGTACGGCACATTACATAGTGAATGACTTAGAGGCCAAGACAAATGTGAAAAACGAAGCACAAATCTACAATAAAAGTTAGCCAACCCCAAGAAGCTACACAGCTCATTGAGATTCCTTAGAGAAGGTCAGCCTTTAATTACTTGTATCTTTTCAGGTCAACATGAACACCCTCACTATCAATAACATAGCCCAAATATTTAATAACATAACAAAAGAGCACTTTTCCTTGTTAGCATAGAGTTCATGGTCTTGAAAGGCGGAAAATACTTGTTCTACATGTTGCAAATGCTCTTCCCAAGTTTTGCTAAAAATGAGAATGTCATCTAGATACACCACTACAAAAGAACTAGTGAATGGCCTGAGTACATCATTCATCATCCTCATAAATGTGGTTGGAGCATTTGTGAGGCCAAAAGGCATCACCAAGCATTCAAACAATCCCTCCTTAGATTTGAAAGCTTTCTTCCATACATTTGCTAGATCAATTGGCACTTTATGGTGCCCTGATTTTAAATCAATTTTGGTGAATAATTTGCCCCTCTAAGCTGGTCCAATAGATCATCTATTTGAGGAATTAGGTCTTTGTTTTTTATAGTGATCTTATTCAATGCTCTATAATCAATACAAGGTCTCCATGTTCCATCCTTTTTCTTTGCAAGTACAATTGGGCTACTGCAAGGAGATGCATTTGGGCAAATATGCCCCTTCTAAATCAGCTCTTGTATCTACCTTTTGATCTCATCATTTTCTAACATAGATCTCCTATATACTGGCTCATTGGCAATGGTGTCCCTAGAATCAAATCCATAGAATGTCTAACTTGCCAGTGTGAGAACACTCCTATTGGTAACTCAAAACACATTTTGATATTTTGTTAAAATTTATTCCATTGACCTTTGTTGTTTTGTTGTGATGGACATGTCGGTATGGGAATTACCTACCATTTTTTTTCTTCCTCAAAACGAATCATTAATAACACAAATGTACCAGTTTGGGCAAATAATTTTCTACATTGTTTTGTACTAATCAAGGATGCAGCGTGAGTAGGACTTACCTCTGGTATCCGATTCTTTTGTTCACCCAATTTGATTGACACTTCGTGGCCTAGAGTCATACACCCCATCGCATTGATACATGTGAGGTTGTCCCAATAAAATATCACACAGATCAAGAGGAGCTACATCACAGAGCACCTCATCTTTAAATGGTTTTATCGAATATGAAATACGACATTTCTTGTTTACTTGAATGTCTCACCCTTAACCCATAAAATATGGCTATGGGTGTGGTGGTCTTCAAATTTAGTTTTTTTTACAGTTTTAACAGATATCAAATTGTTTTGGCTACCACTATCAACAATAAAATGCAAAGCTTTTCCTCCTACCAACATTTGTGAATGAAATAATCTCTCTTCATCATCCCGAGCAAATGCCTTTGTAGTGGCCACTATGGCATATAGGTCAGTCTCAATGCTATGTTCATTTTCCTTTTGCTTTCCAAAAGTTGTCACCTCGTGTTCAACAGTTTCTTCATGGGTTTCCATCATTAAATTCTTTATAGTTCTGCAATCTTTAGTGTTATGAGAGGGACTTTTGTGAACTTCACAACACATACTTGATTCTTGGCCTATTTTCTTCACACCCCATGTCTTCTTTCTTGGTGAATTTAGAAATGGTTCCTTGGCTATTTGTTTCCCTATAGGTTTATTACCTTCACCTTTCCATTTGTTGTTTCCCTATGGTTCCTTGGCTAGTCTTTAATACCAAGCTTCGCAAAAAGAGAATGAAATATGTTAGTGTACTCCTGAACTGATTATTACTTCTTCTGTCGGAGTAATTGCCATTGCATATATTTCTATTCATAGGTATCTTTAGTGTAGTATTCTTCTTTTATGTGCTCCACAAAATCTTCCCATGTGGGTGTACTATTGATAATGAAGAAAATTTGTGTTCATCTTGTGCTACTTAGGCTTCTTTGGTTTCTACATAAACTTCTCATGCCAAATTCACATGAATCTCAGCTTTGAGGAGGGTAAATGTGATTTTCTCAATATCTGAGATATTATTAACACAAAAATACCTCTCCAATTTTGACAACCAATCATCAAAAACATCTGCATCAATTTTCCCTTGAAAAGTTGGGATATCAAACTTTACATGTACTTTAAAAGGAGTTTGCCTGCTAAATATTGAATTCCTTGGATGGCCTGCAACTCTTGTTTTCCCAACATCTATAAAAATTGTTTAATCATTTTTTCACGTTGTTTATTCAATACATCGTCCACTAGTGTTTTGAAGGATTCTTCTATCCCGTCAACCTGTTGTTTTGCCATCTGCGATCATGCGCATCTCAAAGGAAGATAATTTGAAGGATCTCTCATAGCCAATCCCAACCTTTGGTAAGTTGTGCATCTTCCACTAGTGTTTTGAAGGATTCTTCTATCCCGCCAACCTGTTATTTTGACATCTGCAACCGTGCACGTCTCAAAGGAAGATAATTTCAAGGATCTCTCGTAGCCAATCCCAACCTTTGGTAAGCTGACCGCATACGATGGGACATACTAAAGTGAACAAGCTCTGATACCACTAATCTGAATTATGATTCCAGATAACACCTGATGTGATACTTGCGATATTGTTAATTGTAATGTGAACAAAACGATTTCTGGACAATAGATTATGGAAGCCAAAAAGTGGTTCATTTCATTCAACATTCAAGTTTATACAAAGTATGATGAATTTGAAGGGCCACCAACATCCCTTCGAAAAGAAATGAACAATCCAAATAATGTTTACTACAAAACAATATATCAAAACTACGAAAACTATTAAAATTTTGTTTTAAATTTTAAGTCTACTTGTATAAGTCATAAATTTCAGCACATAGCTCAAAAATGTATGTCGCTTACACTGTTGGAAAGATAATCCAATTATCTATCTCCAAATTTCAACAGCCAGGCCTGTTGGAAGTTTTCAGGGCCCATATATGCCTCGAAGGCCTCTAAAAATGCAAATGGCTAAAACATAGAAAATATCAAAAATTTAGGTTTTGATATTTTTCCATTTCTACTATTTCAACTTCTGTTGGCCGTTTTGATATTTTTCCATTTCTACTATTTCAGCTTCTGTCGGCCTCCTCTGGTAGATCATGGACCATGTTCTAATCAATGCCCATATGCTAGACTCGCCTAGGCATTTAGAACTAAATATCTATAATATCTATAATAGAACTAAATATACAATTGCCTTGAACATATATTTGTGTTCAATTCATAATTTCATAATTTTTAAAAATGAACCTTCAACACTCTTTCCACCTGTCTTGACGATGGACTTCACGTGAAAAAAGGGAGGAATTACAACATCCATTTCCCCAAATTGTCAGCAAAATGATGAAAACACAGTCTTACTGTCTTACATATGTTCATCCTATGCCTATAAGCTATGTACCACGAGAGCATGTCCCTACCCGAAAAACCAAGGTTTCCAAGATGGAGATGTCCCCGGGACGGGGAGAAGAGTATGGGACGTCCCCTCATCGCCACTAATCAGGCAAAAAATGCAAGGGACATCCCCGGTACTTGGGGACTTCTGGGAGAATAAAATGGGATAGTTGGCCATCCCTGGTATAGAAAGGGGATGTCCAGAAGTCCCGTAAGCATAGCGGGGACAGCCAACCGTCCCCTTTTTTTGTCAAGCTTAAAAAAAATTTAAAACAAAAAACTTTATTTTGTTTGTCCCTACTTGGCCATCTAGTGGGCTCTACCTCTCCAAATGCCCTAAAATGTAAAAAAAAAAAAAAGACAACATTGTGGTTGTTTTGTCATTTGTTTGGTTTTGCCTGTGATGTTGGAGTGTGTTGCAGTTGGCTAGGGTTTTCATTCTTGCAATAAGAGATGATTTTTTTGCTTCCAAGAGTTAGAACAGCAATTTGGAAAAGATTTTGTTTTCCACAAGTTCTAGATCAAGGTGAATAAGATTTCAATTATATCATGGAATCATCAAGTTGGAGGAACCAACTTGATCTTGTAAATTTACAGTGGTAAGCAATGTGTATACAGTATATTTCATCAAAACCCAAAACAATGTTATATATTGTCTTCCAAGTCTTCTGAAATCATCCATATTCTAGATTTATATAGCTTTGTTAGATAAGAGAAATTAGGGTTCAAATTTAGATGACAGGCATGCTATCATGTTGAGATGTCAACAATCTTTGTCAAGATTTCACTGTCAAATGTCAAATTGGGATTCTATAGGGTATTCATCAAAACCACAATCATAGTGATTGAATGATTTTCAAATGCTTCCAAAACATTTGTCATGTGTCATAGGTTACAGAAAGTTCCAAACAGAGGTTGCTATAGTACAAAAGGCAATTTTGTGCCAAATTTCTATTTCTAGGCAACCAAAAGATCATGTTAATTGGCCCTTTATTTTATTACTTATTTTAGGAATAGACTGCTTGAAAGTTGTTTTAGGAATAGATTTCTTTAGAAGTGGACACATTGGGGTATTTAATTTGAGCTAGTTGTGAAGAGGATATAAATTTTCTATTTAAAGATTCTTATCCAAGCAATTGGGAAACAAAAACTCAAAAAGGGAAAATTCTCTATTAATAAAGGAAGGCGTCATCCACAAATAGCCATTGACTTCTTAAAATAGAATAAATAGCTCTACGTATCCCCCAGGGATCCTTTAGGGTGGGCTCCCATCGACTTTGCATGCAGACCAATCACCATATTGACCTTGGGAACCGGATTTTCCACATCTGTGACACCAAGTGAGTCAAGACCAAGCTACACTTTTTATTCCATTGCCCCATCTATTACAAGATCCATGAGAGATTCCATTGTCTCTTTAGGGATTGACAATCCTTAGCTTCTTTCTTTAAGTATACCGACCAACAATGCTTGGCACTTCACCTTCACGAGGTCATGCTTCATCAAGATCAAACTTTACAACTTTTTTTCCATTGGTTGCCCCCACTAGAGGCACCAAGTGTTCACAGAGCCAACCTACTCCTAATCATGCCAAATTCGTGAGACCTTGTAGAGATCATATGCACAAGCATAGACCCTTCACCCATAGTGGTACTCAAGGATGGACACGGTCTTGGATATCCTCTTGCCACGACGACCACCTTTAGTTTTGGGTTACTTCCCATTAGCCGATTGACTATTATTGGTTGTTCACCGCTTTCGGATTCCAGGTGGTGCATCTCTTTGCTCTTTGGCTTTGTTTGTTAGCTCTTCCCCGGACATTGTTTGGTGTCCCCTTTGCTTTTGTCTATTTGTTGTAAGTTTCAGTCCTTTAAACCCTTTTGGTGGTCTCTTGTTGGACATTAATAATTTTATCTTATCCTTAAATAAAATTTCAAGCCCAGCATGAAAACTTTTCTTATAGTAGATCTAAATAAAGTGTCAATAGTATCTTTTGAGAGCTTGGAGGAATAATTTGGAAGAAATTGATGATTAAAAGCGCCTTATATATCTCTACACAATGACAAAATGTAGTAGTTTGCACAACAAAAAGTCCACCACATACCACTTTTGGTCTATAAGGCCCTATCGTGTCCTCACTCGACAAAGCCACTCCTCCAACTGCACTCAAAGATAGAGTACGGCCTTTGGCCATCTTAGGCCAATGCCAAAATGTAGCAGTTTGCACAACAAGAAGTCCACCACATACCACTTCAAGTTTGTGAGGCCCTATCGTGGCCTCACTCGGCAACGCCACTCCTCCAACTGCACTCAAAGATAGAGTACAACCTCTGGCCATCTTAGGCCATCTCCTTCGATGTTGTACTTCTTTTCTGCAAGGAAGGTCACATAGTCCTTGCCTCAGCTATTCTTCGTCTCTTCAATTCCATCACTGGTATTATTTGTTCCTTCTTGACTACTACCTCCAATCATTGATATTTTAGCTTCCACTAGGGAGACTCTTAAGTGTATCAACAAAAGGATTAGAGGCCCTTAATAAGATGAAGTTAGTCATTGTTCAGAAAAGGAGAGCTCCTTCATACCTAATCAGTTTTGCCACACTTGACACATTCATTGAAATTTCAGTAATTTGGCAGCTAAGAGCCATTGTAGAATCAAGATAACTACCAAGGGTAATTTCGTTGTTAACACAACTATTCCTCCCAAGGATTGGTCTTTCGAGAGCATTGAACCCTTAATTTTTCAAATTGTTTCCATGGATTTGGAAGCAAGCAATTGATAGCTAAGATAAGTAAATATATTGGAAATCGCAAAAAAAAACTACCAATGACAAACACAAGGAAAACTTCATCTCTGAAATCAACAGCCTTAAGACTATATAGAACATCTTTTGGAACCATCTACAATGCCAAGAATACACAGTCCTCAGATTTTGGATTCCACCAAAAAATCACAAGTATTTAGAAACTGGTTTTAGTACCAAGGAATTCCAAGTGGCTTTTTTTACCTATATTTTTAGCTAGTTATGCACTGTGAGAAGACTGTCTTTTTTAGATAAGCCTATTTTTTAATCTCTTTACATTCAAGAGAAGTGAATTCAATAAAATTTATTGATAGCTTTGTACTAGTAGTCTAACTGGAGATCATTAGTTTTGGAATTATTGAATAGAATGTTATGATAAACATTGCATTGTTTTCTAAACCTAATAAATAAATGTCGTTGTTGTGATATTCATTCCTACTCATTGCTAGAATTGGTGTTCACTAAGCTATTGCCTTTTTAATTGATTGCTTTGAGAAGTGGGTAAATCTATAAAACTATTTTATTTCATCTCAAAGCACTTGATTTTTGGATAATTGTGCCACATGAATACCAGCAACTGCATTGTACAGTTGTAAAAATAAAGTTGGCAATAATTGATCTTACTCCTCATTGAACACTTTCTCAAAAATAATAGTTGTGTTACAAGCTTCTAAAGAGTCTCCCTAGACAAAAGAAAAAAAAGTCTATACACACACCTATGAAAAACCTTACATCAATCAAATGTAAACACTTTCTGGAAAATATACATACTTCCTTTCTCAATGCATTCATCTGCGCTGTATAAAAGTCAATTGCATCAACCCTTTCACCCCAAAGTCCAAGAAACCCTTTCTGCGTGAGAAACAAAATACAAATGTGTTTAATAGTATATTGAAGTCTAACAGCAGAAAATCAAAACATCAAAGAATATCTTGTTTTATCTTTATCTCAAAAGATATTCTTCTAATTATGTGTGCCCTTCTAGAAAATCACATCACAACTACCATGTTATTTAAAAAATAAAATGACAAGCATAGAGTTTTGGAGACCACTAAGAATCAAGTATATATCATGGAAAGTTACAAGGTAACATGATAGATATTTTACATACCTTTTTAGTTGGCCTCTTTCCTGGATGTCTATCATACTTGTTTTGATTATAGGTCAACCAATCTTGCAAACTCTCCTTCTTCTTTACTAGCTTTGCTAGTTTATTGGCATTGTAAATGACCTAGAATACAAAGTGCAGGGTGAGTTTTTCCCACATAGCCTTTTAGTCTAAAATTCTAAATAATGAAAGATTAAAAAATCTTCAGTTGTACTCCAGTACTACGTTGGCAGCCAAAACCATATGATGGTTACTTGAGACTATGGAATCCTATTTGTGAATTTTTTGTCTCATATATAACTAGTGTAGATCATCTAGATATATTACTAGCCATAAGTTGGCAATAAATGAACCACAAAACCCAATTAAAAGATATATTTGATAGAATTATATAATCTAAGAAGACCTCTTCAATATAAATTATAATGAAGCATCACAATCAAACATAGGCGACTAAAAAGAGAGGAATCCATTACTTGCAGCCACCAATACTAGAAAATGAAAGCAATTTTAGCTTTTGGATTTGCTGAAGCCTTGCATTTTTGTTGGAGCCATCCACACCCACATCTTTCATTGTAAACTATGCAAAAAAATCTAGTGCAAGTGATATGACAATATCAAAACATATATTTGATATTGCTATATGTTCTAGAAGACTTATTCAATATGAACAATAATGAAGCATCATAATCAAGCATAGGCGACTCAAAAGAGGAATCTATTACTTGCAGCCTCGAAAACTAGCAAACGGAAGCAGTTTTAGCTTTGGATTTGCTGAAGCCTGGCATTTTTAGCTATCCATGTCAATCCATGCCCACGTCTTCCAATGTAAACTATGCAAAACAATCTACTGCAAGGGATATGACAATGAATGATGTTGGTTGCAATCTTTTCCAGCCAAACCTTGGGGTTCAATAAATTGGTATGTTGACACTCTCATACAGAAGAGAAAAATTTGGGAGTAATTTGAAATTCCTTCAAGATAACCTATATTGACATGTACTCAAGTCAAATAATAAAGACATGTTTGAGTTGTAATTCTCCCAAGATGAAGATAATTAACATAAAAGTCTATTCCATTGGAAAACTTTATTTTGGATGTTACTGAATCAAGAGTATAGACGTTGAAGATTAAACTAGCTTGAGCTAAACATAAGATGAGACAAAAAAAAGAAAGCAATGACACACACAAGTGTAACCAGGAAGGCTAATAAATGTGGCAGATTTGGTGCACATCATAGTCAACCTTGAGAGTGCGATTAGTAATATCATAATTATACTTAGAGTGCATTCTCAACTAAAAAAAGCAACAAGAAACAAAATGAATACCACAAAGGAGAAACTAAAACCCATGATCAAATCCTATGATTTCAAGTTTCGATGATTAACCAAATAAGAAATTCAACTATTGTGCCACTGCCTATAGAGATGTAGTGGTACCAATACCATTGTTGCTAGAGGCTAAAAGTTTGAAACTACATCCATTTGGCCAATGCCATTTCAAACATGTGAGCACTAATTATACTATTGATAACAATCATGCTCATTGGAGCCCAAACATTCTTATAAGAAATTGTAACTGTCTTTCAGAAGGTCTATCTATTAAACGATTACACCCAAATTGGTTGTGACTACTTGACAGTAGTGAATCCTAATCTTAAATGGGAAAAAAACACTCTCCAAAAAGAACAATGGGAATAGGTATGAGCCAACTTCAATTGATTATTCAATGTACACTTTAAAGATAACCTATATTGACATGTACTCAAGTCAAATAATAAAGACATGTTTGAGTTGTAATTCTCCCAAGATGAAGATAATTAACATAAAAGTCTATTCCATTGGAAAACTTTATTTTGAATGTTACTGAATCAAGAGTATACATGTTGAAGATTAAACTAGCTTGAGCTAAACATAAGATGTGAACAATATCCACCTATGCATATATAATTGAAAAAATTTTCAACAACATTTTATCAAAGAAATGCAATTGCATGTAATTAGAGTTAACATCTCAGGTAGACTATGAACTATACTCATTTGAGTTTCAGAAATGTATGGGATGTCAAAAAAAAACACCAATGTTGTAGAGATCAAAACAAGAATAAATGAACCTTTATGCCTAATACCATGTAGCTATCAAGGACGGAGAAGAAATATTTGACATACACTCCCAATGTTGTCATTATCAGGTTTTGTATAGACAAGATATTTGTTTCATACTTGTGTTCAATGTTTCCTAGCACTATTTTGGCTTTGTCCATTAGGGAGATCTTTCATGTACCAATGACCTTCCTTTATTCAAATGGATTCTTCCACTCCTATAATCCAAATTATAATAATCCCTTATTTTGCAAATGTATCTAACTCCAAGCTGGTTCTTGTTCACAATGATTGAATGTTGATGGTGATTAAGTGCTCTTTGGCTTTGTCATAGTGGAGACAAAGGAAAAGAAAGGTAATCGTCTTCTAATCACAACAATAGTCTTCTAGGATTCTAGTTCTAATGTTACTAATTGCATCACACTACCCTCAAAAGAGATATACAAGCCCCAACTTCAAGTATAAACGTTGATACTAAATTGGACATGGTAGATGATGATGTCAAACCAGTCTACAATGAGCAATAGACGAAAAATGATGGCAATTTTAATCAAATGGATTCTTCTACTCCTATAATCCAAATTATAATATTCCCTTATTTTGCAAATGTATCAAAGTCCAATCTGGTTCTTGTTCACGATGATTGAATGTTGATGGTGATTGAGTGCTCTATGGCTTTGTCATGTTGGAGACAAATGAAAAGAAGGGTAATCGTCTTCTAATCACAACAATAGTCTTCTAGGATTCTAGTTCTAATGTGACTAAGTATCACACTACCCTCAAAAGAGATATACAAGCCCCAACTTCAACTATAAAATTGATACTAAATTGGACATGGTAGATGATGACGTTGAACCAGTCTATAATGAGCAATAGACGAAAAATGATGGCAATTTTAATATTTAATCCCCTCTACCGATGAATAAATTCAAATCTTGCAATAAATGATTTTATCCATAAACACTAGACCAACCACTAAGCCTCCTTTGCAAGTATTGATAGAAATATTAAATGTCACCAACAACAATAGTTATGTAATAGGAATATAAATCGTCAAATTTTTCTAGACATAAGATCTTTGGTAGAATATTACAGTCAAGTCATCACAACCTTCAAAATTATTATTTTCATAGACAATAGAATTCCTATCACACTTCTAGATATAAAAAGTTTGCTTTTCCCATGGAAGAAATAAAAAAAAATATTATATCAACTTTCCTTCCACCAATGTTTCATCTCAATCCCACCACTACATACTTATGCTAGACTGAAATTTGATTAACAATGTGCTACATACTCATGATTGTTTGTATACTCATCTCTTCTACATACAATCTGCCCATCATAGATGCATAAAAGATTGAAAGCTCATCATAAAATGTCATGCCTTAAAAATCTCTTTCTTAACTTCAAATTCTTTCTTTGGAAAATCAAATACTAAGGTTATCCCTTCATTCACTTTGTGATTATTTATTGTGCTTCATCCACGACTCAAGTATCATATTATTTCCATCCACCGTGAACTCCAATACCATATGTTGCAAGTCTTGAATGTATCATTCAAGAAAAGAAACCATTGGATCCCAAATATAATATTGGAACCAACAATCTCAATCATGTAGAAATCGTAAGCCTTTGCTTCCTCCTCAAATTCAATGCCTATTATTGGAGTCTCGTAGGCTAACAGTGGTGGGTAGAGACTCATACTGGATACTCAGTGACCAGAGTTGCTTCTACAGTCAATTTGAGAGCCAGTTGGGGCAATTGCATAATTTTAGGGATTTTACTAAAATTTTGGAGATTGTAGCAATGATCAGATTTGAGGCTCCTCAAGACCAATATATGGTTTCAACTTTAGTGTGGCAAGGTATATTCCCTAGTTTCTAGGAGTATCACTAGTTTTTAGGGATGGGACTGCTAGTTGGCCCACATTGCCCGACACTAGTGACAGGACCAGTTCAATGGTTATTTGGTTGGTTTGGCTTTCCAGTTGAATAAAAGGAAATACTTTTAAATTTCCTAAGTTTGCATTTAAATAAATTAAAATAAAGCTATTCATATAGCTAATTGGAGTAATAAGGGAATTTTGGCTTTATTTGGTCATGTAGGCCTATGTGTTATAGCTTTTTGGAAAAGTCTTGAATTATTATAACCTATGTTCATCATCTTATACATAAAGGTCTTTTAATTGAGAAGATGACATTTTATAATAAAGGGAAAGACATATTCTCCTTTTGGGGTTCGATTGGCTTTGAGAGGGAGATAAAAGAAGATGTTGGTTCATTCTCTCATTATCTTTTACATCTTCATTCTTGGTATTTGCGATTTTTCTCTCAAGAGCAATTCTGGAGGACTGGGACGCAAACCTTAGAACCTGGCTATTGGGACGTAAACCCTAATAGATGGTTTCAGCAAAATTCTACAATATTATTTCAGTAGTTAACAAAGATTGTCAAGTTGAATGTTTGGGGGTGCTTGTGCATTGCACGTTTGTTGTTGGTAAACTCTATATTGTAGCCAACAGGTAGAATAGTATCCGAAAGGGCGCGTGACAGTTGAGTCACCGTTTCGGGAAAGTGTATGTACACCGTCCATAAGGAACTTTGGATCATCAACAGAAACATCTTTATAATATTGTAAGCAATGGAGTGCATATTGCGTATATGAATAAAGTATCTGTTTTGTGCTATATATTATTGTACTACATGCGATAAGTATCCTTTAACCCCGTATGGTAAACATTTGGTGTCAATTCCAGTCGAACCTAGAACGAAGTGTTATGAAGATTAATGCATAATTTGCTCAATAAGGATATGAATAAGATAAAAGATAAGGATGAATTACACATAGCACAATAAGTTTTAATTTTAGCACAACAGGCGAAGTGCAGACAAAAGTTTTAGCAGATTACCGACAGACACCAAGGGGATGAAGGAGCACAGACAAAGGGAGTGCATTCACCTACCAGACCGAGGAGTGTCGAGTAATTGCTAGAAGAGACTCGACAACGATTAAATTTAGTGGAAGAGACAAGGGAGGAGTTCCTTAACTTGCATACGCCGAGGGTAGAGAATCTGAACGAAAGGGAAGCAACTCACACAGCTCGAAGTGCCAAAGGAGCACGAGCGGGGAGTGAACTCTTTGTTCCCGATACACCTAACAAATGGATACAGGTAGAGAATCAAACAACTTCACTTGAGGTAGATCTTTTCTCACTAGGTAACACGGTTGTTGGAAGTAGAACGGTTGTCCGAAGCAGCGCGGTTGCGCAAAACAACACAGGTGCTTAGGACAACGTGGGTACTCTAAACAACGCGGGTACTTAGAACAATGCGGGTGCTCAGAACAGCGCAAGTATACAACAAGTACCACAGAATCAAAAGAAAGTAGCAATGGTAGCACCAAAGGAGAAATTGTTGAAGTTCAATGGTAACGGAACAATAGATCTGATCAGGCATTGCAAGACATGTGAAACAATATGGACGGCAACTAATTTAACGGACGAGGATGACTGGGTCCGACAATTTCCAGCGACCCTGGGAGGTGTAGCAATTGATTGGTTTGTGGATGCCGATCCTCAAAAATTGACTACATGGGCAGACATCAAGAAGGAGTTCATAGTAGAGTTCCAACTACTAGGGGATAATAATGAAATTGTAACAGAAATATACAGCACAAAGTATGGAAAGAATGAAACGATCTATGTCTATTCAAGAAGGCTGAAAGAGTTGGTGAAGAAAATGGAGAGCCCACTGGCTAACGGATTTAAAAAATGATGGTTTACTGAGCAGCTATGCCCAGCTCTGAAGATTGTACCTCCAGCATCGTATGTAGATGCATATAATCGGGCGATGGATCTGAAGAGTGAACAAAAAAAAGCAAGAAAAAGAAGCACAAATCGTCAAACTCAAACGATTCATTGTCTAAAAGTAGCAACAACAACGAAGAATCAAGCAAGAAAGTTTGTGTGTTGCAAAAGGATATGCTACGAATGACGGAGTTTAAAATTTGGAAAAGAATCTTGACTCGATAAAGGGGGAATTCTGGTGTACGAACTATAAGGAGGAAGGTCGCACAAATGGCTCCTACCCGAAAAAGCAATT
Organism: Cupressus sempervirens; assembly: GCA_028749045.1. NCBI lineage: Eukaryota > Viridiplantae > Streptophyta > Pinopsida > Cupressales > Cupressaceae > Cupressus > Cupressus sempervirens. Next base: position 576,238,543 of record CM053788.1, on the reverse strand, counting down.
TTGTGACATTTGCCAGATTGTGGGACATTCCATAAAGGAATGCCCGTTCAATATGAAGTCAAAGGGACACTAGCAAGTGTTACTGACGCAGGAAGTGTGCACTAGAATAAACACGAATAATGGTGCAACCTCAAGAGGATATCGCAACAATAACTGACGCAGAAGGGGTGGTAATAATAATAACAATAACAACAATGGAGGCCGGAGTCGGATACAGTACGACTTGAGCAAACAGTTGATGATACAATGTCATGCGTGTAACCTCAGGGAGCACTTCACCAGAGATTGTACCACGAAGGAGACGCCGCAGCTGTTATGCAGATGGTGTGGTCTGGGAGACCACGAAGATTCGAAATGCCTTAACTAGGGGGTGAATTTGTTAAGCATCGAAACATGTGATGAAGAAACACTAGCCATTACGCGTGAGCAAGCAAAGAAGGCAAAGTACCCCGATGCAAAGGAAGAAAAGAAGAGGTTGCAGCAAGCACGAAGGGAGTTGGAAAAACAAATGGAAACGAGAAAGTTGCAAGCAAATAACACTGCCGACACCTTGAAGAGGAACTTGGCTGAGAAAAACATGATAAGGCAGGATATGCAAATAGAAGTTCCTATAAAATTAAATAACCTTCTTACAATGCCTCAATTGCGGATGGCAATACTGAACATGACACCACTCCCAAAAGCAATGGAGACAGAAAAGGATGGCAATGGAGCGATTGCAACAGATCCAATGCTATTAGCACTCACTACAGGAAGACATCCTGCAATAGTAGAGATGGGTATCCAAAGAACCGTACTCAAAGACAATCGTCAACGGAAGGTCAGGCGTAAACCTGTTACTGGAGGATATATGGAAAAAGTTGGGACAACCTACGTTGTGGCCACCTACATTTCAATTACTCACTGTGGATCAGCACGGAATCAAGCCATTGGGAACCCTGATGGCGCAATTGGTAACTATTGGAACGCAAACATTTCTATTAGATTTCATGGTCATTCCGCTAAAAAGAAAAGAGTATGACGCTATCCTTAAACGAGGCTGGTTGGTGCAAGCGAAGGTGAAACATGATTGGAAACAAAATACCCTATCCATGGAACGTGGAGGCTGAAAGATTCGTAATCGACTTACACATGCAGATGATAGGTGAGGAAGCAATGTCGTCGGATTCTAAGGGCGAAGGTGAAGGGGATGACGAAAGGAAGAAGAGAATGGAACCTGATGAAGAGAGAGTATTGAGACTAGAAGGAGGGTCTAATGATGATGACCTGGATTCGGTGAATGGCCTACTCCATTGGCAAATGGAGGACTACGAGCTCTTTTCGAACTCTAATATGTTAAAGGGTCGATGAAGGTAATAAAGTAAAGGAAAATGAATGTCCAAAGGAATAGAAAGAAGCAAAAGAAGGAAAGGCTGTTACGGCTGAAGCTGAAAGAAATAACATACCGTATGGCCAGCACAAGAGAAAGAACATACCATACGAACCTAGCAAAAGGAAAGATTCCACCATATGGTACACAATGAACAAATTGCGCAGAAAGAAAAGCTTACACCGCACCACAGATTTAGTAGAAAGGTGTTGGCAGTAAGCAAAACACATCGTACGGCTTGCATAGGAAACAAAGAGGAAGGGGTTGATAAAAAATTCAACCGTATGGAGTGAAGGTTCTAGAATCAAGAATACAGTTGTTGATGGCAAAGAATGGCAGCCTCTGGAATTCATGGTACCAAGTTTAAGAATTGCAATCAAGAACAAACTGAGAGATATGGAAAGTCTGAGGGAGAGATTATACAATGTAAATAAGCTTGACGAGCAATGACTGCAGGCACAATGGGCCACAAAGGTTACACAAAATAGGCATAAGGCCACAGCATGACAAGCACTTGAAGTTGAACAGATTTCAACCAGGCCAGTTAATTTTGAAGTACGAAATCAAACCAAGAAAGTTCAAAGTGAAGTGAGTAGGACCATACAAGATACACGAAGTTGTCAATAATGGGGCAATAAAATTATGGACGCTTGATAGAAAGGAACTAGCCAACGCAGTGAATGGGTCGAAGCTGAAACTCTATCATGAAATAAATAACGCACCTATGTGGACGAGCAACTGAGAGACAGTCTAAAAATAATAAATATTGGTGTATATATGTAAAATAAGTGTAAACAATAATAAAGGATTAAAAAATTTCATAATAGGCATAAGTAAGAATATGACAGAAGGCACAGTTGAGCCGAGAGGTAAAAACACGATTGATACAGCTCATATGTGGGGATCTGACACAAGCGGAACATGAAGCTCTCACGGACACATCGAGGGGTAGAGGATTGAAGAAATCCAACGTGCAAGGTGGTCGCTAGCCTTGTCTGATGGACGTTGTGAAGAGTCACCTCATAGGCTCTAGTCGCGCCTCAAATATTTCATTTCCACATGTGGGCATCAACAAGTGCTCCTAACCCAGAAGGCTTCCACGTCAGGAGGGAGCGGAAATACAAACAATGATAGTGCCACTCCGGGTGGGTACAGAAATAATAGCAGAGGGCAAAACAACAATACCAACAATAATAATGGGGGCCGCAGCCGAATTCAGTACGATGCGAACGGCCGCCCGATGGTTCAATGTCGAGCATGCAATTTGTGGGGCCACTTTGCACAGCACTGTACATCAACAAATGCACCAAAGTTGTTATGCAGATGGTGCGGTCCTAGAGATCATGAAGATGCCAAGTGCTCGAAATCAGGAGTGACTCTGATCAGCATCGGCGCCAACGAAGAAGTCTTGGCAATCACCCATACACAAGCAAAACTGTACCCGACCCGACAGACGAAAAAAGGAGATTGGAAGAAGCGCAGGCGGAAATTGAGAAAGCAACACAGGCAAAGAAATCACAATTGAAGGACACTACCGATACCTCAACGAGGAACTGTGCTGAGCAAAACATAATAAGGCAGGTGATGCAAATGGAAGTCCTGATCAAATTAAGTGACCTTCTCACAATGCCCCAGTTACGGATAGTCATTCTGAATATGACGTCATTTCTAAAAGCGACAGAAGAAACAGGAAAGGACGGTAGTGGAACGATGGTAACAGACCCAATGCTACCGACACTCACAACAAGAAGGCATCCGGCAGTAGTCGAGATGGGCATTTTGGGAACTGTTCTGACAGACACAATTGTGGACGGAGGGTCAGGCGTGAATGTGTTACTAGAAGATGTATGAAAAAAATTAGGACAACCTACGTTGTGGCCACCCAACTTTCCAGTTGCTCACGGCAGACCAACATGGGATCAAATCGTTGGGAACCTTGATGGGGCAGCCGGTAACTATTGGAATGCAACCATTTTTATTGGATTTCGTGGTCATTCCACTAATAAGAAGAGGGTATGACGTTATTCTTGAATGGAGTTGGTTGGTACAAGCAAAAGTAAAACATGATTAGAAACGAAATACTCTATCAATGGCGCGTGGAGGCAGAAGATTCATAATTGACCTGCACACACAAATGGTAAGTGAGGAGGTAGCGTCGTCAAACTCACAAGGTGAAGGCGAGAGTGACGATGAAGGAAAGAAGAGAATGGAACCCGATGAAGAAAGAGTATTGAGATTAGAAGGATCGAATGAGGACAACCTAGACTCGGTGAACGGCCTTTTCCACTGGCAGATGGAGGATTACGAACTCTTTTCGAGCTATAATATGTTAAGGTTCAACGAAAAGGGAGAGAAAAATGAATGGTCAAAGAAATACAAAGAAACGGAAGAAGAAAAGGTGGTTACTGCTGAAGCTGAGGGGAAGAACATACAGTACGAACCCAGAAAAAGGAAAGATTCCACCGTTCGGTACACGTTGAATGGACCGCACGGAAAGAATAGGTTACACCGCACCACAAAATTAGTAGAAAGGTGTTGACAGCAAAGAAAACACATCGTACAGTCTGCACAGGAAACAAAGAGGAAGGGCTTAATAAAAAACTTCAACAATACAGAGTGAAGGTTCTAAAATCAAGAATATAGCTATTGACGGCAAGGAGTGGCAATTGACGAAATTCATGGTACCGAGTCCCAAAAACAAGCTTGGCAATATGGAAAGTCTAAGGGAGAGATGGTATAATTTAAATAAACTAGATGAGCGACGACTATAGGCACAATGGGCCATGGAAGTTACACAAAATAGGCGGAAGATATGGTATGAGAAGCATTTGAAATTAAATAAGTTTCAACTGGGACAGCTGGTGTTGAAGTATAGCAGACGGAACGAAATCAAACCGGGGAAGTTTAAAGTCAAATGGGTCGGACCATACCAAATCCGGAAAGTGGGTGATAACGGAGCAATAAAGCTATGGACATTAAACAGGAGAGAAATTCCAGAAACAGTAAACTGTCCCAAGTTAAAAATATATCATGCCAGAACTGTTCTCTCATCACCAAATAATGAAGAGCAACAGTAAACAAAAAAAAAAGTAAAGTGTTGCGTGAGTGTCCTGCGGACATGTGGTCGCAGACCACGTGTCTAGCGAATATGTGCCCCACGGGAGTTTCAATACTGCAGTGGGGAGTTTCGTAGATGTTTCCACGTTCGGATTTTGCATTTCCGCGGGCTAGTTAGAAACTTCATGTTTCCGTGTTCGGATTTTGCATTTCCGCGGACTGGGTTATATACATCCCATGGATAGAGTAATTTCGCAACGACAACATTCCCATGAAAAAAAAATTCCTATCCCCTACGGCTCTACATTCTGCGTCAAACGAATGCAAGGGGTGTTTTGTGTGAATTTTAGCGGTGATGCAGCGATGACACTAATCTTCAGCTTGGAAGGCAAAAGCATCAGAGCAGTTAGGAGTGATAGAGAGACCAAACAGATGAAAGAGGCATAGCAACGGACGAGCAAAGGAAGAAGCTAAAAAACAAAACAATGGCAAATCAAAAATGTTCATAATGAATAATTCATGATGTGCAAGGGAAGGGAAAGACATTAACAAGAAGGAAACATAACCATTGTCAGAAAGAGTGTGGGATCAGAGGAAAATCACAAAAATGATGTGTTCCATGTAGTTTTGTAGGGCTTTGAGAGTGCTAATTTGGTCTTGGCAGCAGAGGTGCTACCCCTCGATCCCGCCTTGTATCGCAATAGGAAGCGCGCCTGGGGCGCTGCCCCTCGACCCTGCTGGGGGCGATGCCCCCTAGACCCCCAGCCGGTTCAGTTATCAGTCATGGGAAGTGTGACCAATTGATGAGACCTAGAACTACTGCAAGCATAGTGTGTCAGAGGTGGAGAGATCAATGGAGCAAGCCTTTCGAGAGGGATGTTACGCTTTGAGGCACTTGGAGTAGGTGTTGGATGTGAAGCTTTCTTGGTGGATGCATAGAGAGTTCGGGAGGAGTTGATCCTCCAGTTGAGGGCAGTAGAGCAACACTTGGCTAAGCGTACCCAAGAGTTGGAAGAGAAAGCGGCACGAGTGGCTATAAGGGTCAGCTTGACTAAGGAGACAATATTGTGTTAGCAAAGGCTACAAAATGCAACGTGGGTTGGAGACCAGTTTGGTGCAAGCATGGGACGAATGTGAAAGTGATGTGACAGAAACAGATCTATCTTGTTGTAGTTAGTCAGTTAATGTATTTTGTTTATTAATTTGTCTCGAATATTTTGTAATTGTCCTCCGGAGACGACTTTTTCTTTTGGGGGAGATGATGTGGTCGGTAAATATTGTGTAGCCAACGGATTGATGTCGTCGGTAAATACTGTGTAGCTGACAGGTAGATTAGCGTGTAGTCGGTAATTATTTATTATGTAGCCGACGAACCCCTTTGAGAAGGTTCTTTGGAAAGGTATATGTACACCGTTGGAAATCACTGTAATCATCATTGTAAGCACTATGTAATCTCTTCGGCATATATGAGAATAATAAAAGGAGTACTATTGTGTTACATGTACTTGTCTATTGTCTATATGCTAGATTTCATATGGTAAATTCCATATACCGTTTACCCCATATGGTAAATAGATTTCATATGCTAGATTCCAATTCCAAGATTGCAAATCCAAAATCAGATTCTACAAATCCAATACAAATGAGGTATCTATACCCACCAATCCTAATTCCTTCTTCATACATAACACCCTTCTTTCATGAATATGATTTCCCTTTCCATTTTGTGATTTTTGTTTCCAAAATGCAATTTCCCAAAATCGTAGAAAGCAAATCAGATTTCATTAATGCCAAAATCCAAATCCTTATATCACAGATTGCAACCACAGATCTGTCATCCAAGAATGTTTTTCCAGCTCCTAAATCAAATGTGCAAGTGCACATTTCAGAAATCAGATTTCCAGTTCCTAAATTCCAATTCTTATAATACCAATCAGAAAATCAGAAAGAATCCTAATCCTAAAATTCAAAAACAGAATCGCCAACTCTTGATCCCAAATCCCAAGTTCCAAAATCAGAAATCAGAATCCAATTCCAGGAGTCTGAAACCGGATTTCCAATTTAGGATTCAATTCCAATTCATAAATTCTCATTTCCACATTCCCGAATCCATATCAGAATCCAGAATTATGTTGTTAGGAATGCAATCCAAAGATTGCAAAAGCTTCATTCAAATGAAGTATGACTACAAGGATATTTCAACATTCCTACCTACAAGACAATGTCATACAAGCTCAAGAAGTAATTTCAAAATCAGGAAATCCAGAAAAAGAACCTGGAAAATATCATTACTTGAATGCATATTTTTTGCAGAAATATTCAAAATGTACTCTATTGTAAAATGAATAGGAAATTTGAAAAAGTCAAATCAATGTAACATTGATAAGTCAAAGTTATATTCCGGTGACACCTTAAGGAGCACGTAAATTTTGTCTAGTCAAGGGAAAGTGGATAAACTTATCTCATCTACTAGAACGAATAGCTAGAAGATATTGTATTTAAATATTTAGATGTATCTAGAAGACAAATTTGAGCTCTTGGTAATGAGTTAATCTCCACTGTTGATTTTGCAAGCTTTCTCTATAAAAGTAGGGCTCTTCTTCTTTGCAGAGTTAGTAGTTATTAGCAGAGGCAGTTGTAGCAATAGGAATTTATGAACAAGATTTGTTGTAATTGATATTTAAGGTTAATGCAAGCAAAGCATTCAAGTTATGGTGTCTTTCTTGTGTACTAAAATGTATGCATGGTTTCTATTCTTCAATGTTGATTTCAGTTCAATTATGTTGATGGTAAAATGCATAGATATTTGATGCCAGTTCATACAATTTGTAGGCTGCTGATGTAAATTACAGTGCATGGTTAGTTAGAACCCAATTGCACCATTAGTTCAATTGCAAATGCATGTTTAAGTTGCACCAGTATCAGCTACTTGAATGTCTGTTTGAAATCTGAAAATCCTTCATTTCCTTTGAAGATTGCACTAACTTTGTGGCATTCAGAAGTTTGATTAAGCAATAATCATTTTTTGTGGAGATCTGTCTATCTGAAGCATCATCCATCATTGTCATTGTCCCCATGACAGAAAAACCCTCCTTACACTTCTACACCCTTCCTCTTTTTCTTATTTATTTGAATTTTTTAGTAGTGTTAGTAAAGTATTACAGTGCAGAAAGAATTGCACTTGCTCTCCAAGAGCATTTGCACAGGTCCCCTTGTGAAGCCAAAATAACACATCATATCCACTAAGTCTATCAGATTTGAGTCAAGACTTGACATTAGGAACCTAAGGGTTGTCTCATCTAATCATATCCAAAAGAACTTGATATTTTACTTTTCCAAGAGAGAAGAGGATATACTTGGTATGTTTTATTTTATGTTGCTGGTGAGATAAACCCTCATAAAACACGTATCATATCCAAAAGAACTTGAGATTTACTTTTCCAAGAGAGAAGAGGATATACTTGGTATGTTTTATTTTATGTTGCTGGTGAGATAAACCCTCATAAAACACGCATCAACATGCTTAACCACCCTCCAATTACATTTTAGATTCTTCTACAATGTAAAGCGTTGACCTCTAGCTCAGAAGCCAGCCAACTCCTTCTGTTGCGTTTGAATCAAGGGTCCATTAAAAACCATCTTTGCCACCTCAATCAACCTAAATTTAAAAAGTCAACAAGGGAAGCACCCATGCAGAATAACAATATTATTTCATGATTAAAATACCATCTCGGTCCTACACAGTGCACATTTTATTTGTCAAAACTATCTAAGAATTATTTTTAGCCACGTTTCAAGTATGAAGAGATCCTAGTAACAATCTTCACAAATGCAAAGACACATTATTGAGTTTTATAACACATGTTTATGATTTTAGTAATATAGGAGGCAAGATGCATCTACCATTCATCCACGTTGACGTGTTCTCTAGAAAATCTTACACTTATCCATCAGCAGCTATGCATTTTCCATTGCACATAGCTGTAGTGAAAATTCTAGAATTTTAAGGGCTAGCATTTTTTTTGTCAACCATGTTTTGGGGTATTTAAGAGTTTTTTGTAAGTATGCTCCTGAGATCCACATAACAAACACAATGCGCCATTTTTGTTTAAACAAATATTAATCTACTATTCATTCATTATGACAGGTTATCTAAAATATCTCTGCTATTTGAAAACCATTATTTAACGTTTTTCTAGCATCATACATACAGTTGTCAATGCATATTACATAACAGTCGTCCTTAAAATTTCAGAAAAAGCGATTATTGTAACCTGATTTGTGAGATAGTGATCAGGATAATTAACACGGAAAAAATGCTCGATGTGCTCACTAATTGACTCATCAGGATCTGGGGGCACATTCCTAACCAGCACCTGAAACAATAGAAGAGACAAATGTCATAGTCATGAGTTGGCCTTATCATCAGAGCTGAACAAAATCATGTTTTGTCAATGAAGTCAATCAATAATCTGTGCAATCATAACTGAAGTCTATAACATAAAAGAACATACTAGTAATATCTCAATCAAAACTTAAGTTAAATGTGGGAATCACTGCAACAATTTGATGGCGCATTAGAATTAACTCACTTTAACACTCATTTGTGAAGTTGAAAATCCTCACTGTTCCCGTCTCTTTCCCTCTCCCTCCCTCAATCTTCAGATGCACATTTTCTCATTTTTATATTTTATGATGTCGGGTATATGTATTATACCAGTATTAACCATGGAACATGTCAATAAGCCTATTAGTTATTCTTAAGTCATTCATGATGGGAAAGCTTTGCAACTGAATAAAACTATAGTTTCCTAATAAAATCTTCAACTTTGTTATACCTCTTTGTTTAGTTATTCTAGTTTTTTCTAAATGCAATGGTCCTGTAGGATAGAAATAATGGAATTCCAAAATGTGTTAGAAAATAATATTTCCTTGTGTCTCCACATCATCAGCAAGGCATTATATTATCAATTAGTTAAGAATATTCCAATTGGAATCAACAGCATCTGTTGACCTTTGCAGCTTTCAAGGTTATCAAAGAAATTACAGGCTCCATTTCCAACAGTACCAATTAAGATCATGTTTGAGATAATCGGGATAAAACAATTTGTTCTCACAAATACAGTAGTTAAAGAACAGGTAACATTGATGTAGACTATTTTTTCTGTTACAGTAGAACTTACAGTAAATTGGTCAGGGCGCCGGTGTTCTGATTCAAGAAAACTTAGTCGCATTGCCGCTACAGTTGAGTATTCTGTGTAAAGCACATAGCATGTCCACATTGCAAATATGTATGCCATGACTATATGCGCACAAAACCTAAAATACAATTAAAAAAAAATTGCATTTAGATTGTATGGTAAATGGTATCTCTATGTTTTAAGTCTTCTACAATATCAAGTAAAAAACTTGTCAACTTTGACCAGCTGACATTGAGAATAAACCTCAAAGATGAGGCTTCAGGTTCATTGCGGAGAGAACTTTAGATCATTTTTTATTGAATGTTCTTTGTGAAAAACAAAATGGATTTGTATTAACATATGGTAGAATATTATACAAAAGTGGCATGCCTTAAAATTCTGCAAAAATAGGGAAATTTTGCAATATTAGTCCATATCTAAGCTCTAGATGCTGACAGTTTACGTTGTTAAGCTATGTCCATACATGAGATCACATTTCTTTGAGTAACTTTGAAGTTTTAATAGATACTTCCTAATTTTGATAAAAGCCCATTTAAAAAAGATAAAAATGCAAAGAGCAACAGTCAAGAAAGAGGAGATGCAGAACTCAATTTAAATGATTTCATATTCATACAGTAAAGTTCATTATAGACATATATAACACTGAAGTCACAAAATATTATCAAATAGCTCTGAGATAAATTTACTTTCTTCTACTGTGCCTCTTTGTTTAAACATATTAGGCATTCTCAACCACAAAGACAATTGTGTACTCTCACTAACCTTGGAGAACCTGATTCAACATTTGACATTGAAAGTTTATCAATGTCATGTACGCTCCCCTTTGTGGCATTAACTGGTACAAGAACCACGAAAGCAAGGATTGTCAAGGGAACAAAAATTTTCAAACTGCAATGAGAACAAAACAGATCATTAGTTTTAGACATTTAGTTATACAATTAAGAACTACCACATTTAGCAAAGTTGAACAAATTTCATACGCCTTTTGAACCTTCCTTCTCTAATGTATTAATAATTTAAACTTTAAACTTTAGCTTATTTTGTTTCTAAAATTACAAGTAAACTGACTGCTAACTGTATTATTTCTTTGAAATTATTATTAGAAATATATAGGAATATCCCCACATCATCTGACAAATTGCATTCAAGAATAATACCTTGTAAATCTTATATCCTCTTACATTCATAAAGAGAATGAAAGAAAACTAGCTGCATTTCTGAATCCTCAATTACTGGTTTCTACTTGGAATGTTATTCCCACGTAATGTGTTTGCTTATTGTATCACTTTAAATTTTTATGTAGGGTGGGTGTTAAGATTGACTCTATTGCCCAACAGATAAGACAGGATAAATTATAATCAAAGATTCTAAAGTTCTCTCACGACCTAAGTATGTCCTATGATAACCAAAAAGTGCCAATTGCTGCACCACAACAAAAATCATTAGTCAAACTATATTGTCTGTTTTGTCATCACAATTGATCACCAATTTGTGCCAATCAAAGTAAATTGTGATCTACTCAATCAGTTTGCAAGGCCACCTTGTCATGGTCAACTCCTTCAACCCACTCAGAAGCAAATTGTTGGAGCTTGTAGCTGGGATAGAAATCTTTATCTCTGGGCATTAATTCCGTTATAGCCACCTTCAGCTGAAACGGACGTTTATGATAATTGTAATATTAAATATAAAGACATCTCATTCATCATGTGTTAAGGCATGGAAATAGGAAGAGTTGTATTTGTAATAAAGAGTTATTAAAGAGACATTCAGTTAATTCCGTTATTATATATCACAAAAACCGAAAGGCATTGTAAACTTGAATTTTATGATCAATTAAATGATATTTTGTTGTGTCGCTGGGATTTTGCCTTTATTCTAGAAGGGTTTTCCCAGGTTATTTCTGGCGTTTATCTTTTCTGATTCAGTTATTCCTTATTGTTGTTTATCTGATTTTTGGCTTAAAATCCAACACAAATATCTAAGGCAACATGGCACAAACTGAGCCAAAGCTCCACTAGGGCTTAAACGTGCAAGATTCCCCACATGCTCTTTTGTTGTCACTAAGCCATTCAAAATATTTTCTTAAAGCGTAGGTAGAAATGGAAACAATGAATAAAAGCTCCGACTTAAGTTCCACTCAACTTAGAACTGGTGTGCATCTTATAGAACTCTGACTATGGTTACATATAAGCTGTTAAGCCATAGAAATTTGTTCCTTAGTAATGTTAAAATGGAAGCATGAATGTTTTATCAGCCCAAAAAGCTAAAGGTGGAAAAAAAAATCTATATTTTTCGAACACACTAATCCTTTAGCTTGACCAACCTTTTTCAGAACCATCATCTTTAGATTGGCAACGTTAAATATATCTCCAACAAGAGCACCCATATATATTGCCTTCAGAAAGGATTTTCTGCTAACATGATAAAAAATGGCCAGAGTGATTTGTATTTCCATCAAGTATATTCTCTCATGGCTAACCCAATGGTTAGTTCCATCAAAGCAATAGAAAGTGGACTAACTAAAGATGGAAAATTCTGAAACCAAATAAACCATTAAATGTTTTCATTAGGCATGATATGAATTGGTTCAACTACAAGTTATGTTCCAATAAAACTTATAATCTACCAAAAGCATTTACTCACTCTGCCTATGTTGATGTAAGTGAACCTCAATAAGGTGTACCTTCCTAATTGTTCAACCATTTCTGATTTCTGCATACACTTTCGACATTCAGCTAAGACTCATCTAAATTATGTCTGAGTTTAGGTGGCAGAAAAATTGCTTGAATAACTCCTGTGTGGCTTAGCCATCTTTGAAATCCTGCTAAATATTTAAGAATAAATATTTAAAAAGGTTGCACCAAACTTGGCTCAGCCAGCTCAAAAAAATGAAAAAACAATTTTTAGCATACAAGGAAAGAAACCAAACCTCTATTATGAGTGCTGCTCAACATTACAAACCCAAAGTGGAGCAGGGCATCCGTTTCATTTTCTTGCAAGTGCAGGCACATTTCATTGCCCATTGTAGGAGTATCAAAAGCATTCTTCTGAAGTTCTGCCTCTTCTTTATCTTCTCCTTGCCACTACAAAGTTAGAAACTAAGGTTCAATCTTCCAACTGGCTATGAACATATAGAAGGCAGTGAGTAGGGGGCTTCTAGGATAACTAGAAGGGCCCAACCAGGACACACACCATTAGCTGATTACAGATTGGTTTGTATAATTGAAGAAGGAAACATCAGAACTCCTCTTAGGCCAAGGCCAGGCTACATCCAAGAGGCATGGATAAGGGTACTATTGCAAATCCAATGACTTCTAGGAGAGATGTCCACAACTAAAATTCCACTTCCCCCCATCCCAAGTGCCACTTTCAAGCTTGACCAATCTTATTTTATGTCCTAGAACTCTAGGAAGTGAAGAAAACGTCACTTTTTAGATATGGAGTTGTCAAAGCATGTTATTGATCCTAAAATTGTTTTCTCAAATGGTTCACAACTTCACACAATATATTGATCCATTGAAGTTAAGCACGGCTTCCCCTATCTCCTTTATTCGGTATATACATTGAAGAGATTGAGGGTTTCTTTGGGAGCCCTAAAAGTCTAAGGATGGTTGCTTTCTCCACCAAGTTTTAATCCCTATTTTTGTCTTTGTGGATGATGTTGTTCTTTTGGCTTCCACCCCTAAGGATCTACAAAGAAGCTTACTTGCATCTTTTTCTGACTTACGTCAGTTGATTTTCAATTGTCTCAAGACCTTTCACTTGCATTTTTTCTTCAAAGTTTAGAAGTCGAGATCTCTATTTCATACCTATTTCCAGGAAACCACATCTAAGTTGACCCTCCTAGATTCTCTAATTAGACCAACTGTTCTCCAAGTTGACCCTCTAGGATTCCTTGATTAGACCTTTTATCTTTTCGGTGATCATGGTTTAGGTTCTTCTCCAACGCATTATCAGGTACAAGCAATCGTCCTCTCAAAATACTATTCTTGTAGAGTTTGAAGCTCGCCCCTTTAGACTTGGGGCTATCTTTGATATTGTTCAGCTCTTACATCACCTTTGTGGCTTTATTGACTTTAGTGAAGGGCACCATAGATATTCCTACCTTACTTATTGCTCTTTCGAGTGTATTGTTGCCTCTATTTCTTCAGTTTGGGTTTGTGGTTGGTTTGATAAGGCTTCAACCCTTCCTAGGTCTATTGGGATTAAGATGGATCATCTTCCTCCCTTTTAGTACTCTTTACATGCTCCTCACCACCTTCACTCGTCAAGACAAGAGTTGACCAAATGTATCAGAACAAACATTTACAAGTAGTTCATCCACACTACTTGGGTTAACCCCCACAGGGATCTTCACCCCAAGATGGTGTTTCACGCAGAGCACTTCCTGGAGTTACAAAATGGACTCATTAATCGCCCTTCATACTTATCTCAGTACTAGTCACATTCCAGCTATGGAGTATTAGGAAGGCCAAGACGAAAAAGAACTTCATCTTCCAACGCCCTATATACTATCAAATCAAATGGAGGTTCTCCTGCCTCATTAGGGGGGTTCGCTCTCTCTCCACTTTTTTCAGGTTCACAAATCAGAGACTTCTTACTGTTAATCCATAGGAAGTCATTAGACTCACAACTACTTTCTCCACCCTCTATGCCCTATTGGCACATAGTTAATTGAGTTTATGACCTATTTTTCTTTTGGCTTTAGTTAGTGCATGACACCAAGCATCAGCTCGACCCCCCTCCCAAATATCTCCTCAAATCTGTGAGACCCTAGAGGAAATATTTTCAGCAGCGAATTTCCTCTCCTTGACCTTCTAAGAAATCTTAGAGACACTTCGACCACCCTACTATCCCCTCAAATTAACCTTTGGTTTTGTGATTTTTTTGTCTTTCCAACCGTGTAGTGGGGGTTTGGGATCTTTGAGGTCCTCTTGCCCCCTCGTTTTCCTCCTTTTGCTTGTTTGTTCTTGTTGTTGTGGTTGTTTTCTTTAGGCGTCGTTTAATGTCCCTATGGTATGCTGGCTTTTTGTCTTTTGCTCAACTATGTAGTGGGGGTTTGGTGATCTTTGTGGTCCTCTTCCCCGCTCCTTTTCCTTCTTTTGCTTGTTTGTTCTAGTTGTTGTGGTTGTTTTCTTTTAGGTGTCATTTAGTGTCATTGTTGTGCATTTGTTTTTTTACTTTTGCTCAGTAGTCACTTTGACCCTTTGTGGTCTTTCGTTGGACATCAATAAATTTATCTTATCTTTACCTTGTGCATTCATGCATAACTTTCTTGCGCATTCATGAATGATAACCTCAAAGAAGTCAAATTTGAGTAATTAGTTCAATTGTACCTAGGATGTTCTTCACTCAAAGATGAATTTTGCAATTAAAGTGGCAACACTTGTAATTCTAATGCCATAGCTTTCAATATTAATCTATGTTCCACTAAAGGGTGTGTTTCTGATATGGGTACAATGCAAAGCCAATTTTGTGGGGATGGAAGGGGATGGCTATCAATAAGGGGGAATTTTTGTAATGTCCTCATTTTTGGCAGGTCTACATAGTTGATAGATTTAGCTCATCATAGTGACCCTCGTGAGCTAACAAGGTGTTTTGGGGGTCTCAATTGTGAACTTACTACTTTTAGTAAGTCTATTTTCCGCAGGTACTATTTTTGGCAGTGTAGTGGGTGGTTTCAGCAGTTGGTCATCACATGCAGTTAATAAAGTAATAAATTGCATAAGATCTTATTTATTTATTAATCATTGAATTTTAAAAGATATTTCTTAAAAAGTGAGTTGGAAAGTTTCTAGTGTTGAGTTCTTTTGGAAAACTTCCACAATTTCTAAAGTGGAGTTTTAAGGAAACTTTGGCCAACGAAAGCTTATAAATGAGAGCTCATTTCATTGCCAAAGGTATGCTTGAATATATTTTGGTTTTTTGTGCCTTTGTGGCTTTTCCCTTATTTCTAACTTGTGAGCCCTTGTTGAAGTATAAGGGTCCCGTCTAAGAAGTTCCTGGCAATTGTGATGGCGTATACAATTGGCCAACATTCTCCTACTATATTCCTATAGCTAAACAAAATTATCTAGAAATATATATATATATATATATTGCTCATATCACCTGGCAAGTATACGAAGAAGTCTAAGATTCATCATTAGTAATTGGGCTAAGGTAAGCAATTGTCACAATTCTCCAACTATGATCACTATGGCTACAGAGATTGATATTATGAAGGAAATTGACTGTGATGTGTACAATCTGCCAGTCGATTTGATAATTGATTGAAGGTTTTGGTGATTGCGGTTTTAATCTATTGGGCTACGTTTGAGATTTGTCATTTGCTAAAATGACAAGCAATGAGGAGAATGTTGTTGGTCTAGTGAGCAAACGTAATTTTGAATCTCTACATTGTCTCACGTACTGTTGGTTCCATCTGCAATCTGCAATCAAGCTGGGCTTCATTCCTATCCTGGCCACAACTTGCAAATGGGAAGCACTTCAGATTAATATCAAACAACTCTGTTAGAGTCTTCGGTTTGCGCTGAGATTGCTAATGGTGATGCTATGTTAAGGAGCCGCATCTTACTCATATACTGAATTCTCCTATCAACCGGCAAATGCAAGGAATTATGCTACGAAGAGAAATCAGGTTCCATCATTGTTTAAACATTGGAAATTTGGTTCATAATATTGTCTTTCTTTTCTCTAATTAAATAATAAGTAATTCTGTAATTGAATGGTTAGATTCAATATTTGCTATGTGCCTGTTATCTACTAGAATTTGTGGATCACTAAGTTATAGCACAAATAGTGATTCCGGTATTCAAACTGTTTAAAATTCAACACCAATGTTCTAAATGTAAAGCAATAAATGCAAACTACAAGGAAGATTTGTCATTATGGTGATTTTAAGCCGGCTTTCCAAGTGTTTGATGGAATGTCGAATAACTAGCCAATAAAGAATTATTGTCTATTTGAGCTATAACCAGTCAAGGTTTTTACATTTTTAAATAGAGAGAAATGTCAAATATGCATATCATAACATTGATAAAGCATTCTTCATAGACATTTTAGAAGATTAATACATAGCATTAGACTTGAATAAAGATTTTGTAAGTGAATTGGCAAGCAAATAAAAAAAATCAAATTCTTTCATCGCCAATATATGACATACTTATCACACAAGTGAATTAGCAAGCAAATAAAAAAATCAAATTCTTTCATCGCCAATATATGACATACTTATCACACAAATGCCCTAGAACTCTTTCAAAGTTTCAACCAGGAAATAACAAAAGTAACATGGGGACGTGTCCTCGCCATTGTTTGTTTGAGCTATAACCAGTCAGGGTTTTTACATTTTTAAATAGAGAGAAATGTCAAATATGCATATCATAACATTGATAAAGCATTCATCATAGACATTTTAGAAGCTCAATACATAGCATTAGACTTGAATAAAGATTTTGTAAGTGAATTGGCAAGCAAATTTAAAAAATCAAATTCTTTCATCGCTAATATATGACATACTTATCACACAAATGCCTTACAACTCTTTCAAAGTTTCAACCAGAAAATGACAAAAGTAACATGGGGAGGTGTCCTCACCATTTTTGGCTGCCGCACCCAAGACAAAGACACACTCAGGACAGGGAGACGGTATTCCCGCGTCCCTAGCATCATTGCACCACTAGCAAGGGGACCTCCCTACGTCCCCATTGGGGGCAAGGAGATGGGAATGTGTCCCTTGACCCAACTGGGGACAGATGGCCATCCCCTCTTTTGGGACACATAAAAAAGTGCCAAAAAAATATATTTTAAAAAGGTTTTAATATATTTTGTTTTATTGTTTACTAACCCTAAGGCATGTGGGGCCTATTTCGAGGTTGAAATCCCCATTAAATCTCAATGTTTTCTCATTTTAAGCATTTCATGGTTTTCCGATTTTTGCAACAGTAGTAGGAAGAGTGAACAGCTTGTAGAAGGGCTTGAACAGCTCGTAGAAGGGTCCTTATTTCAGTGAAGAGAGTGTGTGGAAGGCAAAGAGGAGTAACAAGCAGCAAGAAGAGGAGAAGGAAAACCTTTTAGCTTGTTCAAGAGATTCTTGAAGCAAAAGATAGGTTTTTTCATGGTTTTTAATTTTACTTTCTAATTTTTCAAGTTAAGATCAATGCTGCTTGTTTCTAGTTTGTAGTTTTTAGTTCTTAGTTGAATTTCATTTCTAGATTTTTTGATGTTTCTTGTTTCATTTCCAAATTTTTGTTGCTTAAATTCTAATGGAAAAAAATTGAGAATTTGAAGAATTTGAAGAAGGTCATAGGCTGAAAGCATGTATTGATTTTATATTTTTTTCATTTTGTGAAAAGCAGTGAGAAAATGAGCTCACAAGGTCATGACTCAAGTGGGTCAAATCATAGTGATGATGAAATGGATTTAGAAGCCCATTCTCATATTGATAACAGCTAAGAAGATTATAGCCCTGAGGCTGAGTATAATGAAGAGTATAAGGAAACAGATTCACAATCAAAAGATAATTGGCCACCCAATCCACCAACTAAAGATTGCCCCCCTTCACTCTTTTGGCAAAGTGAGCTAGAGGTAATTATGACCTTAATCTCCTCTTGCACAGTTTCTAAAAAGGATAGTTGCACGAACAGCTATAAATGGTGGTACAATTAAGTGGAAATGCAATATTTGTGGAATAGAATGGTTTAGCAGCATCACCAGAGTGAATGCACATTTCCTCTTTTGGACAAGAAAAGGTGTGGGTGCATGCAAGTTTTCGATGGAAACAAGAAATTTGCATTACAGAATTGAGTTCACCAAGCTTTGGGGTGTTCCAGATGACTTGAGGTACCTACCACCTTGACTGGTAGGCAACAAGTTAAAAGTCTTCGGCAAGCTTATGAGCAAAGGCAATCTTGAGTCCTTCTACATCTACTGCTATGCATTAAGCACAATCCAACATGGGGAAAAGAAAGGTGTCATCTAAAAGCAACCCCATTGCCAATTTTTTTAATGTCCGATAGAGAGAGGAGATAGAGGATGTCATTGTAGATTTCTTTCTTCCAATGGCATACCTCTTCAAGTGACACGGTCTCCTTATTATAAGCAAATGATGCAGCTGGTAGCACAAACTACAAACTACAATCTTGGATAAAGAGTATGCAAAGATTTCTTTAGAAAAGGAGAACTTGGGGTTTGTTTGAGAGGAGTGTGGTTGCAGTATCATCATGGATGGGTATTTTCTCACACCTATTGATTGTTTTGGGCATCAAAAGGATGTGGATTTTCAGTTTAATATACTTTGGGATGCTATGGAGTTGGTTGGGCCACAAAATGTGGTCCAAGTAGTAACAGATGTAGCACTAGTATGTAGAGTTGCAGGGAGACTTGTGACAGCTTACAAGCATATTTGGTGGACTCCGTGTTGTGTGCACACCATGAACAATGCACTAAGGAACATGGGAAAGATTGTTTGGATTGAGGTAGTAGTGAGCGATGCTAGAGATGAGCAAATGTTTATCAGCAATCACCACACATCACATGCCCTTTTCAAAAGCTTTGCAAGGAAGGAGTTCATGAAGCTAGTTGAGCTCTGATATGCATCCTACTTCATTCTTTTGGAGAGAATGATTAAGTTGCAAGAGTCATTGCAACTCATGGTTATGACAAATGAGTAGCATAGGTGGGATGGGTCCAAGGCCGAGCACGGGATGAGCGTGGAGGAGATAATGAAGAGTAATGTATTTTGGAGTGATGCAAAATACACTCTCTTTCATCACTCCAATTTTTTAGGTCATCAAATATGGAGATGAGAATGTAACTACTCTTGGAGAGGTGTACGAGTGCATTCATGTTATGCTTGGCTAGATGAGGGCAATTATGTGAGAGGGACCTCAATTTAGCATTTTACATTGAGCAAATTCGACCTATTATTCAATGCAGATGGCACATTGAGCATTTTACATTAGGCAAATTCGGCCTCAACACTCCCTTACGCATGGTTGTTGATGCATTTAATTTAAAGAGATACATGCCTAGGCCTAGGAGAGTTACAACATTATATAATGATGAGGTAATCTTTTATCAATTTAGTACACTTGCACTTAAAAGTTAGAAATTAATAAACTTGTACTTATGAAGGTTTAGTTTTTAATTTATTGATTTTAAAATTTGAATTTTAGGTGAAGGAAGGAGTCTTCAAATGGATTGGCAGGATGTATAGCATTGAGACAATGGGGAAGGTTCGCACTGAGTGTACCAACTTTGCTACTCTTAGGGGCTATCAAGCTAGAGAAAAGGCCAACATAAAAACAATGGTACAAGAGGATCATATTTTGTGGTCGAATCGTCATGGACCCAAATCAACAACTACCACACTAGCCATCTGTCTCTTGTCTCGGGTTTCTTGTTCTTCAACTTTAGAACCTTTACTTTTCACTTTCAATTTCACTTTTACTTTTACTTATGAATTTCAACTTTTCGATTCTCATACTAGTCATTTGATTGCTATCTTAGGTCTCTAGTTCTTTAGCTTTTGAGAGGAACTAGTCTACTTATAGCTTCATCCACTCTCTTAAGAGGAAGAGTCTTAGCTTTGAGAAAGCAAAGAAGCTAGTGGTTGTACATTGTGCGTAGCCTATCAAAGATCACAAGACACGTGTACAAGGAGAGACCTG
This sequence comes from Cupressus sempervirens, assembly GCA_028749045.1. Classification (NCBI taxonomy): domain Eukaryota; kingdom Viridiplantae; phylum Streptophyta; class Pinopsida; order Cupressales; family Cupressaceae; genus Cupressus; species Cupressus sempervirens. The sequence goes on along the minus strand of CM053788.1, from coordinate 576,218,243 downwards.
AAGCATGATGGGATGTAGACCCAGAGGAGCCCTCACATGTTGATGAGGGTGAAGATACTTTTGATGCAGGATTGGTTGGTATTCCTCTTGCGGCTCTTACCCTTGAAGATGTCGAGAGTTCAAAGGATGATTACTACATTTTGGTGGACCTTGGACCTTTAATATTTGACATTTTGTCTTTTGATTTTATAGTTTGTACTTGAGACTTGGATATTTGAAGTTTGAAACATTGAACGTTGAACGTTGTGATCACATCATGGTTTCAGGTTGATGCTACTTGATGTACTTAAGTTTATGATGTCATTGAATGATTGATGAGATAATGATACTCACACTTAATTGATAATAGATATCTATGATTTTGAATTTGAATATTCAATCTTTTGATTGTTTAATTTATAGAACTCGGTACTTAGAACTTAGATCTCTTTTATTCTTCATTGTCCAGTATTTAATGCAATGTAAAGCTAAACTAGCAATAGTGGTCTTGATGAACTTATACTTCATATTTATGTTATATATTGTTATACATCTTTTCATAATTAGCATTTTAAGTATCATATGTATAGTATATACTATATAACCCTTGTTCCTTGCTATCGTCTTCGCGTCCCCTTGACCAGTGTAACTATGCAAAATATTAATATGTATATACCATAACTAAACAACTAAACAATAAACCTAGGATACCAATACTTGTCAATTGCAACTGGAAGTGAAGGCAGAGGCGGACAGATGCGCAGATGCGGACGAAAGACCTACAAGTGCCTCCTAGATGCCACCCATAGGCATCTGATGCTCAATAGGCTTACCGATGCACCTGACTACCTATAGCTTGCATCTAGGTGGCACACATAGGGCATCCGAGCGATTTCGGTTGCCTCCATGGACTAACACCCAAAAAAACAAAAAACATTACGGCTTGTCACTTAAAAAAACTTTAAAACATGTGCCTTTTGCACTTTTAAAATATATAATTTTCGCCGAACCCTAAAACAGCCCTAATAGAGGCCTTTCAACCATTCAATCATCGTTTTGTTTGCAGCTAGGTTTGCTCTTCTCATTTGGCTTCTATTACTTGGTTATTTTGAAGGAAAAATGATCATAGGGCGAGAGTCGGCTTCCACAAGTTCATTAAAATACTAAAAGGTAAGCATTTTATCCCATTCTTGAGTGTTTCAATCAAAGTAACGAGAATCGGAATCGTATCGGAATCGGCACGGCCGAATCGAATCGTGAATCAGGGGTGAATCGCCAGTGAATCGGCGATGAATCGGCAAATTTAAAAAAACCCTTTAAATGTAGAGATTTTAACAATTTAAGACTTATTTCATGCACCCTTTATTGAATATAACTTAAACACACTATAACATCATCAAATAGAAGTTGAAACTTAACATATATAAACATGGAAGTTTGTGTTTACCACATGGGGTAAAGAGTTTTTATAAGACAGCTTCACATCCAACACCTACTCCAAGTGCTTCAAAGCATATCACCCCTCTCGAAAGGCTTGCTCTATTGTTCTCTCCACCACAGACACTCCATGCCTGCAACAGCTTCAGGTCTCATCAACTGGTGAGACTTCTCACGACTGATAACCGCAGCGACTGGGGGTCTAGGGGGCAACGCCCCCAGCGGGGTCGAGGGGCAGCGCCCTCGCGGGGTCCAAAACCAAATTTGCACTCTGAAACCCACACAAAACTATATGGAACACAGTGTTTTTGTGATTTTCTTTTGATCCCACACTCTTTCTGGGAACCGCTGATGTTTTACTACCTGATTATGTCTTTCCCTTCCCTTGGGCATCATCCGTTATGCATTCTAAACATTTTTTATTTGTCGTCGTTTTTTTTTTTTTTTTTTTAATAACCTATGGTTCTTCTTTTCTCTTCTCCTCTCTTCTAGTCATGCTTAACAATTAGAAGGCCCTTTAGGGTTATAACAAAGAGGAAAGGTAAAAAAGAAAGCAAAAAACATAAGTGATTTTTTTATTATTTCCAACTAAACATGCATGCTGTTGCTAGCCGATTTTTGGCGATTTCTAATGGCGATTCAGGCGATTTTTTGAGTGAATCGCCGATACATGCGATTCAAGCGATTCACCCGATGAAATCGCCGATCACGATTTCCGACTCCAAAAAAATTGGGGTGCATGAATCTGATCGTTGAATCGGCGATTCACGCGATTTCAGCGCGATTCTCGTTACTCTGGTTTCAATGAATATTTTAGAGATTTAAATAAATTTTTTCAAGTTTGTGAACATATTTTTCAAGTATTTTTTCAACTTTCTTTTAAAGAAATATAGAAACAAGTTTAAGTATCTATTTGAATGGTTTTGTATCATTGTCTTCTACTTGTATGCTTGATATTCAAATGTTTTTATTGATTTAAATGCATTTAATTTCTTATTATAAAAAAAAAACTACATTGTATTGTACAAGAATGGCCACCACCGGTAGTAAGAGTTCAGTGGAAGGGAAAGGTCAGAGTTCAGTGGCAGGGCAAGGAGGTGTTGATTTCAAAATTGATTCAAGGTCTCTCCTCTATGGAGAAATACAACTAGAATATCACTGATTTAAAGAGGCAGCTCCTATATATGGAGTTGTAATTAGTGTCAAAGCAACTAAGTAAAGTCTTTCAGTAGCTCTTAGTCCCAAGTAAAACTTCATTCATGGGCCTTGCTGGTAGAGGTTTTAGAATGTGTGAAGGTGCACAGGGGAAGGGGTAGCCTGATGCACAAATAGCTAGGTTTGTAAAAGAACAAAAAGTTGTTTATCATTTGGTTAACAGATTAAAAAAAAGTTATTATCAACCTCCTCCTTCAAAACAAAACAAAATGCTAATGCAACCAGCCATTGAAATGGAACCAATTGTATCTTCAAAACATCCATTCATGCAAAGACGCGTACCAGGAGAGGGGGAAGAAGTAGAAAATATAGCATCAGCCTGGAAAGAGGTCCATTGCACTCTGAACTTCAAATGGAGGCAAGAGTCTATGCTAATGAAGTCATTGCACGTTGCCTCTATGCTAATGGCCTTCCTTTCAACCTGGTAAGATCACCATCCTGGAAGGAAATGGTGTGAGGCTATGAGCCATCAAAGAAGCACCAGATGATTACACAAGTCCTAGGTATGAAAAGGTGCATAACACACTCTTGCAAAAGGAGAAAAGGTACATTACACACTCTTGCAAAAGGAGAAAGTCTCTATAGAGAAAGCACTTCAACCCATTAGAAATGCTCAGAAAACTTCGGGTATGACAATTGTGTCTGATGGTTGGAAAGATAAAAGAAACAGGTCAGTAATTAATGTGATTCCAATGTCCCAAAAAGGGGCAATATTTCTAAGGCAATTGATTGTCCAGGGGAGGTGAAGGGTTCACAATTCATCTCTAATATTCTCATTGAGGCCATAGATATGCTGGGTAATGAGAATGTGGTCCAAGTTGTTACAGACAAAGCCAAAAATTGTAGATGATCTAGTGCTTTGATTGAGGGTCGGTATGACCATATTTTTTGGACACCCTACACAATACACTCCCTCAACTTGGTCATGCAACAAATTGGCACTCAAATAGATTGAGTAAAGCAAATATACCAAGAGGGAGAGGACATACAAATGTTTGTGACTAACCACAACATGCCAAAATCCATTTTTAGAACATACTCAAAAGTGGAGTCACTGAAGGTAAATTAATTTTTCGTAATTATAAAATTTCATGGATTCGTAATTTAATTAATATTTATAATTTTATTGCCAATTGACATATTGTTAATTTGCTTAGGCTATTGAGACCCATTTTGCATCTCATACTATTGTTATGAGATGACTTCTCAAGATGCAAGATGCTTTGAGCCAAATGGACATTTCTCCTCATTGGGGTATGTGGAAAGCTTCAAATATAGAAAGAGCCCTAAAGATTAGGGCTTTGGTTTTGGATGATATTTGGTGGGCTCATGTGCAATATGTAATTGGATTTCACCAAGCCCATCATGACTATGCTTCGCCTTGCCAATACAGATACACCTTGCTTGGGAGATGTGTATGATGGCATGGACACCATGGTTGAAAAGGTAAAACATTTCATACAAGCACATGAGAGTGACCCTATAAAATTTCAAGCCTTATGCAGTAAAGTGGAAGCAATAATCTTCATCATCGAGAGAAGATGATTACCCCATTGCACTTCCTTGCATATGCTTTATCTCTAAGGTAATATAGCGAGGCAGTACTTTCTATGCCAAATAGAATTGCACCATATGTTGATGAAGAGGTTGCTAATGGGTGCTCCAAAGCTTTTGCAAGAATCTTTGAAGATGATGACATGCATGAAAAGGTGAGGCTAGAATTTGGCTTATTTTCTTCCGAAACAAAGCTTACTCCATTTGCAATTAAGGACTAAAATAAAATGGGAACAATTACAAGGTGGTACATGTATGGTCAGCCATAAAAGCATCTACAACCTCTTGCAATCAAAATCCTCTCACTAGTAAGTTTTGATTTTTGTTTTTAGGTTATAACTTGTATTCAATAATCTAATGTTTAACATATGTCATATTGTCATTTTTTTAACAGGTTGTGAGTTCTACTTTTGAAAGGAATTGGAATACATCCTCCTATATTCATTTAGTGAAGCACAATCACTTGGAGTCAGAGATGGAGTCAGAGAAGGCTAAGGACTTGGTCTACATTCATACCAACTTACGTCTTTTGTCATGTAAAGATGATGAATACATGGATGGGGCAGCCAAACTTTGGATGTACTCCCTAAGTGTGCAAACATGGATGCAACACTTCATGATCTTACTACGATGATAGATGATGGTGACGGTCTACTTTTGAAAGGAATTGGAATACATCCTCCTATATCCATTTAGTGAAGTTCAATCACTTGGAGTCAGAGAAGGCTGAGGACTTGGTCTACATTCATACCAACTTACGTCTTTTGTCACGTAAAGATGATGAATACATGGATGGGGCAGCCAAACTTTGGATGTACTCCCTGAGTATGCAAACATGGATGCAACACTTCATGATCTTACTACAATGATAGATGATGGTGATGGTAGGTCCATAATACAAGGTGCATCTAGCACAAGTGGAAACATTATTGGTTGGAATGATATGGACTTGCAGCAGTTGGAGATGAGGAGGATCCTCATTTTTTTGAGAATCCTTGTGATTCTGATTAGTGAACATTGAATCATGAACTATGATTTTGATTTTGTAGTTTGTACATGGAGTCTAGAAAATGAATATGAAATGAATTTGAAGTTTGAACTATTTAACTGACATATAAAATATCTTGAATCTTGACTAATGGTGAAGTATCATAAGATACTATCAAATGGTGTATGATCGTATGTTTCTAAGTTTCTAACTCTAAGTCCTTGTATTTATAAGTTTCTTAAATTCTCATCCAAAAGGAAGTGTAACTTCTGAATCTCTAAAAATGAAAAGAGTAATATTTATGGAAAAATGCAACATCTCTCAGCCTATAGCTTAGGGTTGACCAGCCCAAGAAAGTTGAATTGTGTTACAAGATACATAATAAGCTAGATAAAACGAAGTGAAAACACAACCCACTAGCTTCAAGTCTAGTTGCTTCATATTGTAAGAACAATGTTACTCCTCTGCAACTCATTAATAGAACCCAATAAAATTCATTAAAAAACTTGACCAAGTTAATCAAAAAAGGATACTTATTTACAAACCTGCATATTTCATCCAATATTTCTACTTTTATGGCATCTAATTTGAACATATAACACGTTTCCTACCAAAAGCCATTGGGAATCCATTTGGTAAAAAAATCTCAATACTAGTTCCTTCTTGTAGTAAATACAAAGTTAGACTTCTAAAACATTAAAATATAAAACTCCTATGTAAAATTTGAATAATAAAAAAATGTTTCTGTAACTTTCTAAGAAATTAGTAAATTTACACCCAAATGTATTTTGGTTCTTAAAAAAAATGTAAACAACAAAATAAGAAGAAGAAATTAATAGAAAAGAAGAATCTACAATAATGATGCATCAAAAAAGCATATAAACTTACCCAACTATGTATATCCGAAGGTAAACTGCAGAGTCCAAACCTGCATGATCGATAAGCTCATCCTCAGGCATTTTCAAAGCATCAGGTATCCAGCTGAGAAATTTGAAATATGTTTTATAATTCAAATTGACAAATTTTCCAATTAATGCCCCTGTGCTTGTCTGGTCATCCCTTTCCTTTTTCAAATACCACTTTGGAAAGTATACCCTATCATTGAAGGGTTGTAATCGAAGAATTGCAAATGCCAATAAGAAAACAAATGCTGCAAGAATGTTAATGGCTGCTGCAAGCCCAATATCTCCAAGAGTCGCCATCTAATCAGTTGTAATTGTCCCTGATTATAAGTATCTAGCTCCTGAAATTTCAACAAATGAACTATAAAGTCAGATTAAAAAACATTGTGAGGACTAGAGGTGACTACCAATCACATAACAAGGCTAAAGATACAATAAAATAAAAAATAGCAAGCAATAAGCTGTAGATTTGTATAAGAATATGTATTTCATACAATATCCTACTACAACTTCCTAATGTAAATTGCTTCCATAGCAGTACAATTACTAAATGCATCCATGATAGCCTATAAAGAATAGATGGAAAGTAACATGATTGATGTTGAATAAACAAACATTATGTAGAAGCTATAAAATCCAAAGAGATAAAATTTCATGAAGCTTAAAAGGAAACATTCACAACCATTTAGAAGTATTAAAAAAATACAGAAATGTATGCACAAGTGAGAAAAAAAGGACAAAAGGAGACATCGGAAGCATACTACCAAACAATATGGGTACTCATATGCCACCATACATTACTATCTGTCCTGTAGACCCATACACCATATATAGCAATCCCCCACACACCAAGGGATGCTTGTCAGCTCCACAATTACTTCATACTCTAAAATAAAACAAGAATTCTGGGAAAGAAATATTTGAAGCCATACATGCATTTTTCAATATGCCAATTTATATGCTTCTAAATGTTTTCAAAATTTGAGAAAGTGTTCCTCAAAAACTTTGCCTTAGTATGTGCCCGCTCAGCTTCCTTTTCCAAAGATCACCATTCAGCTCCTCCATAACATAGACTTATCAATCTTTGCCATCTTCCCCACCACAAGGACAAGTGCATATCTTGAGTTTCTTCACTGCCTTTAAAATTACTTTGGCTTTCGATGTTAGCCGACTTCCTCTTAGAATCCCCCAACTTGGCCCTCTTGGCCATGGGTTACTCCAGAATGAACACTATAAATTCTTGTACAAGTCCTTTCACAGTGATTGACAAAGACACCAACGAGTTCTCCATTTCAACCTCAAACTATGATACTCAACGAGACTTTCATATCTCTCCAGTGTTCCCTACTTGGCTATTTGTATTAGTTTGTTGACAACATGTGTTGGTGGTCCTCAATTGTATTGTATATTATATTTCTTTGTTTTTGGTTTTCTCCTTTGTGGGCCTCTGAAGAATTCAATCAAGTCTTAGAGCTTACCAATGTATATTAGGGTACTCTCAAGTCATATTGACCTACTTTTTGTCATTTGTGGACATTAACATAATCTCTTGCTTTCTTTATTTCTACCTAAAAGATAGTGTTGGTTTTAATAAATATTAAGATGACAAAGCTTGTTCGAGAAATTTATTCAATTCTAAAAAATTTACTTCCTTTAACAAAAATATTGAATGTTTTAAAATCCAAAACTCGTAAGCCATTTAGATCAATTATTTACATTTGTAATGCATATTTTCAAAGCTTTTTGGAAATATATATTAAAGTGGTTTCTTCAACAAATTACTATATGAACCCAATGTTGTGAAGCCATGGTACAACCCTAAGTCCATTAGAAAATCCAAAGGAACAAAGGATTGGAAATACAAATGTAAAAAACCATAATTAAACGAACAAAATGTACATAGTTCATTTCTATTGAGTGCAATAATGGCTTGTTAAGCCAACTTCCACCTAAACCATAAGCATGGCAACAAAGCTCTCTATGCTGACTCAAAGTATCAAATGAAATTGAGATATGAACATATCCATGTGATGTGACATAATAAACATGTTCCAGCAATGCTCGCCTTTTTTCACTTATAACAATTCATTGCTTGTAACCCATATTCCACTTTTACTTGTTCGGCAGATTCCCTTGAAGTAAACTAATGGCTTGTTAAGCCAACTTCCACCTAAGCTATAAGCATGGCAACAAGGCTTTCTATGCTGACTCAAAATATCAAATGAAATTGAGATATGAACATATCCATGTGATGTGACATTATAAACATGTTCCAGCAATGCTTGGCTTTTTTCACTTGTAATAATTCATTGCTTGTAACCCATATTCCACTTTTACTTGTTCAGCACATTCCCTTGAAGTAAACTACAGTTAATATTTTGACAAGAAACAATTTGTCTTTACAAGAAGGTTAAAACTAACCTTGATGAGATAGCTTGTCTAAGGCATCATTCACAATAGTATCTCTGATTGAACTTCTATTTGTCAATTTACCCAAAAGATGGAGTAATGTATTAGCGATCATCAACATGAGTTGCAGCCACTGGGTGGTTATTAAATATTCAAGCAATGTCTCTCTTTGCTTTACAATGTTAGTAATTCAAAGATGAAATGTTTCTTCCAAGGATTGGACCCTCTTCAATTTAGTTCTTCAATATCCATGTAGATAGATTCCAATGCACTTCTTTTTGCAGGACAATGTGCAGTTCAGTTACATTTGTGGACTCAACAAACCCAAATAAAGAAAGCAGCGATAGCTAGCACATAATGCCTACCATCAAAGTTTGACAGTGTGTTTATTGATGGTCATGTAAGGTTCACCTACCTAAGAATTTCAATTGAATAGTCAGCAACTGATAACCTATACAGATTATGGATGCATGTGTTAGAAACAACATCTATAGCAATGGTATATAAGCTACATTGAAAACTTCCTTACTAGCATATTCATCACTAGATCAAGCTGAAAATGGATTACTTAGCTAAAACAAAACAGCAAATACATGTTGGGTAGATCAAATCCTCCATTTTGGAACATTAATGTTTAATTTTCCTTAAAAAATTCTCCTCTAGACATGCTGGAAGGTGTAATTTTTTGCAACGGGATGAGGAACACCATAGATATCCATTCCCCTTACCCCTTACTGGAATTCAGGAATGTTTATGACAATTCTTACTGTCTGTCTCTTACAATTTCTTTATCATAGCCACTTCTGCTAGACTGTAAGGACCAACCATCTGCATCTCTTCTTGCATTTTTAACTATCTTAAAATATTACAACATCTGGCTTCCAGAACAAATATGTAAAGAAGAATTAAAGAGTCAATATCTCAAACACCTTCCGTAAATGCCAATTACCTCCACCCAGCATAAAGAGTCGATATGCTGGCTGTTGAAGCCCTACCAGCTACCTCCCTTTCTATTTTTCAGTTTTAACTATTATAGATAATTATAGATATTGAAAAAACAAAAAGTTATGGTAAAAATTATTTGAGTTCTCTGCATCAAACTTCTACTCGACTCCCTTCATGAACTTTCAACTCCCGTAAATATTAATAAATATGGCTTCAAGAGCAAATTCATACAATAGGATTAGAGCATCAACGTTTCAAACCACCAATCTAAGTAAATGAACTGCTCTGAATCTCACTTCTTCTGGACCGGAAGGACCACTACCTAGATCTGTTATTGCCTGTTTAAACATCCCAAATATTAAGAAATACAGCTTCAGGAGTAACTGCATAGAAAAACTTCGAAAGATTAACAATCCCAACCGCTATGATAATATTGTATGTGCTGCTCCGTGTTTGGGGTTTATTTGGGCAAGGTAATTGGGTTAAATTTTTCAAACACAGAGAGCTTGATGACTTGCCTGCACTACAAGAAAGTACCGTCATGTCTCAAAGGCCTGCCCATGAAGAGCATTTTCTAATATAGATTGGTATTTTATGGATCGCTACTGAGATATTTATCATCGTAGGATTCGAAAATTTATATATAAATGTCCAATAATTATTAAAAAAAAACTGATGTGACTGCAAGAAAAGTACGTTTTATCTAAATACTGGCACCTTATAGATGGTTTCTAAATCCAGATAGACAACCAATACAGCAACCCCATATCTCTAACAGAGCGCTTCAAAAACCATCTATGCAGGGACTTAATATTATTTGTTTTAAGTTACCCCATGCTAGCGATACTGCAAGGAAAATAAACATACTCCTGCAGCCTAAAATAACACATTGCCAATAAAAGTACTTATATTACGCAGCATTGCTAACCATTCTGCATGGGAAAATCGGCAAGACAATAAAAATTTAAAAAAGTAAAAGATACTCTCACCAGAAACTTAACGAACTGAAAGAGAAACTCTTCTGATCTCTTGTATTCTCTTCTCGAACTGTAAGATGGAATGCTTAATCATGTATATGCAGTGAATTTAACTGTAAACCTTCATGGGCACCCTCATTAAAGACCCTTTCTTAATTCAAACAGTTCCTTGCGGGCCGTTTAAAAAATGTGGGACCCATGGATGGCTTGAAGGGTCAGCCAAAAATTATTAAATATCTTTTGCAAAAGCAACCTTATGTCAACACGTGAGGGACTCTGACTATACGCGCATTTGCTTTTGGCCAGCCACCCAACCCTCCCGAGTCCCAGTACTATTGCCCGATGTTACAGAATTGATTTATTCATTTGGTAGTCGTTGTAAAATCAAATCAAATCAACTTGTTACACCTCATTGTCGGCAAGCAGCTTTTCTGAGATCAAATGGCCGAAATATTAAAAAATAATAAAATTTAGAGATAATTAACTTTCCATTATCCTTTCCTTAGGATCAAAGCGTGGACAATGCTATGTTATTCTTCAATTTCGGTTTCCCCCATATTTCGTAACTCCATCTTCAGTTTAATAATAACTCGGTATATTTCTTTTCAATATCTCGCCATGTGTAAACACCGTGTCTTCTGTAAATCAAATGGAATACAATTGTCTTAGATTTCAGTTAAGGTAGAAGTTTATATGTAATATTTCTAATTTGTGAATAGGTTTTCAACTCTCTGTTTTTTTTCATGAAATTGAATGGTTCTTAATGTCTATTAAAATTTGATTGAGTTTAAGAATAAAACTGAAGATCATGCTCCACTTTGACTAAATGAATATCTTTATTATTTAAATCTTAATGTGCAATCTTAATGCTCACACTATTTTAAAAACTTGATTAATAAAAATTCCATAAAAATATTAAAAAATAAAATGTGTTAGTATTTTTTAATGAATATAAATATATTTTAATTATTAGTTTTTATATAATGAAAAAATAATTTAAATTTGTAATTATCTTTCTTAAATTAGCAATTTTAATTTTAATTTTTATATTATTAATGTTCTATTTTAAAGTATTGTCTTTTATTATTCATCATACAATCCACTTTCCTTTTAATGCAACGAATATTGGCAGCCTTCAATCTTAGTTTTAAATATTGATTTTGTATCAAAGTTAGCATACTAAGCTTTACTAAAGTCAAACCACATTAGATTCCAACTTCATTCTTTTTCAATACATAGGGATGGACTCTAATATGGTATAGCAAAAGGTTTCAAACTTCATAGTTCTTTCATAATGATATCAAACTTTGACATTTCCCAACACCACAAAAGAAATTAGATTTTAGGTTGGTCCAATCACTCAAAAGTATTAGTTTTTAGGCTTGTTCTTAAAAGGTATCAAACTTCAGGCAAGAGCGTAAAACACAATGGTAAATTGTGAGCCTCTTACTAAAGAGGTCTTGGGTTCGAATCTACTTGCGATCATAATTAATTAATTACAACACATAATAATTAATCTTGGCTTTGGTCTCTTAACGATCTAAAAAAAAAAAAAAACAAAAAGGTATCAAACTTCTTTCTTTTATGACACCACAATAGCATATCAAACTTTTTTCATATTTAAAATACCTTGATATGTTGAACTTCATCCTCCTATAACAATCCAATTGTGTGCTTGATTCTTCTTTAATGCCTCAATGTCAGACCCCATCCTTCTTGAATACCCCAATGAATTATTGAGGTATAGAAGGTTGAAGTTTGATACCTTTAGGTATTGGGCTTCCTTTTCTAAAATCTTGATGATGCATCAAAATTTTCCAACTTATAATAGCTTGATACTGGATTGTTCTCATCTCAAACACCATTCTATTAAACTTTTCTCATTATTAATATTTGATATCATACTCATCCTGTCATTGATAACCAAAAATAGACTTATCCTATCCATTTACAACACTCAAGTAAATACTTTTCAATTTTCAATTTTTGATATCAGAATCATGTCATCTCAGGAATTTTGATATCAAACTTCTCTCATATATAACACCTCCTTCCATTTATAAATATATAATAATAGACTTCTCCCATCATTTTGAGTGTGGAACCTATCCTGTCTTTAGCATGTTGACACTAGAATTGGATTTGTCACAAGAAAGGGTTGTCCTTGCACCAAAAGATTGACTTACCAATGCTCGATACAACCACTAGACATATAAAACATGAGAGACAATTAAGCCATGTCACAAATCCCAAAGAGGAACATACACCTCCTTCTATTTATAAATATATAATAATAGATTCCTCCCATCATTTTGAGTGTGGAACCTATCCTATCTTTAACATGTTGATACTAGAATAGGATTTTTTACAATATAGGGTTGTCCTTGCACCAAAAGATCGACTTATCAATGCTCGATACAACCGCTAGACTTATAGAACACATGAGGTGATTAAGCCATGTCACGAATCCCAAAGAGGAACATTGGCAGTAAGTCCAACCACTGCCACTGCGCCCCCCCTACCCCCCCCCCCCCCCCCACCAGTGCTAATTGAAGAGATTTGAACTTGTGACCAAGCTAGATAAGGTTATCATTGCACCAAAAGATCAACCTATCAATACCCAATACAACCATTAGATGTATAGAGCAAATGAGGTGGTTAAACCATGTCACAAATCCCAAGGAGGAAAGTTGGCCATTAGTCAAACAAGATTATCTTGCTACAGTGGCAGATAAGAGAAACGCTACAGGAGGCAACATTGTTGAAAATGTAATAGGAAATCTAATGTTATGTTTTAAATACTTTTAGTTTTTGAAGTTTGTAATAACGTCCTACATGTGGTGGCATACCTAGAGTAGCAGTTCGATAAGCTCTCCAGATATAGCCACCTAGGACCAGGTGTGTGGATCTTAAATTAGAATATTTTTTAATTCGTAGGTGGAGTGTTTAATGATTTTCAGAATCCAATAATAGGTAGTAGGCAATTTTTTTGGAATATTCTTGATTCAGACTGTCTAATATTGGTAGGAAAAGAACGTTTCAGATTCTTATCCTTTTTTTGGATAGAAGACGTTTTTCTTTTCTAGATAGAAAGAAAACGTTTCACATCTTTTAATTAGGAAAAGAAAATTAGTTTTAAAAGAGAGCCAGTCGGCTATGTAAGACAGATGAATCGAATTTGGAGAGATATGGAATGTTTTTTTCATTTTGTCTTTCTGCAATTTTTCGATGGTCTGAGTTTTGAATGGATTTTTCTTATCTTCTCACTGGAAACAAGTTGATAGTTTGCAGAAGATTAAAAAGTTTTAGTTTTGGGTCGAATTCGATATGTTTGCAGAAAATTAGTCTCAGTGCATGGGTAATATCTTCCAAATGCACCGTTGGATTTTCATGAGCTTTGGATATGTTATTATAGGCCTAATTACACCCATCTTCACCAGAGCGATTGAAGAGTTTTGATCTGGTTCAAGAGTTATTCATGTCTGTTCACAGGTCTATCTAGAGACAGAAAGAAGCAATGTTTTGCAGAAAAATGTACCCTGATGCGTGGTCAATATCTCGGGTTTGAACCGTTGGATTTCTCTCAAATTTTTATATGTTGTTGGAAACCTAGTTACGCCAAATCTCAACGATTGGATTGAGTAAATCTTTTCTGGTTCGAAAGTTATTCATGTCTGAGTGCAAGTCTATCCGGAGGCAGCAAGAAGAAATTTTTGGGGGGATTTATTTTCAAAGTTTTGTTTATTGAATCTAGTGGATGGTTATAGGAGTCTTATGAGTTGAGTCTAAGGTATCTCTAGTTGTGTTTTCATAATAATAATAATGATAAGAACAGTTGGTTCAAATCACAATGGGTGGTTATAATATATATTGTGTGTGATCCTGAAGGTTGTAGACGCCCCTTGAAGCAACTCAGTTGAGTGACTGATTCCTCCTGAGTTTTCCAAGGTGTGGCTCTGCATCATATCCCATAGAATATGAAGTTTAAAACTTCAAAGTATGAAGTTTAAAACTTCAACAAATTACCAAGTTTCTACCATTTTGACATGATTGTATTCAATTGTATCCTCCATTGATACTTTAACAAGACCTAACTAACTTTAGCCTTCTTTAATATCCTAGTATCATATAATATTTTCCTCTTCTTTATATCCCAAAAATTATCATGATATCCAAAAAAATTAACATATAATATCTTCAAAAGTTGAACTCCATCTATTTTTTTTATAAGCGATATCAAACTTTTCCTATTCCTAACACTTTGATATCATATTTCTCTCATTTTAAACACACAAATATCACACTACTCTAATGTCTACAAATTCTCCCAACTTTGAGTCTCTCATTTCACCACTCTTTATCAGCAAATATTACATTATCAAAAGTCCCTCTTTTCTAATACCCAAATAATCAAAATTCATATTTTTTAAACATTTGACAAAATCTAGACTTCTACATTTGATACCTCTTCTATCTCCAAAATACCTAAATATCTAATCTCATCTCCAACACCTCAATATCATACTTTTTCGATTGGTATTGATGATAGATTGTTGATGAGAAATTTAATCATAATGAAATTTTAGCCACATTTCTCTGTGTAGCTTTTTAAATACATTGTTTTAATAATTCAAGCAATTAAGAAGTTCTTGTACAAATTCAAAATTGCGAAAAAAATGAAAAGAGTATCTATAATCTGTTCACATTAAGAATTGAAACTTTAACTGAATATTCACAGAACCAATGAGTAGATGTTACACCCAAAAGAAACTTTAAGCAGCTATATAGAACCCTTTCCTCCATTTAAAATTTATGAATTCAAATCAATTTATAAATTAAAGTCTATTGGTGAAAGAAAAATACGTTGTATCTAAGGGTCCATTTGGTTCGTGGAATTTAAAAAACCTAGATTTCTACAAACCTTGGTTTAGCTAAATCAAGGTTTTGTATATCTTCATTCCGATTTTTGGGATTTTACTAAAACCATTTGTTTCACTCGGAAAATGTGTGTGAAGATACATTTGTTTTTACCTTTTTTAGGAAGTTGGAAAACCTGATTTTGAGGCAAAATTGGAAGTTGTGTATGCTAATTCCATTTTGCAAATTTTGAAACAAACGCACAAATTTTCAAATCCGAGTTTTGAAAAAGCCAATTCATATCATCTTCAGAAACCAAACGGACCCTAAAAGATTAGAATCCTAGCATCAAAGGGTAAAACGAGAAAGGTTAAAAATCCTAATATAAAACCAGTACAGATATGCCACGTCTCTAACAGAGCTTCTCAACCCTATTTGAGCACAAAATCTGAAAATATAAAAAATACGTTTTGTCCAAATACTCATCCAAATGCAAAAAGAAAAATACAGATGGATGATAAAATCAGATGTAAAAACAATTTACAGAAACACCGTGTGTCTAACAGAGCTTGTCAAGAAACCATAAATGCAGACAATTAATTGTTTTTTTTCCGTCTTTTAACACTTACCTCATGCGGGAAATAATGCAATGGAAATAAAAATAATCCTGCAAACTAGTAAAATGCAACAATATGAACGGAAGTACTTACTCCCCGGCATTTCTACCCGTTGTGCCTAGAAACCGGTTAAGACAGGGAAAAAATGTAAGCAATACATGTTATGCTCACGGAAATCTCAAATAACTGATAAATGAACTCTCCTGATCTTCTATTATAAAGTTTAATCATGCAAATGCAATGAATTTAACTGTAGACCCCGCAAGGCAGTTAAAATTAAAATAGTAAATGTTATACTAACAAAAAAACTCAAATAACTGATAAATGAACTCTCCCGATGTCTACTGCTCTCTTCTAACACTGTAAATTCGAAAGCTTACTCATGCAAATGCAATGAATTTAACTTTAAACCCCACAAAACAGCAAAAATAAAAATAGTAAATGTTATACTCACAGAAAGCTGCGATAACTGATAAATGAGCTCTCCTCGTCTCTTTCTCTTCTCGCACTTTAAAATTGAAAGCTTACGCGTGCATATGCAATGAATTTAACTGTAAACCCCGCAAGACAGACAAAATTGAAAATCCCAAATGTTATTCTCAGCGGAAACCAAGTGAACTGAGCAACGAACTCTTTCGATCTCTTCTTTTACCTTCACGCACTGTAAAATGAAAAGCTTGGTCATGCAAATGCAATGAATTTAAGTGAAAGCCCTCACAGGACCGCTTCCATTAAAATCGTTCTCGTAATTCAAATAATTCCAGGTACGCCTTAGCCAAAGAACAAAATATCGTTTAGGAACCCACCCTGAGCTGCCACGTAAGCGACTCTGACTGTACCCGCATTGCCTTGCTTTTTGCCGTTACAAACGGGCCCACACTGCACGACGTTACGGAATCCGTTTGGCAGTCGTTGTTCACGAATAAAGACAAAATTGATACAACCTGGATGTCGGCAAAAGCTTTTATGATATCAACGGTCAAAAAAGTAACGACAATCTTTTTAAGTTTGAGGGATTCATTAAAATATTAAATAAATAAATCAATCTTTTCTAGATAATGTTTTGATTTGGTAATGTGTGTGTGAAGGCTCCATTATTCCTTTTTCTTTATTTGGACGAACATGGAGGACAAAAGGTTAAGTTATTCTTGGCAGCCTAACTTTCTTTAAGTCATTCAATTTGAAAACGTCTTGTCATGTGCAAAAGTTATTTTTAGATCTAAATTTCTTTCACAGCCATTCAACTGGATAGGAAATGAATATTTTTAATATCTTTCCATGTGTCAACAGCTTATTTTTAGACTTTTTAAGTCCAACCAAACTTTCTTTCAAATCAATCTTTAATTTTCAACATGTTATCTATATCTCATCATGTCTTTAACACCTTCTCGCATTAAAATTAAATCGAATAGGATGCAAGATTTTATGGCCTACAAATTAGGTGAAGTTGACACAATCATTTTTTATTATATATTATTTGTTAAACTTAAAAAGAGATTTGATAGGTACATATTATTTGTTTGATAAACATAAAAAGGGATTTGATAAGTATTAATGTTAATATAAATTAATTGTTGATGTTTATCATAGGACATATTTTGTTTCAAATGCTTTAATTTTTAGTAACAAATTTTGACTACGTTTCATTTAAAATTATGGCTTGTATCAGATTTTTATTTGAATGTTTATAATAATTTTTTTTTCAAATTTAACAATTAAATTATTCAATAATATATATCTTGATATTTGTTACAAAATTATATAATAAGAATAATTTTTAAAATGTTATATAATAAGAATAATTTTTAAAATGTTATGGTTACTATATTTTACTAATATTTATTATGTTGAAGTCATACATTTTTATATGTCTCATTGTTCACTCAGCCCTCACAATCTTCATTCCTTGTCATTGCTATTATGCTCGGCTATTTGTTCCACCTTTCACACTACTAAGTATGGCCTTTTCAATCGACTAGCATCATTATGTGGCTACAAAATTGGTCATTCCCACAAGATCTTCAATTGTGCCTTATGAGTGGGATGGGGTAACTTTGTTTTCTTCATATGTCATTTGTTATCACTTCTATTCTAGTTTTTTTTACAATGTTGTTCCCAAAATTTCCTCTCTTCTAGTATTGTGGTTATTTTGTTTGGAGCCCTCGTTGCTACAGATCACAAGGCTCTTCTAATAGTTTCCATGTTAGTCACTTGTATTCTCATTACAAATACAACATTCAAGGGTGCTCAAAGAAAGACTTTGAAATATGTGCTTGTGGATTTCCTTGTTCGTGCCAGTATCAAGGTCTTCAATTGTATGTGTTAATAATATTTTATACAATTGGGCCATGTTGAACCCAAACTACTTGAACTTATCTCGTTGTTTATAGTGCTTCCAACCGTCATTGTGAGATACAATCACTTAGGATACAACAATGGGATGAATCTATTGTCGTCACAAAAAGAGAGCATTGTTGTAGATGACATGGTTCCCAACAATGCCATTTTGTATGGGCCTTGTGAACACCCCAACCATGTGGTTGTCATTAGGGTAAAAATTCAACAATTGTTCTTAATTTTGGAGAGAGCAAGAGATACATAGACGAATGCACTTATGAGATTTTCAGGGGAGAGAAGAGCACCCTTATGCCCCATAACACGTGAAGACTCTCTCGCTCACATATCCTTTGATATTGGATCTTGTATTAATTGCAAAAATCAACACCAAGATTCAACTTAAGAAAGAGGGCAATGCATTTGACTCTTTTTGAATTGATCACTATAAGTGTACATTATGGTGTCGTAATTTCTTAGTTTCTACCAAAATTTGGCAATCACAATTATTTCAGGCCTAATTCCATTATTTCCACCCTACAGAAACTAGTTTGAGTTACCCCTAGTAATCTTTTAACCTTGGTACTTACATAAATGAATGTTCAATACCCTTCACATAATTCATTTCTTCTTTAATAGCAACTACTCAATTGAGTTTCAAAATTTGCATGCAGGCTCCTCTTGGTAGTCCGGTGGTAAATGCCCTAGAAAAATAGAGTGTAATGCTCAAGAATATTTTGGAGTGATTGTGCTCAGATACACCTCTTTTAAAATCCATGCTCATTAAAATTTTATATTTTGTTCAACATAAAGTTTTCTATAGTATAATGGCTACTCTTTATGTTTCTAATCATTGACTTCATTTCTACTTTTTTAATGACTAAAAATCAATACTAACTACTTGAACTTATCTTGTGGTTTCTAGTGCTTCCAACTATCATTGTGAGATATAATCACTTAGGAAACAACAATGGGATGAATCTATTATCGTCACAAAAAGGAAGCACTATTGTAGATGACATGGTTCCCAACAATGTCATTTTGTATGGGCCTTGTGAACACCCCAACCATGTGGTTGTCATTAGGGTAAAAATAGACTGTAATGCTCAAGAATATTTTGGAGTGATTGTGCTCAGATACACCTGTTTTAAAATCCATGCTCATTGAAATTTTATATTTTATTCAACATAAAGTTTTCTATATTATAATGGCTACTCTTCATGTTTCTGATCATTAACTTCATTTCTACTTTTTTAATGACTAAAAATCAATACTCTCCTACAAATTGGCTTCACTTGGTTTGTAATTCCAAAAGTCATTATAGATGTAGACTAAGTGCATTAGAACCATTTAAATACTATACTTGTTTTGTCTTATGTAAGTCTTTTGTGACAGTTTCATTTGATTTGGTGAACACAAAGTTTAATGCTTGCTCCTATTTGTGGAATTCTTTGTTGACTATGGAGGAGTTCAACTTCTAACATCCAAGGAGCAAATTTTTTTTAAAATATACTTTTACATGCAATGGTTGTGTGATAATACCACCTCTTTAAAGGTTTGCCTACTTTGAGATTGAGGTTTTGTTGAGAGTCTCTTCAAGGATTTATGGCATATCCATGCAAATGTGGTGGATTTTGAATAATTAGGTCTAAACTATTTACCTTAATGTTTTTTTTGCAATATTATGTACTAAAAATCAAACATTAAGAGATGCATTTTTAAGGTAAATTGAGGTTCATATTTTTGAAGTTAATGAAAGATCGACCCCACAGCTCCCAAGAATCACTTGCATGCAAACACCTGTCACAGAAAGAGAGAAGCAAAAAGCTATGGAGGCTAGAATTGCCACATCCATAGATGAGACATTCTTGATGAGCAAAAAGAGAAATTGCTATAATCAAAAGTGAATCAATAAATTACAAAGAGAGATTGTCTTTATAAAGGAGATCAAAACCCTAACAGGTAAAATCTAAGTTGCATGATAATAATTAATAAAATAATTAATTATTAAATGCCTAAAGTTTAGGTTAAGTAAACTAGAGATAATAAGTGACTTAATAATTAAAACAAAATGATTTAATTAATAAGGCAATATCTTATTACTCTTACCCCCCTTCCCCCCTCCCCCCCCCCCCGAGATAAACTTAAGGAGTAACTAAAAGCCTAGAAACTACTATTGAAAGCAAATTTGGCTCCCACCAACAAGGCTTGATGAGGTGCCCAAGCACAACAAAATCTCTGAAAAGAGGAGAAATAGAGAAAACCACATGGGAAAAACCCTACTCCAAAAAGATATGGAAAGAATGTTCCAAAAGATAGTAATGAAAGGATGATCATGAAGAACACCACTGAAGTGTAAAGCCACAAACACTGCCAAACTGTTGATCTCAAGAACCTCCACTATATAGAACATGACTAAGCACAGAAGACTAAGTCTAAATGACTAATCAATCAAAGATTGAAAGTATCTTCATGGCCTCCAAAAATAGGAATAAAAGAATGTATATGTGATAAATGATCCATCTCACTAAAATGCATAGGTATCCAACCACCGTAATTGCCTAGTATATTGGATCAAATATTGATTACATAGCTCATTCCATCGAACCAAGAAAGTAATAGAATCAACATAACCCCCTATGATGTTTAGAGGTTAGACATGAACACTAAAACTGAATGCAATATCTCTTGCATAAAGAACTAGAAACATTGAGAGTGCAAAAGAAGTACAAACACCTATAATGGCATGTGTCATCGACACATCATGAGGCTAATGTCATGGAAGTAACACTCACTTAAAAAAGGAAGATGACAAATATGACCAACATGAAACCCCCCAAGGCACTTTATAATGAAGTGTGAGTACAATAAAACCCAAAGATGTGCAAGATCCCAAAATGCAATAGAGTGGCATTTTATCTTAGTGTGTTTGCATAAATACTACAAAGGGATGTCAACAAAGATCAAAAAGAGACATAAGGCTAATACAATAGATAGTACAACCCATGAAAAATCATCTAAAACAACAAAATTGATCTCCAAACCTGAAACAACAAAGATATCCATCAGAATTCAAAAAAGAAAAAAACTGAATGGGATGAGCCTGGAGCATAGTGTGGAAAATAGAATGTCTCAAAATATGTCTATTGGAATGTAAAATAAATCTCCTAACTTTGACACCCAAAGCAACCATCAAAAGAAAACCAAAACTGAAAATAACCTACACCAATGAAATGGGCTTGGAACCAGCTTTCCAACAATATCTTGTTTGTGAAAAACAGAGTCTGGATAAGCAAGTTATGGCCAAGAAACCACATGTAGGTCAAAAAACACTAGAAAAGCAAAAAAAAATTATGGCATTGGGATCTGTGCCAAAATACCTCAAAATGTATGCCCACCAATACCATAAATTACCTTGAGAAGCATGTCAGTTCTACACCAAAACTATTTCGATTTGTGCACCCAAAAAATCTCAATTTTTGTGACCAAAAATATCGATTTACGTGCCAAAAGATCTCAATTTTTGAGCAAAAATAGAATAGCACTGCCTCGAGAAACATGCCAAAAAATCTTGATTTGTGTGACCAAAAATCTTAATTTGCATGCCAAAATAATCTCAATTGTCATGCAAAAAACACAAATTTTTGTATTGGCAAATGTGCTAAAAGAATCTTGATTTGCGTGCCAAAATTCAAAAAATTGTCGCCTTGTGAAACATGTCAAAAACTTGATTTTTGAAACATGTCAAAAACTTGATTTTTGAAACAAAAAATCTCAATTTGTGTGCAAAATTATGAAAATCACTACCATGAGAATTGTGCTAAAAAATTAGAAAATCATTGCCTTGGGAAACATGCCCAATCTGGGAGCAAAAATTTTTAGACTCAAATCCCAACTGTGTCTAAATTGGACAAATTTTATATGAAAATAGAGGTTTTTGGGCACTTTGAGCTTAACGGTGATGTCCGTTTGGGCTCAAATTGACCCAAAAATTAGTGACCCCCTAGATTCAAT
This sequence comes from Cupressus sempervirens, assembly GCA_028749045.1. Taxonomy (NCBI): domain Eukaryota; kingdom Viridiplantae; phylum Streptophyta; class Pinopsida; order Cupressales; family Cupressaceae; genus Cupressus; species Cupressus sempervirens. The sequence continues at coordinate 576,196,015 of CM053788.1, read as the reverse complement.
GCAAAATAACTCTGAAAAATGAAACCCTCTAAAAGAAAAAGCACAAATTTGAAAGCCAAGCCAAACTTCTCATAAAAAAACAAGGGCATGAAGATCTGGAGCTCTGATACCATGTTGAAGTTGATGAAAGATCAACCCCATAGCTCCCAAGAATCACTTGCATGCTAACACCTATCATAGAAAGAGACAAGCAGAAAGCTATAGAGGCTACAATTGCCACATCCATAGATAAGACATTCTTGATGAGCGAAAAGAGAAATTGCTATAATCAAAAGTGAATCAATAAATTACAAAGAGAGATCATCCTGATAAAGGAGATCAAAAGCCTAATAGGTAGAACCTAGGTTGTGTGAAAATAATTAATAAAATAATTAATTATTATATGCCTAAAGTTTAGCTTAAGTAAACTAGAGATAATAAGTGATTTAATAATTAAATCAAAATGCTTTAATTAATAAGACAATATCTTATTACTCTAACACATACTGAGTGTACTTTAAATTGGTCTATATCTATACATTAAAGTATTTATCCAAAATATATTTCACTCTTTTTAAAAAATAGAAATTACTTCTTTAATAGTGAGTATTTATTTACTTTGCAATAAAATAATATTAGTACATTTATATATACATTTATCTCCTCCTTGGCATTGATGACAAAAAATTTGATTGTTCTTGATTTGTTCTTCAACCTTGCTTTCTCCAATCCTTCAATAGTACCAACATACTCTACACTAATGTCTAGACTTAGTAAAAAATACAATAAGTCTTTGGTTTCTTCTTCTCTCCTTTAGCATTATCCCTGTATATATACTTCTTCTCTTATGTTCCTTCCAACTTATTAAGGTTTACTCCAACACTATCTTTTCTTCCTTAGAGCATCTGCCCCATTCTATTAACTCCCCCTTTCTTATTCTCTTACCCTCCCCCTTTTTGTCATCAATGAAAAAGTGTTAGGTGTTAGGGTCACAAGAGTCCCTAATAACATTATCGAACACAATCCAATTGGTCTTTCCATGAGTATGCAAGATTTCTGATAGAAAGTGTCTTAGCCTTTATGTCTTCCAAACAATCCTTGAGCTCATCCAGTGTAGTCACAATGCCTTTGGCCAGTTGTATCTTGGCATCCTTAAGTTTTCTTGTATGGTTCCCACAAGTGGGGATATGAAGCATTACAACCCTAGGAGCTTTAGAGTGTATTTCTATTGTTTAATCTTGATCCCGTTGATCAGATGAAGTTTCTCCTAGATTTGCATGGTATGTTTTGTTATTTAACTGGTTACAACATCAAAAAAATTATGTGTTTTCTTTAGCTCCTATTGAGCTTTCTTCATAGTTTTGTTTGATTTGGGCATGTATCTTGATTGATCTAACACTTTTTACAATGTTGGTGACACATCCTTTAATACTTCCACCATATTGTCCTTAGATTCAATCAATTCCACTCTCTGTTGCTCAGTCATATTTGTGAGATTTTCTTTCTATTTCTCTTTAAATATGTCTCTTATAACCTTATCAATGTTAATATTGTCAACAATTTGTGCTAGTTTACTTATCAGATATGTGTGGGAGTCATAATGGGCATTAGTAACTAATACCATGATTACATCTTTGAACTTTACTAGTATTGGAGCTTGTTTCTTCCTTTTGCTTGATTGCCTAAGTAGACTATGCTTTCTGCAATGTTGGTGACACATCCTTTAATGCTTCCACCATATTGTCCTTGGATTCAGCAATATTTATGAGATTTTCTTTCTATTTCTCTTTTACTATGTCACTTGTTACCTTATCAATGTCAATATTGTCAATGATTTGTGCTAGTTTACTTATAAGATATGTGTGGGGGTTATAATGGGAATTAGTAACTAATACCATGATTACGTCTTTGGACTTTACTAGTGTTGGAACTCATTTCTGCCTTTTTCTTGATTGCCTAAGTAGACTATACTTTTTGCAATGCTAGTGCATTCATAACTAATACCATGATTATGTCTTTGGACTTTACTAGTGTTGGAGCTCATTTCTACCTTTTTCTTGATTGCCAAAGTAGACTATACTTACAAACCAATTTATAATACCTGGTGATTTCCTTCTCATTCATCTCATTAAGTTAACATTCATTTTTGTAGATATCTTGTTTGTCTATGTCCATTTTAGGTGCATGTTCAACAACACATCCGAGCAATACTCCTTCATCTTCTAAACTAGAAGATGATGTGGAGGATGAGGATGTCAATCTTTGACTGATCCTCCTTTTCTTATTTCTATGTTCCATGTCTTCTTTATCCATAATGAATTTCCTCTTGGTAGATCTAGAGTATATTATACTTTAAGGTTCAAGAGGTATACGTTTGGTTATCTTAGATTTATCTAGTGTGACCTTCTAGATAGTGTTGGTATCTCTAACCACGTTTATCTATTAGTATGAATCACTTAATCATTTACAAAGCAGAGTCAGACGGCCACCACTACGACCAAGCTACTCTACATAGGTTGAGACATGTACATAAGATAGTATGTATCGAGTAATTCTATAAAAGTCAAGTAATTATGGTCATAGAGAAATTTTCTATAAGGATCAAGCCCATTCAACGACCGAGCAAGTCATGAGCAACTGAGTGAAATTCAAAGTATATAAGTACTAAATGATATAGTATGTCTTGACCATAATATATGTCAAGCATCAGGAAGTTAACAAATGCCGAGAAAAAATAATGTCGAGCACCAATAATAGTAGAGGCTGAGCAATGTAGAGTTTACCAAAAATTCAAGGATGGAATAGAGTTTTAGGGAAAATGATTATCAAGCCAGCTTGGAAGGATTATTTAAGTTTTGAAGAGGTTTTTACTTAACATTTAATACTTGTATAGATTTTTGTAGAATATTTGCATGGTGTGGATCACATATCCCTATGTGTATTTTCAACAATCAAGATGAAGAGGCAAAACATGGAACCATCTAGAAGACTCTTCATGGAATCTTTATATAGTGGTGATCTTAACCTAAAATATAGGAGATGAAGAGAGGATCAAGAGAAAGTGATCATGTGCATGTGAAGATCAAAAGTCATTAAAGGGTTTTGTTATCATCTAACAGAACACATGACCTATGCATAAGTAGTAAAAGTGGAAGGGAAAGACAAGAGTTATCAGATCAAAGGAAGAGGATCATTTAGAAAGGAGAAGACTCGAAATCAACTTGTAGAGAAAACTAAGAGCTAGGTGCCGAGTCAATTTCAACAAACTTGAGTCAGGGTAAATCTCTTAATAGAGTGGTCTTAACGAATCTTTGTAAATCTCCTAATAGAGTCGTTACTTAGTTGTAAGTGTCAAACCCTCTAACTAGGTGAAACCTAACAGTTTCTTAAGTCTTTAACGAGGTAGACTCCTCACAGGGTAGATCGTATATTATGGTCAAACATTGTAACCTTAATTGCTTAACTTTATTACTGTAGTAGTGAAGATTTGTGGGTGTCATCTCCACCCCAGTTTCACCTTCACCTTGGAGGTTTTCTAATTAACAAATATTGTGTTATGTTTTATTACTTTCATGCATGTGACTGAATTGTTTTACATGTTACAACAAGTTTACATTTATTGTATTACATGCATAAGTTATTACTGGAAGTGGATGAATCTATGAAAATTAAGGTATAAATTGTTATACATTATGATTCATCCCCCCCTCAGTATCTAGTTTACTCCTCCATAAATCAACAGATAGGTGATGTGTCTCTATCATGCTACAATTTTGCCTCATGTTCATGTATCTTGTCTTGTTCATGAGTCTCATCTTTTTTAGGGCCTTTCTCTTTTATTGAAACATTATCTACTTTAGATGGTATCTTTGTTGATAGACTCTTATTTTCTTCCCCTGTTCTCTCCAATTTAGGAGTCATTTCTATTGTTGGCACTTGAGTGTCTATGGTTTGAGTTCTATTCATGATTGGTGTGAATTGTCAGTTGGTGTCTATGTTTGTGCAATTTCCTTTTCTTGTGTAGTTGTATTTTGAGAATATTCATTCCTTACTCCTTCTCATGGAGCATTTTCCTTTAGTGCTTTTTTGACCCATGTAGATGTGTCCTCCTCTGACATGTTATCTTGTCCTTCTAGGTTTATTTCTTCAATATTTTCTATTTTCTCAGCATTAGTTACCTATTGTTGTTGAGTTTCCATAGTAGGTAAGCTCATAGGAGGGACCAATGAGGGTTTCTTGGGTGCCTCTACCTTTCATTCATTTAGCTTATCCCTAACTAAAGTGTAGTGCTTTTCAAGTGACTTTTCTTCTATTATTGTATATATCTTCTCTCTAGCTGAATCACTTCGTAGATATATCAACTCTAGTAATTCTTTTCTCTGAGAGCTTTCCACACTGTGAGAAGTAGTGTGTACCTCTCACCTTGGTGATGTGAGAGGGTTGTAATTGATTGGTATTTCTTGAAGCTCTTCCACATATCTATCTTCCTCTGAAATATGACTAGATCCAATTGGTTTTCTTGTTCTGCATTTTGTCACCACAAAATGTTGGTAACAACACGAAACTTTTTCAAGCTAGTTTCTTGTTTCTCTAAGTTTGAATTTGATATTCAATTTCTTAATTTTGATCGATTGATCCATTTCAATTTGAATATCAAGTTGTTTTACTGAAGGCCTTTGTTAAGTCATTTTTGTTTCAGTTTCTGTCGAGCCTTTACTTGATTTTTGAAGCCTTCACAGTCCTTTCTTTGCTTTTGAGTTTGTGTTTGCTTGTTTTTGGTCTTTTGAATTTGCTTGTGTTATGCCTTTCGATCTCCCCTTTGTTTTGGCCTAACCTAGAGGTTAATCGGAGTTGTCAGTCAAAAGATATGGTCATTTTAGTGCCTCAAAAGTGGACATTTTAGGTGCAACAACACAAATTTAAAAAATGATGTTATATTTTCATTTTGACATTCACTTTTTGAAAATATAACATTTTATTCACTTTTTGTTATGTTTTAAAATTACTTTTCATTTAAATTTATAACTTAAAGTGACTATAGTGCACTTTATGTTATAATTTTAAGTTGAGTTACTTTTTAATTTTTCACTTAAAGTGACTATAGAACTATATAGTTACTTTTTAAATTTTTGATTTTTAAATCAAATACTTATATAAATGTCACTTTAACTTAATGTTTATGACTTATATTGATTAATATAATGCATAAATATTATTTTTGACCCATATTGTTGACATTTTTATAAAAATAAGTGAAATGCATAACTTAAAAGCCTAAAAGTGGACATTTTATGTGCATATGCATGTAAAAAATTATGAAAAGTGGAAACTTTTCATGCTAATGCATATAAAAACTCATTTTGAAGACCTTTTTCATGCCATTACATCAAATGCTTGTAAAAGTGGACCTTTTTAATGCAATGACATGAAAAGTTGAGTTTTCATGCTTGTGCATGAAAAATGTGAGATGTGTTTATAAAATATGTAAGTGACTCCAAAAAGTGAGATTTTGGAGACTTGCACATTTTAAAAATGTAATGGGCTTCAAAAAGTGAGATTATATCTCAAGACATATTTTAAACCATGCATTGGACTTAAAAAGGTCCTATTTTGCCTTCCTACATGATTTAAAATATGTAATGAACATAAAAATGTCCTATTATGTGAAGAAAACATGTTCTTGCTCCAAAAACCTCTTATTTTGATCATAACTTGTGATTTTCTCCATAGATTTGAATGAAATCAATTGCATTCATCATGTTTTCGAGAGGTGATCATTTTGCCCTCGTTAAAAATCAAGTTATTGCACCCAAAAACGTGTTTGAAACTCTTAATTTAGGGCACATTTTTTGCATAAAACTCCATAAATCTGCCAAGTTTGATCACATTTTTGCATGAGATCAAGTCGTTTTTACCTCATTAGGTAATTACATTGGTTGAGGATCATTATTTTGGTGTTAAATCATCAAAACGTTTTACTTTGAAGATCACGTTTTTTGCTTGTTTTGGCAAAAACGGCTCAAGTACATGCAATCTTTAAAACGTTGCAAGGAGGAGCTAATCTAGGGCACGTTTTGGCATTTTGCTAAATAATCTCCTTGTTTTCTACCCTTCATCATTTGGATTTTGGAGATTTGAAAAGTTCTCATCATTTTTTGAAAAAAAATTCAAACAAAGAGCATCTTTTCCTTCATTTTTGGCACATATTCATTATGTAAGTGGACCTCATCTTTCTTACATTTTAATTCATGCTTATCCTTGCTAATTTTATGCACGAAATCGTTGAATGGATGCCATTTGTGAAAATCTTTGCCTTAGAATTTGCGTTTTTTCTTTAAATATGAATTTTCTTTTCATTTTGGTGTCTTTGGTTCTTCCCCAAGTTCCAAATTTGAGTTTCATCTTTGGGAGTGCATTGCATTTTGGCATATTTTGAGTTGTTTTCAAACATATGTTTTTCTTTTGTTTTGGTTTTGTGTGCTTGTTGCCATTTTTTCTCCATTTTGGAGAAGTTGCAAGTTTTTTCCCAAAAACTTGTTTTTCCTTCACTACATGCGAAAGCATTATCATTTCATTTCACATTTCGTTTCCATGTCATTACATCTCACATTTCATCCAACAAATGCGATTACATGTTTTCCACTTCATTCGCCATCCGCACATGCATGTAATCCCATTTTTCATTTTTATTTTCATCCATCTCATTCTTCACTTCCATTTGCATGACACGATTACACGAAATGCCTTACATGTAATTGCATAAAAAAGGTTCAATTTTGATCAAAAGTCATATTTTTGAAAGACAAAAAAGATGTTATTTTCACTTTCCATGAATTTTGACTTCTTTCTTCCTCCAAAAGTGACTATATAATTCATTATCTCACCTCCATTGTTTCATTTCCATCTTCATATACACATTCGCACTTACATGAATAAATGCATGTTTCCACCTCATAACATATTTTACATGTTACCCCCCATCTGCATTCGCATATACATGTAAAGTATACACATTCGCACTTACACTTCATTTCATTTTTTTACCTTTTGTTACATATTGCATTTACATATATACATGCTTCATTCAATAAAGCTTTGAAAACATTTAAGTCACTTTTGAAATTAGCAACTTTCACTTTGCACACATTCCCATGCATTTCACCTTCATGCATTTTCATTCTATTCCATTTCATTCCATTTTCCATATTCATACTTTCATTTCACATTCCATTGCATATGCATATGCTTTCACTTTGAAAGTCACTCATTTTTTAATCTTCACTGCTGCTCTGGAATCCACTTACATGGAGATTCCTTCTGAAGATGTATTTGTGTTTTGGAATTTTTGTGTTACAGTACGAGCACAAGAAATGTCCTCACCTTTCAAATCCAAGGGCAAGATGAAATACCAATATGACAAAGAATTGGCTCATGTAGTTCATTCTTTAGTTATGTCTATTCTAGATAACATACTAGACACCAACATTGGTCACGTAGATGTAGCCAATTTTCTACAAAGGATTGAAGCTCTAGCTACACATGAGATGAAATGTATTAAATGAAACAACATCAATTTGGTTTCTACATTCCCCATGGTGGCCATAGAACCTAATTTTTTCTACAGATGTGCTCGGCGCTTCACTCCTAAGACAAGGAATATCAAAGACGTTGACGGAAAGATTATTATTAACCTTCACCCTGAAGTGATTGAACAAGTCTTCAAAGTTCCTCATAAATCAAAATGTGTTGATTTGACCAAAGATTCATCATTGGCTTGTTGGAATGAACAAAAAAGCAACTATCAGAAGTATGTCAACCTTTACTGGTTAGACAACAAAAGAAGTAATTTTTTCAGGTGGCCAAAGACTCTTCATCGGTCCAATTTTAAATAGGAATACAAGGATCTCATCATCTTCCTCAGCAGAATCTGTGGTCTTAAGGATTCTTCTGACTTTGAGCCATGGATGTACAAATTTATGTTTCAAATCATAGAGAATAAAGAACACATCTTTTGGAGAGAGCTTATCAGTACTGCACTCTATCAGCAGATATGCAATGTAGGAACATTAGTACCTTTTTACATGAATTCATATTTAGTTTACATTGTTGCTGCTATGGAGTCTTTTTCGGGTCTTTCCACTAAATGTGATTGTCTTCAAGTACCTGTTTGGGAATACTATGACCAAATTACTTTGGCTAACAATAAATATCATTACAAAAGAGTTCAAGATGCTTTCTTTGGACATTACAGGTGTCTGTTTGACAAATAGTTGTGTATCAAAAGAGTATCTGATGCAGCATGGGAAAAGGTAAACCAGTACGGCTACATTTTTCTTCAATTTCTCACTTTCACATACTTGAGAGTTGGATATTTCAAAGGAGAGTTGTATACCTTACCTAGGTATGCTACAGATCAAATTATTCTAATGGAGTTAGCAAGACAACTCATGGATGTGCAAAATGATCAGCATACATCACATAGGCCCGGATTTGGCATCACCTTGGCTAGGCCTTTATCTATTGGCAATTATTCAATTGTTTATGTGCCTAAAGCAAAGAATATGGAAGCAGAGTTGCAATTAATTACATTGAAGAGGTTCAAGGCTAGATTTGACTTTGATTATCAAGAGATGAACTCTCGGATAAAGAGGGCTTATACTCATGTTCATCACATTGAAGACATTTGGATTGACATGAGAACAGAGCTTGATATTATGAAGATGGATTATTGCAGGTTAACCTTGTAACAAATAATCGATCTTAATATGTTGGAAATCCCTCCAAATTTCCAAGTTGAAGATGACAGTGACATCCTTGATCCAAAATTTCATCAAGCCATAAAATGTGTCCTTTTCCTATTCAATGGCAACAAAAATAAGGTACATCTATTATGGAGAGGTTTCAATCCATCTTAGGAAACACTAACAAGTTGTTGAAAAGTAAAAGCCTAAAAAGAGTAAATCCTAAAATGGGTCTGGATTGTGGAAGCTTTGGTCCTCTTGGCAGGAAGTCAAACTGGATATTACAGGGAAAGATGGTGTTTCATCTTCAAATGTCAAGAATACTCTCAAAATCAAATTAAAGGGCGAAAAAGGGACTAAATCATCCCAATTTCCTGAACCAATTCAAGAATTAGTGACAGAATCATAAGAAGAATTGGAAACAAAATCTGAGAAAGAAGATTTAGATGAAGAAGGAGAAATAAGAATCATATCTCCCCCCAAGCCTGCACAAGCTTGCACATCTTCTCCACATGAAGAGCCCTTTTTGTATGAGGTTGATGATGATGTAGATTCATTTTCTACTATTTTCACTCTCTCTATTCCCATCTCAGAAGTTAATACCCTGGCTCTTTCAATTTCATCTGCTGCTCCTCGTGTTCCTTTACATGATCAATTCAAACACTTAGCAAATGTGTTTGAAGATTTTTCGATTCTTACTAGTGGTCAAGTTTCCCAACTTGATACATCTTTGATAGGATTTGAACTTTTCATGACAGAATCTTCACAACATGTTCCTATGCCTACAACAGTGCAAACTGAATCTTGTTTAGTCACTACAGATATACAATCTGGATCAATGCCAATAGTCTCCACTGTGCTTGCTTCTACAGATGAAAGTTTCAACCTACCTCCATGGTTGAGTAGAATAAAAATGAAGAGAAGGAAGGTGGTTGTTCCTCCTGACAATCTTCCTATAAAGAAGACTAAATCCAAATCTTTGAAGGATATATTATTTCTAGAATTTTGGTTGATTCTGACAAAACCAAGTATGTTGAGGTTGTTGAGCCCTTAGTAGATAAACCTGTTGAAGAACTCACTAGCTCTGATTATAAATTTACTAAGGTTGAAGTTGGAAAGAAATCTCATTTAAGTTCTTTGTAAGATGCTCATGATGCATTGGTAAATGTATCAAAAAGAAGTCATGAGCTTTGGGAAAAGAAGAATCAATTGAAACAGGAAATAGCTCATTTGAATGAGGTCATCTAGAAGCAATCTTCTCAGAATTTTGTTGCATCACAAACATCTAAGGAAAGAAGGTTGATTGAAGCTGCTAAGTCTTGGATATAGGAAATCATTGTTGAAGGAGTTCGAGCTATCATAGAGACACTTGCAATTCTAAAGTGTATCAAAGAGATGAACAAAATGGAACTAAGCTTAATTTCTTCTTTGACTCAAGAAGCAGATAACCTGAAGGAAATCCTTGAGGATTGGGATGAAATGATAAAACTTGATCTAAATGCTATGGTCTCATGTGACATTCTTCCATCATGTGAAATGTTCTTCAGATTTCAAGGACTCATTGGTTACAAGGAAGAGACCTTAAGAAAGTTGATCACAAAATTGCAAGTGGCTCTTGAAGATTGTCAAGCAGTTGAAACAAGCCTTGCGATTTGGAGCAAGTGGGATGTCATGTTACTGATAATCTTGGTAATCTTTTGGCAGTAGAGAGAGTGAATTCAGAATATAAAATCAGAATCAATGCTGATGTAGATTCTGAAGAATTTGGTTCGCACACAATGAACAAGTTCGTTTTGTACAAATCCTTGAAAAAACACTTGTTGGATAATACAATAGCAAATTCTAAAGTTGTTCAATTAGCATATGAGAATGCAGTGAGGATCAAAGCCATATAAAAAACAATGGAGATTGCTGATCTTCCTATAGTGTGTGAAGTCATTGTGAAATTCAAAGCATTAAGAAGCAATCTTTAAGATTGTTATGTAATTTCTACTTCATAGTTGTTTAAGATGCATTACATGATAAAGTGTAATTGCATGTATGTAAAAGATGTAATGCGAGTTGCATGTGTAGTTGCATGTAATCCATTAGTTTCTGTACTTAGACTTGGTCAAAGTTGGTTGAGTTGCTCCCACTTTTCCCTCCCTATTTTTCTCAACTTCTTTGCCTATATAAAGGAGTGCCCCCCTCATATTAAAATCATCATTATCTTTATGCAAGAGAGCTATGGAGAAATTGTGCCAGCAGAACTTTGTTTGTGTAGCACTATTTTGAGAGAAAGTGAATACAAAGGAGCGTTTGAGACTTAACTTTGATTAAGTGAGATTGTTATTTGTGTGAATTGTAAGCTTTGTCTATAATTCATTCAAGTTACCTTTGATTCGTACTATCTTTTGTCATTGATATTGTATCTTGTGATTGATAAAAAAGAGTTAAGAAACAATTGAATCCTGAGCTTTGACCAAGAACAATTGTGAAAATCCATAGTTAGAAGCTTTGTCTGTAGCTTGTATTTTCATCTTGATTCGCAAAATAGTTAGATTGTTGTTACTTTTAGGAGTCTTTGTGCCCTAATTGTAAACATTTTACTACATAGAAGTACAACAGGACTTAGAGCCAAATTGGTACGTTTTGGCTAGCCTTTGAGTTAGTTAAAATTTATCGATATCACTATTTCCAGCTCACAATAGACATGTAATTAGAGATTCACCTTGCCCATTATTTTCCTTACGAATAAGTGGATCCTTTCTTGAAAGTTAAGAAGAAAGGATAATAGTAACACCCAATTTATAAATGTCTCAATTTCTTGCTTACCTTGAGTTGATCCAAGGAATAGTGAGAAGGGGGAGCCTTCCCTTTAAGGTAGGAAGACTGTCTCACACGTTGTGGCTAGTCATCCTATTTTTCGACTGAATTTTTACCCAAAACTATCAGTTGCAAAAATCTGCCCAACAGGTTTCTTTTTTTTTTCTTATCCTATTGTAAAATGATTTTTCCTTTTGGATCAATTTGTTCATATGTTTGAGCATTGGATTTCTATGCCTTCTTTTTTCTATAGAGTTCCTCTAATTGTACTACAATGGTGTTACAACAATTTATAGCCTTTTCAAAGCAATCAGTTTCTAATGTGATTACTAGTGCAATAGGCTCTTGTGAGACCAATAAATCTCTATATGCATTAACATATATTTTTCTCTATGATAATGTATACTCTAGTCTAACCCATGGTAGTGCATCTTCCAGTTTAACTTCAAATTTGACAATTTCAACTTGTCATCTTTTCTAGATAATTGGTACTAATTCTTTTGGCAACTTATCTCTTATCTTGACTAGGGTTCTACTATAAGTTCTTAAGCTAAGGATAATAACACTAATGATTTTTCTCTTATCCCCCTTATTAAATTTTGAATACATACTTCTTTTTTATAATGATTTAGAATAAATGGGCCATGGGGTGTGAATCAGTTATCCTTAGGTCTAAATGTACCAATTCAACTTTTAATCGCTTCACATAACTTAATCAATCTCATAAAACAACTTAATCTACATAGCAACTTATAAAAAATTTAACATTGTTTAACTCTCTATCTGTATATGTGTGTCGAATAACAATAAGTTAAAGAACTATAAAAATAGCATGCATAAAGTAACATTCATACAAGTAAATGACACCAAGATTTAACTTGGAAACCCAATTTGGGAAAAACCACCAATTAACATGCTACCACTTTTTCACTCTTCTAAAGTGAGCTTGGTTAAGAGCCAACCCTATTAAAGGTTACAAAACACACTGTTACATGTGATCTTGTTAAATGATTTAATCACCTTGTTAGGAGTGGCCTTGTTAGAGGAATTTTTATCATTCCATTAGAATGCCACCTTGATTAAAGGATTTACAAAATAATTGTTAGTTCAACCTTGATTAAAGGATTTTAACCTTCACAGTGGTTAGAAAGTAACATCAAGTTTAATTTGTAAAACAAAACTCACATTGCAAATTCAAATCTCTATTGGCTTGTTGGTTTAATGATTGGCCTTCATTATCATCTCCATCACTGGTCTACTTGGTATCCCTTCAAGAAATCACACTTCACTAATCTTATTTCCTCCTCTTGCTCCTCTATTGTACATAGGTTTTCCTTAAGATAAAAAATCAACAACAAAAAAACCTTACAAAACATCTTGTATGCCTCCTTAAATAGGTAATTATGATATTTTGTTGCTTAAACATCATCATAAATCTTAGAGTTAGGTCAGATTCATCGAATCATTCCATCATTTTGTTCTTCTAGACTCCTTTATTGACACTTCTAGAAACTTCTTATGAAATCCTTGCCTTTGATCACATAACAAACTCTATTTGTGCATTACATATGCCATCTCATCAATTCTTATCATCCATGTATTTTGACTAATCCAAAAATTTAACTATGTCAACTTTAAACTTGATTCTTTAACAAACTATCACTTTTATTGTCATTCGATAATTACTAAGTTCTTTTTCTTAGTCATCACTGGATTACTTGGTCATTATCGACACTCAACTTCAACTTGTTCATTTGGTCATAACTAGCACTTGGCTAATAATGTTTGCTTGACTTCTTCTCAAGTTCCTTAATCTTTCATTTCAACTCCTTCATTGATCAACCAACATTCATTCTTAGTTAAGCTTAGAGTTTAACTCAACTTCTTGTCTTTTCTTCTAAATAACAACATCAATTGTCTTCTTTACTTATGTAATGATTAAACAATATATTATCTTGTTAATGAATAACTTATCAAGTGACCATCGTAATTTCATGATACTTAACTTCTCTTCTCAACAACTTGACTAGCTCACCTTGCTAACTCTTCTTTTCAAATCCTCTTCATCAATCAAATGATATGACATTCTATACTATTAGTAAATGTCTCTTGAGTAAGGTTTGACATTATTGACAACATAAAAATTGTTTCAATTTCAATTTCCAACACTTCTTGTTGTATGGTAGTTACCATTATGTAAAATATCATTTACAATGCCACCAATCGAGAGTGGAGTGAGTTGGTTCTTACCTTTATTCACTGTATTGGTTTCCATCATCGTTGGTTCTCCTATTGATAGCTTATCATTTATGAGGATTTGAGATGATGATTTTTCTTTTTATTCTCTCAATCATTCATCTTCCTCTTGTATGTTTCCATCTCAATCATCTAAATAGTGCTAGCTGCTATCTTTCTAATATCCTTTACAATCATGTCTGGTTCAAGGGAGGACTCTCGGCCTAAATCAATGTTTCCTTAGATATTTTCCTACATTTGTGGACTTGGTGATGCTTCACTAGTGAGTCCCAACTCTTCTTCTTTTATGTCTATCTCTTCAACCCCACTTTATTGAGGTTCCTTTGTGCTTTCTTTCTACTACATTTTCTTGCATTTTTCTTTGTTAACTCTTTCTCCTTCTTTTGTTTGATGAGAGTGCTCCTCCCAATCATGCTTGTGTCAAACTTTGGCAATTTTGGGTCTACCATGATTTCTAGTAATACATTAATGTGAGGCCTTACCTCTTCCTATGTCATTTCATATTGTGATTTGGTTAACCAATATGTGGGTATTTCAGCAAATTGTACCATACTATAACTTGTGCTTTCTAGAAAACACAATTCATTCTTATGCTCTTCAACTTGGGTAAAGGGAATCCTCCCACTTTTGTGCATGTCCTATTGAAATTCATGGAAATATAACCTTAACATATAATCTCTTTTATCTCTCATTTGCATGTACATCTTGTAAATTTTCTTTGTGAAAGGTATATCCTTTTTCGAGTCGAAGGATGGATACCTTAGGAACTCTCTTTTTAAAGAGAAGAACATACTTACCATTATGACTCTGTATTGTAGTGAGTGTATCTTTTATTTCTCCTCAATATTGTGTATATTGATCATTAATTTCTCATGGATCCACCCACTTAGGTCAAGTATGGCATGGTCATGAATTATTTGGTATGCATTGTATGCTACTCCATTTGGTACACTATTCTTCTTGCTAGAGTAATAGATTCAATATATTATTATCATCACAATGAATCTCATCTCTAGCTTTGGAATGTCTTCTATGGTGCATGCTCATCCATATTTGTATGCTTTAGTCAATCTCACATATGTGTCAACTTTGATTTTATTGGTAGTTAGTTTTTCGTGCCCCTGAACCATGTTACCCTCTCAATAACTTCTTTTTGTAAATCTTGTATGGCTTGTGCAACCATATGTACTTGTCATGTACCCTACTCAACACAAATTTTACCCTATCATCTTGGAAGAAGTTGTGAATGTCTGCACCAGGATGCAATGTGGTAATTTCTAGATGCTTCCATTCTAGTTTGAAAACCCCATTTTTATAGAATGACTCAAATAAATTGTGAATGTTTTCATTGCCAAGTTGTAGGATTTTTACCTTGAGGTATGCACTCACATTCTCAGTGAAAAGGATGCCTATTGGTAGTAACGATAATTCTCTATTCATGTCCTTCACATCTCTCTTTAGTGGAAGGATCTCATATTCTAGGTATTTATCTTCCTTTGAATTAACCAACTCTACCTTGTGAATTCCTTGTGACATTGTAGATTTTGACTGGTGGATGATAGGATAAATTTGATCAAAAACCATTTGTTCTATCTCTTTGAATCTTCTCTTTTTCTCACTGAGGATGTAATTTTCTTCACAAAATAGTTGCACACTGTAAGCTAGATTTTCATAAATGTGCAACTCTAGAGTTTGAATTTGCAAAGTGGTAACTGGCTCTTTGAATTCCTATTTATAGCTTGTAAATGGAAACATTAGGTTAATGTCAGTATGTAATTGTAAATAAATTCTTACCTACCTCTTAAACTATAATTAATATTTATGACCCATGAGACAATAGTCATATTTTATTCTCATTCTTATCTTACTACAAATATAATACACTTACCAATATATCTGTCACTTTTTCATACTTGTCATCACAACACATGGTTTACCAGTTTAGACTAGGGGACCTGTTTGAGATTTTTCCTTTTATACACAACCCCTTAAGATAAATTAGCTTAATATGTTTTAGAAGTCTCACCATTAACTGGTGAGCACACACCCTCGATAGGCTTGGCCTTTATAGCCTCATCACTCTTGTTTGTCTAGACTTTGTAGAAGTCATTTTTGGCTTCTTTCTTGTCTACAATCTTGTTCTTTCCTTTGTTGTCAAGATTCTAATTCTCAAACTATTTCTATGATCTACATTCTCTAGCAAGATGACCTATCTTGTTACACTTATAAAATGACATGCATGCTCCTCTCCAAGGTCCTGAATGGTTCCTCTAACTAATATTTAATTTGAAAAATCTACAAGGTGTTTGTCATTTCCATAGGTTGAACATACCAGTATGGAAAACCTATTCTTCCCATCATGACTTGGTGTTTTTGGAGATGCCTGTTTTGATCTTTTCATGGATCTATAGACCCCATCCTTGTGCCCATACTTGTTACAAAAGTAACAATACCCATCAAATATTTTCTCACTTGAGTGAGATCAACATTTTTGTGCAGTGTGACTATATTGTTGGCAGTTGTGACAATAGTCATTAAAGACATTTTGGACAACAGGTAAAACCTTTTTATGCCAACATATATTTGTGTATCACCTAATTTAGTAGTGCAAATTGAATACTAATGATTAACAATAAAGCATTCACAATAATCAACAAGTTAACACATGATAGGATGAAGGCAAACATTATGGGAGGAAATAGACCAAGAATGGTAAGCTCCTTAAATGCATTTCCTATGATAACATTGAAATGTCCTTGATGGATAAGGGATGTGTGCTCACGATGTGCTCAAGATTCAAAGGACGGGGTGTTTTATCCAGCGTGTAGATGGGTGAGGGTTTCAAAGATGGAGGTGTGGATTGATTTTAGCATGGTGATGGTGTGACATGAGTGTGATGGAGTGGTTAGTAAGGCATTGTAAGTTTGCATGAAAGTTGATATGGATTGTGAGAGGGAAGGGCTTTATTTATAGGCCAAGGGGTAGTGAGATGGATGGTCAGGATGCAAGGATGGAAGAATGGTGAGGGAGGGCTAGGATGCTTTGAGAGGGGAGCACATGGATTGTGCTTATTTAGGGCTCTATCCTTGTGACAAGTGTCACAAGGGGATTGGGTGGTCAAAATGGAGGGTCAAGGGGAGTAATGAGGGAGGATGAGTGTGTAAGAGGGATGGAAGAGGCATTAATGGCATGTAAGAGCCATTAATGCTCTTGGATAGGGATGGAAGAGGACAAGGGAGACTTGTTGACTTTGGCTTGGGTTAGCAAGTCTTAACCCTTACTTAAATTCATGCACAAGTTTAGGAGGGGGATTAGGCTTAGCTTAGGAAGGGCGTTGGGGGCAAGTGGCTTAGCTTTGATGGCATTGGTAAGTTAGGAGGCTAAGTGAGGTTAGTATGGGTGAATGGGTTGGATTAGGGGTAAATATAGGGTTTAGGGATGTTTTATGGGTTAGGATGATTTATTAGATGATTTTTAATTAAAAAAGGGATGTGGAATTAAATAAAATATATTTGAAGATTTATTTAATTTAATAGAGGAATGGGGTTTTAATTGATAAATTGATTTTGGGTTATCATTTGATTTTATCAATTGGACTATAGTTAATGAAATTAATTAATTAACTAGGGGATGAAGATTAATTAATTAAATAAGTAATATTTAACTAATAATGTCCTAGAAGATGACTAAATAAGATTACCTAATGGTGTAATCAAATTTAGGTGTCTACATTTTGAAGTATCATATTTTACCAAAGTAGTGACAAGTTGGTTTCTTAGTTTTTGTACCTTTAGACGATTCCTCTTGCCTTTTAAGGTTCTCCTCCTTTCTTCTACAAGAATTGACTTCGTCAGTCTTGTTGTCACCTTCATAGCCAAGACTGATAGTGCTCTTGGTTCTTCTCTGACCTTTGAGTTTCTCATCTATCTTCTCAGAGTTTTCATTGAACTCTTTTATCTTTTAATTTCTCTCATTATTCTTTTCAATTCTTCAATTAGTTTTTGGATTTGTTCATCCTTTTGTCTCATATCTTCCTCACTCATTCTCTTGACTTTTAGAGCTTCTCTTTATGCATCATCAACTTTATCGTTTTCTAGTGAAACATTATATTTCTCATCTTGAGATCAACTCAATCTTGTTAAAATTTCTTTGTGTTCTCACTTTAGACATGCAATGGGTTTGTTCAACTTACCATTAATAGTCATGAGATTAGTGATTGTCTATTCATATACATTTGACCACTTTTCTCTTCTAGTTTCTCAATAAGTTCATAACTCTCACTGAGTTTCTTTGTGAATTTCTATCTGTTTGATAAGGGAAATCTTCAATAGTGTCAAGAGCTGATATTGTCAAGTTACTCCTGGAGTCTTATGGTTTTCATTTGATCTTCCCTCAAACTATCAAACTTGTCACTTTTAGGGTTTGTTCTCTGATACCAATTGTTGGTCCCAAATAGTATTGATAGGGGGTGGGGGTGAATCAATACATATTATCCAACTACTCTACTAAACTATTATTCCAAGCAAGCTACATAACAACTACTTAATTGATACTACAATGATAAAACTAGTACGGTAAAAGCATGTAATCTCTCACACAAATGCATACATCGAGTGACATAGATATTTTATACATGGAAACCCTAGATAAGTAGATGAAAACCATGGTGGGAATATTATACCCACTAGCCTTTTACTATAGATAAAAGATTTCGTGATTAGAGGTTATAGTTGTTCTTTCTAAGAACACATCTAGTTATAAATGATAGAAACTAGTTAGGATTACACAAGCCTTTCAAAACTACACTATTGAAGGATTTTAGACTCTCCTTCTAGGAGGTACCTTGTTAGAGGATTTACAATATTCTTGCTTATGAAGCATGTTGACCAAGAGCTTACAACTTATTACTGTGGTAAAAAAGCAATAAAAATGACTAATCTAAATAAGTGACACACCTGTCCTTATAGACCTACAATGTATACCTTGAAGATATCCCGATCTTCTCACAGTTTTGGCTTCCTCATGATATCTATTGTATCACCTTTTTAATTCTCTACTCTACCATGTTTGGAATCATCAATCTGCAGTAGCTCGCCTATTCTATTATCTTCGGTGTTCTACTTAGTTCTTCTTTTGCACAACATTTATACCTCTTCTCCACACATACTTCAATAACAAAGTTCCCAACTTAAGTGTGTTATCCATCTTCTAGGCACCATAACTCTAAAACATCCAACCCAAAGTTGATGCATTCAAAATTTGAATCACATGTCTAAGGAAGACCTACTAGTAGGGTCCATGCTAGTAGCTCTTCTATCCCTACTATGAGCCTAGATATAGCCTCTTTCCTTGCTTCTTTTTATTTCTCTAACTAAACTTTAGCACATCACAATGCAATGTGTATTTTGCTAATGTGTCACATCGATTGTGACTCACCGTGTTGGTTTTGACTTAACACATTACCAATGTTTGTGTGTTTCCTTACCCTTATCTTCTCACATGATTCGAACAATATAAATGTCTATTGGTGGTCATGAGATAGTAAGTACATTACTCCATCTTTTCACTAGTTTCCAGTCAATGACAAAACCTTGGTGTGCTAATTGTAAGCATCGCTAGTTTCCTTTCTTTATGCCACTGAGACTTGTAAGTCCAACATGCTCTATTTTTGTCTTTAGTTTCTTCTTTGTTCTAGAATCGTCTATATGGCTTGTTAGTTTCTTATCTTTGGTAATTTCATTATATTTTGTGGGTCTTTAGTTTAGGTTCAAGTGACCATTTCATATTCTCAATTGAATATAATATTCACTTGTAGGAAAAGGTGGAATGAGAGGAATAATTTAAAGCAACTTTGGAAACCCATTGAGAAAGAGATTATGATGATTTTCTAGAGGCAGCTAAAATTAAGTTCTTTATTTTACCATTACATTAAGCTCAATATTTAAGAACATGTTTCTTTTATAATCTCAAATAATTTTGTGTCCTCAAATGTCAAATAAAGACATACTTCTACAAGAATTTTGATGTTTTATAATATGTTGAGACTGTAATACCCCAAAATTGGCTCATTGCCATGATACCGATTCTGGTCTATTTTGATCATTGCTAAAGTCCTATTTCATTAGACACATTCTTGATCTAACATGCTACTTGACTTAATTGTCAAATGCAGAAGACCCTAATCTGCATTCATCACATTTCTTATTTAATTCCTATAGTACGTGCTCATATTAGTCACATTAAACCTACTTGATTTAATTATAATTTAATTTAAAAGTATTTATACTTTATTAAATTAAATTATCTCCTAAGGCTAATGTACTATGGGATTAAATTTATTTAATTTAATAAATACACCTATCTTGATTAATTAAATGTAATTATTTAATTAAATGGGAAAGGTATTTCTAATTAATTAAAGAAAATTATTTAATTAAATGGAAGGCTATTCTTTAATTAATTAAACAAAGTTATTTAATTAAATAGGAGTAATTCCTAATTAATTAAATATAGTTATTTAATTAAATAAGAAAGTGTCTCTAATTAATTAAATAAAATTATTTAATTAAATAGGAAATATATTTATGAGAGCATATCTCATTTTATTAAATTAAATATCTCTCCAAAATCCTTCTTCAGTTCAAAAAGGGAAATTCCCAGTTCACTGTTGATCAAAAAGGAATTAAATCAATTAACTCCTTATTCGACTCAAATTAAATCAGTTAACTCCCTTTAATTTGGGAATCTTCCTTTATGACTGAACTTCACCTTTAATCCTGACCGTTGATTGAAATCGATCTCAACCGTTGATGGATTCCAGGAAAGTCTATTTAAGAGACCCTCATCTCTTCATTTTGGGAGAGGATGAATTTGGAATTTGCATCAAATTGCTGTTGGAATTCATACTCACATTTACTCATATTTTACATACATTTGCATCCTTATCTTAATTTCATTTAGCATAATATGAATATGATTAATCTAGTTTCCTTTACTTGTTCTTATATTAGAATGTATTTCTCATTCTAGATTAATCTGCATAATCATATAGATTAATTTCATTTCTTAAATCCTTCATTCTTAGAGGGTCTAGTTGCTTAACACCTCAAATTTGAGGATATCTAACAAGCAAAATCCCTTTAGATAGAAGGCAACAGGTCGCTTTGCCTGCTGCTTTTTGGATGAACAATTCAATGTTCATTTCGGGATGAATCCACAAATAAAGATCGTGTTGAAGTGTGTGTGTTAGCAGAGGCCGCATATTCATGCATACATTTTTGGCGCCCACCGTGGGGCTGAGAAATCAATTTTCTGGGCTCATTCTTTTTGTTTTGCATTTTAGTTTTTTATTTATATCTTGTTTTGCAGGTTTGTCTTGTTGCAGGTTTGAAGACACTTCGAGAAGGCATCCAACAATGCTGAGAAAATGAGCATTTGAGAAACCTCTTCCTCTTCCCCTCTTAATCTTCTTCTATTTCTCTTCTTCTTCTTCTTTTTCTTCCTTCTCATGTTCTAAAGTTAAAAAATAAATAAAAAATAAAAAAATTGATCAAAATTCTTTTTTTTTATCATAAAAATCATAAAAAGTAGACCAACTTGATGAATTTTGGTCTGAAATTTTTACTGAAGGTTTTAGACAATAGGGAAAAATCACATGCAAAATTACAGATGTTTCTGATTAAAGCTTTATTTTATATTTTTTTAATGATTTTGCATATGAAAATTATTTGAGCTAGTAAAATAACACGTTTTGATTTTTATTTTTTGTGTAAATTTGCAACAATGTCTAGCATGTACAATAAAAATTGCAAAGTTTTTGGATCAAAATTGGATTTTTAGTAATTCGTTAATGGTTTTTTCATTGAAAAATTAATTTACATAGAAAATCATCGAATTAAAATCTAAAATTTTTACTAAAAGTTTAGAATGATGTCCAAATATCATAATAAAAAATTCAGAGTTTTCAAATTCAAAATATATTTTTATTAATTCTTTTATGGTTTTCCATAAAAAAAATTAATTCATCAAATAAATCTCAACATTTTGATCTAAAAATTTTATTGCCAATTTGGGACACTTTCTGTAGACTACATTAAAAATTTTAGATTTTTTGGATCATAATTCTATTTTTAATAAAAAATTTATGTGTTTTCATAAAAAAAAAAATTAACTCATGATCCAAATCTTGGAATTTTAATCAATAATTTTTATTGCAGGCTTTTTTTTGGAAAACAACAAGGAAGAAAGAAAGGCCATCCAAATATGACAAAAGAAAGCAAACAAAAAAAAAAAAAAAAAAGCATCTCGCTTTTGCTAGCTTCAAAAATAGCACAAGAATTGTTAAAAATCAAGTAAAATCTACTAACCGCGTTGTGAGGATCACCAGGAAACTTTCCTCAGCTGATAACAATTCATTTGGATCTAAAATAAACATCTCTTGTGTCAATCTTGTGTGTGTTTCCTTCCATGTTTTCATTTTACAACACATGCATAATTTGATAGTAGGGTGTGATCTCTGTTAGTATTCATTTAGTAGGCTTAGGTACTAGTGATAGATTTAGATAGCTATTTTGGGTTATTGGACTCACTAAATCTGTCGGCCCCTTGTTTCACCTTGTGGTTGCAAGATCAACACCACGTTAAAGGGGAGGGGTCTACAAGAAAGAAGCATTAAATGCCCCACTAGGCAACCCTTTTGTGCTTTCTAGAACTCACTAGTTTCTGAGTTGTGGACTCATTTTGGCTTATGTGAGGGGTTAAATGTTCCACATCTTTGGACTCACCTCGCATTAGTTAAAGTGTTAAGTGTACCACCTTGTGCACTTTGACTACTTTTGGATAGATTTGCTTTCGGGAATTAATATCTGTATACACATAGTAATTAGGCCCCATGAACACTATTTGTGGATCTTGAGAGAGTGGGTTCCTAGTGAAACTCCTCTCAATGACGGATTCCTTGTAGGTGGGGAGGATACTTTGAGCATCTCGCAGATAGATGAATCTTCAACTTGTTGATTGAGGCATCCTTTCTTCGGAGAGGTTGATAGATCACTGGGAGTTGATATCATAGATCTTTAAGAGATACTCTTAGTTTAGCGTGTTGGATTAATCTATCTGCTTTGATTGGGCTAAAAGTGAAAAGGTGTCAAGACCTTGAATCTAGAAGCTAAGTCCCCTTGTGGTACACTATTGTGAGTCGGTCACCTTTAGAGAGGGTTAACCATAGCAGAAAATCCCTCTACAGGGCAAACTGCGTTGACGAAACCTCAAGCAATAATAGTCATTTTTGACGTGGTAGTGACAACCGCTATATAAATTTCCTTGTGGAAGAAATCTCCATGGGTGTGGTTCATTGTGGGTTGTCAGATCTCCCCAACAGCTCTTGAAGATTAAGTTCTTGGACTGTGTTGAAACCTCAGTGCGCCGGGATTGGAGGTCACCACTGTGAGTCATAAAAGTTATAGAGTCAAAAAATTACTAAAAACCTTAGAGAGGCCAACTTTTATTTTCTAGGGATGTATGTGTGATTGCAAAACTCTTCGAAAACATACACAATTCACTCTCTTAGGAATTAGCACGCACTAAGTCACTTGATTGTTCATGCACAAGGTTGCTTTTTCCCTTGCTCATTGTTTTCAAACATGCTTGATATCACCTACTTGCTGTTCTACACGCCTGTTTATCTACTTGCTTACTGAAACGATCTAAAAAGTCCAGAAACCTTGTCAAAATGAGTTGCTATTGTAAAACTGGTCTGCCTTCTTGCGCGAAATCATTTGGGTCTCGCGTGAAATCATCTGGTCCTCACGCGAAATCATTTTGTTCTCACGCAAATTTAAACCTTTGCCGTCAGTCTTCACGTGACCTTATGAACTTCTTCACATGAAATTAAAACACTGTTATTGACTTTTGCGTGATTCAGGAAACTTCTTCGCGCGGCTTGTAAAAGTTTCTCGCGTGAGACTTTGTGTTAGCATTACCAATTTGGGTCTGTTTTAGCTATCTGTGGCCTGCACGCCATCTTTTTTTGCGTCCGTTTATCACTCTCTATCTACAAACGGTCTTAAAGTAGTGAAACTTCACTTAGCCAAAGACTTGTGTCTTGTACTTTGACTAGTCTCGTCTCATAAGTTTTTTTTTTTGTCCTTGTCTTAATGCTTGTCATACTTTGTGTCGCATTGGCCATAATCTCTGGCTGTTCTAGCCTTTAAATCAAACCATTTGTACCTTAGTGAACAACATTCTTACTATTATCTTGTCCTTTTTGAGACTCAGTCTTAGTGTCGTCCATGTCCAGGTTCTAGCTTCTTGTCCTTGTCTATGACTGTCACAACCAAAAGCGGCAATGTGTTTTATCCCTATAACCTTAGACATGGTCGTGCTAGGGGTTGTAATTGCAGCAAAGGTTGCTTACCTTTTGTTACGCAATTTGTATCCAATTCGGCTAGTGAGGCATCTTTACGATCTCCCTCACCTGCCAGGTCATCTCAAGTTCAGCAAACATTTTCCATAAATTTGCAACAAATTAGTAATCCTTTGTACCAAGAGGATACTGAGATAGGTAGAGGTCCTACATTCCCAAACATGATGTATGGTCCTTTCTCTGGAGAACCTTTTGAAACACAACATACGAAAATTGAACATGTTCCTATAATGACTAATCGTGAACCTAAACATGGTAGTCATAGTCGACATCAAGAACCACCTAGGAATGACACAGAGAAAGAGAAAGACTATGACATCGATGAGGAATAGGAAGAGGTGGAAATACTCCCTTAACACATAGCAAAATTTTGAAGAGACAAAAACTTCCAAAAGGTCATGGGAATCCTAATCAACGAAGAGAAAGAAAAGTACTTTCTCAAACTTGCCCAAGAGGGAGCAAAGTTACCTTCTCATTTCAATGTGGAAACCATTGTCACACCTGAAGAAGAAACTGAGACTTCTAAACTCCAAAAACAATTGAAAATTATGCAAGACCAATTGGCGTAGATGATGCTTGAGAAAGAGAAACCCACAAAGACATACACATTGGACGCTCTTTGTTCATTTCCATTTGACAAAAGTATAAACATGCTACCTTTCCCACGAGGCATAGAACTACCCAAATATGACAAGTACTTTGGTACTACTGATCCCCAAGATCACTTGTGAGAATTTGGTGCTTTGCCTATGGAGTTTATACACAATCAAACATACCTCATGCCTTTATTCCCTAGAAGCCTAGGTGGTCAAGCTTTGGAGTGGTTCTCACATTTACCTCCTGGTATCAAGACGTTTGACGAAATTGCCAATTCATTTGTTCAACAATATTCTCATAACATACAACACCCTGTCAATATTCGAGATCTATGCAACCTTAAACATAAGGTTGGTGAATCTTTCCTCACTTTCCTCCAAAGGTGGAGACAACTATACACTAAGTATTCCCATAAAATCCCAGAAACGAAGAAGCTTGAAATTTTCACTGATAACCTCTTACCTGATTTTGGGTATAGAGTCCAACCACAAGGTCCACGTACCTTTGAAGACATGATTACACAAGCTATCTGTATTGAAGAATTTATGGTCAAGAAAGGTGAACTCACTCTTCAAAGAGACGCAAAACAAGGTTCCACTTCCAACAGGGATAAAACCAAACATGTCAACAAGAACTGAGAAATTGTACATGATGGAGTTGTTGACAATGTCACACCCAAACCAGCTAAAATGGTGTTTAATCTCACAGACTGCCTCAAAGTGACCAAAAATGCTGAGAAATCTCCCCTTGACAATAAGACATCTGGGAAAAAATCAAGAAACCCATGGACAACACGCCCTAAGCGAGAGTATATGCCTTTGGGAGAACCTTTGGATGTGGTTTACAAAACATTGCTACAACACAAGCTTATTTCACCAATGGATAACCCTCGTCCCTATGATCCACAACCACAGCCACCATGGTGGAATGAGACCTCATTCTGTGAGTATTACCAAAACAAGGGACACAAAACTAGCAACTGTATAAACTTGCACCATAAAGTCCAAGACATGATTGATGCTAGTGATCTTGTGGTAGATGGACATAACAAAAACTTGGATCACAAGGCATTCAAAGAACCTTTCCTAGCTTATGAAAAAGGAGAGACTTCAAAACCAGAACCCTACAACAAGGTCAACTATACATATTCCAATGAGGACAATGTCATTCACATGGTTGAACCTATGGATTTTGAATATTGCAACGTTATTACCATCAAGGGCAAGCAAGATAATGACAAACCCAAGACACCATTTGTCTTGAGGGGCCCTACTTCCAATGAAATGGATAATGCATCTTCGCAACACTGTGCTAACGTTGTTACTTGCTCTCATGCCAAGTTGGTGCTCAAAGGTCGTACACCTCCTACTTCAAATCTTGAACAACACAAAGACAAAGCCCTTGTTGGTCCATCCGGTAAAGGTGCAAAACTCACAACGAACTTGACCGCAACCAGTCTTAGTGTTCTCGATCAATTGAAAAATGAACTAATGCTTAGATTTCCATCTTTGAGCTACTTAAAATCTCGCTTGCTCATAGGCAAATTATGGACAAAGCCCTCACTGAGGCCAAATGTTCCTCAAGATCTTGATCTTGAGCGATTTCAATCCATGGTAGGTCACCTGACCTCACCTTATCTTATGACCTTCTCCGAGGAGGATGACAACTTGCTGAATCACCCACACAATCAACCTCTGCACATTGAGGTTATGATCCACCAGACACGTGTTTTTCGGGTACTCATTGACAATGGCATTGGCCTAAATATTGTCTCTGCTGCTCTTCTCAGACAATTGGATTATTCTGAGGACTCTATTGATCCCCAACGAAAGATCACTATTAAAGCATATGATGAAGTGGAACGAAAGTCACTAGGTCTTATGGTTTTACCAATTCGTCGGTCCTGTCGAAAGGGATGTCACCTATCAGGTGCTTGACATTCCCTTGGCCTACAACATTCTATTGGGACGACCATGGATACATGAGATGCGCATTGTGCCATCTACATACCACCAATGCATCAAATTCCCATTTCATGGCTCTGAAGTTACTATTCTTGCCACTACTAGCTACACCTGCAATATGCTCAAAGCTGCTGAAACTTTCATCCCTGCTAACCATGAGGCTACTGATTATCACGACAATAAGCTAAAACAAATTGAGTAGTCATTTAAACTGAAAGAAACTAGTATGGGAGAGTACCACATGGAACCAGTGCTGTCATTAACATCTCTTCCAGAGTCCCCTCGACATTATGGGAGGCCTCAGAAGCAAAGAAGCCATTCATTTTGACACCTCAGACCAAGTTTAATGGCTCTTTTGTCAAGGCTACAGTTCCCTTAGAAGATGAAAGTGAAAATAGAACCATTGTTGCATGGCTTTACAAAGAAGAGGCTCCAGTGGACCTAACAGAACAAGCTCGAGAAATCACTCCTAAGAAATATGGACCTGGTCTTAGGCTTATGAAGCATTTTGGTTACAAGGGAACTGACCCTATTGGGTGTAATAACAATGGCCTAATTGATCCTATCAAAACAAGAGCTCGAAGCAATAGTGATACAATAGGCCTAAGATTTAAGAAGGTCCCTTTCCATTTGGGATCAAATAAATTCATCCCCAAACCTGAGAGTTTATCTGAAACTGAGTCACAAGCTGAGTCAGATACTCAAGAGGAAGAATCTGATGATGAGGATTCCTACACTCATCCTATTCCTTATGATCTCGCTAAATTCTTTGCTAAGCTAGATGACTTTGTGCCACGTGTTAGCACTGTGGATGATACTAGTGATTCTTTTGAGGACAATACTAAGCAACTCAAATATCATTCAGAAAAGGGAGAATCTAGTCAGTCATGCCGTATTGAGTATTTGTGTAAGAATCCAGAGGTTGAAGGAGAGTATGTCCCTATCACTGTTGGGGAGTTCTATAGTCTCTCATCATGTAGCACCGATTCTCATGAATATGAGTTTGAAAATCTTTCAAAAGCTACTACTGATAAAGACATTGACCAAGTGCATGTCTATGAAAATCGAATCAAAGTGGGTGAAACATCTAGGGTTAGGTCACGAGGGTCTAATCCAACTAGTGTCCTAGAGTCATCAATTTTTGACGTTAGTATTTCGAGGCATTTGAACACACCTATGGATGAGGTCACCGTAGGTCTCGAATTGCTGGTCCACACACTTAATGACTATACTGTGAACACAATTGAACTAGCCACTACTCTCTCACTCACACATTCCAAGCTTATAGACTGGAACCCCAATGCATCTAACAAAGTCCCCACATTCCAGAATGACTATGCTCTTGCCTATTACCTAAACGCTATCAAACTTGTAACATCTTCCACCAATGAAAAGAGCATCAACATGACTGAGGCTGACATCAAATATCTCAGTCACACAATAAAAAAGAAAAAATGCAAAAGATCCGATGGTGAAAACCACATTGTGGTAGTGTCGGATCCCAAAAAAGTAAAAGCAAAAGACGTATCCAAGGGTGAAAACCTCTTTGAGGCACCCGTAGATGATATATTTGATGTCCTTCCCATTCACTTTTAGGAGAGATCATCAATGTTAATAGAGCCGATGTAGGCAATTAACCTAGGCACAAAAGAACATCCTCATATGATACATCTGGCGTAGTCACTATCACCTGAAGAGAAGGAACAATTGATTGCCTTTTTCAAGGAAACAAAAATAAATTTTGCATGGACATACTCTGACATGCCAAGATTGGATCCTGATCTTATCATGCATCATTTGTCCATAGCACCAGACATTAAACTAGTTAAACAGAAGCTTTGGAAAATGCACCCTCACATTGCATTGCTTGTCAAAACAGAATTGGAGAAACTCCTAAAAGTTGGTTTCATCCATGCAATTGATTATGCTGAATGGATATCCAATATTGTTGCTATTTCCAAGCACGATAAATCTATCAGGGTTTGTACAAACTTCCATGATCTTAACTTGGTATGTCCTAAAGATGACTTTTCACTCCCTAATATTGATATGATCATGGACATGATGGCTGGCTATGAGATGTACTCACTTATGGATGGTTTTTCTGGATACAATCAGATAAAAATTGTGCCAGAAGATCAAGAGAAAATGAATTTCAATGTGCATGGGGAACCTTTTGTTGGAATGTGATGCCATTTGGTTTGAAGAATGCCAGTGCTACATATCAGCGGGTTGTTACTACAATTTTCCATGACATGATACATAGAACCATGGAGGACTACGTCGATGATACCTTGGTCAAAAGTGCTAAATGCAATACTCATCTGCAAGATTTGGGACCCATCCTAGATCATATGGAAAAATTCAGTCTTCAACTCAATCCAAAGAAATGCACATTTAGTGTCACATCAAGGAAGTTGTTGGGATAAATTGTTTCTGCAAAAGGAATCGAAGTAGATCCAGAGAAGGTGCAAGAAGTAATGGACATGCCACCACCTCAAAACATTAGCTAGATGAGAGGGCTATAGGGAAGGCTTCAATCTATTTGCAGGTTTATTTCACAATTGGTGGATAGATCACAACCCTTCACAAAGACGTTACATAAAGGTGTGAAATTCAATTGGAGCCAGGATTGTGAGCAAAGGTTAACGCAGATCAAACAATACCTTATTAATCCACCCATCTTGATGCCTCCTATTCATGGGAAGCCTTTGCTTTTATACATTTCAGCCACTGAAACATCTCTGGGCATCCTATTGGCCCAGGAAGATAATGACAAAAAGGAAAGGGCTATTTACTACTTGAGCTGAACATTGGTCTCTTATGAAAAGAACTATAGCATTATTGAGAAAGCTTGTTTGACATTTGTCTTTGCTTCCCAGAAGTTGAGACACTACATGCTTGCCCACACTACACAGCTCGTGGCTAAAATAGACCCACTAAAATACTTACTCATTAAGGAAGCTCTCACAAGGAGATTGGCTAAATGGGTTATGATACTCAGTGAGTTTGACATCCAATATGTTGAATGCAAGACAATTAAGCGACAGGCAATTACAAACCAGCTGGCTTAGGCACCCCTACAGAGTCTTCTGCCAATGAACATTGATTTCCCAGATGAGTCAATTCTGACACTCATGCACCAAACATGGGTTATGTTCTTCGATGGGTCCTTCACACAACAAGGATCAGGTGCTGGATTACTCTTCATTACACCATAGAGATACTCATTACCCAAAGCGTAGAAGATTCTGTTTCCTTGTACAAACAACATTGCTGAATATGAAGCTTTGATCAATGGCATGAAAATTGCAGCTAAATGGAGAGTGGATCAGTTAGATATCTTTGGTGACTCTCAACTTGTTGTCAACTAGGTTAATGATGTGCACCAAACAAAGGATGAGAAACTAATTCCTTACAAGCAAATGGTTGATGACTTAAAGAAGTACTTTGCACACATCACTTTTCAGCAAGTTCCACAAGCAGATAATAAGGTGGCTGATGCCATGGCCACTCTGGCCTCTCTACTACAAATGCCTAAAAATGATCTTCAACATGAATTCTTGGTGGAAGTGTTACACTACCCAGCCTATGACACCCCTGATTCTAAGATGATCTATTTCATTATAGGACAATAATCATCTTGCTACCACCACATTTATTCCTACCTTCATAATTAAAACATTTTGGAAGGTCTGACCCAAAATGAGAAATGTTACCTAATATGTAATGCTTCACATTATGTCATTATTGTTGATGATCTGTATAAGAGAGGTCTCGACGAAACACTCCTTAGGTGTTTAGAACTCAAAGAGTCCAAACGAGCACTAATTGACATTCATGAGGACATTTGTGGATCTCATTCTAATGGCCTCACACTAGTTCGCAAACTCCTTCGTGCTGGTTACTACTGGCCCAAAATGGAGCAAGAAGCTATCAAGTATGCTAGGTCCTACAAACAGTGTTAGTTACATGGGAATCTCATCCACGCTCCAGCCAGAGAGCTGATTCCCTCTACTACAACATGGCCATTTCAACAATGGGCCTTTGACTTGGTGGGACAAATCCAGCCAACCTCCTCTAATGGACATAAGTTTATTATCACGGCTATAGATTATTTCACGAAGTGGGTAGAGGTAGTACCTCTCACAGTTGCTGATGGCAAAACTGTAGCACTTTTCATCACAAACTACATCATCTGTAGATATGGTGTACCATCCTCAATCATTATTGACAATGGAGGACAATTCAAAAATAAAGACCTCAAGGAACTGTGCAAGAAATTCAAGATTATACAACATTGGTCTTCCATTTATTACCCCCAGGGTAATGGCCAGGCTGAGGCATCCAATAAGGCAATCCTCAAAATTCTTCATCGCACAGTCTGTGAGTTAGGGAGAGATTGGCATCTCCAGATCAACCCAGCCTTGTGGGCATATAGAACAAGTATAAGAACTCCGACGGGCACAACTCACTTTACTTTGGTGTATGGAGTGGATGTTGTGCTTCCAATAGAGGTTGAGATTCCTACCTTGAGAATCTCTATGAAAGGCCTTATCACTGATGATGACTATAGGATAGCTCAGCTTCAAGAGATTGTGTTACTGGATGAATGATGACAAGTAGCATGTGATCATTTGCGAGCATACCAACAAAGAATGGCCCAAAGCTACAATCAGGAAGGTCAAGCCACGTAACTTCTAGTTGGGTGATCTCATCCTAAGAGAGAACCCCAAGAATCAACAACAACGAGTACAAAAGGGAAAGTTTGAACCAAACTGGCTTGGTCCATACATCATCAGTGCAGTATATGGATTTGGTGCTTATCAGCTTTTTACAACTGAAGGAGAAGTGCTTAAAGAACCTGTCAACACTCTCCACCTGAGGTAGTTTTATAGTTGATCTGATATCAGTAAGCTCTTTGTACATATCTATATGTCCTAAAAAAATCTAAAAATAAGAAAATAGTCCTGAAAAAATTGTTACCCTGGTGAAAACCTAGCAATAGGCGCATTGGTAACACTAAAAAAAAAATCAAAAAAAGAAAAATACAAAAAAATTGAAAAAAAAAAAACAAAAATAGTGCCATTGATGAAAACCTGGAAACAGGCATCATGGTAGCAAAAAAAGAGAATCCTGCCAAGAAGGTGAAAACTTGGTAAACAGGTGCCTCTTGTTCTCAATGCTCCATCTTGCAGTGCATCTTCTGGCTATTCTGTATAGTCACTTTCACGCTTTCGCTTTCCTGCTTTCCTACTTCCTACTCATGTATCCATGGATTGAGTCTTGTCACAGCTCAGGGGCATCCCCCCTTAGTGTCACTCTTTTTGAGATTCTCCTCATAGAATCTCCTTCGCGACAGTCACCAGTGGTCCTTACTGCGTCTACCTACTGTCACTAGTGTCACTCTTTTTGAGATTCTCCTCATAGAATCTCCTTCATGACAGTCACTAGTGGTTCTCACTATGTCTGCCTACTGTCGCCGGTGTCACTCTCTTTTTGAGATTCTCCTCATAGAATCTCCTTCACGACAGTCACTAGTGGTCCTCACTATGTCTGCCTATTGTTGCCAGTGTCACTTTTTCAAGATTCTCCTCATAGAATCTCTTTTGCAATAGTCACTAGTTGTTTCAGCTGTGTCTGCCTACTATTGCTCAAGTTATGTCTCCAGATTCCTTTATGGAAGATCTCTCTCGCGACAGTCACCAGTGGTTCTCACTGCGTTTGCCTACTGTCGCTAGTGTCACTCTTTTTGAGATTCTCCTCATAGAATCTCCTTCGCAACAATCACAAGTGGTTCTCACTGTGTTTTCCTACTGTCGCTAGTGTCACTCTTTTTGAGATTCTCCTCATAGAATCTCCTTCGCGATAGTCACTAGTGGTCCTCACTGCATCTGCCTACTATCGCCAGTGTCACTCTCTTTTTGAGATTCTCCTCATAGAATCTCCTTTGCGACAATCACCAGTGGTCCTCACTACATTTGCCTACTATCGCTAGTGTCCCTCTCTTTGAGACTCTCCTCATAGAATCTCCTTCACAACAGTCACTAGTGGTCCTCACTGCGTCTGCCTACTGTTGCCAGTGTCACTTTTTTGAGATTCTCCTCATAGAATATCTTTCGCAATGGTCACTAGTTGTTTCAGCTGTGTCTTCCTACTATTTCTTGGGTTATGTCTCCATATTCCTTTATGGAAGATCTCTCTTGCATCAGTCACTAGTCGTCCTGGCTGTGTCTGCCTACTGTCGCTTAGTCCTTCTTAGGTTCTTCATCATGAAGATTCCTCTTTGACCTCAGTCACCAATCATTCTGACTGCATCTGCCTACTGTTGTCACCCTACTGAAGAGATTTCTTTCAAATGTATTTTGGACATTAACACTTGACATCAATCCCAAAACATTGAACTCAAAAATGATATACTTGTTTGGATATGCTGAACTTTTTCTTTGTTTGCTTTGTTTTTGCTTTATCATATCTCCTCAAGCAACTTGATGATGTCATCTTCGACTAGAGAAGTAATGACTGGGGGCATTATCTTTTCTTGGCTTTTTATCTGTGGTTTAGTTCCAACAAGTTGATACATTCCTATAAAAGGGGTGTCCACTATAAGAGCCTCCATCTCGTATTCAATGGCTATGTGTACCTCGACTCCTTTTATATAGATACGTCAATGAAATTGGTTCTTCTCCTTGTTTGTTGGAGTGAACTCTTCATGCTATAGTACATACTGATACTCGTCCTATTAAGTGAATGTACGTGTCACTGCGAGTATATCTAGCACACTTCTGTCTCAGGTTACGAATGCAAGGGTCATTACGGATAGTATAAATACTGAGTACTTAGCATAAGATGGATCTCTCGTGTGTTTGGTGTGTCTATTATGCAAGAAACATTCAGGTCATCCTAGCATCTATGCTTTGATGCTTATGTTAACTTGCTACATTAAAAGGGACAAATGTTCTGGTCATTCTAGCTTCTTGTAACTCAAATGCTTACATTTAATCCCGACAAACCAATAACGTATGCTATATTCATATTTTCATGATTGCAATGTCAGTGAGAATTGTATAACATACGAGCTTTATTTTATATCCGGTGATGATTAAATATCGAGGCTTGGTAACCAGACCTAGGGTTGCATTTAACATAGTCTTGCATTACATACTTCACTTGCATAAACATGCAATTCAATTGCAAATCTACTTTCACCTTCTCTGATGAGGGATTGCTGATCTCTTCAAAGTATCATTTTCTTTCACGAACTGCACAAATGATTGATTAATCACCCTCTTGGCTACTTTGGTTGCTTTGAACCCATTTTTTGGGATCGAATTCGAAATCTGACACACTTAAGTGGCTCAAAATGCATTTTAAATTTTTTTGTGCAATCCAAATCTTTCTAATACTTTGCAATTCTTGGAATCTTTTCAACTCAAACTTGGTCTTTTGGATCTTGAAATCACTTTGGATCAATCTCCAAATTTCTTTTGATCATTCTGATCTCTTCATATTTCTTCAGATTGTTTTGATCTCTTTATATTTCTTCAGATTGTTCTGATCTCTTTATATTTCTTCAGATCATTTTGATCTCTTCATATTTCTTTAGATCATTCTGATCTCTCCAAATTTCTTCAGATCGTTCTAATCTCTTCATATTTCTTCAAGATCATTCTGATCTCTTTATATTTCTTCTGATCGTTCTAATCTCTTTATATTTTTTTTGATCATTCTAATCTCTTCTATATTCTACTAAACCTTGGATTTCTTCTGTATCTTTCATCACTCTCCTTACATCATACTTCTAGTGTGTCATCTTTCAATTTTTCTCTTGAGGGGGCAGGATGATTACATCATTGAACTAAATTTCAACTCATTTTGAGTCTCATTGCTTGAGGCATTGGTTCCCATTTTATGTCCTTCTCACTTGGGGCATCTCATTACTCGGTGCATCTTGTCCCCCTCTTTCTGGCATCCTTGTCATCTACTTCACCTTTTCATTATTTGATCACATCTTATAACATTTTTGATCTGAGTCTGATGGACAGGTATCGAGATAGTCTAAACCCCGACTCTTGAGGATCAAGCCTCATTCTGGGGATGATTCTATGACTCATAATTAGATCTTATCAACTTAGGTATCTAGGTGTTCTACCTGGATCCCTTAGGATTAAGCTTTGTGCTGGAGATGATCCTTAAAAGCTCATCTATTTCAACTTAGGTATCTAGGTGTTCTACCTGGATTCCTTAGGATTAAGCTTCATGCTGGAGATGATCCTTAAAAGCTTATCTGTTTCAATTCAGGTATCTAGGTATTTTGCTTGGATTCCTTGGGATTAAGCTCTATTCTAGAGCTAGTCCTTAAAAGCTCATCAATTGGTCTCCGTAGAATCAATTTCGGAATGAATCTCTTTTTTTTGATCTGCGCATCATACTTTCTGATTTTCTTTGAATTGAACATGCTACTTGCACATTCATTCAAAGAGGGGCAAAATGTAATACCCCAAACTTGGCTCATTTCCATGATACCAATTCTGGTCTATTTTGATCATTGCTAAAGTCCTATTTCATTAGACACATTCTTGATCTAACTCGCTACTTGACTTAATTGTCAGATGCAGAAGACCCTAATCTGCATTCATCACATTTCTTATTTAATTCCTATAGTACGTACTCATATTAGTCACATTAAACCTACTTGATTTAATTATAATTTAATTTAGAAATATTTATACTTTATTAAATTAAATTATCTCCTAAGGCTAATGTACTATGGGATTAAATTTATTTAATTTATTAAATATGCCTATCTTGATTAATTAAATGTAATTATTTAATTAAATGGGAAAGGTATTTCTAATTAATTAAAAAAAATTATTTAATTACATGGAAGGCTATTCTTTAATTAATTAAACAAAGTTATTTAATTAAATAGGAGTAATTCCTAATTAATTAAATATAGTTATTTAATTAAATAAGAAAGTGTCTCTAATTAATTAAATGAAATTATTTAATTAAATAGGAAATATATTTATGAGAGCATATCTCATTTTATTAAATTAAATATCTCTCCAAAATCCTTCTTCAGTTCAAAAAGGGAAATTCCTAGTTCATTGTTGATCAAAAAGGAATTAAATCAGTTAACTCCTTATTCTACACAAATTAAATCAGTTAACTCCGTTTAATTTGGGAATCTTCCTTTATGACTGAACTTCACCTTTAATCCTGACCGTTGATTGAAATCGACCTCAACCGTTGATGGATTCCAGGAAAGTCTATTTAAGAGACCCTCATCTCTTCATTTTGGGAGAGGATGAATTTGGAATTTGCATCAAATTGCTGTTGGAATTCATACTCACATTTACTCATATTTTACATACATTTGCATCCTTAGCTTAATTTCATTTAGCATAATATGCATATGATTAATCTAGTTTCCTTTACTTGTTCTTAGATTAGAATGTATTTCTCATTCTAGATTAATCTACATAATCATATAGATTAATTTTATTTCTTAAATCTTTCATTCTTAGAGGGTCTGGTTGCTTAACACCTCAAATCTGAGGATATCTAACAAGCAAAATCCCTTTATATAGAACGCAACAAGTCTCTTTGCTGGCTGATTTTCGGATGAACAATCCAATGGTCATTTTGGGATGAATCCGCAAATAAAGACTCTATTGAAGTGTGTGTGTTAGCAGAGGCCGCATATTCATGCATACAGAGACCAACAAATAATTGCCTGCATATTAAATATACCAAAGTTTTAGTTTTAGATTTTTAATAAGTATGAAACATAGTCACCATTTATTTTTTGGATTTAGCATGTCCAATATTTACAACCTAAAACTCAATTTTTTTAGTTTTCTCTATATACAATAATGTGTTTTGGTTCCCCAGGTTCAAGTAAAGTGTTCTCTATTCACAATTCAAGTATATGAATGAACTATGATATTTCCTTAACTCATTTAAGGTTTTCTTCTACATCATACAATTCATAAATTAGTTTTATAAAATATATTTCATGGAGGAAAGATAAAATTTACAATTTTTAAAATCTTAGAATTTTTTTATAGTTGTGTTTTATAAGAAAAAGAAATTTTGTGGTAGTTTATGACATTCAAAAGAGTTTACAAGATGTGAGAAATGATGTTTATTTCTATATTTTTGTCATTAAGTATGTGTGTTTGTTTGTGTTATAGGATTCTTTTGGAAGATTTTTTTTTGGTTACTTTAATAAATTCATTGATGAGTTTTCTAAAATATTATTTTAGCTATCAATAATTAGATTACCATCCTAATAACATGATAAACTATTCCACAGAAGATAGATAATACATATTTCATTTGATAGATGCAATTTTACTTGTTAGAGTGAATAATTAATTGTTAATTATTTATTCTAGTGCTTAAGCTTACTTAGGTTAATGCATGTAGTTGAGGTTAGTTGTTGACAACATGGGAGTTTTTTCCCTTTAGCATACTTATCTTTTCCACCTTTTGTGGATGTGTGTTGAGTTGTCATCCTTATCTTCTACCTCATTCTAGCTTGTTCTACAAGCTTCCATGAGGCCTTTATAAGCGGTCTCTCACTCATTGTAAATTCATTCCATTTTACATTTTCACATAGCAATTCTAATTTCCTATTGTGAAATACTCTTGTGTGGTATTTGCTTCAAGCTCTTTGCTCCCTAGGTTTCTCTTTAGCAAGCTATTTGCACTGCAGGTGATCTTGGTGCATTATTAGAGTAAGATTCTCAACTCCTACATTACCAACCAACAAGGTCACTTTTTTTTCTACACACCTCCAAATTATAGCCACTTCTTCCTATTTCAATTCATTATGTTGTGTTCACAATTCATTGCTCTGAATAGGTGAGAACAAGTCTTTTCTATAATTCTTCTCAGCTGCTAGTGATCAAAGGGTAACTTTCTCTACATTCATGCCCACTTCAAGAAAGTACATTATTCTTCTCAATTTGTACGTTTTTCTACAATGTATGTGTTAGAAAGTAAAGTCCACCAAGATAACTGAGGGGGGGGGGGGGGGGGTGGGTTTGTGAATCAATTTTTAGATCAATATAAATTTTACCAACCTTATTAAACCTTAAGCATGTGAACAATATAACAAAGAACCATAAGAATACACACACACACAGACACACACACAATAACACCTAATATTTGTTGTCACATTTTTAGTCCCGTTATTTTTTCAAACTTTTAGGATTAGGCTTGAATCAATGTGATGTCATGTCTAAATTTACACTTAGGGCTTCTTCTCTCATCTCTTTCCTAAAAGTTTATCTAGGTGGGAATCAATCAAGTCAAATTGCATTCAAGTCCTGCTACGTAATTTAGGTGGGAGGGTAAGTATCAATTTATTCCTAGATGAGAGAAAATAAGTTCTAGTTCTCTGAGGATTTCTAACTCCATGGTCAAAGGTCTCTATCTAAAAGAAAGACACGTCTAAAAGGAGAGATCATACTACATTCAGAGCAGATGGTAACGAAAAGCATCAGGATCAAATCTCAGGACCAAGGTGTAGATCATAGAAACATCATAGGATTAAGAAAAATCAGATTGAATGACATCATGGGAGTAAGAAAAATCAGATTGAATGAAGAAGTTGTTAAATCCTCAAAAATGGTGAAAGAACTCAGTCAAAGGTGGTATGACTCTTATTACCATCTAATCAATGACTTATGTTTAATTTACATGCTTATGTTGCATGGTTGACAAGTCAAATGGCTCAAAGATTAAGTCCAAATCGTCAAATGAAGACTAGATAGACAGATGGTATTTTAAGATGAAATTATAAGTGTCCATAGATATGTATCTTCCTAATTTTCATATCAAAAGGATATCCACACTTGTCATTATGTCACTTTCCAAAGTTGCGCGAGGAATAATCATGGTGAGATAACAACAAGTTGACACCTGTTCATAGGACCCAACTGAGGGTAAGACCTTAAGAAGAATCATCATTGTAGATCAAGCTTGAGATCTATGATTGTCATTTTTTTGCCATGAAAAGTTTCTTGATTATTAACTATGATGACATAATGACAAAACAACATGTGTCCCAATGGGCCCATCACATTATGCAGTCATCAGATTCTCCAAAAAATGAAATAGTGCCACCTGTCTGCCACAATGTACAAAGCTAGAAAGTGGACCCACACTGCAAACCAAACAAGAGATCTTTTTCCCAACTGTGAGATCCTAAAAATATCAACACTTATCATTATGTTGCTTCCAAAATATGCAAGAAAAATAACCATAGCAACATAACGATGATTTGACACATGTACATGGGGTGGATCCATGAAGAAAGTCATACAGGGAAATTGCTAGGTTTTAATCGTGATCATTGGTTTAAGATCAAGGACCAAAATTCAAAATCACTATGACTATTGAGATACAAATTATATGGATTTGGTGCCAACAAAAAAATATGAAGGAAACAAATAGTTTAACAAGGTTTTCTAAAGTCGCATGAAGATAAAAAGTCAACATGTGTTCTTAGAGGTGTCATGGGATTAGGATCATCACTGGAAAAAATGCCACGTGTTCATACCATGTTATAGATTGCATGTTTTCATGTTTTATTCATATTTTCTTCCTATTATGTGACTGTTGCTCTACCAAAACTTAGGAATGATAGAAAACTATAAATGTATTTTCTTCTGATAATACAAGGATCGAAAATTCTATCCAACTTTTCTCCCTGCATTTCCAGATGTTGAGTGAGAGTCAAAGAGTTAGATGGAATGAAGGATTTGTATGATGTTTGCAATTAGGTAATGTGATATTTTGATTCCATTTAGGACTAACATGCCTAGGTTCCTTTCATTGTCTCCTTCAGCTAAGCTAACCTTGCATCTTAAAATAGTTTCTATGGGATTGTAGGACAGATGCATTTGGAGCTATTAATTCCTTGTTAGATTCCATTTTGGTAAAGGGTTATCAGTTAAGGCGAATTCCATTTCATCTTTCATGTGCATCTCTTCTCTCCCTAGATTACATTTTAGTAAGACTAATCTGCATTTATATTTGAGTAGACATAGTATTAGAAGGGCTTTAAGGTAACTTATGATATCCATTCCATTGGTTGTTATAGGTTTCCCAAATCTATTTCTACCTGGGGTGTTTGTAGTTATGAGCATCCCGATTTATCCTCTTCTGCTCTCAAGTTAAGAGTATATCCCCATCCCATCGATCTATTAAAGACACCATTCATTGCATATAAGGGAGTTGTACCTTATAATTCAGAGAGAAGTGATATAACACATACATGGACCCATTTGTTGGTGACATCCTTTTGTTTCCTCACATTCTAGGTGTCTAGAGTCAAGGTAAAGCCAAGTTAGCAAGAGGGACAAACTATTAACCAATAATTATTGGTGACTTTATTGGGGATTTGAATTGAAGACTAGTGCTTGGTTTCTCATTCTTAGAAATCCAAAGGTATCTTCCCTAGGATGAAGACTAATGACTCTATATGAAGGACCTACTTTCTTTGGTCTAAGAACGTCCAGTGTAACTCAATGGCCATGCTAAATTCAAAGACAAGGAGAAGACCAAGGCCTAAGCCCACCCTTCAAGGACTTAATAATATTACTAAAAAGCTACTACAAGAGCTTGTGCTTCTATATAAAGAAAGCATCTCCCATGTTATCCAAAAGCATATCAACATTGAAGATGATCGTGTTTCTGTATCTTTATGGAAATGTGTGTGCTCTAGATTCTACAACCTAAAAGACATGCAAAGATAGGAGTTGAGGTTTAAGCAAGCAAGGTTGAAGCTCATTCCCACTCTTGAAGAACTTCATGCCACAGATGACAAGGTGCTTCGTGAGCGTTTTGACTAGTATAGAGAGAGCATCTCTTATGCATCTAGAGAAAATATCAACATAGAAGATGATCATATGTCAAAGATGTTTTGGAACCATATCTATGCTCATTTTCAAAGACTCAAGGACCTACAATAAAGTGAAAGAAGGAAGCTGAAACAAGTATAGATAGTTGAACATGAAAAACCCTTGGTAAGGTTAGTTGTCTCTATTTCTTATGGTTTTCAGATGTTTAATGAGCGGGTGAATATTCCTAATATGAATACCAAGGAGAGGGCAAGGCCTAAGCCTACTCTTGAAGAGCTCCATGTACAACTAAGGACAAGGTATTTTAAAATATCTTGTTGAATCTTGCAGAGAGCCTCAATAGAGGAGATGATCCCAAAGCAAGGAAGATATGGGGACACATTTGTAACTAATTCCACAAGTTGAAGGATCATCAAAAGGATAAGAGAAAGGAGCTAAAACTGAAGATAACATCTACACTTGATCATGAAGTCCCCATGGTAATGTTACCTGATTCTAGTTCTCATATTATTGTAGTCTTTGGTAGACAAGCAAAAATTTCTAATGTTACATATCAAGGTGATAATACTCCATCAGAGTCCTCTGAAGAAGAATCTTTCGATGATCATCTACCTACACTAGAGCATTCCACTTTTGATCTGCCAATAGCTACAAATATAACTCTAGTTGAAGAAAGAAGCAATGGAGTTCAACTTGAAGAATGGTTGTATTAGCATGAGGAGGAACTTCACAAACCCACTGGTAAAACTCTTATCCTTGAAAAAGATGTGATTGAAGAAAAGAGTCCTGAGATTAGTTGTCAGTCTGTAGAAGGATTAGTTCTATTGGTAGACTCAAATTTTTCTTATGGTGGGTTCCTATCACCCCTCCAAATGGATAAACCCTCTCTAGATGACTCAACCATGGAACTAAAACTTGAAGAAAGGTCATTGGCTTGTGTGTCTCCTTCTGTGCATTCAAATTGTGTAAGTAGTAATAATACACTCAAAGAGGGAAGGAATGAAAATGACTTTGTCTTTCAAAGCAATGAGGTGGCTGAGCATCAATTAGTGGATCCCATGGTGAAGGTGATATCTTCCTACACTTAAGCTCATGAGGAAAGTTCAAACCATTGCAATAAGTAGCTCACTTCCTTAGAAAAACTATGTCTTTCCTCCCCTCCTTGGCATGACATAAGATCATCAAATGGATAACATGGAAGGCACAAATAAAGATACTCAGATATATGACGAGGCATGGTTGTTTGGACTTGAATATATATATAGCTAGATGGTGCATACAGTCAAAGAATCGTGTGGAGTCACCATGTTGTTGCTGTTGCTACAAGTAGGAATCCTGCTTAGAGAGCAAAATCAATTATCGAGGAAGGGATCCTACTTTAGTTAATTGGTAAGTGGATTCACTTGAGCACCTTTTGTTGTTGGTTTCATAAGGTGAGATTCATCTCACCTTTCTAAATATGTTAGGTTAGGTGTGTATTTAGTATAGTTTCTTTCCTTGCATTTGTGCTTTCTGTGTGTTTGTTTTCCTCTGTGTTGGTTGCCTTATTTCCCCACCACCCAAATGCATAACATCTCCATGTGCTACTTTAGACTCTACAACCCAATGGACTAGGCACTGATCTTTGCTATTTGGTGTTTTCTATAATAAAGGAAGTAGGTAGTCCTTTTTTTTTTGTGTGTGTTTTTGCCGATCTTTTTGTGAAACTAGAGATTACTAGATTCCTGCCTAGGCACTAACATGCCTAGTTCCCTAGTAAGAGCTTATTGATGTCACGTTTTCAGTCCCCTTATTTTTTCAAACTTTTAGGATTGGGGTTGAGTTAATGTGATTTCATGTCTAGATTTCCACTTAGGAATTCTCTCATCTCTTTCCTAAATTTTATCTAGATGGGAATCAATCAAGTCAAATAGCATTCAAGTCCTGCTAGGTGATTTAGGTGGGAGGGTAAGTATCAATTTGTTCCTAGATAAGAGAGAAGCAGTTCTAGTTCTCTAAGAATTTATAACTTCATGGTCAAAGGTCTCTATCTAAAAGAAATATACATCTAAAAGGAGAGATCACACTACATTTAGAGTAGATGGTGACTAAAAGCATAATGATCAAAGCTCAGGATCAAGGCGTAGTTCATAGAAACATCATGGGAGCAAGAAAAATTAGATTGAATGAAGAAGAAGTTGTTAAATCCTTAGGAATGGTGAAAGAACCTGGTAAAAGGTGGTATGACTCTTGTTACCATCCAATCGATGACTTATATTTAGTCTATGCACCTACGTTACAAAGTTAACAAGTCAAATGGCTCAAAGATTAAGTCCAAATCATCAGATGAAGACCATATTGACTGATGGTATTTTAAGATGGAATTATAAGTGTCCTTAGAGATGTATCTTCCTAATTGTTAGCTCAAAAGAAGATCCATTCTTGTCATTATGTCACTTTCCAAAGTTACATGAGGAATAATCATGGCAAGATAATGACAAGTTGACACTTGTCTGCGGGGCCAGCTGAGGGTAAGACCTTAAGAAGAATCATCACTATAGATCAATCTTGCGATCTACAACTATCATTTTGTCACCATGAAAAGTTGCTTGATTGTTAATTATGGCAATATAATGAAAGAAAAACACGTGTCCCGATGGGCCCATCACATTATGCAGTCATCAGATTCTCCATGCAATGACATAGTGCCACTTGTCTGCCATGATGTACATAGCTAGAAGGCGGACCCACACTACAAACTAAACAAGAGATTTTTTTTCACAACTGTCAAATCCTAAAAAGATCAATGCTTGTCATTATGTCACTTCCAAAAGATGCAAGGAAAATAACTATAGTGACATAACAAAGATTCAACATGTGTACACGGGTGGACCCACGAAGAAAGTCATAAAGGGAAATTGCTAGTCTTTAATTGTGATCATTGGTTTAAGATTGAGCACCCAAATTCAAAAATACTTTTACCATTGAGATGCAAATTATATGGATTTGGTGCCAACAATAAAATATGAAGGAAACAAAGAGTTTAACTGTTAGAGTAATTAGATATTTCCTAATTAACTCTATTTACTTAAGCTAAACTTTAGGCAGCTAATAATTAATTCTTATATTAATTATTTTGATGCAACCTAAATTATACCTTTTTAGGATTTTGATCTTCTTTATAATGATGATCTCTAATTGAGAATTGAGACTTTTTTCTTTTGATTATAGCAATCTACATTTTTGCTCATCAAGAATATCTCCTCT
This sequence comes from Cupressus sempervirens, assembly GCA_028749045.1. Classification (NCBI taxonomy): domain Eukaryota; kingdom Viridiplantae; phylum Streptophyta; class Pinopsida; order Cupressales; family Cupressaceae; genus Cupressus; species Cupressus sempervirens. The sequence goes on along the minus strand of CM053788.1, from coordinate 576,152,124 downwards.
ATGGATCTAGCAATTTTTTGCCTCCATAGCTTTTTGCTTCTCTCTTCTATAATAGGTTTTTGAATGTAGGTGATTCTTTGGTGTTGTGGGGTTGATCATTCATCAACTTCAATATGGTATCAGAGCTCTAGATCTTCATGTCCCTATTTTGCTCTTGAGAGATTTGGCATCAATTTTTAGATTTGAGCTTTCAATGATTTTTTATAGGATATAGGTGGGTCACTAATTACTTTGAGAAAAAATGGACATCACCGTTGAACTCAAAGCACTCAAAAACTCCCATTTCTAAATAAAATATGTCCAATTTGAATGCTTTTAAAATCAGAGGCAAATTTTTTTTGCACCCAAGCCATTTTAGCTTGGGCATGCAAAACAAGGTGATTATTGGTGGGAAAGGTGAATGTATTCTTACGGGCCTTTTTTCATGATTTTCACTTCACCTTTTTCACATGGATCTCCTGTACTCATGACTATGGCAAAACCCCACCTACCTCCATGTCTAGTCAAACGATGATTTTTTATTTTTTTAATCAATGTTTTCTTTGATTAAAAATAATCTAAACAAATTTATCTATGCATGGCTCTTTTGTTTTTGAGGGGAGTGTGTTTCTCGGACCTTCTTGGATTTTCTATGAGATCCCTCGCCTGCGATTGAGTTATGGGAGAAGCTAGCTAGAATCCTACTGCAATCTACCTATGATCATTACTTTCTGATCTCTAACTCTGCTCATGCAACTCCCAAGTGCATTCCACCTACACACATAGCCACTAGGAAAACCTTTGCCCCTTGTTTAGTGCTGAAGGCCTTTTGGGATGATTGGTGATGTTTTTGGTTAGACAACCTTGTTTCTAGCTGCAACTCTTTGTTAATCTATACTCCTTTTTGGAGCACATAATCCTTTTTTTTTTTGAATTTGGAGATTCCACTGATTATCGCCTTTGTAATTCATGCATGATGGAGGATGTGATTTGTGGGGTTGATTAACAAAAGTTGAAGAGGAATCCTTGTTATCTCCTTTGATGTTGCACATAATTTGGGGAGGCGATATTGAAATTTGGAGGATTTTTCAACAAGTTTTGGTGCCATATTTTATTGGCAAATTGATTTGTTTAACTGTTACTCCTAGCCTTTAATTTCCAGTGTTATTTTTGGTGCCTTGGTTTTTCAGCATGTATGAAGGTGGTTTGGAGTTAACACTGGCAGTTTGCAGATCTCTTCTCCCTGTCTCATCACTTAGGCAACCATCCCTTCTTCACTCGCTATTTGAAGGTGCCATGTTAGTGTTTTGGCTATCTGTGATTTTAGACACGAAGTTGTTGTATTTTAGCATACGTGCTTTTTCATTTTTTGCATAAAGAAACTTGCACACTTTTACTGTACTTGTTCCCTTTTTGGTGGTTTGGTAATGGTGGCTTGTCCTTGCAAGCTATTTAGGCATTGATCATGGTGAATAACCTTTGAGCATGGTTGGTTTCTTTGTCCAACACACCATTTTTTTGTACATGAGTCCTTTTCCAATGCGCATTCATTCCAACTTTGAGCAACCTTTTTTCTTCCAATGATTTCACTGTGTAATTTTGGTTGTATTCCCTCTACATGGCAGTTTGCAAGATTCATAGTATTTTGTGACAATGGTAATAGCATTTTGTTTTGCCATTGACTGGCATTTTTTTTTACCAACTATCCTTTGTTTTCACATGTGCAATGTTGGCCACCATATTTTTGTTTTGGCACCGGCCCTTTGTTTGGCATTGTGTTTCTGGCGGTTAGATATTTCTTTTTATAGGGATCATTTTTAGGCATTTTTTCCCCTTAATGACTGTTTGACCATCAATTTTGGGCTTGTCACTTGCTCATGTCAGTGCCACATCGGCATTGCATCACCATATATTGTCACCTCCTTAGCCTTTGTTTGGACCTACCTTCGCATTTTTACTCATATCTTGGGCATACATACTCCATTTATTTGCAAACAAGATATTGTTGAAAAGTTGGTTCCAAGACTGTTAGAGTGGTATTGTTAGTTTTCAATTTTGATGTTGTTTTCATATATTTTTCTACTATCAAAGTCCAGAGTTTTTTTTTACACTCCAGGGGACATATCTTGAGCATCCAATATCTGATTTGGGAATTCTTTATATCATTCGAAAGGCCTTTTTGAGCTCTTTCTAGTGATGCTAGTTGTTTTTCCAAATTCTACTCTAAGAACATTCTATTCAATCTTTTGCATTTTTTGATTCTGGTGGATATCTTGGTTGTTTCAGGTTTGGGGATCAATTTCTTCTCTTTAGATGATTCATTATGACTTGAACTATCTTTTAAATTAGTCTTATGTCTCTTCTGATCTATTTAAACAACTTTTGTAGGCATTCTTGCAAACACACTAGGATAAAGTGTCATATTGCATCTATATTTTCATTTCAATTATTTTTCCTTGTTTTTCCTTCTAATTCGAGCAGTGTCATCTAAAGACACTCATGCAGATTATTGTATTCTTTGGATTTACCATATCTTGTGCCTTATTTTGCATGCACTACTTTGATAACATTGGGAGCCAATTTTTTTCCTTTGTTTTCCATCTTCCTTTGTCTAGTGAGTGTCCCTTCCAAGACATTAGCCTCATGACATGTCTAAAATTGATCACCTCAGTACACACATATGTACCCTTTTATGCATCTTGATTGTGTTTCCTTAATATGCAATTCTTTTGGCCTACTTTTACAATTGCCTATCACCTCACCCTTGTCTACATTGGGCGGGGTGGGAGGGGAGGTGGGGGGTTCTTTTGTCATTTCTCATGCTTCCTTAGTTTGATTGATCAACTCTTTAAGCTTTGGTGTTTCATGCCATTTGTATCTTTGAGTTCAGTTGTTTGCCTTTGTGTGCTTTTTGATTCAATGCAGATTATAGTCTTCTCTACATAGTCAGGTTCTATTTCAGAGGATGTTCTTCATATTAAAAATTACTTTTGATAGAGAATTGAAGCTCCTACATGAATCAATGATGCTCTTCATGATCATCTCTTGTTCCTATCTTCTAGGACATTCCCTAGTTCAGAGGCTTCTTCAATCCTTCACTAGTTTCTTTCAACATTTTTTCCATCTCTTTTTGGAGTAGGGTTTTTCCCATGTGGTTTTCTCTATTTCTTCTCTTTTTAGAGATTTGGTTGTGCTTGGGTACCTCATCAGGCCTTAATTATCGAGACCCAAATCTACTTCCAGTAGTAGTTTCTAGGTTTTTAGCTACTCCTTAAGTTTATCTTAAGGGGGGGTGTTAGAGTAATTAGATATTTCCTAATTAACTCTAGTTACTTAGGCTAAACTTTAGGCATCTAATAATTAATTCTTTTATTAATTATTTTGATGCAACCTAAATTAGACCTTTTTAGGGTTTTGATCTCCCTTATAAGGATGACCTCTAATTGAGAATTAAGACTTTTTTCTTTTGATTATAGCAATCTACTTTTTTGCTCATCAAGAATGTCTCATCTATGGATCTAGCAATTTTTTCCTCCATAGCTTTTTGCTTCTTTCTTCTGTAATAGGTGTTTGCATGCAAGTGATTCTTGGGAGCTATAGGGTTGATCATTCATCAACTTCAATGTTAATAGGATTTTTTGAAGTGACATGTAGATAAAAAGTCACTAGGTGTTCTTAGAGGTTCCATGGGATTAGGATCATCACTAGGAAAAATGCCACGCATTCATACCATGTTACAAATTGGATATTTTCATGTTTTATTCATATTTTATCCCTATTATGTGACTGTTACTATGTGAGAACTTAGGAATGATAGAAAACTATAAATGTATTTTCTCTTGATAATACAAGGATCGACAATTCTATCCAACTTTTCCCCCTACATTTCCAGATGTTCAGTGAGAATCAAAGAGTTAGATGGAATGAAGGATTTGTATGATGTTTGTAGTTAGGTAATGTGATATTCTGATTCCATTTAGGACTAGCATGCCTAGGTTTCTTTCATTGTCTCCTTCAACCGAGTTAACCTTGCATCTTAGAATAATTTATATGGGATTGTAGGATAGATGCATTTGGAGTTTTTAATTCCTTATCAGATTCCATTTCATCTTTCATGTGCATCTCTACTCTCTCCCTAGATTAAATTTTATTAAGACTAATCTACATTTAGATTAGAGTAGGAGTAGTATTAGAAGGGCTTTAAGGTAACTTGTGACATCCATTCCAATGGCTATTATAGGTTGCCCAAACTTATTTTTGTCTAGGATGTTTGTAGTTATGAGCATCCTGGTTTATCCTCTTCTTCTCTTAAGTTAAGAGCATACCCCCATCCCAATGATCTATTAAAGACATAATTCATTGCATATCTTGCATATAAGGGAGTTGTTCCTTATAATTCACTGGGCAGTGATATAACACATACACTAACCCATTTGTTGGTGACATCCTTTTGTTTCCTCACATTCTAGGTTTCTAGAGTCAAGGTAAAGCCAATTTAGCAAGAGGGACAAACTATTAACCAATAATATGTTAACTAGGTAAACCCTTGATTAGAAGGAAAACCCTAGTGGTGATGGTACCCAGAAAATGATGTACTAATATAAAAGTTCCTTGTAAGAGGTTGGACTCTGTTAGGAGCCAATGAAATACATTTAGTACATATTAGTCCCTATTAGGAGACTTTGAATCCCTGTTAGGAGATTCCAACCCTGTTAGAAGTTGTGCCAACCCTATTAGGAGATGTAGGAGGCAGATGGACACATTGTCGAAACAAATTCAGGGGCAAGACCACCAAACTCATTATCCAACTGGTCTTCATATTATTCCTTATAGAATAATAGAAATGAAATTAAGCTCTAAAACTCGAACTCTTTCTCTATCCTCCTACTGTGCTAATACCACACCAAATACTTCTCAGATCTCAATACCATAGCTTCAAATTTGCATATCGATCCCTTTGATCTCTTACATGTATTTACCAACTTTGTGTATTACTTGCACAATTCACACTTGCACACTTATTCACATATCATCACCAGGAAACTAACATTCCTTTATACCATATCCACAAAATAATTCTTTGATTCAACCTTGAGGCTTTCCCAATTAATTATAATAGGACCTCATTAAGGTAATACAATTCATTACATCTTTTTACAATTACAAAACATTGTTAGCTCACATTATTTAAAACTTCTCACATGTACAACCTCTAACCTCGTGCACTTGTTGACATCATCATCAAGTTTTTTACTGTCACTGCATAACTTTTCTCATCATAATTCTATTCCTATTAAGAGATACACTTAAAACATCATAAACCACTTCTTAGGTACTTTGTCTGCACACTATCTTCTATAAATCACAATTAACTTTCACATGTCTTCACCTTTCTACTCGTGCACTTGTTCACATCATCACAACATATAGTAGACTATATCCTTGGCTACACTTGACCTCATCATCAATACATAGTCTATACAACCTCATTCTTTGTCTGCTACTCTGTCAGTCTTTACAGAAACAATACTATGTTGACATCAACGAAAAACATAATCATGAATGCAACATGTCATTCATGATAACAGTATATGTCTATTTATATTTTCTAAGGGATATCTACTTTACACATAGTACTAAAATTTGCATATTATTTAAGACTTCAAATCAAAGATGAAATACATGCTCCTATTGCTCAACCTCTTTCCATATTAAAACATATATATCATCTTTAACCTTTTTAGAAATACACATCTATAAATTGGCAAATTTATTATTTATTTATTCTATAAGAAATAATAAAAAATTGGGTGTGTATAGCTTTGTATTTACAATTTTGGTCATGGAGTTGTCAAAGACATCAAATGAAGACCATACAAGTCATGGTCTTGTAATTTCCAAGAAATCAAATGAAGATCATAGGTGATCTTTGGTTATAATGGTGCAAAAGATGGTTTTGTATTGATGAAGTTATAACTTCACCTTTGGTAAGTTACTCCATAATTAAAACTCCATTTCACTAAATAAAGATTATAAATTTCAATGTTGAATCAAATGAATCTACATAACTAGGTTCACTAGCATTACTTCCTTGACAAATGTACTAAGTCTTGTTGATTGCTTATGTCTTCCAAATCTAATTGGTTTCAATGAAGTTCTCTCCATTTTTTTTCTTCTATAATTAATGTTGTTTATTGAAATAAATCATTTTTATTTTATTATCTAAACTCTAAAACCAATATGATACCCTAATAAATTAAAGCTTCATTCAACTAAAGTTTTAAGATAAAATTAGAATGGATTATGGATGTTAATCTTCAATGAATAATATATTTCTTTCGATCATCTATTATATCAATATATTTCCAATACCACCTTTAGTACTGTAATTTATGGATTTATATCTTAACACATATAAAAATCTTGTAAGATGGTCCAAAACCTAACTTTCGACTTTTGTGGGTGCAAGATTTCTGAAACATGACAACCTTATTGATGAGCTACTATGAAAGGCTTCTTTCATGGCTACTATAGGGTATGAGAACTAGATGCACTCAAAGTTTAAAATAAATTCAAATTCCTTTATAAAATTTCTTATGAAAACCACCTAGAAACATCAACATAGGTTGTTGACAATAGTTGACCCTAATTTATGTTCACTTATACAATACAACAATCCAAGCAAAATTTAAATTCTCAATTAAAACTATGATGATATGAAATATTATTCAAGTTCTATTTTAATTCAAATATACTTATTATTTTTTAAGGCTTTTTTGGCTTAAGTTTTACTTTGAGCTATAAAGAACTTATTTTCAATACTTTTACTTCCATTAATGATAGGATTTTTTTATATTGTTAGCCAACCATATTATTTCATGAACCAATATGCTAAAATGGAGGCTGCTTTCAGCAACTAAGTTCATCATCCACTATATTAGCTAGTTAATATTATTACCACTCTTAACACTCATTGTACACAACCTAATGTAAATGGTAGATTCTCAATTGTTTTTATTCTTCATTAATTTTACCATAGTTAAATTTCCTAATATGATAAGATTTGACATGGATTTGAAACTTAATAACCCTTCTTTAACAATCATTTGAAAGGTTCTATAGGTGGGCTATAATTATAGAGAGGCTTCCTTATTAAACCATCAAAGAGATTCTCAAATATTGGAAGAGAACATCATCTAATGAATAAGAGTTGAGTTGTTCTTCCTTTATACTAGGTTTCTATCTAGAGTTCCATAGACATTTTGTATCTTGGATATCATACTATGAAAAAAAGATTTTTTTATTGTCTCCCAAGCTAGGATAACTTTACCATATTAGGATGTACAAAAACCTATTAGGCCATGGTCATAAAATTATTATTTTTTGTCACCCCCCCTTATAAAATCCTCTCATATAAGAGATCTACTTCTACGTACAAAAAAATTGATTTATCCAATTGTATATGTCATTCCATTTATGCTATCGATTTTAAAATTCTCCATATTAATGAGCTTTTAAAGGACATGCAATTTAGATGTGGGCTTTTTGTATTTTATCCTAGTAATTGTGTTTATCTAGAATGAAATATTTGTTCCACCAAGAAAAAAAATAATAGGAAATGGACATGGCATAATTCTTCTACATAATAGGGTTTGGTATGTTTATTTTTGTCATTTCTACAATCATTAAGACAATGATAAAAATGAAAATGCTTAAAGCAATACATGAATATAGATTGCTACACATATCCCAAGAAACAATCCCCTTGAGTGTTTTGTGACTATTTCCTCAATACATTCTATTTGGTATTGAAGTTTTTTTACATTTTAAAGGTTTCTAGGAGTTCTTTTATGAGTACAAGAGTAAGACAGTAAGAAGCTTGGGAATTGCTCTTTAGTTGATTGTTTCTGGAGTTAGTAGCTTTCTTAGTAGCATTCTTATTTCTATTTGAAGAACTGAGTAGCAAAGGTATTTAGTATTTTAGAATTCTTTCATTATACAAATCTAATTATTTTATAGCTACATGTGTTTATCTTTTGGATACACTAAAACACTTTGGTTTGTGAAAAATCTAATAATTAAAAATGAGGATAGTAAGTCTTATGATATATTTATGGTAAAATAAACTATTCAATCCAATTCAATTCAATATATTAAAGTGTAAAATATTTGTTATCAATTTAACATGCCTCTTAAATTTTTGTGTTTTACGCCTAACTAAATATGTTTTATTTGCTAACTAAGTGTGTTTAGCTATTGAGAAATGATAGTACAGAACTAAAAGAATGCAGTAAGAAAAGTACAAGAATCATACAAGTACCAAAAAATAATATTTTGTATTCAAGTATTAAAAAATATTGTTACAAAGTTTTCATGTTTACACAGTACTTGAATACAATGCATTTAGATATTACTAGTGCTCTCAGCTCCTAACATAAATATCTGAGTTAAACACATTGTACAAATAGAAAAGTACTGAAAAGGAGATAAAAGTAAAGGCATTCATTGCTTGAATGGAAGGTTTGTAGTGATGTATGCTGAAGGGCTGATCCCGCATCTCCATCTGGGAGTGAACCTACAAAAAATGAATAAAGAAATGGGTCAGTTCATATGAACTGAGCAATGGAAAACTTTCCCATCATCTATACTCTATTGTTTATACAGCATGGTTATCCAGATAACTATGCTAAAAGGACAAAAGGCAAGAACAATCTAAAGAAAATAAAACATGTTTTTACTAATGAGTTTGTTCGATGTGCAGATACAGGTATGAAGACTTGAGGCTAGGTTTGTTTCGGCAAAGACAAAAGATATTGGGGAGACTATTGAGGGGGCATACATAAGTTTCAGGTATGGGACCTTTCAGTTAAACCAATGTAGTTGATTGAATATTTTGAGGAGATCATGGAAAGGACGTGCATAATTTACAAGCACAAAACTTTCTGGTCAAATCAAGGAGGGGTGAAGACCAAAGACTTGAGGAGATCATTGAAGGGACACGCATACACTACAAGTGTGGAACCTTTTGGTTGAATCATGTAGCAACAAAGGCAAAGGACGAGAGGAGACTGTTGAGGGAACATACATAAGTTTTAGGTATGAGACCTTTCGATCAAATCATGGAGGACATATAAAGTTTCAAGTCTGAAGTTAAAGGAATTTCAAGTATTTTTTAAGCATATATCAATAAAGTGCAGGTGCAATCAGTCACAAGGACAACTAGAATAATTATTGAGTGCTAAATCAATAGGAAAAGAGGACAAATCTGCTATAGCAAGATATAATGCGCATAAACAAGGACATTAATATCAAAGAAAACATTAATGTATACTATTTAAACAATCTGATAAAGTGATTACAACTGCGGGAGAATGGGAATGTGATTGTATGGATACCCCAATAACTATTCATATGGAGGAATGAGCTATAGAAAACATGTAAAAACAACAAGAAAGGCTCAGAGACTAGTACTCATACCATGTGATAACATCCATGGTCAAGTGTGACAATAGGCCTGTTATCAAGTTATTAATTTATCAAGTACAATTCATATTGTCATTTGATTCTAGTATTTTAATATATGATTCAGTTCATGATAATTACACAGATTCATTATATTGTGAACAGATAGGAACAAAATAACCATCATCTTTCTGATATAGGAACAAAGGTTTTTTTTAAACTGGTTCAGGATCTCTTGAGAATGGGATGTGAATATCAGATGCTTATGTTAAAATAGATTTTTAACAATATTCTAAAGATGTTGCTCATGTAATGCAGAGCTGGTATTCACAGCATGTTTTAAAGTAATAGAAAGGTAAGCTCATACTCAACATTAGATTTATTACCAAATAGAGTGGAGCTAAAAATCACAGAAGATATGCAAGTACACATGCAAATTTATTGATGCTACCTCAGCATATGGCTAATGTACAGTCATAGAGAAAATAGACCCATGGAAAGAATCTGCAAGAGCCGTCCATAGAAATAAAATAACCAACATTGCTACCATACAGATCTACTAGTCTTTCTCCATATTTATGCATTATCAAATATATGAAACAGAGTGTGAAAAGAAGAGGTCGATTATATACTCACAACAAGCACTTGAAGGAGGGACCTTTTGAAAATGGTGATGAAATCATGGCCGTACAACAAGAAATAGTGCCCAGCCTGAGAAGCCATCCAGCATAGAGAAAAATTTGAGGTACCCATGACATCTATGGCAAGGAATGACCTCACCCAAATTTGGCCATAATCAAGACAATGAACACTCGGCTGTGAAGAAAAGGAGCCGTTCAAGACTTGAATTATTGGCATCCACGAGTTCAGATCTAAACTCCATATGTAATACATGGAAAATGCCCAACAAAAATCTGCATTAAGCTCACTTTTGGAGAAGATTATAAGACAAAAAATTGGCATCAAGAATGCTCACGACAACACATGAACCCGCAAAGAATATAAGCATATATAGATGCAAAGAAATTGCAGCCAAGAATGGAGTTTTTACCATGAAGAACCTGGAAGAAATCTTGCACAAAAGCAAGATTGAAGTCTTGTAGGAGAGGAAAGCTGAATCTCGTCATCAAGAAAGATGTCTTCAACAATAGAACAACTAGAAAATGCATGGAAATGGCTCCTTCCCAAGCAAAAAATCTGACCTAGCAAAGGAAAAAACCATAGAGCTTCATCATAGCCACGGCTAGGGTTTGGAGAAACCCTTATTTCTTGCTCTCATGCAAGATGCAAAATGAGAAAATGAACAAAACAACAATGTTTTGCCTTCCCCTTATTTTTTGCCTTTGTCACATTTCATGGAATTTCAAATCCGTGATTGGGAGTCAGATTTTTATTTTTGCCATGTATACTATTTTTATATTAGTTGAGGGTGATTATTTTGAACTCCATTCTTATTAGTTTTACATATATCAATGAATAAAGCTTTGATCATTTGTTATATTTAAAACTAATAGAGATAATATTGCATGATTTATATTAATATTAATATGTTTTAAAATTAACTAATGAAATGTTAATTATTAAAGCATACTAATATTATTATAAACAAAGGAGTTAAAATATAGTTTCCATTATAATACTAATTTAATATTAACGTGTTCATTTTTTAAAATGATAAAATATAAGAATAAACACGATAATATTAAATTAATATAATAAAATAAGCTTCAATTGTAAAATTAATATATCAAGTTGTTGTAATTATAAGGCCATTGATTTTATTAATTATTTAATCAAAATTATAAAAGTTGTAAGTATCTATTATGCCTAAATACGAGGAAAAAAGGTTGGAAGGATATTTTTAGAAGGGACGTTCAGTTAACAGGGGTACTCATTGAGGTCAAATTCAATTCCAGTTCCACATGCAGATTTGTGAGTTATTTGATGACATTTTTAGTAGTTCATATGGAGCAATGATGATCTGTTATACATGCAGTTCAGATTGACGGTTTATTTTATGCATATATTGCACAAATAGGAGCAGTTTTACATGTTATTTTTGTGGGTTACTTAGTGCATCCGAGTTTGATCATTTTGTACATAATTTTGGAGAGCTAGAGGCAGTTTTAAGTTATCCATCAGTTGGGCAGATGGTTGAGTGCAGTTTTCAGAGGCTCCTTCATTGTTTTCATCATTTTTGGTGATTTTTCCTAGGCATGATTTTGGAATCCGAGTTAGGGTTTATTTTCTATATATTGTACTTTCACCTTATTATGATGGACCTTCTTTCAGATTCAAATTTTTGCACATATCAGATTTTGAGTTGATTGTAAGGGCACTTGTGATAGAGATTTTTGAGCATTGATTATAGAGATACAACGGTTCCTTCTCATAGATTCTTGTGCAATTTTGTGAATTTCTTACTTTAATGTTGTGTTCGCCTTCATTATAGTTACATTCTTAGTTGCAAATTTGAATCGTGATACATGTGATTGCAGGTCTATGTTTGTGATTTTTGTTTTCTTGCAAAAAATTGGTGAAACTTAGGTATCCCTTTCAAAGCAAGAGGTTCCAATCCTTACATAGAAACACTTTGTGTGATTATGTGATTGTCTGAGTATTGTGAGTCAATTATCTTCTCGTAGTTCGTGCTGAAGTGGTCAAAGTGACATTCAAAACCATTGGTGTATCATCTCATTTAGATTAGTTTTTTTTTTTATCATTCATTATTTATTTCTTACCCTTATCTCCAGTACATTTTTAGGATTAGGTGATCACAACTTAGGAACCGACCTAGCTTCCAAAGATTCTTCTCTCATTTTAGGACAACGCACCACCCGAGAGAGTTTCCATTGTTTCACAAGATAGCTTGATTCCATATCTCGCTATAGGCGCAATCCTGATTGACAACAATATTAATCTTTGTACATAAAATATTATAATTTACATTAACTTGCATGAAACTATAATTGAAGAAAAACTTAAAAATAATACTTCAAATTATATTTATTTTAATTAGTTTTAAAAATAATGCAAAATTGATGAATTTTGTACAAAAAATTCTATTTTAAAAAACCTTCCAAAATTATTGCATATATTTTATCTAAATTTAACATTTGAGATAATAACACTTTTTCAAAAAGTCTAGTAATTGTATAAAATTCTCAAGAAAAATGATTTGTTTAATTTTAACAATCATAACTTATAATAGTAAAATATTTAAATTACTTTGTAATGTTCTCTTACTTTTGAAAACCATTACTTATTTTCCTTATCGTTAAACTAAATTATAAAATACTTTATCTGAGTTACAAATCAAAAGTTTCTTTAGCATGCCTATTGCACTGTAAGGTGTGATTGCTAGTTTTGAGAAAAAAATTATGTACAAATTGTTGACAAGATTTAAAATGATTGAAAAAAAATTTCTTGAGAAAGATATCTCTTGTATGTATTTACATGCAAAACCAACCAAAGTTTAACAATAACAAAATGAGCAACAATCTATAAACTATACTAATTATACCATCACAAACATATAGAGTATTAGAAGTTTTCAAAGTAATGCATGTAGAGATATTCCAAATGATGTTTTAGTGAAAACCCTAAAACTAATTACCATCTTTAAAAAGGCCAGTTATGCCACATAGCAACCAGAAAGCACAAAAAGTCATACAGCAACATCTCAAAGCAACAACCTTTTAACAATAGAGCAAGAGTAAGAATTTTGAAAAAGGGTGTGAATAGTAAATGGTTTGATTTTAATAATGAAAGAAAATATGTGTAACCCAAGCAACTAATTTTGACATAAACAATGGAACATCTCCTGGATCTCCAATTTATTTGAATTTGGCATTGTCTAAGGATCAACCATATGGGTGGATGGTAAGGAGAAGGGAGCCAAACTTCCAAAAAAATTGATGAAGACATCTTCTAAAGAGAAAATTTGGAAAAAAAGGGATTCAAGAAGCCAAGAATCTAAGCATATTGCCAACTATTGTGAGAATATGATTCAGAAGGATTTAATGATTTCAACAATGATTATTTGTGATCATGTTATCTTGTTGCATGTCCATTACCTAAAAGAGACAACTCTTTTTGGTAGGTTTTCAAATCCCTCTTTACAATTTTCAATAATTTCATCATGGGCGAAAGGTACATGGAAAAGATTAATTTATATTTTCATTCTTGACATTGAGTCTAGGTTTTTTATAATGTTATTTAAATCTAAGAAATTCAACCAAATGGGTGGATGTGGTGATGTGGGGAGAAATGATAATCTCAAGTCCAAAATGTTAAGGAGAAGGGGGCCAAACTTCCAAAAATATTGATGAAGACATCTTCTAAAGAGCAAATTTGGCCAAAAAAGTATTCAGGAAGCCAAGAATCTAAGCATATTGCCAACTATTCTGAGAGTGTGATTCAGAAGGATTCAATGGTTTCAACAATGATTATTTGTGATCATGTTATCTTGTCGCATGCCCATTACCTAAAAGAGAACTCTTTTTGGTAGATTTTCAAATCCCTCTTTACAATTTTCAATAATTTCATCATGGGCGAAAGGTAGATGGAAAAGATTAAATTATATTTTCCTTCTTGACCTTGAGTCTAGGTTTTTCATAATTTTATTTAAATCTAAGAAATTCAAGGATTGGGTTCATAGGTAAAAGGAATGGTTTTGTAATGGCTCAGGTCTTTTTACTATGCTACGAATTCCTAATTTTCTTCTACACTTAAGGTTATGTGCATACTTTTTGTTATGGATTTTTTTCCTTCCCTGCCATTACAATACAACGATCCTAGTATTACAAAATTTGCAAAAAATAACTTGGGAATTTTTATTAAACATGATATCCTTCCATATTCATTTATTGATTACTAGTCTCAAAGACTAAACCAATCCCTAGTAAGATTAAGCTTTAGTTAGGCTCTAGGGTGTGGGAACAATAGGTTCATATTTAGGATGAATCAATTGTACATATGAAGGAAAAATGTTTGGGCCATTTTAACATCTAGTGTGGATCAGATGGCCAATCCTAAATTCTAGTATGTTAAAATGATTGTGGAGAAACTTTAAAATGCTCTTCATTCCAATTATCTTCTTCTGAAAAAAACATGATTTATATGGTTTATTTGTAGTGAGAGTGTGCATATTATACTCTTCAATGTGCTATGTAGTGAGAGTTTGAGGATTATACATTACAACATGTTATTTTTGGGTAGATCAATCAAAATTTTAGTCCCATTGAAAGCTTAATTAAGAGTGAGTATCTTCTTTCCCCATAAGTAAAATTATTTCTAATGAGTGGCCAAGACACTGATACAGAGTTGAGACCTTCTCCACAAGTGATTGAAAGTATTACTCAGCAACTCATGGTTTTGAATAAGCCCATTGAAATCCCATTAGAATATCTATAGCTTAAAGTTCAAGGTTTATCTAATTAATAGCTGTAAAATCTTGCTAAGGATATTTTGGGGACTTGATTCAATAATGAATAAACAAATGACTATCGAGGAAGGGGTTTGCCTAGTGACTAAAGAGTCCCCATGTCAGGAATGTAAATTAACATCTTCTAATGGCATATCCTCCAATAGTATTCAAACTTTAAAGAATATAGAGTAGGACTCTAGACAAAATTTTGACAATGAGGATTTTTTGGCTCTATAAAGGGGGTTAAAAGGAAAAAAGATTACAAAATTGGTGTAAGGTGTAGAGTTAAAGGATACTTAGGAAGACCAAACATACAAATGCGTTATTTGAAGTAGGATCACTCTTGTTTAAAAGATAAAGTAGAGTATAATGAACACCCTAGCAATACGGGTAACTTAAAGATATTTGATGATTTTGGTTCTACTATTTTGCAGTAGATAGATGCTACCCAAAATAGTAATATCCCATCTAGGATAAATATGAAAGATTATCTTGTTACTAGAGATGCTATTAAGGATAATATAATTAAAATTGATACTATGGAGAGTATTCTTGTTTTTGACCCATCAAAGACCTTGTCTATTATGAAGTCACTATCTCAAAAGGAGGGTAGGATTTTTTTTAAGCCTCGTAGAAGAAAAATTAAAAGTGTGAAATCTAGAGAGGAAGTGATAGCAGGTCTACAGAGTACACTTGATGACAAGTTTTCTTCATTTACGAGATAGATAAGGATAATCAAGGGTTCTCTTTATTAGCAATGAAAATTATATCATGGAGTGTGAGAGGCATTAATGCCTCTGAAAAAAGATATAGAATCAAGAAAGCACTTGATTTTTTGCATGTTGATGTAGTATTACTGTAGGAGGTTGAATTATCACATTAATCATTTTCCAAAACTATAGGAACATGGGTGAATTGTAAGGTTGTTCATTGTCATGGTATTGGTGCTTCTAGGGGGTTAGCAGTTTTATGGCATTCAAAAGTTAATCAAGCTCATTACATTCAATAGTATACAAATTTTTAGAAAGTTAAATTGTTCTAGTTTGACACGGTAATGAAGGTTACTCCCCTTGATACCACAAACACATAAAAAAATCCAGAAAGAAGAACAATTTGCAAGAACACAATACAAATTCTTATTATCTCCACAAATGCAGAGTTACATAATTCATAATTAAAATATAGAAACCCACATGGTCATCTTCCTTACAATAATTTATAAGGTGGAGCTGCAAACTATCACCTAGAGTTATCTTAGACAATCTATGGGCCTTCCTTATATAAGCAATTTTACACCACCCAAGAAGGTTCCAGACATCAAACCCTAACACTTGAGGATGAAAAACCCTAAAATTACATATAAAGTCAGCTTAAAACAATTATGACATTTATTTTTTAATTTTTTGGTGTACCAACTTCATAAGACTATAACTTGCAAACCATTGAGCTGATTGGCTATTATTAACCCATACCAAAATCCTCAATTTTTGATCTATAGGGCCCAACATGCGCAAGCTCTTGCCAACTTTGTTTTAGAGCCCATATGGAGCCTCTAAGGCCTTCAAAACTAATCTTGGAGATTTTATACCAATTTATGAAAAATCTATAATAACCATGAATACTCATGATATGGAAGTAAACCTCAATTACTAGGCTAATATATCCAAGATGAATGTCCATCCCTAAAATTAGGACATTCCAAGCTCGAATGAATGACTTACTAAGTAGAAAGACTCCATAAATGACAACTATACATTGTGACAATCCTTATTCAAGAAAAAAAAAAGTAATATTTTTGGGTGATGCAAGATTGCTCTTACACCTAGGATGCTCCTACATCAAATTGTAAGGAAACTTGTAACAAAAGAATATAACCATTTCCACATAACCCATAATAGATCTGAAATAAATATGTAATTAAAATCCACATGTAAGAGAATATATAATATACCTACAAAAATTTGACACAAGATATACCCTGGGAAACCCTCATCGAGGAAAAAACCTAGCCTCCAAAAGCATCCATCACCATGTATTATTCAACAAAAACACCATTGCAATACAACCATGGAATCCTTCAAAGCCATTGCCACAACTGAGCAATCTATGTGAACAAGCATGAATCCACACATCTGATGCCATGCTTCTAACCTTCATAAATGCTCCCTTAGCTAACCTATCAAGCCTTGTCCAGCTCGGCTCTTTCCCTTTTTTGCCTTTTTCTCCTCACCCAAAAATTACCCTTATGGCTGCTTATCTAGTAGCAAGTCCCACAAAACCACCAACTGGTATTACATAAACCATGTGCTACCTAACACATTGACATCACATTTAATCTTAGAAATTTAATTATTTTCCCCAATATTAAATAATTACAAAATATTATCACAATATTACAATACAACTCATCATGTATATCCCACGGGAATCTTTACATGTTGCACATCTATCTAGGTGCTCCTAGATACAACATTACATAATAAAATAAAATAATACAATATAACAATATTATGCAATACGTGCAACACCCATTATCTCAATACAAACACACTAGGTACTTTGAGAAATAACCCCATCACTTCTCAAGTAGTTAGAGGTAAAAAAAAATGGTTAACCTCGTCCCTTTCTATCCATGATTAATATTCTATTGGTCTCCCTTTCTATTTTACCAAATACTCTTCATAGATTTTGTTCCTTGTACTTCTGCCAACGTGAATGTCTAGTATCTTGTCAATCTCCTTTGAAACTAAAGTAGTTATCAAAATACTCCTTCACACTTCCATGAATTCATCTCAATCAACTCCTTAATGATACCATTTAGATATGAAATGTTAAAAACTAGTGAAATATTCAGTTCAATAGACAACTTTACTTCATAGGCATTTTCAAAATCATATTTTCTCAGTATTTTACATGATCTAAACTTCTTCAATTTCAGCTTATTATATGTACCCATTGAAAATATATCATTCACCCCTTTTTTTCATATTCCTTAGCCTTGTACTCTATATTCATCCTTGTAATGTTCTTCCTCACCTCTTCATGGATGTTCTTCAAATGCTCAACAAACTATTCAGTTTTAGTGCTACTTATCTTGCATTTATCCAACTCGTGCAATTTAGAAGCATTTCTGGGACTACTCTCATATAAAATTTGGAGTTATGATTTACCATCACTCCTATTAATAGAATTATTGTATGAAAAATCTTCATGTAGTAAAATTAGATCCCATCCCCTTAGCTTATCTCCAACCAAACATCTGAGGAAGTACCCTAGACTCTGATTCACCACATCTATTTTTCCATTAGTTTATGGATGATGTGATGAGTTGAATTTCAATTATGTCTTCAACTTCTTCCACAATGTGCACCAAAAATACCCAACAAACTTGATATCTTTATTTGAAACTATACTCTTTGGTAGACCATGTAGTGTTATCACATCTTTGAAAAAGAATTCCACCACATGAACAATATCATGAATCTTCCTATAGGGAATGAAATGTGCCATGTAAAACTTCTCAACTACTACAAAAATTAAATTATGCCCTCACTAAGTGCTTAGTAAAACAAGAGTGACATCCATGTTAGCATGACTACTGATGGTATTCCTTTGGGGGAGTATCCTAAGAATTAGTGAGCATGTGGCATGATTGATATGTTGCATTCATGACTATGTTTTTCATTGATGACAACATAGTATGGTTTCTATAAAGACTGGCATAGTAGCAGACATAGATCATGGTCACATAGATAGAGGTTTGATGTTCAGGTGAAGTATAGTTAAGGACATGTTCTACACTATGTTCTAATGACAAGGTTAAGTGCATGTGAAGTAAGTCAAAGTCATGCAAAAGATATACAAGATTTACAGAAAGCAGTACATAGACATAGTACCTAAAAAGAAATTTCTGATGAATGGATTGTATCTCCTAGTAGAGATAGAATCAGGTCATGTAAGGTTAGACAGTGATAGAGGGTAGTTTGATGATGACATCAACAAATGCGCAAGGTCTAGAGTCACATTTGTGAGAAGTTGTAAAGATTGTGAGTCGATAGTGTTATGTAGTTGTGAAATATTTAATTATCTTAATGTGGTCCTAATATAATTAATTAGGGAGGTGATAGGAAAGTAGTCTATGGTGATGTAGATAGATGATTCCCACTCCTTGAAATTCTCTACTTATACAAAGGCTAATCCTAATCACTTAGAGATAACTTGCCAATAGACCAACCTACCCATTTAGGCTTGCTTACTAGTTTGCAACTTCTTTCTAGGCCTCCCTAATGACTTGTCTTGCAAGGGTTAGAGTCTCTTACTAGGGTTTTTTGGATAGGATTACATCCATCTTCAAGGTTTCATCCATTCACTCCTATACAATCTCTTCAAAATAAGAAAAAACTCATTTTAGGCGTAATAGCCCTTAATTAGCCCTCTGAATGGGCTAATATTGAATTTGTGCTAAAATTTCCTTAACAAGGCTCCAAAATAATCCCAATTTAGGTTACCCTTTTCAAAGACCTTCAATATTCCTGAGGTCTTGATTTCCCAAGGTACACTAGATGCCTTAACCCAAATTTCAAGGGTTTACTAGGGTTTTGACAATATTTAAGGACAATTAAAGGTAAATCTATCTTTTCTCATTCACTAGTGACTTGAAACACCTCTCCTTGCACCCATATCACCTTCAATCCATTCTCTTACCTCCCATTACAATCATTCCATCAAAATAGCTAACCTTTGTAAGAATCCAACATTCCTTGTTTCAATTTCTAGTCGAGAATAACCCAGTCTCATCTAGGGCTTCCAAGAAAAGTATATTTACTTGTGTTTCATTCTCCATCCCTTCTAAGATATAAATAAAATAGTGTCTAATATCATTTCTCAAGGTTTTAAAGTTTTCCAACCGTGGGGAATGCTGGTAGACATCATTTTTTGAAGTCTATCCTAGTACTGGCCAACAAGCAGGCATATCACAAAAACATTTATTATGACTATTGGAATACTTTAGAATAAGTGGGGGGGTGAACTAGTTATCCAAGGTCTAGATGTATAAATCAAACTTTTCACAACTTAGTGAACCCATAAAAAATTTATACTCATGCATGCATCCATAAGATTATGCAATCACTAAAAACTTGTAGGTTGCTATCAAATCAACTTGCAGAAATGTAAAGCATGAAAAATAACAGATTCATCAACACACTTGACACAATGATTTATGTGGAAACCCAATTTGGGAAAAACCACTAGTAACATGCTACTCTTTTCACTCTTCTAAAGTGATTCCCTGTGAAAGCCCAACCCTATTAAAGATTACAATACACACTGTTAAATGTGACCTTATTAAAGGATTTCAATCACCCTATTAGAAGTGAGCCTTGTTTGAGAAATTTAGACCATTCACTTGGAATGTCACCCAGTTAAAGGATTTACAAATGATTGTTAGGTCAACCTTAATCCAAAGGGTTTACCCTAGACTGATACAATTATTAAAGAGTAGTAAGGCTTTGATCTGATACAACTTACAACTTAACTTGCAAATTACAGATCTCTGTTTAGTCCTCAATTCTCTTGGCATTAATACTTTATAGCTCTGATAGCTTGTTCACCCTTCAAGCATTCATATCCTTAAGCCTTCTTTCTTAACATGTCATTTTAGACTCTTCTCTTAGGTCACTTGATGACAGAAAACCCTTGACTCCTTGTCTCCCTTAGGTTCTTACACATGACAACCTTGCTTCGTGACCAACCATTCCTATAAATAGGAAATTAAGATATTTTCCTGCTCATTCTCTATCATCCAATTTAGGGTTCAGATGAATTAGGTAGGATACAATGTATCTACCCCGTATCTCATATCTCTTCTAGAAACTTCTCCTAGGATCCATTTTGAATTCACCTAAATATAGTTTACCTCAAATTCTATGCCACCAGCTCGTCAACCTTATCTTCTACCTAGTTCACAAAATCCAAGAAAATGGACTTGTCAGCTCAAATTCATTAAATCTATGATCTTTTAAATAATGCAGCAGCTTGACATTATCAAACTTCTGATGCTCGACACATACTGCATTACACAACATCTACTATGAAATTACTCGGCATGAACTAAAGTTTACTGGTACTTAGCATCAACTAAACTTTACTTGGCATTAATTATTTTGCTTGGCATACACTAAAATGAACTTTTACTTGGCTCCAACTAATTTTTCTACTCGGCTTGTACTGACTTTTCTCAACACTTACTATCTACTCAGTCAAGCTTGGCAAACAAAATTTGTGTAACTTGTTCTTCTAAACTTTTTAAGTGTAACCAACCTTTGTAACCTTAAGTACATTATCAATACATCATGTCATCACTATCTTAACTGATCCTTGTACTTCATTACATAATCATAACTCAACCTTTCCTCTAGGTGTTATTGTTACATCTTTTGATCAAATCCTCTCCATCAATCAAATAAGTGATAGTACTTGAATCTTATAAGTAGTTGTCTTACCAACAAATAGCAGGTTTGACATCAGTGACAAAAAAATGATTGAAACACACAATCTTCTTCAACAATCTCCCTCTTTTAATCTTGCTCAACAATCTCTCTCAACAATGATCTTTTCAATCATATCTCAACAATCTCCCTCTTTGGCATTGATGGAAAACCAAACTAATCAACCAAATCAACCAAATGTTAAACACCTTTTTTCAACCAATCTAACTAGGCTAAAATAGTAGGACAATACCAAAAATAAAACTTGTATTGAAATCTCTCCCTCTATCAGCAACTTCCATCTTCTGATTAGGTTACAAAATTGTTTCTTATGACTCCATCTTGCTATATCTCCCTCTGACTAGGTAGATTAAGATTTCTACCTCTATCTTATATTCTTCTCTATCTTCTTAATAATTCTAGTGTTCTCCTCTGATCAACAATATCATCAATTAGCTTCTTCTAAGATCAGTAATGTAGAAACTTCCATCTTTTTGACAACATTCTTTTGATATCTCTCTCTTTATCAGTAATCATACTATTGATCAGAAAACTATCTCCCTCTTTGACAACAATGCCAAAGACGTATGCAAAAAACTTGTCATCTTAAACACGTAGATATAGGCTTGTTTAGTTTCTTCAATTTCTCTCTCTGTCACCTTGCTTGTGACTGATTTGAAGTTTTGGCTCTATGATTACTTTAGGCAACTCCTAAAGTAATATCCTTTGCATCAATGTGTAACATATGAACATCAACTTGTTCGATGCAGGGCACTCCTCTTGTTACTTAGATAGCCTTTGATAGGAGTATCACCCCTATTTTACCTCTTAGATACTCATGAGTATCATTGGGCAATACTTTTGTGAAGATATCAACAATTTTCTCCTTTGTGTTAACATATTCCATCTTCACCTCTTTATCTTGAACTAACTCTCTCAAGTAATGATACTTGATTGCAATGTTCTTAGTCTTTGTGTGCATCACTGTATTCTTTGATATATTGATAGCACTTGTATTATCACAATAAAGTATCACTGATCCTGTGATTTCTTCCTTCATACCTTTGAGTAGTTGTTTGATCTATACAATGTTTGTGCAATTTACAATAACAACAACATATTCAGCTTCAACAATAGATTATGAAGTACAATTTTGTTTCTTAATAGTCCATATAACTAGTCTCTTGCCTAAGAAAAATGCTCCTCCATTGGTGCTCTTTCTATAATCAATGTTTCAAGCCCAATCAACATTAGTGTAGGCTCTCAATTCAAAATTTTCATTCTTCTTGTAGTATAGACCAAATTCTTTTGCTCTTTTTAGATATCTCATTATTCTCTTCACAACCATTAAATGATTCTCCCTAGGATTAGTAGAGAATCTTGCGAATATCCCTATAGATAATGCAATTTTAGGTCTACTATGTACTACATATTGCAATTTGCCAATCATAGACCTATACAATGTTTGATTCACCTTAGCAGAATCATCATTCTGTGACAACTTGTGTTCTATCAACATAGGTGTACTTACTTGTTTGGAATCCTCTAATCCAAAAGTTTTAAAAATTTTCTTGACATATTTTGACTGGGTGATGTATATAACATATTTTATTTGATATACTTGTAAACCCACAAAAAAATTGATCTCTCCAAACATAGACATTTCAAATTCTTGCTTCATCTAATTTGGAAAATCCTTACATAAAGCATCTTGACCTCCAAATATGATATCATCAACAAAAAATTTAGATAACAAAATACCTTTTCCTTTCTCTATCTTTATGTATAGTTTATTGTTATCATTAGTCCTTTCAAATCCAATCTTTACAAGATAATTATGAAGTCTCTCATACCATGCTCTTGGTGCTTGTTTTAAACCATATAAATCTTTGTGTAGTTTACAAACCATGTTCTTATTGTTAACATCAACAAAAACTTCTGGCTATTCTATGTAAACTTCTTCCTCTAATATGCCATTTAGAAATGCAGATTTAACATCCATCTAATAAACTTTGAAACATTTGTATGTAGAATAAGCAAGTAAAGTTCTTACTCCTTCTAATCTAGCAATAGGGGAAAATGTCTCTCCATAGTTAATTCCTTCTTCTTGTGCATATCCCTTGCAAACTAATCTTGCTTTGTTCCTTGTGACTTCAACATTTTGATCTAGCTTGTTTCTAAATACCCACTTGGTACCTATCACATTTTTATCTTATGGTCTAGGAACTAGACTCCAAGTTTCAAATGTTCTTCTCTATTTGTTCAATCTCTTCTTCCATGGCTTTGTACCAGTCAACATCTTCTAATGCATCTCTTACTGATTTGGGTTCCTTCATGCTCAACAAACATGTTTCACTTCTTAATCTATTTCTTGTCATTGGTGTAGCATCTTTATTTCCAATAATTTGAGCATTAGGATGATGTCTTTTGACATACTTGGACAATCTTGGTTTAACTCTTGTTTCTTCATTTTGTCTTTCAGCTTCAAAATCACTATGCATGTCTCTATTAGGTAGTTCAACGTCTCTTTCATGTGTACTAATCTTAGAATCAAAATGTGCATCCACTTTATTTTGTAACTCAGCATCTGAATGTAGCTCAGTTCCTGAATGCAACTTAACATTCATAGGGTGTGACTCGACAGTCACTATAACTTGTATTGATTTGTAACTTGATTTGTAACATCTTCTTTAGTAGGCATACCTTCATAAAAGTATACAAATGATTTATATTCTTCTAATTTTTTCATAGGTTCAACCTCATACACTTCTATGTATTTATCAAAGTTTACATTTGCACTTTCCACAATTTTGTTAGTGTTAGTATTCAAACATTTATAAGCTTTACTTCTTATGGAGTATCCTAGGAATATAACTTCTTCACTTTTTTCCTTGAGCTTGCCATTCCTAACATCTTTAAGAATGTAACACTTACTTCCAAATACCTTAATGTATTTTAGATTGGGTGAGTATCCATACCATATTTCAAAAGGTGTTGAATGAGTACCTTTCTTGATTTGCACATGGTTCAAGGTATAGATAGTTGTACTTACAACTTCTCTCTAGTATTTCAATGCAACATTCTGCTCCATCATAAGTGTTCTAGCACAGTCCATTATAGATTTGTTCCTCCTTTCAGCTATTCCATTTTGTGGAGTGGTTCTAGGGGTAGATGTCTATCTTTTGATTCCTCTATCATTACAAAACATCTCAAATTTATTTGATGTGAATTCTCCTCCTCTATCAGATCTCAAACACTTTAGAATATTACTTATGTCCTTTTTAACTCTTGCTAAGTACCACTTAAACATTTGGAAAGCATCAAATTTTTGTTTTAGAAACATAATTGTCATCATCCTAGAATAGTTAGCAACAAATAACATTATGTACTTATCTCCCTTGTAGCTTTACGCATCAATTGGTCCACACAAGTTAGTATGAATAATCTCCAGTATTCCTTTAGAGGTATAAGTTTTACACTTAAAAATCAACTTTGTCATTTTACCTAACTGACATTATTTTCATATTACATTATCAGGCTTCTTCAACTTAGGTAGACCTCTAACTTTCTTCATGTTACTGATACTAACCAAGTTATCAAAATTAACATGACATAACCTCTTGTGCCATAGCCATACATCATCAAATTCTCCAACAAGACAAGTAGCATCCTCTATGTCAAGATAGAATAGATTACTTCTAGTTTGATCGCCCTTTCCAATTAATTTCTCACTTGTATCATATATCTTAGCAATCTTGTTTTCAAATTCAACCTTACATCCCAAATTATTCAGTTGTGACACACTCAACAAATTATAGTTAAGTCCTTCAACATAGTAAGCATTGTCACATAAAATCTTATCTATGAGTTTGATAGAACCTTTTCCTTTATCAAATATGGTGCATCATTATCAAATCTTACACTATTTCCATCATAACAATCCAATGTAATGAACTTACTTTTGTCTCCAGTCATGTGATGTGAGCATCCACTGTCAATGATCTATCTATCATTCTTGTTCACAAAAGTCACAAGTGCAATTACCTCATCTTCATCAGATTCATCTTTCATTGCAACATAAACCACCTCATCATCATGTTCATCATAATCATCCTTTGTTTCCTCTTAAGCAATGTAGCAAGACTTCTTGCCTTTGTCTATGTAATCTTTGCTATCTTCATCTGTTCTACTCTTGTACTTGTCACCACCTTTGTAGTTCTTCTTTTTTGGACATCTAATAGCAATATGGCCAACCTCATTGCAATTGAAACAAATGATGGGTAACTTACCTTTGAACTTTCGTTCACCTTTGTGGAATCTTCTTGCCAGTAGTACTTCAAGTTGTCCGACATCCTCTTCATCTGTATTACTATCACTGGACACACACACACACTTCTTCTTCTTCTTCTCATCAGGTTTCTATAATGATACCTTAGCTTTGAATGTAGATTCAATCTTTTCAGGTTTGTAATTATCAAAGTTAGATAGCTCAAAAGTAGCGAGTCTACCTACCAGACCTTCAAGTGATAATTTATTCTCTAGAATACATCTTAGTTCTTGAATTTTTGAGACTCTAATAGCATATACAGGTAGTAGTGTTCTTAAAAATTTTCTTAGTACAATATCATCATCTATCTTACTAGTAGCTTCTCTTATTACATTGACAACTTCTTTTATCCTTTCAACATATTGAGCAATATTCTTACCTTCCTCCATTCTCATATCATCAAACTTACCTCTAAGACTTTTAGCTTTGGCTCTAAGAACATTTTCATCTCCTCCATAAATAGTGGTTAGGGCATCCCACATTTTCTTGGCACTATCAAGACCTTTGATATCATCAAATTTGGCATAACTTAGGGTCTAGAGGAAATTTCCAGCATTGCTTGGTTATGTTCTTTCTTCTTCTTCATATCTTTAGTAGTTGGGGCACCAATAGGATCAACATGCTCCATAGAAATGGTAGATGTGCATGATCTCCATGTCCTCCAAGGTGTAGCTTCATCAAACTTTGCCATGCAGGAAAGTTATCTCTATTGAGCTTGAGTACTTCTCTTTTAGACATCTTGATCTTTGTGCTTCTAGTACTTTCAAACTAGGTCTCTCAAGCATATGGCTCTGATACCAAATGTTAGAATAATTTAGAATAACTTGGGGGGGGGTGGTGAATCAGTTATCTAAGGTCCAGATGTATAAATAAAACTTTTAATAGCTTAGTGAACCCATAAAACATTTATACTCATGTATGCATCCATAAGATTATGCAATCACTAAAAACTTGTGGGTTACTATCAAATCAACTTGCAAAAATGTAAAGCATGAAACATAATAGATTCATCAACACACTTGATACAATGATTTACATTGAAACCCAATTCGGAAAAAATCACCAGTAACATGCTACTCTTTTCACTCTTTTCACTCTTTTAAAGTGATGCCCTATGAAAGGCCAACTCTGTTAATGGTTACAATACACACTGTTAAATTTGACCCTATTAAAGGATTTCAATCACCCTATTAGAAGTGAGCCTTGTTAAAGGACTTTAGACCATTCATTTGGAATGTCACCCAGTTAAAGGATTTACAAATGACTATTAGGTCAACCTTAATCCAAAGGATTTACCCTAGATTGATACAATTGTTAGAGAGTAACAGTAAGGCTTTGATCTGATGCAACTTACAACTTCACTTGCAGATTACAGATCTCTATTTAGTCCTTAATTCTGCTTGGTCTTCATACTTTGCAGCTCTGATAGCCTTTTCACCCTTCAAGCATTCATCTCCTTAAGCCTTCTTGCTTAAGATGCCATTGTAGACTCTTCTCTTAGGCCACTTGATGAAGCAAAACCTTTGACTCCTTGTCTCCCTTAGGTTCTTGCACATGACAACCTTGCTTCATGACCAACCATTCCTATAAATAGGAAATTAAGATATTTTGTCGCTTATTCTCCATCATCCAATCTAGGGTTTAGATGGATTAGGTAGGATACAATGTATCTAACCCATATCTCATATCTCTTTTAGAAACTTCTCCTAGAATCCACTTTGAATTTTCCTAAAAATGGTTTACCTTGAATTCTATAACACCGGCTCATCAACCTTATCTTACACCTAGTTCACAAAATCCAAGAAAATAGACTTGTTAGCTCAAATGCATCAAATCTATGATCTTTTAAATAATGTAGCAACTTGGCATTATCAACCTTTTGATGCTCAACACATACTGCATTGCTCAACATGTACTATGAAATTACTCAACATGAACTAAAGTTTACTTGTGCTTGACATCAACTAAACTTTACTTAGCATCAACTGTTCTTCTTGGCATACACCAGAATGAACTTTTACTTGGATCCAACTAATTTTTTTGCTCAAAATGTATTGACTTTTCTTGGCACATACTATCCACTCAGTCAAGCTTGGTAGACAAAATTTGTGTAACTTATTCTTCTAAAATTTCTAAGTGTAACCAACCTTTGTAACCTTAAGTAGATTATCAATACATCATGTCATCACTGTCTTAACTGATCCTTGTACTTCATTACATAATCATAACTCAACCTTTCCTCTAGGTGCTATTGTTACACCTTTTGATCAAATCCTCTTCATTAATCAAATAAGTGATAGTGCTTGAATCTTATAATTAGTTGTCTTACCAAAAAATAGTAGGTTTGACATCAGTGACAAAACAATGATTGAAACACATAGTCTTCTTCAACAATCTCCCTCTTTCAATCTCATTCAAAAATCTCTCTCAATAATGATATTTTCAATTAGATCTCAAGAAAAACCACCAATAGATTGATAGAACCCTCAAAAAAACCAAAAAATAAGTGATAAGGATGAATAAACTAAATCCAAACACAAAAGATCAGGTGAATCACGTTGATATAAAATCCATTGTTTTCTATTCAAAACTCTCAACAATTTGACATTTACTATTAGCATCTGTAGTCCTCAAACTTCCAACCCCTTCCATTTTGATTTGGAGGGATTTAAAATGGAATTTTGAAACTAACTAAACCAACTCCTTCTCGTTGATAACCTCCTTGTTCTCTCTAATCACTTTCGCAACTTCTTGGACAAGAAAAATTGCAATATTACAAAATTGTCATTGTGCAACTTTTGCAACATTGACAATTTTTGCATTTTTACACCTTAAACTTTATAACATTAAAAATATTGAATACAAATCAAACATGAAAGTTTTCTAGACCATTATTAGGTTGTTTCTACTCCTAACTAACCCTCTAAGCCAACTTTTAGCACTATTGAACCTAATTGACAACATTTTACCAATACAACATTTTGACACCAAGTTGCCTATAATGCATTATATTATTTCTCCACATGCATAAGGACCTAAAAAATAGTGACCTAATTACTCCTAAGTCTTTTCAAGACTCTTATTTTCTTGCTAAAAACCTGTCCTAGGTGCTCTTGCACTAGAAAGCATCAAGGCTGACTCAAGTAATTATTTTAAGGACATGGTATAAAGGAAAGTATATTCCTTGATTAAGATGTGTGATTAGGTATGGATTGAGTGTGAATAAGTGTGAATAAGAGAAATTTTTTTGGTAAATGTGAGTAAGTGATCCAAGGGATTATTGGATGTGAAACTGGTGATTTGGTATTAAGATTAGATGAAGCAAAGAAGTTTGGTTGACAAGACAGAGGAAGAGGAATGAAAAGTAAAGTTCAATTCTATTATTCTATAAGGAATAATATAGAGATCATTTGGACACTGGGTTCATTAGTCTTTCCCGGAAAGCTATTTGGATAGTGGCTCCATCTACTTTCTACAACTCTTGATAAGGTTGGAATCTCCTAACAGGGATTCAAAGTCTCCTAATAGGGACTCATATGTACTGGATTTTTTTATTGACTCATAACAGTGTCCATCCTCTAAAAAGAAATATTTATATTAGTACATCATTTTTTGGGTACCATCCACACCACAATTTTCCCTCTTATCAAGGGTTTCCCTAGTCAACATATATGGTGTTATTGTGCATGAGTATCTTGTTATGGTTGCTAATTATATTGCTCAAATGGTTAAGGATTAATAAGGTTGATAATTGTGATAATAGTTGGATAATCAATTCACCCCCCCCACCCCCCCTCCTAGTTATATTTGTGGACTATATATAGTAACAATTTGTATCAGAGCATCATGTCCTTGTAGAGAAAGCTTAACAAGTTTGGGAGATCAATGACAAGTCACTTCAGAAAAGAAAGTCCTAAGTTAATTAGTGGAATTTTAAACACTCAGAAGATGGAGCTTATTGGTGAGTTATCAAAATTTTGTAAAGAACAAAGCATTGATTTTCCTAATCAGAAATCCTTCTACTACATTCAAAATAATAGAGGCATAAGATAGATCCAAATCCAAAGAAGACAAGAAGATCAAAGAAGGTATTGATATGCTAATGAAAAGAGAGCCAGAAGATATGATAATTTTCATTTGTTTGACATGTAAAGAGTTTGGTTATTTTTCATCCATATGTCCTAAGAGAGTAAGAAAAAAAAGAAAGATTTTTCTATCTAATGATGAAGAATTTAAAGCAAGTATGGAAAGATTCCTGAATGATTGTGATAATGAGCTTGAATTGGTTAAGAAAGAGGAAGTAACATAAGAGATAATTTTGGTAACTATTGTCGATCCAAAGGCTAACCATGAAAATGCAGAAGTTTCCTTTAAGACTAACAATGACTTGCAAAATAATGTGCAAATTGTTGCGAAAAGAGGAGAATAGAGATCTAAAACAAGAGAGGAGATAAGTGTTGATATAACAACTCTTACACCTAACAAGAACCTAATAAAGAATCACCCTATAGAATAGATAATTAGAAGCAAAGATAAAAGAGTAATGACAAGAAATAGAGTGAATGAGGAACTATGTTTAATTTCTCAAGTTGAACCTAAGAGTGCAAATGAGGCATTCAAGGATGATCATTGGATTCAAACAATGAAGAAAGAACTAGATCATATTGTGAAAAATGACACATGGGAATTGATTTTGAGGCCTAAAGACAAAAATGTTGTAGGAACTAAATGGGCTTTCAGAAACAAGATGAATGAACAAGGTGAAGTTGTAAGAAATAAAGCTAGACTAGTATGCAAAGGTTATTCACAATAAGAAGGAATAGATTATGAGGAAACATATGCCCTTGTAGCTAGAATGGAAGCAATGAGGATTTTTTTTGGCTTATGCAACAAATGAGAAATTCAAAGTGTATTAGATGGATGTCAAATCAACTTTTCTAAATGAAGAACTTGAAGAAGAAGTATACATTGAGCAGCCTAAAGGATTTCCTTTGATAGAAGAAAAGGATATGGTATATAGATTGAAGAAATATCTTTATGGTCTAAAGACAGCACATAAAACCTGGTATGCAACATTGGACAATTATTTGGAAAAGCTTGGATTCACTAAAGGTATAGTAGACAATAACTTGTATTTAAAATAAATTGAGAATGGTTTGTTGATAATAGTAATATTTGTTGATGATATAATCTTTGGAGGAAATGATGAAGCAAGTGATAAGTTTTCTTAAGAAATGAAGAATGAATTTGAGACGAGCATGATTGGCGAGATAAAGTTATTCCTAGGTTTGCAGATTGTGCAAAACAATGATGGAATTTTCATATCACAAGCTAAGTATTTGAAAGACATGTTGAAAAGATTTGGCTTGCAAAGTTGGAAGCCTATTGGTACACCAATGATAACTAGTCACAAGTTATCTAGCAAAGATGAGACATTTGTAGTTGACTAGAAGTTTAGATCAATGATTGGAGGTTTGCATTATTTGACTCACTCCAAATTGGATATAAAAAAATGTAGTTGGGATTGTAGCTATATTTAAAGCTCATCCCAAGGACTATCATTATGCTTTAGTAAAAAGGATTTTTAGATATTTGAAGGGAACATCTAATTATGGGATATGGTATGATAGATCAAGTGATTTTACTTTATGTGCTTATACTGAAGCAGGTTGGATAGACACTATGGATGATAGAAAAGGAACCAGTGGTGGAGAATTTTTCTTAGGAGGAAGATTGGTTTCTTGGATAAGCAAAAAACAAGATTGCATTTCATAGAGTACAATTGAAGTAGAGTATGTAGTAATAACAAACAATTTTTATCAAGTCATGTGTATGAAACAGATGCTGAAGGATATTGGGATAGAATTTTAAGAACCTATTATCATATATTATGATAACACAAGTACAATGAGTATGTTTGAGAATCTAGTATTGCATTCTAAGACTAAGCATGTATATATATGTGTGTGTATATATATATATAGTTATATAGTATCATGTTTTGAGATAGAAAGTTGCTGAAAAAGAAATTAGATTGGAGTATGTCAATACTAAAGATCATATTGTAGATATCTTTATCAATCCCTTGCCTAAAGATACATTTGATTACTTGAGAGGTATGCTTGGGGTTATGCCTCTTCCTACTTTAGAGTAGATGATGTAGAGATTGCATCAGTCCAGTGGTACATAGAACTATTGTTTGACTGGACTAAATGTTGATGCTTCCTATATGGGGGAGTATCTAAAATGAGCTAAGTCATTCAAGAATCTTGGTAATTTGTCTTGAATGGTGTCTTTGGACACTCGAGTTGGTTGAATACTTAGAGTGGATAATTGACATAATGAGGCCTTTGTCATTGATGTCAATGAGGGAGATGTGTACATGAAAAAAATCTCTATGTATACTAATGAGGGAGATGTATAAACGAGTTCCTGATGGGAAAGATGAGAACATCTTTATTAGGGAGATTTAGGAATATTAATGTAAAAAAGAAGAAGGAATATCTATATGGGGGAGATACACAACATGAAGAGTTATTAATGCCAAAAAGGAAAATAAGTATAGATTAATGTATGGGGGAGATATTGAGATCTCTATGAAAATGAGGAGTAACATTGAATGGGGGAGAAGCTGAGAGTTGTTTAGTGTGTGAACAATTGATGCTAATCCTAAAAGATGCAAAATAAAGCAGTGTTCCAAAGGACTTTAGATTTGATTGATGAATAAGATTTGAAAAGATGAGAACAACAACAACAAAAATAAAATATTGTTTTGGTATTCTTGGAACCTAGATGTTTTTCATCCATGTTGCCATCAATGCCAAAAGGGGAGATTGCTAGGATGAATGCTGATGGTATTCCTTTTGGGGAGTATCCTAAGTATTGGTGAGCATGTGGCATGACTGACATGTTGCATTCATGACTATATTTGTCATTGTTGACAACATAGTATGGTTTCTGTAAAGACTGACAGAGTAGCAAACATATATCATGGTTGTACAGACAAATGTTTGATGTTCATGTGAATCACAATTAAGAACATGCTTTCCACCATGTCTTGATGATGAGGTTAAGTGTGCATGAAGGAAGTTGAAGTCATGTAGAAGATATGCGAGATTTACAAAGTAGCATAGAGACAAAGTACCTAAAAAACAATTTTTGATGAATGGATTGTATCTCCTAATAGAGATAGAATTAGGTAATGTGAGGTTAGACAGTAATAGAGGATAATTTGATGATATTTTCTGCAAGTTTGCAAGGTATGGAGTTTCACGTGTGAGAAGTTGTAAAGAATATGAGCCTATAGTGTTGTGTAGTTGTGAAATATTTAATTATCTTAATGTGGTTCTATTATAATTAATTAGGAAACCCTCAAGGCTAACTTAGGGAATGTTTTTAAAGACATGGTATAAAGGGGAGTATTTTCCTTGGTTAAGATGTGTAATTGGGTATGGATTATGCATGAAGAAGTACACACAAGAGCTGAATGTTAGGTAAATGTGAGTAAGTGATCCAAGGGCTTATTAGATGTGAAGTTGGTGATCTGGTATCAAAATTAGAAGAAGAAGAGAAGTCTAGTTAACAAGATAGAGGAAGAGGAAGGAAAAGTATAGTTCAATTATATTATTCTACAAGGAATAATACATAGAACATTTGGATAGTGGGTTCATTGGTCTTGCCCTTGAAGCTGTTTGGATAATGGGTCCTGTTACTAAAGTTTTGCACATGCATAAAATTTTAAGTACACAAAGCTAAAAGTACGGAGGTGACATTCATTTATATTCCATCATTTTTGCAATCATAAATGAAATCATGAGCAAAAGAGATACAATGTTCATTGTATAGATCATCAACTGATATGTACAATTTTTATTTTTTACAAAGTATGAAACCGTTAAACTGCTGAATAGAGAAGATCTCACACAAGCCGTGAGTATAACTACTAGGTTTTTTTCATCAAGAAATACACGAATAGATATATATAAATGAAAGAATAAAGAGTAGAGATAACCAGTCATTGCCTGTTGCTTTGACTGGTTATGAATTCTCGCCCTGTTGCATTCATCCAGCTCTGAGCTCCATGATCTCCAACATCTGCAAAACATAAAAGCAACTAATGTTAGATCCCGAGGGATCTAAGCAATGACTATATATCTCTATTCCTATACATATTTTATCTGTTAAGGTATTTCATCATGGAAGAAAAATAGGCAGTAATATTGGCATTTAGTGCTAAAAGAAATAGAATCATTTGCGAGTGTCACGAGCCTGTGCTCGAACCTCATAAAACATGCAACAAGATAGAAAAAGCTTACAAGAAAAGAAGCAACGACCGATATCATGATGAAATATTACAAACTCCAAAACAATAAGCATGCGTATCAAAGGACAAAGCAGTGATATAATACAAAATGACTATTTTATAAGCAGAAATAGAAACATGCATTTTACTTTTAGTTGGGAAGAATCTATAATGCTATGATGATTGGAGCATTGACTAGGTTCTAATATGGAAATGCTGATAAATTAAAAATGCTGGTATCAATCAGCAACATCGAGAAATTGTAGTATCAAAGAGGAAGAACCGACCAACTTCTCTAAATGCTCTGCAAAAGACTCACAAGAGAAAGAAGAACTTACTCCAAAAGTGTGCTCCTACCTCCAAGAAAACCAACAATATCAAAATGTACACAATGTTATTAGAGTGATGGTTATAGCTGATGATGATCATGTTGCTACTTTTTAAGTATATACACATGCTCAAAGATTTGCAAACATTGCACAACCTTTATGAAAAATGATAAATGCTGAAACATGCACCTATAGCAGCATGTATGGCACACACACAATACCGACTCTAGCACTTTAAATGGTGGCTATCAATAGTAGAGCATAGCCACAAAGCAACATTCATGTGAAAACCAATGAAATATGCAGCCATAACAATATATGTTTCAAAACCCTCAGCAAATACAACAACAATAATGAAGATTGACTCAAAAAAAAAAAATTTCAGATTTAGCAATGAAAAGGCTCGAGCTTCATCTCTATAGCAGCAATAAGATGAAATATAGAGAGTGCACTGCTGAGGGCAAGAACCACTACACATTTGAGTTTGTTCTCAATACACGGCATGCCCTTGGAACTATGGCTAGAACAAGAAGTTTTTTTTATATATTCACAACTATGGCACAAGCTAAGCAACAACAACATCAAATCCAATGTACATGGTAGATTTAAGTATGATAAATTAAAAAAATAATAAAATCCCCATGAAGCTACGCAAGGAAACCCTACTCGAGTTTTGGAGGAAAATGACGTATTAACCAATAAAACATGCAATGACATCATGATGTATTCATTTCTATAATGAAAACTACCACCCAAAGCCATAGAAGCTACAAAGGAAGCTGGAAAATATCCAGATCAATGACAGTAAAACTTACCTCCAAGCTCAACCCAAGAGCGAAACCAAAGAAAAGTTGAAGGCTTTGCGAAGAGAGCCTAGATTTATTCATGGTGGCACCAAAAAAAGCTCCAGGAACCCTAGCCGCAACTCTTTTCTCTCCAGGGACTTCTAAATGGAAAAATGATGAATGAATACATTCTGGGGTATTCACAATATATCTTGCCCTTTCCCATTTTCTAATAAGTTTGAAGTCCAAGATATTAAGTAGGAGATTTTACATTGTTTTAATTTCTCAATAGTTGCGAGCTTGTCGCCCAAAGTTTTTTCTTACCCCTAGATCAACACTTTATTTTATTTTTTGCAAAGTTTTGTTTAGTTTTAATTCTTTTAAAGGGTTTTAAATTAAATATTTTTCCTTCAATGGTATTTTATTATAATATAATTTATATTCTTTTTGTTTTTTAATAAATATTAATTATTCCATTAAAATATTAAGTGATTGATTCTTATCACTTAATATTTTATATAAAATAATTAATATTTATTAAAACAAGAAAGAATAAATTATATTATAATAAGTTATTAATTAATAAATATTAGATGCTTTATATTTTATTTTTAAAAATATAAATCATTTAATAAGTATTATAATAGGAAATAAATCTTTATTTTCCTTTTAAAAGGGTTAAAAGACAGATATTTTGCAAATTGATATGACTAAGTGTTGAGTCAAGGGTGAGGATTTTTTTCTAGAAGGAGAAGTTATTACATTCTGGAAACCTTTTGAGAGTTTGCTTGGAGATATAACTGCATTTATGCGAGGCAGTTGATGATATTATCAAACCATGCCTTTTGGGCTATTTTGTACACCTTTTTGAAGTCTTTTCAAGGTCTCAAGTTTGGCCTTTGGGGTTGAATCTGACCCAGCATTTATGGCTTTCAAGATGCAGTTGGGTGAAATGCGCATAAGTATGAGTTTTTCAACTCATTGTGGGTTCTAGTTTTTATGTAGGGATAGATTTTGAAGGAATTTCTTGAAGTCCTTCATGGTGGTCACTTGCAGATTGCTTGTAACTTAGTTCTGAGAAGTGTTATTATGTTGTTACCTTTGAAGCTGGAATAAAGAATAGTTTGGAAGCCATCATTGAGTTCTTTTGTTGCAAGTGAGTTCTTTTTGATTTTGATGTTAGTTCTTTTTGTGATTCATTCTTGAATCCTTGAAGTTAATGTCATAATTTTTAGCATCTGCAAAAGAGTATTTGCTACCCTTATAGGTTGTGAGTTGTCATATTAGCTACTAATTGTGAATGTTCTTATTCCCATTAGCAATTGAATTGAGGTCAATCCTTCTCATGTTGTATTTGGGTATTCTGATATCAATATTGTGCCTATGTCG
Organism: Cupressus sempervirens; assembly: GCA_028749045.1. NCBI lineage: Eukaryota > Viridiplantae > Streptophyta > Pinopsida > Cupressales > Cupressaceae > Cupressus > Cupressus sempervirens. Next base: position 576,115,635 of record CM053788.1, on the reverse strand, counting down.
AATTGGTCTTTAGTAAAGTTTTTGTTAGAAGTTGTAATCTTTCCTTGGTATGTTTATAAACCAAGGTTAGACCTCCTTTCTTTATTGTTATAATATATTAGGATATAAGCCAAGGTATCCTAATATATTTCTTTTTTGTCTTTTTTTCCACTACATCTTATTTTGTCCTCTAGTGGAATATGTGAGGATAAATATTTATTGTAATTTGTAATTTAGATTATTCCTCCTTAAGAGGAATCTCACACTTGGCCTCACACACTTATGAATGGTGGCATTCATAGACATGAGAGTTACATTCTAACTCCTCTCTCTCATCTCTATTTAAGAGATGACCCTCCTCTCTCATTTCTAATGAGGTTTCTTCCTCTTCTCAATTATTGTATGAGCGATTGCTCTCTCTCTCTCTCTCTCTCTCTCTCTCTCTCTCTCTCTCTTCCTAGGCTTTTTCATGCCTCATTCATAATGTCACAAGGGGTTTTCTTTGCTTTCCCCTTTCCAAATATCTTGTCTCATGGTGTTGGATCTTGTTGGATCTTGAAGCTTTCTCTCTCCTATCTTATGGTAATATTTTTTCATGCATTAACTCACTTAGATTCTTTCCTGGTATTGCTTATTTACATATTTCTTTTTCCATTTCTAACATGGTATCAGAGCAGTTTAATCTTTGTTTTTGAGTGTTTGCATGAAGGTACGATTTGAAGGAGACTCTTGAGAGAGATTTCACTAATTTCTTTTTTAATCTTCTTAAGTTGGAAGAATTGAATTTTTTTTGGATTTCGCTGGTTTACCGCCAAACTCGATTAACTCTTGTTTGCTCTAATTTGTGTAGGAGTAGAATTTATAATTCTTATTTTAATAGTATTTTTTTAATATAGTGTGCAATTTTTTTTAATATTTAAAATTAAAATTTATTATTTCTCTAATTTTTTTTTGTAGGGAAGACTTCATAACTCTAAGTTTGATTATTATTTGTTTAATTGTACTTTCACTATTTCTCTATTTGATTAAATCTATCTCATATATATATGTATATATTTTAAAGTAATTAATTAATTTAAAATCTTCTCTTATCTACAACTTTTTCTTTAAATTTTTAAATATTATATTTTTAAAAATAGCGTGCATTTCTATTCTTTTCAATCTAGACCTTTTTTTTTTTAAAGATATTTCCTTTTTATTTCCTATGTCTTGGGTAGTTTCCACCACACATTCATCTGTATCATCAGGATTCTTCATAACTTCAGAGTGGACCCGTTTCTTCTGGATGATGAAGCTGTGAATAAATAGACGGGGAAAAGGAAATTACTAGGTATTCTCAATGCCGATCAAAGGTCATTGAATTGTTGTGTGCGTTAGGGATTTGTCGAAGGAGGGTATTGTGATGGACTTGGTCAGATTGAGATTGAGCCAGGAAGGGCAGGGTGAACTGTTTATAATGTGAGCAAGAGCAGCTATAGTGTACATGTTTGAAATCTTTGGTAGCTCTAGCCAGTTCTGTTCGTGTTGGAGAAAGAGAAAGAGAGACTTGCCCCTGATAGCCCCTACTGCTTCTGCACAATACCCATTTCGCCTCCCTTCGCCTCTGCCATCATGGCCTCCTGGTAAGTCCACCTTTCATCATTCATGGTAGCCGGTTGTATCTTTCATGCTATCCCAGATATCACCTTTGAGCATTGATTTAACCATTTTGAAGACGACCATGTAGAAGGCGAGCGCTGCTGCAGCTTCATATATTTTCCTTAATTGCTGGAGCCGCTGGTTGTGGTGTAACTCCACCAGTGGTTGGTAGGCCAAAAAACACTTTGAAAGCATCATAGATACACCACTGAGCTCCAGTAAGTGTTCCAATCATAACAATACGTAAAGGAAGCCCACAAGTAAAAGGCCAACAACACCAATTTTCTGCACAGCCTCGCCCATGGTAGCACCCTTAGCATTGTTTAGGAAAGAAACCAGATTGTCTACAAGATGTGAAACAATAGCACAAAAGACACCAGCAATATATCCTGTGGCAAAACTAACTCCTAGTTGAAGAGACTTGCTACAGTCATCTTTTGGAATAGGCACTACATGCTTGTAAAGCAATTCCACTATAGTTTCAAAGGATGCAAGCTTCATCATTGTGTATGGTATTTGGCGTCCCCAAAATGGTCCAATTCCCTTATACAGACCAAGTACTCCTTTGGATTTAACAAACTTTGGGAACCCATCAGACAATCCTCTAGCAAATCCAGGTTGGGTTTGCACTCGAACTTTTATAGCCTCGAATGGACAAAGTGCAATATCAGCAATAAACTCGACCAATGCAGAACCTGCCAAGTAGATCAGCGTCTTGTACTTGGCAGAATACTCAGGCCTGCACTATCCGAGTAGTACTTTTTTGAAGAACTCATAAAATCCAAACTTGCAGGCAACTTGAGCACTGTATCCCAACAAAGTTGGCACCCAACCCCTTAACAAACCCCTTGCTCCTTCTTCCTTAACCAAAATGCAAAATCTAGACAAAATTGATGAATTTTTTTTTGAAACAGTAAACTTATTGCAGGTGTTTCTTTTGGCTAGCTATGATTTCGTTTGGATTCGTCAGTATGCTATAACGTATTCGCATCATTACTATTCCTGAAATCTATTATTTTAGTAACGTTTTCTTGTCTTTTCTTGCAAGATTCTTTTTTCTTTTTTGAGCTCTCGACAGAGGCATCATTTTCTTTTATCATTGCCTTTTGTCAACCTATTTTTGGCATGTAATCATCCATTGTCAGACAGCTCAATATGCAATTGCAAACACAAGTGCAATATTTTACTTCAAATCTCTCTTACTCCTTTGTTGCGATTCTTTTCAATATAAGTTTAAACTAATTAAATCTCTTCCATTTAATATAAGATTTTACTGCTGTTTTATTTAAAATTATGTGGGTTTAAGTTAAAAAAAGGGAGAAGTTTAAGGATAAATTTTTTTGAGAAGTTTTCTTAGAATTAAATATTAAAACTAATCAAAGTTTTATTATTATTTTTTAACATAAAAAGTTAAGAGTTTTTTTTTAAATAAATAAATAAATATCCTCATTTATAATTCCTTTCTTGCCTTAATCTAGGAGGATTCTTGTCTTTGTTGGTGGGTCCATCCTTAATATCTTCTCACTTGTGTTCACCTTGCATGGAGATTTTAATTGATGCTTATTTCTCTTCCAAATACTTCTTTTTATCTCAATTTATTCAGGTTTATGAGTTATCTTACATTATTGCCTTCATTATTTAATGATTTGATTTATCTATGTTCTATTGATCTATCTGCACATGATTGCAATTTTATGCTTTTATAGCATCTCTTTATGCTCATAGTAGCATTTCATGGTTTAATACTATTCTTTTATTATATATATATTTTTTGTAAGTTGCATCGGGAGCCAAATTTTTCAAGGTTAACTATGGTGGACCTGACAGTTTTAAACTGACTCATAGTTGCCTTATCTGGCCCGTGGAGTATCCCTCCAACCTATAATTGGTGTGCATTTACTTCAATGGAGTTTCCCTCCATTTGTTCCACTTTGTTCCTCAATACGAGGATGATATTTTATGGGGATTTCCCATTCCAATCCCTTTGTCTCCTTGGTGTATGCTCCTAGTTTTGATTTATTCATGGTATGACTTCCTACACCTTGCTAATTTTTTAGTGTATAGGTGACGAGGCTACCATATCTTGGAGCACTCCTATATTGGAGACTCTATTTGAGAAATTTGTTTTGACCCATGTTGATCTTTTTCCTCATGGCAATGATGTTGCTTGTCCATGATGGATTTCTTATTTGAAGGCAATATGTTGTTACTCCTCATAAACACTTCCTTTGGTCCACTTCAGCTATAATTCTTGGCAAAACTATAACTTGAATTATTTGGTGCTTGAGGCACATGTTCTAATTTTTTATTATTGTCTCTCTTATATTTCTTTGATAAATATACTATGTGATAATGTTCTGCATACTTTATTGCCTCGATCGTGAGTCATGTAGGTGATGGAGTCGCGACCCATTCACTTGTAGTGGGATGACTCATTAGTGGATTGTCTATATCCATGTGATTGACTCAATATTGATGCAGGTTTCATTAGTTGGCCTTGTCTGTAGTCATTTGTGCATTAGTATGTTCTTTTCATGAGAGATTTATTGCATCTATTATGATCATTTTGAGCTTATGCCTTATCTTAGATATCATGTTAACTCCATTGCATGTTAGTGAACACATTCATTTATCCTCATCTCTCTTAGTTCCTCCTTGATTACATTATTATAACTTCATTTTTTTTACTAACTTGATTCTACTCGTGGATAGTTGTCTTATTTTTTGTTCTCTACTTTTTTTTTCTAGGTGATCCATCAAGGAACCTTCTCGATTTTTCACATAAGAAGATGTGTCTATGCTTCCACTTGATCAAATTCAAAGGACTCATGTACTTCTCTTGGATCTGCAAATGTACCATATGGCTTGAAGACAATCAAATTACTTCATATTGAAGATTAAGTTCCAAATTGTTGTAAATTATGGGTTTAATACCCCTTGATATAATTACCCCAAGTAAAGATTAAAGGGGGGTGTTAGAAGTTGTAATCTTTCCTTGGTATGTTTATAAACCAAGGTTAGACCTCCTTTCTTTATTGTTATAATATATTAGGATATAAGCCAAGGTATCCTAATATATTTCTTTTTTGTCTTTTTTTCCACTACATCTTATTTTGTCCACTAGTGGAATATGTGAGGATAAATATTTATTGTAATTTGTAATTTAGATTATTTCTCCTTAAGAGGAATCTCACACTTGGCCTCACACACTTATGATAAATAGAGATGAGAGAGGAGTTAGAATGTAACTCCCATGTCTATGAATGCCACCATTCATAAGTGTGTGAGGCAAAGTGTGAGATTCCTCTTAAGGAGGAATAATCTAAATTACAAATTACAATAAATATTTATCCTCACATATTCCACTAGAGGACAAAATAAGATGTAGTGGAAAAAAAGACAAAAAAGAAATATATTAGGATACCTTGGCTTATATCCTAATATATTATAACAATAAAGAAAGGAGGTCTAACCTTGGTTTATAAACATACCAAGGAAAGATTATAACTTCTAATAGTTTTATTGTGCCTTAATGGTATCATTTCTCATCTTTATATTCTGGTGCATCACCCTTAGGTTTTAGAATTTTATTTACTGTTATCCATCTTCCCTTTTCCTCCATAAAAAGAATCAATTTCAGGTAGTATAAAGTGATTTACTAGATAGGAAGCTGGCCTAGAATCCAGAGATTCATTCCAGCCACAGTTTACCCACAACCTTGGAATGTTTCCATGTTTCTCCAAAAAGTTAAGCTTTCTACAAACTTAACAGGGTGCATTTTTGGTAGATAACATGTCCATCTACCTTCTACTAGGGTTGGCACAAATCCTAATAGGGATTCCAAGTCTCCTAACAGGGACTAATATGTACTAAATATTTTTATTGACTCCTAATAGGGTCCATCCTCTCATAAGGAATATTTATATTAGTACACATTTTTGGGCACCATCACCACTAGGGTTTTCCCTCTAATCAAGAGTTTCCCTAGTTAACATATTTGGTGTTATTGTGCATGAGTATCTTGTAATGGTTGATGATTATATTGCTCATATGGTTAAGGATTAATAAGGTTGATAATTGTGATAATAGTTGGATAATTGATTAATGTCCTCTCAGTTATATTGATGGACTATATATTCTAACAATTCATGCAAACATCCTCTTATAACTTCTCTAGTACAAGTAATGGTTGATAAAACCCTGTATTTAACTTCACTCCTTTTGTCATCTGATATAATCTACAACTTTGTACAAAATTCTTGACATCTCACTGCAACTATGGCTAGTAGTAATCCTCATTAACTATTTCATCCTATATTAGAAGCACTTCAATATATGATTATTTAACACCTATTCAATATAATTTCATGTTCAAAATGCATTTAATCATTCACCTATCTTCCCTTAAATCAAAACTAGGTAGAACTTAGTAATTCCTCCTCAAAAATTCCTCTTCTATAAAGCAAAATTGAAGGTGGAATCTATTCATTTAGGTGCTCCCTTTTCCTTTCTCTTCAATTGATATAATGCATTTTTGCACTAAAATAAATTTTCCTTAGAATCTAGAGCTGATAGATTCTAGGACCTATTTTAGGATCTCAAGATGGTCTCAAGGACTTCTACACTTGGTTTTTAGAGGTAAAATATACCCTTGATAAATTAGGGATGTAATGCAGCCCTAATGGACCAATGAAGGGTGTAATGTGCCCCTGATTGGGCCCCATTTTGGGTCTTGACCATTGGAAGTTCTTTGAGGGTTAGGTCTAGAGTTCATTTCTTTAGCCCAATCAGTATGTAAAAGGAGATTAATTTAAATCCTATATAAGAAACCTCAATTTCTTCATTTGACAAGAAATCATATGTGTGGACTATCAAGAAAGCAAGAACTCTTACGCTCAGGCAAGATCAAGCAAGCATTTTTAATGTGGACAAGCCATTGTGGACATCCTAATTTGTCTTAGCACATTTACAAGGTGGAAGAAAGGAGGCTTGGAAACATCCTTTGAAGCAAGAGAGTTACTCATCTCCCTTTATACATTCAATTCAAGCATTCAAGATCCAATCATGGAATACTAAATAAAGATCATGATTATGACTTGGATTACTTTAGCCTTTAAGGCTTGGTATGCTTTGTATGTTATCCTTAGGTCTATGCATTGTTATTTCATCTACGTTCAACCATAATACTTCATGCTATGGTTTTGGATCTAAAGATTTCAATTCTTGAATTTACTCATTCCAAGCTCATACAGGAGCATCAAACACATTGCATTTCAATTTGGTTATATGTGGAGGCAGGAACCACCAAAATGGGGGGTTGACTAATGCAAAACCCTACATAGTCACCCAACATACCCAAATTTAGACATCAATAGATCTCATAGTAGAAAAATAGTCACAGATTGGAGTACCCTTTTTATCATTCAACAAACTTGTGAAATTAGATTTAACATCTAGCACTTTTCATCGGGGTCACATTGCACCCTTGATGCACTCGTTCACCCCTAATAGATTGTCAAAATATTTCTAGGTTTTTTCCATAATCCCATTTCAAGCCTAGATATGGTTTCATTCACTTCCTAGAATAGCACAATAATAAGAAATTAAGGTTCAAAATCTCAAGGATAAGTACTTTTCTATCCCCCTTTATCAATTCAACACTTTCAATTAAGCATTCCATATCTTATTTAGATCTAGAAGTAACTAGTATAGATTCAAAAGGAGAGTGATATTCTTTTTCTTCCTTCATAAACGTTGAATTTTGGCTTGATTTGATGCTCCTTTATCCCTTTTATTACATTAACCTTCTAATATTTATCACTTTTGAGGGTTGGCTCGAAAGAATCCCTTTCCTTGGACTCCATCCTTTTGAGGTGTGTGTGGTTGTATGAAAAACTTAGGGTTACTTTCATTGGTTTAAATTTCCTATAACACATTTTTGGTGAACCTAAATTATGACATTTCCACTTTTGATATTGGTGTTATATCTCATATTACATGTCCTTTTCCATATCTTTATTTCAAAAACATAAAAAATATTTTTGTAGTGCATATAATTTTCATTCATAATTTTTGATTTCTTTTAGGATTACTTTGATGATAATATTACAAATGAGACCTTTGATAAGGAAGATGAAGATATGATATCACATGATCTACCTTTTCACCCATCAAACTTTATTCTACCACATTTTATGATAAGTTGTGTGCATGGTTACCCTTTTCTTCAATTGTTTGTTCTATTGATAAACCTTTTCTATGCTATGATAAGCCTTTGATGACTGTTAAGGGTTGTCCTAAACTTACTATTAAGGGTAAACCTATGGATCCCTTGAACCACTTCATTAAGAAAGATTATGTGGCTCATGCTTATCACACCCAGAATAATCATCAACCTATGGTTCCTGCTTCTTTTCTACCTTAACTCATGATTCCTCAAGCACCTCAATTACTAACAACTTCTTTTAAAGAGTATGATTTGGGGTAACAATTTCATGCTACACCTGCTAAAATTTATCTATTGGAATGATTACAAATATCACCCACTTACCATGAAGCATTACAAAAGGATTTGTCTACTCTTCTAGTTCCACCACCTAATCATGATACTATTACTTCTTTCTTGGATTGTATGTATATGGTGCCATCACATCCTTCTATTGTCTTCACTGAAGATGATCTTTGTCTTGTAGAATTTCTAAATTGGTATGATCCTCTTATGGTTGTTGTGTCCATTGATTAAAATACTATATGTCACACTTTAATTTATAATTGTTAAGGCTTGAAATTTTGCAGTATAAACATGTTAAAGCTATACAAGTTGACATTTCAACTATCCAACTTGATTATGTACCTATACATGGATTTGATAACATTGCCAAATATACTTTGGGAATCATAATGCTTCCTTCTAAGGTTGTTTTTGTCATCCCAGAAACTCCTATGCATGTTATGTCTAGACTTTTGAATTATAATTTACTCTTATGAAGGCCTTGGTTACATGTTACGCATGTTGTTCCTTTTACACTCCACTCAAAGGTGTGTTTTTTCACAACAATTTCATGTATAATTTGCAAGAAGGTAATGAACATAATACTTGCTTGAATGTAGAATATGCTCATACTTCTTCTACACAATATTTCATGAAAAACTTAAACTAAAGAAGAACCATCTAAAACTAAAAACCCTTCTTCTTCTTTTTATGATGATGACTGGGGTACTTTGGATTTTAATCCCATATTTATTAGAGAATATAAGGTATCAAATCTATCCTTAATAAAAAAAGTTTAAGATGAACTTGAAAATAAAACACTTTCTTCACTTACAGATGAATTGAAGAATATGTTTGTACATGATTCTACCAAAGAAATTGTTGAAATTATTAAGCTTGAATGTTATGATATACGGACTTATGAAGTACCAATATCTCCCAAAAATATGGCTTTTTGTTATGGTATTGGATATACTCTACTGAAGAAATTTGGATTTAATGGGAAATGTTGCAAACAAATTGAACAAGGAATATGAGTTCCTATGGATAGTGGTTTTCCTAAAAATACATATGGATTGGGACTTAATCCTTATTGAAAACCTTCATAATTTACCTTATATTTTAATCACATTTGTAGTGGATCTCTTAAGCTAGTTGACCTTGGACTTTTGGATTTCAAAAATTGATGAAAATAGTGTTGGAAACTTACAATTGGAACAATTTTTTTTTCTCATTGATGTCAAATCTATTGATGAGACATATTGCTACTTAATCTAAATGTCATATCTATTTGATTGATGAAGAGGATCTGAGAAATTGCTCATAACTATAACACCTAGAGGAAAGTTTGAAGTTATGAAATGGAGTTACAATGGACATTTGATTAGATAGATTTTGATAAAGAAAAGTGATTATTTATGTCCAAAGAGCTAAGATAACCCAAGAAAAAGAGTAAAATATTAAGGAATGTCAAGTAATTCTATTGTCAATCGAGCCACAATTAGTGCCGAGAAAATCTAGTGTTGACCAAGAATTAGCATTGACCAAAAAAGTTAGTTGATGCTGAGCAATAAAGCTTAAATAGTGACTGAGTATTTCATTATTGAACAAGTGTTTGAATATAGCTGTGATTGACGAGTGACAATCTAATATCAAATTCAAAGGAATCATAATATCAAGCCAACTACGTTGATTTCTTGGGAGATGTAAAACATGTTGAAGATAAGATTGATGAGTTGGATCATTAAATTCAAGGTGATGATTAGGTAAAGACATAACAGATGGATTTTAGAGAAGTTTCTAGAGGATGATCAAGAACATGGACAGATATAGTGAATCGAGTTGAACCTGATCATAAACCCTAAGATCTATAGTAGATGTAGAAAATGGTAAAGAATGAATTGCCTATTTAAGGTGATATATAACCAAACATTTGATGCCAAGTCCAACCCCAACCAGTGTGTGTGCAAGTTTTTATGTGAATGAATTCATATAAAGGAAGGTTGATCGTAAGTACACAAGTGAGTGTGAATGCAAAGCTAAAGGAGAAAAGCTTACAGATGTGTTGTTGTTGCTAATAAGTGAATTTGAGTAGAAGGCTCACATGTTGATGAGAAGATTGGATTGATTTCTTGAAGGGTGTCCAAGCATATCAAGATTAGAGATGATAATGGAAGGCTTATCAGTGAACCAACACAAGGATTGAATAGAGATCTAAACCAACAAAGTGAGTTGTAATCACACAGATCAAAACCTACTATTTTCTTTCTTATCATTGTAAACAATTTGTATTGAAATCCTTTCATTGACCTAACATTCATTGGAAGACTTAATAGTCTATGTAAATCCTTTAACAAGGTGACATTCTAAATGGAATGATCAAAGTGTTGGAAATACAAATGGGAAATGTATACTTCTAAGAGGGGGTGGGGGGAATCAGAAGTACTAATCTCTAATCAATAAAACTTTTAACTTTAAAATAATGCATGCATTAACATATTGAAATAGCATGTAAAGTAAATGCATCCACATAAGCACTAGACACTAGATATGATTACCCAGAAACCCTCCAATGAGAAGGTAAAACTAGGGTGGGGATGACACCCACAATTCTTCACTACTGTAGTAATAAAGTTCATCTATTAAGGTTACATAGTTTCACCATTCTCATGATTTGCCCTGTTAAAGGCTAACAAAGGATTGTTAGATCCCACCCCGTTAAAGTATTTTAACACCCTATTAAAAGTGTGCCTGGCTAAAGGACTTTAGAAAACTCACTTGGAATGTCACCCTGTTAAAAGATTCTACAATGACTGTTAAGTCAATCTTATTTTAAAGGATTTCACCCTGCTAATATAGTTGTTAGAAAGTATAGTAGAATTTTTGATCTGACTACTTACAATCTTCTATTGTTGATTTTAGATCTCTATTCAATCCATCTTGATCCTTTATGATCTGATATGAAATTGTTGTGTCCTCGGTGTTCTATTCCAGTAAATTGATTATGCAATTCCATCCTTCTTCTAAATAAACTTGAAGCTGATCAATTCACCCCTTTCATTTCTTTTTCTAGCATCACCTCCTCGTATACATATTCACACATACTAAATTATGGGGCTTTGTCTCCCTTTAAAAAGACTTTGGTGGCTTAGGGTTAGGTATAAATCTATGGTTGAGATTTATCGATTTTTCCTACTCAATTACTTCCATTTTTCTGATTGGTTACATGTTGATTGTATAGGGAATCCAAATAGATTCGATCTTATCTTCAAAGCTTTGAGATCTATTCATAAGTTGGCTCAAAAATGGTTTACATAGTTGTTTGTGCCATCACAAACAACAAGGTCCATTTTGTGTTACTTGACACTTGATAATACTGATGCTCAACACTTACTATAATTCTGTCTTGCTCGACACTTGAACTTGCTTAGCATCAACTATTCACTTGGCACTTGAACTTGCTTGGCACTGTCTATTTTCTTGGCACATGAGTGATTCAACACTCATCAGAACTTAATGTCTATACATATTATACTCAGCATGTGTTACTAGCTTGGCATGAATTTAGTAAATATCTTAAGTGTGTTGACACTCAATTGTCAAAACCAATCTAAGATCAACAATCTCCCCCTTTGAAATGAGTGGCAAAAACACTTAACTATACATGATGAATCTAATCTCCTCGAGTATAATATACATCTAGTTCGACATATATAAAAAAATTAAAAATTGTTCAAAATTTTCTAATGGACTATATACCTCAAAATTTTTGTAACTCCCCTTGAGTTAATGTGTCTTTTTTGTATCCAAAATTTCTCTAAGTAGATTTTCCTCTTGCTAATACTCTTTGTCTTCAATCATTCTGATACTCTTTATCTAATATGCTTTATTTCTGCTTCTCTGCTATTTACTCTCCCTTTGTTTTCTCTTTTCTCTATATACTTTATCTCCTCTAATTTATTATTTGTCTCCCCCTTTTAATATTTGTCCCCCTTGAATATTTCTCCTCCTTTTTAACACTGATGTCAAAGGGTCTATACAATGATTGTGTATTTGTCCAAGAAGTTCTTGTGGACTTCCATGATGATCTCCAAAGCAACATCCCAATTTTCTAATGCAACATCTAGAGATTTGATTTGGATGGTTGTCTCTGCTACAAGATGAACTAAGCCATCCAATGTTGAAAGATTGGGGTCTTTCTTTAACACTACTTCTACATAGGCTAGTTCTTTCTAGAGTATCTCCATATGGGGGGTAAGGTAGGCTTGTATGTTAATCAAATTGGCTCTAATGTTAGCCTCTTCTTCTATTAACACAACTAGTTGATTTTGTGTGTGAAGCATTGAATGAAAGTGCTTCTCAGTTTGAGTTGGATTTTGAGGCAATTGCATACTTGAAATCTTCAAATTTCTTTCTAGACTCAAAATTTTGTGGCTCATTTCTTGTGTGAAGAGTGTGGGATCACAAAGTTTTGTGTACAATGAGAATATATTCTTAAGTATCTTCTTCACTTTTTCAATCTTTGTAGCCAACTCTACTTGTGATAGTGTTATTCCACTAGATATCTTCTCATTTACTTTTCCTTGAAATTTCTTTTCAGACCATTCCATGAGTTTTACATTGGTTTCTTGGTCTTCATTTGTCACTTGTTCAACAATTTCTGATAATTGTTCTAGTATGGGCTTAGATTCATCAAGTGTTTGAAATCTTAAGGCATCTAAAAAGATGTCTTTGATCTCATGAAGTGTTTGCCTTTTCTTATACTCTTTCCTGAGTATCTTTTGCTTCTTCTTTCTTTCTAATGCCTCTTGCTTGATATTAATCTACTCTAAGTTCATGGTTGCATAATCATATTTTTGTATAACTATTTCTTTATCTAGTGTTGGGTCTCCATAGTGAAGTACCCTTGCAACCTTTTTAAAGCTCGAGCCTGGTGCTAAAATCTAAAGTGGCATTACATCAATGCTTTTCTCCTAAAGGACTTTGGTAGGAGTGCTAGTTGTTGGTAAATTAACCAATGTTTGTATGGCTTCCTGCTCCTTTTCCTTTGGTATGTCCTTCCCTTCATCAGATCTGCCTTGATCAATTGTGTTCAATTGTGGTCCAACTTGTGTTTGTGTAGTAGGTACATAAGCATTTGTCTGTCCTACTTGTTCCTTTGTGGGCTCCTCTATATTCTAAGTCTGTTGTTCAATCATAACAATTTTTATTGTGGTGTCAACCTTTGTTGATGTATCCTTTGATGTTTGCACTAGAGGTTGACCATTAGTAGCTATAGGGATGATAGAAGGTGGTTCTTGTGTGTTCACCTTATCCCTAGTTATATTAGCTACTCCTTTCTGCAGCTCATCCACACTAACCAATACTGGATTATCACACAATTTAGCTTGTAGTGTGAATTGCTCAAGGATCTTCTTCAAATCCTCTGCAATTAATGGACTAATATTCTAAGGTGATTTATTAGGAACATCATTCACTTTTATTGTGTCTGTAGGTGTGTTTGTGTCATGTGGGGGGCTTAATGATGGCAATTGTGTATCTTGCACACGTTGTTTTGTTTGTTGCTCCTCTGCCATTGCCATTTCATCCTTTTTCTATTATGCCTCCTCCACTAGCCACCTCCACTATATTATCTCCCTTTTCTTTCTTAGTTTCTCCTTCACCATTCTCATCTTCTCCATTATTCCTCCCCTCAAAGGGATCCTCTTCTCCTTCCTTGACAGTAGTCAAGCCATATATCAACTTCCACATTTGAGTGGATTTCTTTACAACATCTTCAATGTTGCTATGCAGAATGCTAAAGGCTCTATATTTGGGTGCAGATTTGCTATCGTGTTTCTTATTTACCTTTGTGATTTTCTCTTTTGACAATTTTGGCATCACTTGTGCTAATGTAGATTATGTTATTTCCTTTTCCATATTTAGGCAATAGTGTCATATATTCTCAACAATTGGATACAAATATTTGCGCATTGTGTTATCAAATTCAAGAGGTGTGTTCTTGAATTTTTTCACCATGGCATACATTGATTCTTCTAAAATATTTTGGTCTTCTTTACCAAGTTTATTAAATTCAATAATTTTCAACCTTGTTAAGTCTACATTATTCCTAGCATTATCAAAATGTTTTCAATATCAGACTTGGGAGCATGACATACCACTCTGAACTGGCTTGTGTCTTCTAACTCCATCTTTTCATCATCTGACTTTGGTTGTGCCACATATTTTCTTCTTAGTTTCTTTTGCACAAGACCTTGTTATTCAATAGCCTTTTTCTTTTCCTTTACTTGCTCCTTAGCCTTTTGAGTGGTGGCCCTTGTGTTGGCTCTTGTAGCTGGAGTAGTAGGCTTTGCAGGGCTTGGTTTAGCAATTTTCTTTCCTTTTGGTTATGTTTTAGCCTTACTCTTCTTTGGTTCTTGTTTGGCTGGTGCTTCCTTGGCTTGTTCCTCCTCAACGCCTTCTTCTTCTGCATCTTCACCCATGCCTTGGGTTAGGGCAAGAGGTTCTTGGCCTTGCTTTTCTTCTTCCTTTATTTCTTCTTCATCATCTTCTCCATCATTGCCTTTAACTCCTTCACCAAACTTGGCTTTAAGTTTCTTCACCATTTTATCTTTCTTTTTCAAGGTTGAGATAGTTTTCAACTCCATTTCAACTTTTTATTTGACAAGATCATAGTTACCAATTTTTAAAGCTAACTTATCAACTTCTTCTACAAGAAGTGCAATGATGGTAGTTGAAGCTTCATTAATGTTTATTTCATAACCTAGAGGCCTTAACCATCTTACTCTAGTTACTGCAGCCTAGATGAAGGTGTAGTCAATGTATACTAGAAATAAAATAAATTGTAATATTTCTCCACCAAGGAAACATGAATTCTTAGCCTCTTTTTCATTGACTGCTTGAAATCTTTAAAGTAACTAGTCATCCTTGACTCAATATTGTCTCCCATTTGCTCAATCTACTCATTTATTTGCACAATAGCATACCTATTGGTCTTCTATCCTACTCTACCAAAAGATGGGAATTCATTTTGAACATAGAAAAATATGCATATCAGTATGGAACTAAACCTACATTGAGCACTTTGAGATTTCCTTATTGCTCCTAGGTTTTCAATGATTTCCTAGAACTGTAGTTCTGCAAGATCATAAGTATGATCTTTCTTGACTATCTTGTAGCCTATATCACCTACTATAAAAGGAAAACTATTTAGTCAGCTTGACTGATAGAATTTATGTAATATGACCCTCACTACAAATTCAAGAAGTGTATCTTTGATAGTGTCAATAGTCATTCCTCTCTTGTTCCACTTTGCTCTTGCATTTTTCTCTATCACCTCTTTTGAATCGCTCCTCAAGGTCTTAGGCTGATCTAGGGTTGGGTATCTTGTAACCCTATGTACAATTATCTTTAAAAGTTTTATGGGTCCACCTTCCAGCCACAAACATCCATCATGTATTCTACTTAGAACAATCTTGATCCACTCAATTTTGAAGATAGTTGGAAAATCTAGGGCACGGGTTAAGCCTTTTCTCTCTACGATTTTGAATTCTTCCTTTAACACTACATTTTCTCATAACCTATCATATGCTTGTGTAATCTCCATATCTTTAATCTATTCTACTTTGCAATTATAACACTTCCTCACGTCTTGAACCATAACAACCTTAGGTTGAATAACTGATAACGCACCTACTGGATCATTCTTGTATGTAACTTCAGGTATGGCTCTAAAATATGGTTGTTTTACCTAATTACTAACTAGTTGAGCTTCAAATAGTTCCTTATCCTTTGGATTCTTAGAACTCGAGGCAATTATGCAAGCTAGGGTTTTACAAATATAAAACTACATAGCTCGACAGGTGAAGAATACCTTTGGAATTGATGAAATGATGCTTAATCATTTCTGGAATCCATACAAATGGTTCAATCTTGCTTGTAGATCACTTCTTCACTCTTTTTTCTCTTTCTCTGTGTTTGAAATGATGAAAAATGGTTGAAAATCTACCTTATACCCTTTCAAAATATAACATTTATTGCATGGTACATGTACAGCTATAAACTTGGCTCCAATGCGATTTCTATTTTACTCGGCATCCATTAGTTTTCCCATCACTCGACAGCTATAAGAATTATTTTTACTCAACACCAATAGAAATTTCCTTTACTTGGTAGCTACTATTGACTTGACTTTAACTAGCCTTGGCTGACAGCTCGACACATACTAGTATTTTACTTGGCAATTGAAGAAGACTTTTCACACTTGGCAGTAAGATGAAAACTTAAAGATTTGACCTTGGATTTTCCTTATCATCTTGCATCTTTATTCATGCTAATTTGTCCTTTTTAGCACTAACTTATCTTGGAATTGATGCATGATGAAGCATTTAAATATCAGTCCCATATACCTCCTTTTGCTTTAGTTTGATGAGATGTGACCACTTGACCTATTAGGTGAAGTGATCCCTTCATTTGATGTGTTGAATCTATATTTCTTCTTCCATGTTTTGTTCATCTATCCTCTGATGTACTGAACATCTATCTTTCCTTTCCCTTTATTGAACTTTGAATTAGGTGCCTTTGTCCTTGTGTGGCAATGCTTGCTAATATGACCAATCTTCAAATAGCTAAAGCACGTAGTTTGACTCAACCATCTATTGTAGTTACCATTGAAGTGTGTTCTTATGAAATTCTTAGGGATGTGTCCATACTCTTGACAATAATGATAGCTATGTCTTGTATTGTAATCTTGGTTATAGGAAATTTCATAGATTCTTCCCTTTGTTGACTTGTTTGATGACCACATGGACTTGGATCTGCATTCAAAGGCTCTTTGTCCAAAATTTTGACAATTGTAGCAACGTCCTTCAAATTTTTGTGCATGCATGGTTCTAGTTCTACATTCATGTGCTTGATGACCTTGTTTGTTGCACTTGTGACAATGAGTCATGTTCTTAGGCTTAGCATTCTCACTAGCATTCTTTTTCCTACAAACATTAGCTGTATGTCCTTTCTTACCACAATGATGACAAGTAGGTTTAAAATTATTACCTTTATTGTTTCTTTCCTTAGCAGCTTTGGATGATTCTCCTTCTTCAATGCTTATGTAGCCAAATCCTGATGTGTCTTTATTGGAACTAGGAGATTTTAGTAGTTGCTCAAAGTATTTGATGGCTTCATTTGGCCATTTGAAACTTTTAGCAAACTCCTTTTCACTTTTCAAGTCATTCTGCAATTGTTCATTTTACAACTTCAATTATCTCAATGTCCTTGACATTCAACTCATGATGGGCATTCATCATTTGGCATAGGGTGTCTAATTACACGTTTGGGATCCAAGATAGCTCTGCTAATTTTTCTTCCAATCTATTTGCCAAAATTCTTTTGTCTTCTTCAATCATGGCCTTGTCTTCTATAGCTTTCTTCTTTTGCTTAGTCACCTCACATAGCAATATAGCTTGTTATTCTTGTTCCAACTTAAGATTTTTGATCTCCTCAACTTGTGCTCTATTCTTGTCCATGAGATCTGTAATTGCTGCATCAAATTCGCAGGAGTTACCATCTGCAAATAACTTTGTGGTGTCAATCTCTTTGTATTGTGTGTCATTATTTGCAATAGCAATCTCTTTCCTTCTCTTTAGTGAACTTCTCAAGGCATCTCTGGCTTTATTTAGTTGTTGTAGTACGAGATATATCACAATCCCTTGATTTTCAATGGTCTTTCCCAAATTGTAAACCTCCATTTCAAGATCATTTCTCCAAGTTGTAAGGCTTTTCCTAATGAGAACTCAACTTTGATACCAATTATTGGAAATGCATACTTTTTAAGGGGGGGGGGGGGGGGGGGGGGGGGGTGGTGGTGGGGGGGGGGGGGTGAAGCAGAAGTACTAATCTCTAATCAATAAATTTTTTAACTTTAAAACAATGCATGCATTAACATATTGAAATACCATGTAAAAGTAAATGCATCCACATAAACACTTGACACCAGATATGATTACCTAGAAACTGTCTAATGAGAAGGTAAAACTAGGGTGGGGATGACACCCATAATTCTTCACTACTGTAGCAATAAAATTCACCTCTTAAAGTTACATAGTTTGACCATTCTCATGATCTGCCTTGTGAAAGGCCTACCCTGTTAAAGGCTAACAAAGGATTGTTAGATCCCACCCTGTTAAAGGATTTTAACACCTTGCTAAAAGTGTGCCTGGCTAAAGGACTTTAGAACACTCACTTGGAATATCACCCTATTAAAGGATTTTACAATGACTATTAAGTCAACCTTAGTTCAAAGAAATTCACGTTACTCATACAGTTGTTAGAAAGTACAGTAGAATGTTTGATCTGACTACTTATAATTTGGTATTGCTGATTTTAGATCTCAATTTAGTCCATCTTGATCCTTTCTGATCTGATATGAAATTGTTGTGTCCTTGATCCTTTGTTCTACAATTCTTTCCTTCTTCTAAATCATCTTGAAACTTATCAATTCACCCCTTTCATTTCTTTTGCTAACACCACCTCCTTGTATACATATTCACTCATACTAAATTATGTGGCTTTGTCTCCCTTTAAAAAGACTTTGCTGGCTTAGGGTTAGGTATGAATCTACAATTGAGATTCATCCATTTTTCTGATTGGTTGCATGTTGATCACATAGGGAATCCAAATAGATTGGATCTTATCTTCAAAGCTTTGAGATCTATCCATAAGTCAGCTCAAAAATGGTTTACATAGTTGTTTGTGCCATCACAAACAACTAGGTCCATTCTATATTACTCAGCACTTGATAATACTAATGCTCAACACTTACTATAATTCTATCTTGCTCAACACCTGAACTTGCTTAGCATCAACTGTTCACTTGACACTTGAACTTTCTTGGCATTGTCTATTTGCTCGGCAGATGAGTGACTCAACATCTATACATATTATACTCGACATATGTTACTAGCTTGGCATGAACTTAGCAAATATCTTAAGTGTGTTGACACTCAATTATCAAAACCAATCTAATATCAACACAAAGTCCTCTTACAAGGCCACTCCTAATAGGGTAATTAAATCCTCTAACTAGGTCACATTTAATAGCCTGTATTGTAAACCTTAAACATAGTTAGATCCTAATAGAGCTCACTTTGAAAGAGTGACATGTTGTTGGTGTTTTTTCCCAAATTGGGTTTCCACATAAAATCCTAGTGTTAAATTATGATGAATGTCTTATAAATTTTTTACATGTGATGATGTTTTCATTATGAAATGTAAGTTAAATTTTATGATAATTTTACAATAGAGATCGACCAGCAACATGATATGAAGGATATGTAGAATAGTGACGTGTTTAATGTTTAAATGTTCAAGTTTTACATATAAACATTGAGTAATTGATTCACACCCCCCCCCCCTTAGTTGTTCTAAACATTTCTAACAATTGGTATTAGAGCTTAGTGCTTATAGAGAAAAGTTTAAAGGTTCTTAAACCTAAAGTCATGGAAAATAAGAGAGATGTACGCAAGATGAATAAGGATAAATTTCTTGCATGGAAGACCTTGATGAAGCTACACATATCCAGTATCAATGATGCTGCTGTAAATTTTATGAGCAATGAATATGTAGAGGTAACAAATTCCACTCTGACTGCTAAAGAACTGAGACACAATTTAGATCACAACCAAGAAATGTTGGACATTGCCTCAAGCCTAAGCTATGTTGAGTTTGATGACCTAAAAGGCTATAATACTGCAAAGAAGATGTGGGATAGATTGAAGATCATATATGGACATGATGAAAATGTACTAAGAGCCAAAGTAGAAAGCCTGAGAAGTAAATTTGATGATATGAGAATGATGGAAGGTGAGAACATAGTACAATACTACACAAGAATCAAAGAGGTGGTCAATGCTATTCATGGAGCAAATGGAACGATTGAAGATGAAATAGTGATAAGCAAGGTATTGAGAACTCTACTCCCTATCTATGCCATTAGAGTCTCTACAATTCAAGAACTAAGATGAACACTAGGTAACAACTTGACCTTAGAAGGTGTAATTGGTAGACTTACTACTTTTGAGATGTCCAATTTTGATAACTACACATCCGCTACCATTGAATCTACTTTCAAGTCACAACTAGTTCTTAACAAGAAGAAAGGAAAACATGTGAAGAGTGAAAGTGATAGCTCTGATGATGAGATTGATGAATTTGAAGAACTCATTGAAAAAAGGTTTGGAAGAGGAAGAGGTAAATACAAAGGTAAATTACCTATCATTTTTTTTTAATGCAACAGAGTTGGTCATATTGCTGCTAGATGTCCTGATAGAGAAGATAAGGATTAAGAGAAAGAAAACAAGTACAAAGGAAGAAGAGATGAAAAAGTCTACAGAAGAAGCAAGGATGACAAAGGTAAGAAATCTTGTTATATTGCTATAGAAAAGACTGATAATGAATTTGAGAACAATCATGATGAAGCAGTCTATGTTGCTATGAAAGAAGAATCTAATGAAGATGAGAAAACTGCATTAATTTCTTATGTGTACAAAAATGATAGATGGATAATTGATAGTGGATATTCCAATCATATGACTGGTGATAAAGACAAATTTAAAGATATTGGTCCATACAATGGTGAATTTATTAAAATTGGTAATGATATCCCATATGTTATAAAAGGTAAAGGCACTATTCAACTAACTAACCTGATAACATGTCAAAATGTTTACTGAGTTGAAGGACTTAACTAATTTTTTTTCAGTGTTTCTAAATAGATTAGGTTACAGAGTTGAATTTCACAACAAAAAGGCCAAGATACATGATGGTGATGGTAAGCTAATTGGAACTGGTGAGTAGACAATAAGTAACTTATTCTATCTAGACCTATCAAATGGGAAATATATATTTGCACAACAAGTAGATGTTTAAGTATGGCACAAAAGATTATGTAATGTGAATCTTGAAAATTTGGTGAATATAAGTAAGAGGATTTCCTACACTAAAGAAGCCTAACAATACTATGTGTAAACAATGTCCTCTAGTTTTTAGAGTAAGACATATACTGGTAATGATATTTTGGAATTGGTTCATACTAATCTATGTGGACCCATTGGTATTAAAAGTTAATGTAGAGATCAATATTTCATTCTATTTGTGGATGACTAGTCTAGAATGCTAACTATGATGTTTCTTAAAGTTAAATTTGATGCTTTTTATTTATTCAAGTGGTATTTAGCCAGAGTTGAAAAAGAAATAGGGAAGAGTTTGAAGTGTTTGAGATTTGGCAGAGGTGGTGAATTAATTTCACATGAGTTCAATACATTATACAATAATAGAGGAATTAAAAATCAAATGTCAACACCAAGGACCCCTCCTCAGAATAGGATAGTTGAAAGAAGAAACATATCAATAATGGACTATGCAAGAACACCAATGATGGAGAAAGACATATCATAGAAATATTTTGAAAACCCCAACATCAGAATAAGAGAACATTAATTAAATAAATATTTTTTAGATTTATCAAATCAAGGACACCAAAAACATTTATTAAATAAATACTTTCTAGATTTACTATGATGTAATCATGTTTCACAACATTCAAAACCATTACACTAAAAACATGATGTATAATAAGAAATGTAACTAGTTTATAACCATACTCTATGACCATAATGGCTTGATAAGAGAATTTATTAAAAGAAAAATATTCATAAAAATGGCTTGTCCAAAATACAAAACTGTATATTGTGTGAATTTAGAAAAAGAGATGAAATCCTGGAGGTTTGGAAGGCAATTTAAGAATCAACATCTCAGTGCTCTCCTCTCCATTATTATTCTGCTACATCTAAAGAAATACCTCATGAGTCATAAGTTGTTTGAATTGGACATCATAACTTCATGAAACTGAGTTTTAAGCCTTGAAAAAATAGGAGGAATAGAAGCAAGGTTGTTGAAATTTGGAGATACTTAAAGCCATAATAGCATTCTTGAGCTCTATTTTGACCTCATTTCTCTTATTAGAAATCATTTAAGAAAAAATAATTCTAAATGACACTAGCAATTAGATCTGGGGTGGGGCAGGGCAGGGCGAGGATGCAACAAACAAACTTTTCAGCTTTGAAATCTTTCCTGACAACAAATTATTGCCTATTATTCTATTATTCATCTGAAACTATGGCTAGTATGTACTATTAAACGACTACACTATTATTGAATACTCTCCCAGCAGCCGGCCAATCCCAACTTAACTATCTACTTTAAAGTAAGATAAGGTAGTTGAACAACTCGACCATAGACTATAGAAGAAATGATAGGTACTGATGCTTTTGGCCTAAAGTATTTTTCCCATAGGGGCCACCACTAGCTACACATCATCAAATATGTGGCAGCAACACAATCGTTGCCAACAGAGAAATAAACAACACATAGAATACAATTTTCAAAAGACAGAGATTTTCCTTTCTACTAGATCCACTATGATATTGTTAGATGTGGAATGAAAAAGTCCAAGTCTGTCTCAAATAGAACATTTCCTAGAGGGATGTGTGTACTCTCATTTCATGAGCCTACCTTCCATCCTACAACTATAAACTCAAGCAATAGGGTAGCTTTAAAAACTTCGGAATGATATATCTGTTAAATAACATGCAACTTCCCCTTTGAAACTAACAAGTGAATGAATTGTTTTAGCAAAGATGAAGTTTGATTTAGTGTTGAAGACCAGTTTAATAACTAGTTAATAGGAAAAGCCTCCACTACAATTCCTGAATAAAAATTGCCAAATAGGTTTTTAAAGAAATTGCCACTCATGAAATATGGGCAATGGAGATTGGATTTCAAAGATGGAAAACATAAATGTGGCCACTAAAAAAAAAGAGTTCTAAGAAATGACTACTCTTAATTATTATGTCATTGAGAACCCTTGAGATGTGAATATTGTGAAATATTATGTAGTTGACCAATTAGTAAGAAACAACCATCCCAAAGTATTACATTGTTCTAATATGTTAGAAATGTTTAGAATAAATGTACCACTTGAACAATTTAACAATAAACACTTGACTATTCTATTTATCCTATTGTTGCTTGGTCTATATTGTAAAACTATCATAAACATAACTTGCATTGCATAAGGAAAATATTATCAAATGTAAACACACATAAAGAATTCATCACATTTTTGACACTAGGATTTTTATGTGAATTTGGGAAAAACCACCAACAACATGTCACTCTTTTTCACTCTTTCAAAGTGAGCTCAGTTAGGAGCCAACGTTATTAAAGGTTAGAAAACACATTGTTAAATTTGACCTAGTTAGAGGATTTAATCACCTTGTTAAGAGTGGCCTTGTAAGAGGACTCTGATCATTCCATTTAGAATGCCATCTAGTTAAAGGATTTACATAGATTGTTAGGTCAACCTTTGTTAAAAGAATTTCAATACAAATTATTTACAATGACTAGAAAGAAAACAATAGGTTTGATTTGTGTGATTACAACTCACTTTTTCTAGTTTAGATCTATGTTCTGTCCTTGTGTTGACTGGCTTATAAGTTCTTCACTTTCATCTCTGATCTTGATTCGCTTGGAAACTCTTCAAGCAATCAAACTGCTCTTCTCAATAATACTTAAGCCTTCTACTTAGATTCACTTAACATCAACATCATCTCTGCAATCTTTCTCTATTAGCTTCATAATCACTCAAACTTGTGTGTTACTAATCAATCTTGCTCTGTATGTCTCTCTTCACATAAAAGCTTTGCATATTCCCACACACACACACAACATCAATTTTTTGGTTCTATATCTCTTTAAATAGGCTTTTTTGTACTTTACCATTTTATACATCCACCATAGATATTAGGGTTTACAATTCGGTTTAACATGATTCATAATAATATATGTTCATCTTCTTGATCTTCTTGCAAAACTTCTTTGGAATCTATCTGTTAGGTCTTTACTTAATACTTTCCTTGAATTTAATCATCCAACTCATCAACCTTATCTTCAACGTGGTTTATATCTCCTAAGAAATCAACTAAGTCGGCTTGATCTCATAATTTCCTTGAATTCATTCTCATACTATCACTTAGAAATCTCTAAATTCTAGCACTCGATCATCACTGAAATACTCGATCTCTAATTTTTTCTGGCTTACCATCAACTATCTTGCTCAGTTGATGCTAATGATTGGTCAACACTAGATTTGTTCAGCACTAGCTATAGCTTGGTTGACACTAGCAGTACTCGATAATAACTATATTTTATACTTCTTCTCATCTTGTCTTAGCTTTCTTGACATAAATAATCACTTTGCTTTATCAAAGTCTATCTAATGAAATGTCCATTGTAACTTCCTGTTCATTACTCAACCTTTCCTCTAGGTGCTATTTTAATGAGAAACTTCTCAAATCTTCTTAATCAATCAAATAGATGTGACATTTAGATTAGGCAGCAATATATTTTATCAATAGATTTGAATCAATTATTCCAATTGTAAGTTTCCAACACAATAATGGCAATGTTAGTTCATCACTTTAACAAATGGATGTAGTATCAAGATGAGTAGTAAAAAGTTTTAATTTAAACTTCATTTCTAATATCATTTTAACTATTTGACTATTTGATTAGGGAAATAAAAACTAGTTTTATAAAGGTTGTCCTCACCTAGGGGTTAATTTTAATTTTAGAAGAAACTAATCATCACTTGTATGAATGAAAATATATTAAAACATTATTTAATCTTAAAAAAAATCTTTTATTTTAATATGTATAAGGGTTGAGATTGGAGATATTTATTAATGATCACACAAAACATAAGCAAAAAGTTTAAAAGTTGTTGATAATCAAATTAACCTCAAATAGACCAACCAAAATAGTTATGATCGATGAGAACCAAAATCATCAACCAAAGAAAAAACTAGAACAACTAAACTAAGAGAACATCTAAAACTAAGGGATCTAAAATTCTAAAAACTAAAGTCACAAATTGAACAAAAAAAATATTGTTGTAAACAATTGAAACTATTAATAAAGTTCATCCATACGAGGAAATCCCTTCTTCAAACCTACATGTGGGTTAACTATTCAAGACAATAGATTGCATCTTGAGATCTTGCCCAACCTTCCAATCTTTCTAATTCTTAATTGACCTATTCCACTTGAGGCTTTTCCACTTCCTCCACTTTATTTGAACAATATTCACTCCCAAGACCATCCAAATTTTTTTCATACTTATACTTGAAAACCCATTCTTAATCTTCATTTATATTGTTATTAATTGAGTTTTCAAAAATACCAATTTTTTTTTTGAAAAATACTCAATTTTAGCTCCTCATATTCTCATTTTCACCTAATAAATACAAACAATCTTCTAGTAGGATTAAAATAAGTACTTATTCAAATTTTCTTTCCAAGATTTTATAACCTATCACCAAATTCTCTAAATATTGATAATCCATGGGGAAAGGGATTGTAATAGCTTTGTTAATGTTTATGGTTGCATTACAAAGGCCTTGTAAGTATTTCTTTAAAAATAATCTTTAGAAAATTTCTTATTCTACAACTTTGATTTCCCCTACCACCAAAATTGACATAAGAAAGTGAGAACACATGTCTAAATGGCGAGTATGCAAATAATTGACACTTAAAATTATTCTTATGGCATGAAAAATTAAACAATGTTAACACTTTGATACTGCTTTGAATATCCTAAATCTATAATAGAGTTGGTGAATGTCACATGTCTCCCACAAGGAGTGAGCTAAATATAGATATACATTATGAGATCTTGTTCCTTTGATAATTTGGATGTCAATTACTAGAATACAAAACTTAAATTGATTAAAACCTTTTATAAGAATAGAGGCTAAAGAAAAGATATATACCACCTAAAGAGAAGGAATGCAACTACAAATATTGAAAGCATCCTCAAAACCCAAAATGTGATTGAGACTTCATATTCTAACTCTTAATAATGAGTTTGGTGGTTTAGAAGAAGCTTATAAAAACCAAGAGGCGCCCTAGAATGAAGCTTACCACCCACAAAATATCCTCTAATCTTCTATCTAATAGAAGGTTATCTATCCCATCACCTCAAAAGAGGACATACTAATTGCTATAACAATTCTTTTAGCACACCTCACTAAAAAACAATCATGTCATTATTATCACCAATGTAGGGGTTTATTATATCCCCTCCCAAATCTAGAGGATTTTAAAAATCAATCTTACCACTAATAAACCAAATTTAACCCAAAGTACCTTCATAATATACCCTATCAAAACTTGATACTTTTTTTGAAAACATCTCTTTATTATCGTCTTTTTCTCAAACTAAGGTTGTTGCTTTAGCTTAATATTTTGGGAAAAGTGATTGTTTCCTCACAGTTTTTTGGCCTCAATAGTTCACCCTAAAATTAAAAACTTAAAAAATATTTATTTTGTCTTTCATATCAACAATAATTATCCCCTATTAATGCTATCCTTTATGGTTCCCTTTTTTATAGCCACATAATTTGACCATTTAATTCAAAGTATCTATTTTTATTCTCCCAAGCATCTCGAAATTGTCAATGATTTATTTTTGAGAAAAAATGTCTTTGATTACTCACCTCACGAGCTTGCTAATTTAAATGACATCCTTTTTTTAATTCAAAAAACAAAATCTCCCTTAATCTATTAAGAAAATTGATAGGAAATCTTTACCATCTAGTTGATTGCATTAGCTAATTCATCCACAAAAGTATTTCCTTCTCTACAAAAGTCACACTTTCTAGTTTTTAAACCAATTCCAAAACTCTATAAAAAAATGCAATCTCCAATTTGGAGTCTTCCTTGTTCTATGAGCATTTATAGTATTAGCCAAAACCCTCTTATTTTTCAATCTTTTTTCAAATCTATTTCTAAACATAAAACTAATTCTTCCACTAGGGATTTAAATTCTACCAATTATCATTGTTAATCTCCAAAGATTTTTGCAATCTTGCAACTATCATACTATTATGTGAATGGATAACACATCCTACCTCTAAGATCCCTAGAATACCTTTTAATGCTCCATCAAAATTGAGTTTGAACCAACATTGTTTCTTAGGACACCATCTACAATATTCTCTATCCCTTTGTTCTTAAATGATTTCCTTTCCCAAAAAATGTGGGGATTATGAGTCCATATCATTCTTCCACATTTTTTATCCCAACAAGTATAATACCTTTCTTTGTTCCTATAAGAATGCAACCACGAGTTCATCAATTCTACAATAGTTACTTTTATTTATTTATCAACATTTTCTACTCCATACATTTCCCTTCAAACATTCTTCAATTGATTGCCTTCCATATTTCTCATACTACTAATGAAGTTGAAATAACTAAGAAATTACCAAATAAGCTATGATTTTTTATCCTTGACCATGATAGAAGTTTCATAATATCATTTGGTAATGTTTTTAACCACCCCAATTTAGCACGTAACCATTTCCAACATTTTTGTGTAGAGAAACAAGTTAGCAACATGTAATTGATAACTTCTTCATTATTGTTGTATAAAGAACATATGGATAGGTCCCAAAATCTAAATTTTTTCAATCAATATACAATTAATATATTACCATGTAAAGATACCTACCTTTGGCATGCACAATTTATTCTAACATTAATATATTGCTAGTTTTGTATCATTCATATCTTGTTGTTGTGAAACTATCTTATACCCATATTTGTCATTATAAATTCCAGTCTTATAAGCATTCCATATTATTTTTAGTCTTTCTTAAATGAGGTAGATTATTTTTCAAAATTTTTATAATTTCATCACTATTTTGTGGTGATAAATTTAAGTATTTATTGCACTTGTAAAAATAATTAGGATATGAAACAATATAATTCTTACATGAAGCCTACAAGTTTGTTCATAAATATGTTTGATTTTTTCCACTTATATTTGGTTGCTTATAATTGGGTACCAACTCCAAGGGTCATGCTAGCATAGCTCTTTCCTTCCATGAGAATTAATTTAATATAATATTATTACATCTTGATGATACATTCCACATCTGAGACCAACTCTGGAAATTGGATATTTTGAATATTTCTTCATTATTTGAATTTGTAAGGCATTTTCATTTTTGATAATCCTACCCACTTAAGTCCTAGTTCCTTGGAGATGTTTCAAAATAGTTTTTCTTATGTAATGCTTTATTGATCTACCACAATAAATTCTTAATTCCAACTCATCCATACTTAATAGGTCTACATATTTTATCCCAAGAAATAGGAGTATATTTTTTCTTCAAAATTTGTGATTTTCCAAAAAAGGTTTTCATTTCTTCTCTAAATTTAAACAAGCCTCACATGGAAATGATATGCATGACATTAAAAATAAATGGAGATCACTAACAAGGTTTCTTAGTTAATTTGGCTTGCTAGAGCCAATAAATTTGAGAAAAGTGTGGCTAGTGGGATTGAAAACAATTATACCATTTATGCTATTGAATAGTCATTGAGATACTAATACCGATTTAGTTGAGGAGATCTTGATTATGCATATACTATAATACATGCCAACACTATGTTCATCACTAATGTCACAACTTATGAGGTATTAGGATTCTATGTGAGGGAAATTTGATTGCTTAGTACTAGGATGCAATATATACCAACTTGTGTGGTAGAGGTTATAAAACAATTTCACAATCATATATTTAAGACTATATTTTGGTTCCCTTTGAGCTAAGTGGATTTGTTTGGTATTTTGATGTAAATAGTTACAATATTTACATCTAGTTAAAAATAAATAGCGTTGGACATATTGTCGTTTGATGTCAAAAGGTAAGAATACTAATCTTCACTCATGTCAAAGAGATATGAAAAATATTGTAATTGATGTCTATTACTTAATTTTAACACAAATTAAAATTTAGTCTTGAAAATTTTATTTTTTGCTAAAAGCACTTTTCATTTGATATTTAAAAAAAAAATGTCCTTGTATCATTCATTTCTTGAATATACAATTGATATTTTACAAAATAATGAAATGCTAAAAGCAAAGTATTTCACACAAGTAGTGAGTACAATTGCTATCTTTCATACGTACTAAGAACAAGAAAAATAAAAGATATGGGGGAAAGTCAGAGATAACCAGTCATTGCCTTTCAGACTTTGACTAGTTAGGTGTTTTGTCGTTGTATAATCGCCCATGGTCCAGCTTTCGATCCAGTAAGTTCCTGGTTCTTTGTTCCCCTGCAAGAGAAAGAGGTGGGATTAGATCTTTATGATCTAAGCAATGACTCATTATCTACAACTACATACTCACACGTCATATTCCTCTTATTTTTGAACACATACAAAAAATAGCAAGTGTATTCTTAGTGTTTAGATGCAAATCACAGAAAGGTAGTCTGTGAGTGTCATGAGCTCGTGGTCGAACCTCATGAGATACTATTCCAAATATCAAGAAAAAGAAAAGAGCGAGTTTCTAAAACATAGCACTAAGGGAAAGACAACATATAAAATTTGAAGCAAGTATAGCAAGGAGAACAATGCTTCTGAATCCCTAACTAGGCAGAAATCTATGATGATGAAACCTATTGCCCAAAATGGAAGATATCTAAGTTGCATGTATGCCTACAGAACCAATATTAGGTGTACCACAAAATGCATTAACCAGAAATACAGATGGATTTGATTCTTGGTAATTATGAGTGTCTTTTTAGAAAGTGATAGTTTAAAAGCACATATGAACCATTAAAGCCCATAACATGGGAAAGTAAGAGATCCTAAGGATGAAATCAACATGATATGCAAGTCAATTTCGTAAAAGGAAGCAAGCAGACATTATGTCTTCACCATGAAAGAAGAAGCATTTAGCAAGAAGAACATGGAAAACTTCATAAAGATTTGAACAATCCTACAACAATATTTTTAAAATGTGATATAACTAATCCAGGGTACCTGGCATCTATTTTATTCAAAGCATTTGGAAAGCTTTTGGAAGGCTTGACATTTGCGTTAATAATGTTGGAACAATTCTAAACATTGGATCTATATCAAGCCTATTGGCAACTCAATATGGGCAAACAAGCATTGTGAAGACATGCAAGGATTCCTTGAAGATCCTGTGATTATCCACCTAGCTGTGTACAATGTTTTAACATTTAATGCCCAGGAGGGTCATAGAAAACAGAGACAAGAATGCTGATAGAATTCTTTTTTGAATTTGATAGATTTGACTGGTTCTGAGCAAGTTGCTAAGATTGGGGTTAGAAACTCATCATGGAAAGTAATAACCAGTGAAACCCTTATGGCAATTCAGCAAAAGAATGTGAGAAAGGAAGAAGGTAAAACAACAATAACATTATCTTTCAGCAATGGCATATTATTTCCCAATTCCTGGATATAGGACAAATAATATTATTAGTTTTTGTCTTTGAGAAGTAAAGGCTCCTGCTGCAGATTTTTAACCTTAAATGAATTCAATACTATGGGCAGTATGAGAATGTTGCACATCTTCACTGAAGGACTCAAAAAATATGTACTATTCTATATCCAAAAATGGCAAAGAAACCCTCATGTGAGTGGTAAAGTTGAAGTGAAAGGCTTCTACGTTTGAAGCAACAGTTTTTCGTGCTTGCAAGATGCAAAAAGAGAACAGTAAAAAGTGAGTCCATTGCATAAAATGAATAGACAGCAAGTTACAAGTTTTTTTTAAGACCCTCGGCCTCATCTACAGCCAATGGGTTAATATCATAAAACAAATGATTAAACAATGCCATTTAAAATGGAAAAGAAACCCTCATGTGAGTGGTAAAATTGAAATGTAAAACTCTTCAAGAAGTTCCACCAAACATTTCATGGCGGCATTTCAACAAGGAAAGAGACAAACGCCTAGATTTTTATTTCTAAACAATACTCATGCACATACAAAAATCGTGCTTCCAGTTTAGCACAGAATGGCAAGCAAAACAAGGAAAATACTTCTTTCATACAACAAAATGTGTCTTTTCAAATTAGAAATGAAATGTTACCTCCAAAAATGGCTCCAAATGACAACAACAGAAGAAAAAAAGTGCTTCCAACACTAAGTCACAGTTGACAGCATGCATAAAAAATTTGATTCGAATGCTCCAGCAAGCATTATCATGGCAAAATGATGAAATCTCCTCTAGCAAACCCTAGCCGACTCCTCCTCCCATTCTCTCTAGCCAACGTGAAACAAAAATGAGCAACTTTTAGGGTTGCTAATACATATAATACCCTTTGCTACATTTCATTTTATTCGAAATCTATAAGTAAAGAAGGGTCCCTCTTAAACTTTATTGTTTTTGCAAAGTATAATAAAATTGCATGTACCATGAGGGGTGTGAAAGGGTATTAGGCATTAAGGATCATTTTTATTTTTTTTCCTTTTATTAAATTTTTCATTGAAAATATTGTAAAACATTAAATGTTAAGTGATATTTGTAAGTCACTTTAATATTTTTTGTTATTTATCAAATGCAAATAAGAGAGAAAGGGGGAATTTGATTTAGTCTTAGATTTAACAAGTCAATATGACATGTTTTTTTTAAGACTAAGTCTTAGAGGTTATTATTTTGAAAGACTTAGTAACATCATTTCAGGTCAAATTTAAGGCTTTTTGAGTCATTCCAGGACTGTGGGTCGAATTTTGACATTGTCTTGGCAGTTTGAAGCCATTTATTGACATTTTGAGTCTTTTGAGGACAGTTAAAGGTGAGTCATAGGTTCTGTTATGACTTAGTGTAGTTGTTAGATAGTAAGTCATTCTTTTTGATAAGATTTGACTCCCTTTTTGTAGCCTTGATTCCTAATTTTGACCAAGTGATTGGTATTTAGTATTTTGAAACTGTGATACCAGGGTGGGATGGATGCAGTTCTGAGGAAAGAGAAGACTATTGTGACATTTTGATCATCCTTTGTATGCTCATTCTTTTTGAGTTGTATCTCTGAAGTTGATGTTCGGTGACCTTTGAAGGCATAATACAATCAATTGGCGCTACTTTGGGACTCATCTTTGTGTGCAATGCTGGTGATTTGATGTTTATTTTCTATGTTCTATCAAGAGCCTTTAAGTTTATGTCTCATTTTTGCACCTATATGTGTTAGTAAAATCTTTATGCATAGGTCATAAGTTGTGCAGTTTGATGAAATTATATTGATTATGGTCTATACTTTTTGATATTATTCATTAAAGACCTCTTCTAAAACACTTTTATGCAAAGATTTTCATCAAAGTTGTATCTCATAATTGATTGTATGTCACATCATTGTGTTGTTAAACATCAAATCCTTCATTATCGTTTTGGTGTATCACTTTTCTAGTTTAAATAATTACTTTTCTGTACTTCCTACCCCTTTTCTTCATAAGTTCATAGTATAGGTAGAATAACATAGCATCAAATAGGAACTGGCATAGAATCTAGAGGTTCAATCACTTGCATAGTTTACCCACAAACTTGTGATTGTTCCCATGTTTCACCGAAATTTCTAAGTATTTAGGTGCTTATCTTTAGGGTGAAAATTCTAGTGATAACAATGTCAAAAGGTAAGTCATGAAAAAATTGACGGAGGAATGTTTGGCACTACAATAAAGACATCATCATACAAATATGTAAAACATTTGTAAGAATGACATGATGTTTCCCTCAAGGTGTCATCTCAATTGATGAAGACTTAAATGTCAACATTAAAAGGCCAACCCCCCTTATTTCGATACGCCTCCTTCATGGAAGATTATTGAATGAAAATACATATTGGTTTATTTATAAAAAAATCATTGGGATGGACATCCATACTAGACAAACAAGATTAAACAATTAAACATAATTATACATTGTTTGGGCCAACCTAGTTGGAATGTTTCATCTCTTGGTGGAAGAGATATTTGCAAGGTATATAAAAAGAAAACTTCAAGTTTATTTGTCAAACAACTAAGGGATATCTTTCATAATCATAGTATAGTGAAGAGCATATATATCAAGAGTAGATACAAAACATGCTTATGATTGGATCTATAGGGAGTTTATGAGAAGATTCTCGAAGCATGTTAGAACATATATTTTGGAGCATGTTATAGGAGACCATTAAGCATATTAGAGTATACTTAGAAGAAGATCTATAATAGATTATCAAATTTTATTGAATACATAATTTGTGAATATTTTGATTAGATTTATAAGAAGGTTTTATGAACATACTCAAGGCAAAATTATGAACCATTCTTAGTAGGTTTATGAAGCTTTTTAAATTTTTTTTTAATACATATATGTACCATATTAGAGTACATCAAAATCAAAATTAATCAGCAAGTATGAAGAAAAATTACTTTTAGAAATTATAAAAAAATTGTGAGTAGAATGCAAAGAGCAAGAAGAGTTTGTGAAGACAAACCAAACATACATAATCAGTTGGTGTTCAACAATGGGGATCAATACCTACAAACTGTATAAGAGGGAATGTGAGTCTCCTATAGTTAGTTTCTACAAAGACAATGTTCTTGTTCTTGAGAGATTTATATAAAAATAATATTTTGCTATGGTTTCCATTTGCATTGTGTTCTTGTGTTACTCTTGTGTTACATAAATGCAATTTCCCTCTTAGTATAATCATGTACTCTTCAAATAGTTGTATGTGACATGTATTCTCTTGTGAGACAACCCATTTGTCAATAAGCTAGGTGTACAAGTTAGTTGCATGTAATATGCTATGTTGATAAAAATTAATAATATATATATTAAAGTAGCTATACTTATGAATGACAAGAATAAAAGGATTATTTAAGAAAATTTGTATAATACTCATACAATATGTAGCATAATATAAGTTAAAAATAAATTTGTTGGAAAGGGATTTGAGGAATTTAAATTATTCACATGGATTTCTTGAAAGAATAGTTTGTAAAATATATATGATATTTTTAGTGAACCAAAGGGGAATATTTCTTGATAGATGGAGATTCCAAAATATTATCTAATTAGATTTGATATATACCCAAAGAGAATATCATGTAATTATTACTTCTTCAAGCGAAACATTTTTTTCTTCATGGGTAGATTATGTATTTTATGATACTTTTGTCTACTACTTTTGACAATGAGATTAGGAGGTGCTTCCACATAGTTTGGGGTATTATTACATGAATATTGTTCCACAAAATGAAGAGGAAGGGGAATATATAAAAGAGAGATTGCCACATAGGTCAAATCAAACATGTGACCAACCATGCAATAAATACTAGATGAAAGTGATTTCCTTTACCTTTGTGGGACTCTTCATGTGCAAGCTATCTAAGTGTGGGGAACTCATTGCTAAGGAAGTGAAACCTAGGTGGTATTCAAGGAATAAGTTTGTTTTATAGAGCTCATGAATGATCTTTCTATATCACTAGTTGAGTTGGGCAAACACATAAAACCTCTTAAAAGGCATCTACTTATGAAAAGGGTCACAACCTTAACT
The DNA here is from genome assembly GCA_028749045.1 of Cupressus sempervirens. Lineage (NCBI taxonomy): Eukaryota > Viridiplantae > Streptophyta > Pinopsida > Cupressales > Cupressaceae > Cupressus > Cupressus sempervirens. The sequence continues at coordinate 576,081,059 of CM053788.1, read as the reverse complement.
AGTTCTATCACAAACAATTGTTGACTATTTATGAAAAGTGTAGAATCTTGAATAATACTAACAATTGCCTTCAATATTGGTCAATTCCTAAACAACCTTAGCTATTATAATGAGAAATAGATATATCTCAAAACAAATATAATAATAGATAAAAAATATAGAACTAAGAAAGTTTATGAATATAAATTTAAAAATCCTCCTCAAGATAAAAACTTGATGTTGGTCCTTATACATTCAATCTCATTTGGTTGACCAATTGTTTAAAATATATATTTATCAAGTATCCCTAAATAAATTGTTAAAAATCTAAAACAAGCTAACGTATTTGTATATTTGTTTAGAAAACTAAAACAAAATGATGTATTTGTATATTTTAAAATTGTAGCCATTGGGAGAAAGACAACGAAAAAGAAAACAGTTCAGGAAGAAGCAGTTCAGTTAGAGTACGGGAAAAATAAATTACGTTAGAGATATCTATAAACAAGTCATTGCTCATTTCAAATTGAAATTGTGTTATAGGTTCTAGACTTTCTTGTTCCTTTTTCTTTCCGTTCCAATTTTTTTCAGCGTTTGTCTCGCTTGATTGTGTTTAGCGTCCACGTTGGTTTTTCTGCACATCACATTTTTGTTCAATCTTATTCTATCATAGATTTCAATATCAAATAAACTTCAATCTGATTCATATTTTCTAAACCATCACTGAAATTTGTGTCCAGGAGCAGATACACAACTGGTGTACATGCTTCAATGCGGAGGGCTTCATTTCCTGAGACATTAAATCCGTTTGCAGTGATTGCGCTTACAGGGTAAAAAATAGGGTAATTACGCTAGCAGGGTAAAAGACGGTAATATCACATCCAAGATTACACTTGCCATTTCTGAAATCATTTGCTTAGGTGTGTTTCAGTCCTCAGTTATTCTTTTCACATTTGATGTTTTATAGTAATGGTTGAAGGTCAATTGGTAAATAATTAAAAGTGATCTTATACCTAACGATTAATTTTAAAAAAATAAGGATTCCTATCGATTCATTTTATTGACATGTAGTCATGTTTAAAGAAAGGATTCCTAACGATTCATTTTATTGGCATGTATGTGATAATAATTGTTCATAACGAGGAGGACTCCATTGCCTGAAACATCGGATTTGTTTCGCTCTCTCCTAAAATAATCTTTCATTCTTTTTTTTTTTTTTTCTCTGTCAGTTCGATTTCTTTCGAATTTGTTTCTCTCTCTTCTAAAATAATCTTTCATTCTTTATTTTTTTTTTCTCTGTCAGTTCGATTTCTTTTTCCAGTATTTGTTTTGCTTGCTTGTGTTTTTCTTTTTCTAGAAAAAGTTGGGTTTTCTATCATTCATATTTTTGTTCAATTGTTTTTGGTTTGGTTGTTACATTTTTGTGGCAGAGCAAAGAAGAGGCCAAGTAGTCAAGGGAAAATTACACTTACCATTTCTCAAATCATCAACATGGCTCAGGTGGGTTTCAGTCCTCAGTTAGTCTATGCATATTTGATGTTTTCTAATAATGGTTGATATGTCAATTGTTAAACAATTAAAAGTGGTAACAAAATAGGGTGATTATGCTCGTAGGGTAAAAGACAAGGTATATCATCAACACGGCTAAGGGGGTTTCAGTTCTCCATTAATAATGGTTGATAGGTCAGTTGTCAAATAAATAAAAGTGGTCTTATACCTTATCCCATCATTTTTAGAACAAGGGTTCCTAAGGATGATAATGATGTTTCTTAATATGGAGGACTTCATTTCTTGAAACATGGAATTTCTTTCATATTGGTTTTCCTGAATGCTCTCTAACAGATTATTTCCTTGTTCTTAGCATTTACTTGTGTTGGCTCAGCAACAACATCAACAAAAATCAGGTTCTTATTGCTTACCCTTGTATTGTTGTGCATTTATTTTATTTTATTTTTGTCCATAGATTTTATTAAAAACTCTTAAAATACACTTAGTAAGTGTAGTTTTTTCGAATAAATTTGAGAAATATTGCACAAATGAGTTTGTCAAGCCTGGGACAAAGGGCATGTAATTACATAATAAGTAGTCTTAGAATTGTTAGAATAAATGAATGAGGAAGTGATACATTTTGTTAGATTGCACCCATATCAACTAGATCTTCTTAGACTACTAGATTTTTCAATTATTGTAAAAATTTTACCCATTTTTTCTTGATAGATTTTTGAAATGTTTTACCTCCACACTGAATTGAGATTTTTGTACTCGGCAACTATTTACAAACCACAAACATCTGGATGAAAGTATGTGAACATTTATATAATCTTCCTACATCTCATTTTTGGAATAAAACAATAGTTTGGGCCTTGTTAGCCATTCAATCTAATACTTTGATATGTTATCTATTTTTCAACAATTGACTTTCTTTTATCTAAATTTGTTTAGATGGTACAAAGTTCCATAGACTATTTACAAATTGGGGAATATTTTCAAATAGCATTCCTAATTTTATACATGAGAACACAAGTTTAGGGGCACATAGAATATAGGATGACTCTTTGTATGAAATTTAGGGCTTGCAACCTATGACTAAATTCAAGGCTTGAAAAGTTATTAGGTATCTAATATGTGCCATAGGTACATTGTGACCATTGGAGCTTATATACTATCTATATAAAGCCATTTCCCTTGTAAGGGTGAAAATTTCTCACCAATATCAAGATTAATATCTTGCAAAACATGATGTAACATGCAAATCATGAAATAACCTATAAATATTATGGTGATTATGCCACCTTGTTGGCATATGAGTTGTCACCCCAACTCTAATGTCCCCAATTAGGCTATGCCATCTATATAACTTTATTTCAAAAGGCTTGAAAAACTATTAGGTATCTAATATGTGCCATAGGTACATTGTGATACTATTGGGATAAAGCCATTGCCCTTGTAAGAAAAACATGATGTAACATGCAAATAATGAAATAACCTATAAATCATGATTCACACTTTATAATTTGTTTACAACTAGTATTCTATGATTAATTTATATAATATCTTTTTAAATTTTAAAATAAATAACCAATCTAAGTAAAATAACATCACATACATAAAGGATTTGATGAAGAAATGAAAATGGCTCCTACCTGTGCTTTTGAAATTTCACCTCCTGCCTATGAGTTCCTTGCTTCAGCTCTTGCATACAGTTCCTACAATGGTATGAGGGAGGTTTGTGGTGTGGTGGCTGCCTCTATTGTGGCCCAACCCTGCAGCAAATGCTATTACATCTGCCTCTGTCAGGGTTCTTGGGCCCCCTCCTGCTGTGGTTGCCACTGGAGCTGATACTATTGTTCTTGCTGTGGATGCCTTTCTTGGTATTTCTTGAGTGGTTGGGGGCTGATCTGCTATCTCTTATGCAGATGTGGCAGCTTTTGAAGTAGGTATTAATGCTTCGGTTTTGATGAAGGGGTCCCATCCGACTGAGGTTAGCCATGAGGCTGTGCCTGTTCCTATATGTAAGTCACTTTTGCTTAAGCTTGATTTAGACATTGTTGATGAGATCAATACATATGGGGATGATTTCTTTGCTACTGCTGCTATCTTTTATTTTAGGGTTTTTTGGTCCTCTCTCTCAAATTTGCATGCTTCGATCTCCAAATTTTGGTAACCAATCATTTCAAATTTAGTTTAGATCTACCCTGTGGCAAGGGGTTTTTTTAATTGTGCATAGGGATTCCATCCTATGTCATGGTTTCTCTTGGGAGGAATGATTCCCCCTCATGGCCAAACCTTGGTATCTGACATTTAACTTGACTATTGAGTCCTTTGTAAAGTGCCTTGACAATTTTTGAAATTTAATCCTTGTTTTTCTGCCTTAGGAATTTTTTTAAACACTTTCCTTGCAGCCTCAGTTTGCTGATGTTTGTTGTTTTGCTATGATTTTTGAATGCTAATGATATTGATGAATACAAATGATTGCAAAATAACTAATTGGAAATCAAGGTGATATGCAACTTCTTTTTATTGTTTTCCAAATGCAAGTACATGAAATTCTGATGTAAAATGCACTCCTACAGCTAAGAGGTATTTTCACAAACACTTGGCATGCATCCTATGAATGACTATGCAATGAGACATTTTTACAAACATTTGACATACAAACTGAAAAACTAAATTAAGTTGATTTCCCTTCAATACTTCAATGTTTACAATGACTGAATACTTTGGTAACAAAAAGACATATATTACTTGTCAAATGTATCCATCTACAATTGCCAAATGTAAATACCAAAAGAACTTGGAATAAGTAGCTGAGATGACATGCTTTTTGGCTTTGATTTTTTTAGATTTTCTTTTTCGGACTGCTTTTTCAGAAAACTGAAACCTTTCTCCTTGCCAACTGATGTCAAAAATTAGTTGCACGGGCTAAACAAAAATCACTAAATATTATCTCCCAATTAATCACAAATGAATTGGTTGAATACCAATTCCTCCACTCCCAACTAGGGTTGATATCTCACAACTGAAATTGGCACCTTAGAGTCTTCAAACCCTTAGGAAAGTATGCAAGTACTAAGGCTCTCAGCACAATAGATGAATATGCAACTCAAGATGTGTAAAATGACCCCCCAAAGGCTCTTTATAAAGATTTCACAAGCAACTCCAAGAAGCTTCTAGAGGAATCTAGCACTTTATTCTTTTAAGTGAATTTTTGATATTTTATTATGTTAGTCACTTTAATATTAAATCAATTAAATATAAAGTTACTTTTTAATATTTCATTGTTTAGTAACCTTATAAGTAATTAATTTAATATATCTTTTCCCCCTTATTTCTTCCTTTTTAGCCTCCAAAGAAAATAAAGGCTAAAATAAAATAAGTAGCTGGCGCCTGTCAAAAAAGGGACATTACAGTCCTCCCTTCTCAAAATTGCTTTTCCTCAAGCAATTGCAAACTCAGGTGCTGTAAAATTTGCTCATTCTCCCATGTGGCGTCCTCTGTAGGAAGATCCTTCCATCTCACCAAGTACTCCTTAATCACTCTGTTCCGCAATTTCCTCTCTCTGACATCAATGATCTCTTCAGGCACGAAGACCAAATGTCCCTCCTCATCAAGTGGTGGAAGATCTATGGAAGAGATAACCTGCTGATCTAATGCCTTCTTGAGGCATGAAACATGAAATACATTATGAATCTTGCTGCTTGCAGGTAGCTCTATCTCATATGCTACCTCCCCAATCCTCCTGGTAACCCTATATGGACCGTAGAACCTTGGTCTTAGTTTCTCTGCTCCACTCTTTTTAAGAGAGGACTATCCATAGGGCTGCAATCATAGATATACCATATCACCAATCTCAAAGCTGCACTCAACCCTGTGTTTATCTACATAAGTCTTTTGCTAATTCTGTGCCATTACTAGATTATCCTTGAGTGCCTTCAATATATCTTGGCTTTCCTGAATCCAATCTTTTTCTTTAGGTGCCCTACTCTATAATGTCCCCTTTTTAGCATTCATAGCATGATGTTGTCATTAGCCTATTTTCCCACAGTCCCATAGGCTAACTAGGACATTAAAGGGACTTAGAGGCCATTTGGCCTAGATAGTTTCAGTTGCAGGTCTTTCTCAGGGGTTTTGAGGCAACTTTGGGCATACTTACTATTTATAGTAAGTCATCTTGGACATGGTCAAACATCTAGTGGCAGCGGTATGTCGATGGTAATTGTTTAAAATCTACAAGAAGACTTGTTTATCATTGATAAGATTTGTTATGCATTAATAAAGCTATTTTATAAAGTTAAATTTAAATATTTAACTTTATTAATGCATAGACTATAGTTTGTGGGAAATATTTAAATTAAAAGAGTCCCCTTTATTTTATAACACATTGGGGACATAAGTTACATAAAGGGAGTTATGTTTTATCCCACATTGAGAAAATGAAGGACTGAGCTCTTGTGAGAACACTATAAAAGAAATGGAAGAGGGTCTTCTTAGTATGCTTGGATGAAGATTAATGTTATGTTGCTTGATATTTGTTTATCAGGCTTGGAGGACGGAATCCCTCTTTGCTAGCATTCTCTTCATTGTTCAAAGACATAGTCAGGAGGATTAGCGATGTTTCCAAACATACTGGGTTTCATATAGTGTTTTGCTACAATACGGATGACTAGTGTTTTGCTACAATGTAGATGAATAGTGAATTTGCTATAGTGTGTGAATAGTATTTGCAACAAGTTTATTGTTTATTCTTGCTGATTTGAGGGTTTGGAAGGCTACCAACTACATCTACAAAAATACTACAGCAACTAATTCTAGGTTTCTTCTGTTAAATTTTAATACTTTTGCATTATAGGTGTTGAATATGAGACTAATATTTGTTGCAGCATGTTAAACAATTGTATGAGCACATTTACATGCCAAAAATCAATATTTAATTAGCAAATAAGAAGTTTTAGATTTTCCTATATATTGTAGTATGTGTGCCAAGTGTTTGAAAAAAATGCTATGTTGAGTTATTAAGAAAATTAATTGATATCATAAAGTAGCTTGCAAGTTTCTTTATTTGGGAAAAATAGGGGAGGATATTATAGTGGGGGTCTTATAGGGAATTTGGAACAACTGGATAGAGGGGAAAGTGTTTGACAAAATGTCAAAACACTAAAATCAAAGCATTTATGTTTGAGCATGCGACATGGGCCTTATAATTTATGTAGTTTTAGAGTAAGACAAAATAGGATTTCAAACCTGTAGAGCGAACAATCTAGTTCATCCATGCAGGTGGACATAGAATCCAATCATACAGACATAGAGGAGGTATTCTTTAATCAAGACAACAATATGGGTGACTGAGATGATAGGAATACAAGATTAGGCATAGGCGGGAATGCTAGTCCAGATCAGGGAGAGGAAAGATTTTTACAGTTATTAGACACCTTGGCACAGGGACAGTGATTAGCAGAGCAGAGAGCACAGGAATAGAGTCAGATATTGGAGCTTATGATGCAGATGATGGCTCGTCAAATGGGGTTGAATGCTAATGTGGGTGGAGGAAATAATCAAAATGGTAATAATCAGGATGGGACACATAATGGAGCCAAACAAGTTGGGAACAATTCCGGTCATGCACCCTAGAAAACTAGGACAGTGAGTTCGAGGCCCATGATTCCCATATTTCCTCCTAGAGCTCCAGAGCAACTCGTACCAGAGCCCCAAATCACTAATATAAAAGACCAGTTGAGGAGAGATTGGGAAGCTGGAGGTCTAGATTTTACTACTGCAATTACCTTTAGGGAGTATATGGATGTGCGGATGAAACATATTCCACGTGGACATGACAGGAACCAGAGCTACGAGCTACGGAAGAAAGTAGGGAAACTTCAGTTACCATATTATGATTGCTCAGGGAAGTCTACAGAAAGAGCTTGGGTTCAAAAGCTTGACACATACTTTCAATTGAACCCTATGCCTAAGGAAGAAGCTATTAAGTATGCAGCAATTCATCTGGATGGATTAGCACATGAGTGGTGGCATCATGGTATGGTCATTATGGGAAATGCACACATTACTTCATATGTGGAGTTTACGGAGAGACTAATTGAATGATTTGATAGGAAGGATCTAGAATCCATTTAAAGGAGTTAGCTCAACTTAAACAATGGGGATCATTGGAAACATACATTTTAGAGTTTCAAAAACTTGCAGTGTTAGTAACAGATGTATCTGAATGGAGGATACTGGTTCTATTTATGGATGGGTTAGCTGATCTGTTGACAGGGTGGATTAAAGCTCTCAACCCTCCCACTTTGCAGGAAGCCATTAAGAAAGCTCGTGACATGGATTCCTCTTCAGCTTCTAAAAATAAATTCTAGGTAAAGAGTTTCCCTTCGAGGAAAGATAAGGATAGTAAACCTTTTCATAGAGAGGCTCAACCACCTAAGGAGGAAAGTAAGAGGTTGGACAATGAGACACTTAATGATCTCAGGAAGAAGAAGCTTTGTTTTCATTGTAGGGAGCCTTGGGATTTGTCACATAAGTGTCCATTGAAAGAAAAAGCTAAGTAGATGGAGTACTTTTCAGCCAAAGAGTCAGTGGAGGGAGATTCAGAGCATTCATTAGAATCAGATGGAGATGATAATTCCTCACACAAGGAAGCATGTAGTGATAACACGACAACTCAATTGTCCAGTATATAGGAGGCTGTCACTTTCAGAGTTAGGGGTACTTTGGATGGACAAAGATTTGTGGCACTCATTGATACAGGGGCAACACATAACTTCATTGATGAGAAGTTTGTGTCACACAGAGGGCTACATACAGAGGAGCATAGGGGATTTAAGGTGATGGTTGTCGAGGGCTTCAAAATTGACTGTACCAAGAAAATCACCAACTTGAAAATTTGTTTGGGAGATTATGACATGGTGGGAGATTTCTTTGTGGTCAACGTTGGTGATCAGGATATGGTGCTTGGGATTAATTGGATGAAGTCTCTGGAAGAGTTTACATTTAACCTCTAGAAAATGGAAATGAGGTTTGAGGCAAATGGTAAGAAGATAGTGCTCAGAGATTTGTCAGATGAGAGACTTCGAGTGGTGTTACTCAAGAAGATGCAGAGTTTCTTTAGAAACGACCAGGTGCAGTGGACAATAGAGTTCAGAGTAATGCCTGAGGTGACAGAGCAGCATAAACAAGAGTATCCACCTGATGTATAGAAAATAATAACCAAACACACTAAGGTGTTTGGTGAGATACCTCCAGGGAGACCCTCGGATAGGGGAATCGAGCATGTTATTGAGTTAGAGGAAGGGGCTAAGCCAGTTATGATCACACCTTTCCGCCATCCAAAGAGATATAAGGATGAAATAGAAAAGGCTATTAAGGAGTTGATTGACATAGGGCACATACGGCCAAGCAAGAGTCCTTTCGCTTCTTCAGTAGTAGTGGTGAAGAAGAAGGATGGTACAATGAGGATGTGCATTGATTATAGGGAGCTAAACAAGAAGACAATCAAGAATTGATACCCTATTCCACACATTGATGAGCTTATTGATGAATTGCACGGTGCCTGCTACTTCTCTAAGATTGATTTGAGATCCGGCTACCACCATATACGGGTTAGAGAGGTGGATGTGTAGAAGACAGCTTTTAGATGCCACTACGGACATTTTGAGTTCTTAGTCATGCCCTTTGGGTTGACTAATGCCCCTGCCACTTTCCAGTCTTGTATGAATAGAGTGTTCAAAGATCAGTTGAGGAAGTTTGTATTGATTTTTTTGATGATATACTGATATACAACCATACTTGGGAGGAACATTTGAAGCATATTAATGCAGTGCTCAACATTCTAGAGAGGGAGTCATTATATGCCAAGATGAGTAAATGCGAGTTTGGGATGATAGAGTTGCTTTATCTAGGGCATATTATTAGTGTAGGAAGTGTTCGGGTTGACCCAGAAAAGATCAGGGCCATTCTGGATTGGCCACCGCCAAGGAATACTTCACAACTCAAGGGATTTCTTGGGCTTTGTGGGTTCTACCACAAATTTGTGAAGGGATTTTCATAGATAGTAGCACCACTTACAGATTTGACATGAAGAGATAGTTTCAAGTGGTTAGAGAGGGCTTAGGATTGTTTTGACAAGTTCAAGGAGCTAATGAGTACATGTCCTGTTTTAGCCATTCCAGATTTCACCAGGCCTTTTGAGCTATAGTGTGATGCCTCGGGAGAGGGCGTAGGAGCTGTCCTCATGCAGGACAAACATCCCATCGCATATGAGAGCAAGAAATTATGAGGTGTTGAGAGAACTTACAACATCTATGACAAAGAAATGCTAGCAATCATGCACACACTAGCTAAGTTTAGGCAATACTTAGCAGGGAGCCGATTCACAGTAAAAACAGATCATAACAGCTTGAAACATTTCCTTGGACAGAAGGATCTTAATGATAGGCAACAGAAATGGGTGAGTAAGTTACGGGCCTATGATTTTGACATAGTCTATGTCAAAGGGAAGAAAAATATTGTCGCAGATGCTTTATCCAAAAGGCCTCATTTGCTTTCTGTTGGGATAGTCATGGATGATTGGAGAGAGTTGATCTTGGTAGAGTATGCCAAGGATAGTTGGGCATCTAGTGTTATTGAAGGAGCTATTCAGGATAGTCGATACACTATTGTAAATGATTTGATCATTTGCAAGGGAAGGATTTATTTGGTACTTGGGTCTGCCATGAAGCAAAAGATCTTGAGAGCATTTCATGATTCACCATTAGTAGGACATCCAAGATTTTTTAAGACATATCAGCAAGTGAGAGAGTGCTTCACTTGGAAGGGGCTTAAATCAGAAGTGCTACAGTTCGTTAGGGAGTGCCCAGTGTGTCAGCAGAACAAACGGGAACATTCCTTTCTAGGCGGTTTACTACAACCCCTACCTATACCAAAGAAGAAGTGGGATAGCATTTCCATGGATTTTATCACAAGCCTTCCAAAGGCACAGGGTTGGGATTGTATTTTTGTTGTGGTAGACGGATTGACAAAATTTGCACATTTCTTTGCGATTTCGTCCACATATTCAGCAGTACAGATAGTAGAACTATTCTTTCGAGAGGTATTTAGATTACATGGGATGCCACAGAGCATAGTCAGCGACAGGGATAGTAGGTTTATGAGACACTTTTGGCAGGAGTTGTTCAGGTTGTGTGGAACAGAGCTAACTCCGAGTACCAGTTACCACCCCCAAACTGATGGGAAGATAGAGATAGTGAATAAATGGATTGAGGGGTACCTTCAAAACTACATTGCAGGAGAGCAGAAGGCTTGGGTGAAGTGGCTACATCTAGGGGAGTACTGCTATAATACCTCTTTCCATATGTCTATTCAAATGTCCCCTTTCATGGCACTGTACGGGTATGATGCTCCTAATTTTCTAGATTTTTTATTTGGGGAAAGTAGGGTGCCTAAGGCCAAGGATATTTTGCAAGAGTGTCAGGACATTATGCTATCCTTGAAGGAAAATTTGCAAAAGGCACAAAAGTAGTAGAAGCAATATGCTAATCAGCACAGGGTTGAGAGGTCTTCTGAGGTAGGAGACATGGTGTACCTCATGTTACAGTCGTATAGACAGTCCTCTCTCAAGAAGAGTGGAGCAAAGAAATTGAAACCACGCTACTATGGACCATTCAAAGTAATCAGGAGAGTGGGCGAAGTAGCTTATGAGTTGGAGTTTCCTGCAGACAGTAAAGTGAATAATGTATTCCATGTGTCATGCCTTAAGAAGGCATTGGGCCACAATGTGGTGCCTTCAGTTTTATTTCCACCTCTTGATGATGAGGGAAAGCTTATCTTGGTTCTCGAGGCTATACTTGACTCCAGGGAGAGGGTGATTTGCAAGTGGATCATCAAGGAGTACTTGGTCAAGTGGAGGAATCTACCAGTGGAGGATGCTACTTGGGAAAATGAGCAGATATTATAGCATCCAGAATTGAAATTTCTTGAGGACAAGCAATTTTGGGAAGGGTGGACTGTAATGTCCCCTTTTCAGCATTCATAGCATGATGTTTTCGTTAGCCTATTTCCCCATAGTCCCTTAGGCTAACTAGGACATTAAAGGGACTTAGAGGCCATTTGGCCCAGAAAGTTTTAGTTGCAGGTCTTTTTGAGGGGTTTTGAGGCAACTTTGGGCATACTTACTATTTATAGTAACTCATCTTGGACATGGTCAAACAGCCAGTGGCAGCGGTATGTCGATGGTAATTATTTAAAATGGACAAGAAGACTTGTTTATCATTGATAAGATTTGTTATGCATTAATAAAGCTATTTTATAAAGTTGAATTTAAATATTTAATTTTATTAATGCATAGACTATAGTTTGTGGGAAATATTTAAATTAAAAGAGTCCCCTTTATTTTATAACACATTGGAGACATAAGTTACATAAAGGGAGTTATGTTTTATCCCACATTGAGAAAATGAAGGACTGAGCTCTTGTGAGAACACTATAAAAGAAATGGAAGAGCTTCTTTTTAGTATGCTTGGATGAAGATTAATGTTATGTTGCTGGATATTTGTTTATCAGGCTTGGAGGACGAAATCCCTCTTTGCTAGCATTCTCTTCACTTTTGAAAGACACAATCAGGAGGATTAGCAGTGTTTTCAAACATACTAGGTTTCATATAGTGTTTTCCTACAGTACAGATGAATAGTGTTTTGCTACAGTGCAGATGAATAGTGAATTTGCTACAGTGCGTGAACAGTATTTGCAACAAGTTTATTGTTTATTCTTGTTGATTTGAGGGTTTGGAAGGATGCCAACTACATCTACAAAAATACTACAGCAACTAATTCCAGGTTCTTCTGTCAAATTTTAATACTTTTGCATTATAGTTGTTGAATACAAGACTGATTTTTTTGCAGCATGTTAAACAATTGTATGAGCACATTTACATGGCAAAAATCAATATTTAATTAGCAAATAAGAAGTCTCAGATTTTTCTATATATTGCAGTATGTGTGCCAAGTGTTTGACAAAAATGCTATGTTGAGTTATTAAGAAAATTAATTGATATCATAAAGTAGCTTGCAAGTTTCTTTATTTGGGAAAAATAGGGGAGGATATTACATACTCTCACCAAAATCAACCTCCATGAATGAAGGTGCCTCATACCTATACAAGGCTCTAAAAGGACTCATTCCAATGGACATACGGTATGTGGTATTGTAATAATACTCTCCTAAATGCAACCACCTGATCCAAGTCTGCTATTGTCCTGCCACATAATTACGCAAGTACCCCTCAACCCACTTATTAACAATTTATGTTTGCCCATCAGTTTGAGGGTGATAACTGGTACTGGGTGTCAACTCAGTACTTTTCAGTCTAAACAACTTCTACCAAAAAACACTCATAAACCTACTATCCCTATCATTGACTATGTTCTTAGGTAGCCCATGCAATCTAAAGATCTCCTTGAAAAATAGCTCAGCCACTTGTGAAGCCCAGTACTCTGGCGGAATAGCAAAGAAATGTGCATATTTTGTGAGCTAGTCTACCACAACAAAGATGTTGTCTCTCCCCTGTACCTTGGGTAGGCTTATGATGAAGTCCATTGAAATGCTCTCCCACTTCTGCTCAGGAATGGGAAAAGGTTGAAGTAACCTAGCTGGATGTTTATGCTCAGACTTATTATGCTGGCAAGTCACGCACTCCTTCACATGCTTCAACACATCATCCTTGAGGCCTTTCCATGAAAACCTCTCTCTAATCTGTCTATAAGTTTTGAAGTAGCCCTAATGGCCTACTAGGGGTGTATCATGGCAAGATTGTAGTATTTTATCCTTTAATTTTGATTCCTGTACCAGGTAGATCCTATCCTTGTAGTAAATCACATCATCAACTATCCTGTACCTATCATCCCGAATCAATCCATCCATCAAATCACAAGCAAATGTATTCTTGGAGTACTCCACCAGTAAGATGGATTTCCAATCTGTCGAAATCTCAGAGAGTGAGCAAGTTGAAGGCCTGCTGGAGAGGGCATCTGCAACAATGTTCTTCTTCCCCTTAACATACTCTATGTCGAAATCATATGCCTGTATCCTGCTAACCCACTTCTATTGTCTCTCACTCAAGTCCTTTTGCTCTAAGAAGTATCTGAGACTGTTATGATCTGTCCTCACCACAAATTTTCCCCCAACTAGATATTGTTTGAACTTTGCCAAGGCATGCATAATGGCGAGCATCTCCTTATCATAGATGGAGTATAGTCTCTCAACTCCCCTCAACTTATGGCTCTCAAAGGTGATAGGGTGTCAATTTTGCATCAATACTACACCAATACCCTCCCCTGAAGCATCACACTCTAGAATGAAAGGCTATGTGAAATCAAGAAGTGCCAACACTGGATAACTGCTCATCACCTCCTTGAGCTTATCAAAAGCTCGTTGTGCCTCTACTATCAAACAAAATGCACCCTTCTTGGTCAAATGTATCAAAGGTTCCCCCAACTGTGAGAACCCCTTCACAAAATGCCTATAGTAACTGCACAGTTCGAAGAAGCCCCGTAGCTCTGTAAATGACCGTGGTGTGGGCCAATCTAGAATAGCCTGTATTTTCTCTTGGTGCACTTGGACACCCTTTGCACTGATCATGTGTCCCAAATAAAGAATCTCTCTAAGGCCGAAGTCACATTTTTAAGCCTTAGCATACAAGGACTGCTCCTCCATGATGGTAAGGATCTCATCAAGCTGTTGCAAGTGTTCTTCCCAAGTTTTACTGTATATGAGAAAATCATCAAAGAATACCAAGAGAAAATTACACAACTGTTTGTTGAAGATATGATTCATACAAGACTGGAACATGGCAGGTGCGTTAGTTAATCCAAATGGCATCACCAAGAACTCATAGTGCCCATAGTGGCATCGAAAAGCAGTTTTGTGCACATCTTGTTCCCTCACTCTAATCTGATGGTAACCCGATCGAAGATCAATCTTTGTAAAATATACTGCCCCATGTAACTCATCCAATAACTCATTGATCCTGGGTATCAAGTACCTATTCTTGATTGTTTTCTTATTGAGGGTTCGGTAATCTATACAGATTCTCATGGTCCCATCTTTCTTCTTCACCATGACCACTGAAGAAGCGAAAGGGCTGGAGCTAGGATGAATGTGTCCCATATCAAGCAATTCCTTGATTTCTTTCTCGATCTCATCCTTAAATTTCTTAAGATGGCGATAACGGGTAGTAATCACTGGCCTGGCCCCTTCTTGCAACTCAATAGTATGCTTGAAGCCTCTGTTCGGTGGCCTCCCTAGGGGTATCTCACCAAAAACTTTGTCATGTTTTCCCAATAGCTCCTTGATGTCAATTTGGACTAGTTGTCTTGAATCTATAGATTCCTTAGGGGTGATCATACACTCTACTGCCCAACTATGTCATCATGCCTGAAAATACTGTCCATACGTCTCGTTAAAACAATCTTAGGTGCTTTAGATGCCATACCTCTAACCACCACTCTATGCCCATTAGCATCTCTAAACTTGAGTTCCATGGTTTGGAAGTTCTGTGAGTACTTCCCTAATGACTGCAACCATTAGACCCCAAGTATGGCATGGATATCACCCAAGTCAACCACATAGAAATTATTTGTAACTGTGTTGTTGCCCATCATAATAGCCAACTTTGGAATCCTCTGAGTACAAGCTATCTTACGCCCATCAGCCACCATCACATTGAATCCCTCAAAATCCTCTAGAGGAATTTGTCACTTGTTCACCAATGATGCATCAATGAAGTTATGAGTAGTTCCACTGTCAATCAATACTACTATCTGATGACCTTGTAGGACTCCATGAACTTTGAAAGAGTTGAACTTAGGATTACTGGAGATAGAAGCAATGATCTCATCATGATTTTCCCCATTTAAACTGT
Organism: Cupressus sempervirens; assembly: GCA_028749045.1. Lineage (NCBI taxonomy): Eukaryota > Viridiplantae > Streptophyta > Pinopsida > Cupressales > Cupressaceae > Cupressus > Cupressus sempervirens. Next base: position 576,065,663 of record CM053788.1, on the reverse strand, counting down.
TATTGTCTTCCCTTTGAGGTTCCTCTTCCTTAGAACTACTTTCATTATTTGATATCACCTCAATTAAGTGAGCCTTGCCTTTCCTTAGGCAACGGTGTCCACTAGACCATTTCTCCTTGCAATGATAGAAAATCCCCTTAAACCGACACTCCTGTCTATAGACTTCATCAAAGTTCTCCTTATTACTTTTTTTTTGGAATGGCTTCTTCCCCTTATCCTTATGGGATGTGAAAGGCTTGCTAGGAGCCCTAATGCTAGATGTAGAATATTCCATGTCTCTAGTCTTCATGATAGCATCCTAGAGAGAATGTGGTTTGAAGGCATTAACCCAACCATGAAGAGGCTTTGTCAATCCCTCAATGAAGAGCATAACCAACCACTATTCTAAAATATATGTCACTATAAATTCCAACCATTGGAACTCTGTGATGTAATCATCCACTGAATTAATTTTCCTGAGTTGTGCTAACTCTCTAAAGTGGAGTTCAGGATCCTTACAATCAAACCTGTCAATGAGCTTTTGGGTGAATTCCAAATATGAAGTAATGTCGGCATGCCCCAAGGTGACAAGTCCATGGTGCCACCATTCATGTGCTTCACCTTCCAAATGGAGTGTGACGTACTGGATAGCTTCTGTTTCCAACATAGGATTGAGCTGCAAATATGTGTCAACCTTCTAAACCCAAGCTCTAGCTGTACCTTTGTTACTTCCATCAAATGATGGTAAGGTTAGTTTTCCCACCTTACGTTGCAAGTCTTGATTTTGCACTCCTCGTTGATTGTTTCTTGGTATATTTCTCAATTTAAGACCACAAAAGTCTACTAGTGACATGGAAGCCTTGAAATCATCACCTAGAGAGTTGTATTCCCTCAAATAATCACCATATCCCTCTTCTCTTACTTGCTGGTCATGATTTGCAGCACCATGTTCTCTAAAAAATGTAGGCATAAGAGGCCTAAGAGTAGCTCTACTTGCTGTTCTAGCACTACTTTGAGCTATGTCATTGTTTTCTTGACCCCCATTGTGTCCATTCTACCCATTAGTCCTATTATGGTTCCTATCATTTCCATTGCTTCTGTTATCTACCAACTATCCAAGGATAAGTGACAGTTCTTCTCTTCCTCTTGCCATTTCATCTCTCAAACTCCTGTTTCCCTCTTGCAAGAGCATTAAGCATTTGCTAGGTACTGCTTTCTTCCATGAGTTCTAAAGGACTTAAGCCCTTTCTTGCCATGTTATAGAATTTATCCAAAGGATTTATGAATGGAACATTTGGAAACTCTTCATTCATAAACCGTACAGGATGGCAAAAATTTTAGCTCTAATACCACTTTAAAGTGCCTTGACAATTTTTGAAGTTTTATCCTTGGTTTTCTACTTTAGGAATTTTGTCAAACACTTCCCTTGCAGCCTCAGTTTGCTAATGTTTGTTGTTTTCTATGATTTTTGAATGCCAATGATATTAATGAATACAAATGATTGTAAAATAACTAATTGGAAATCAAAGTGATATGAAACTTCTTTTTATTATTTTCCAAATGCAAGTACATGAAATTCTGATGTAAAATGCAGTCCTACAGCCAAGAGGTATTTTTACAAACACTTGGCATGCATCCTATGAATGACTATGCAATGAGACATTTTTACAAACATTTGGCATACAAATTGAATAGCTGAATTAAGTTGATTTCCCTTCAATACTTCAATGTTTACAATGACTAAATACTTTGGTAACAAAAAGACATATATTACTTGTCAAATGTATCCATCTACAATTGCCAAATGTAAATACCAAAAGAATTTAGAATAAGTAGCTAAGATGACATGCTTTTTGCCTTTTCTTTTTTTGGATCTTCTTTTTCAGACTACTTTTTTGGCTCTGCTTTTTTTCTTTGCTTTTTCGGACTGCTTTTTCAGCTTTTCTTTTTCACTTTGCTTTTTTGGATCCACTGCAAAAATTGAAACCTTTCTCCTTGCCAATTGATGTCAAAATTAGATGCACGGGCTGAACAAAAATCACTAAATATTATCTCCCAATTAATCACAAATGAATTGGCTAAATACCAATTCCTCCACTCCCAACTAGGGTTGATATCTCACAACCGAAATTGGCACCTTAGAGTCTTCAAACCCTTAGGCAAGTATGCAAGCACTAAGGCTCTCAGCACAATAGATGAATATACAACTCAAGATGTGTAAAATGACCCCCCAAAGGCTCCTTATAAAGATTTCACAAGAAACTCCAAGAAGCTTCTAGAGGAATCCAATACTTTATTCTTTTAAGTGACTTTTTTGATATTTTATTATGTTAGTCACTTTAATATTAAATCAATTAAATATAAAGTTATTTTTTAATATTTCATTGTTTAGTAACCTTATAAGTAATTAATTTAATATATCTTTTCCCCCTTATTTCTTCCTTTTTAGCCTCTAGGGAAAATAAAGGCTAAAATAAAATAAGTAGCTGGTGCCTGTCAAAAAGGGGACATTACATCCTTTGATAAGATTCTTTTGGGTTAGGTTGTCAAATCTTCCTCTTCACCTATGGTAGGACTTAGTCTTGGAGGCTGTGGGGGAAGCCCTTGAGGATTTTTTAATGGTTGATTCAGTTTCCTCCAATGTCTTTAGGACAACATATGCTCACATCCTTGTGGAGATGTATATGTCTAAAAGGCTCCATGCTATGATAAAGTTGGCTTGTTCAAATGGTTCCTGGATTCAACTTCGCAATTATGAAGGTATTTGCTTTAGATGTAGGAAGTGTCATAATACTGGCCATCTTCTTGCTCGATGCTCCTCTGATAAGGTTAGATCAAAGAAATCACCTTCTTGGTGGTTGGGGGTTTTAGATGATCATTATATGGTTTAGAAAGATGCTTCGATTGTGGATGGATTGGATAGTTCTTCACATACTGATCTCACTTTGGATGAGGATTCTATTGATGTCTCTAATACTGCATATGTTGTCCCTACAATGGTTTTGACTCAAAGTGTTGTTGATGATCCATCTCTTGCCGACTTTGCGGTTTTGGACCCTTTGTCTACTTTGAGTTAGAAATTTGTTGTTGTCCCTTTTGCTATTGACTCTTTCCAAAACTCTGTTGCCAGCTCTTTGACTGCTGGGGTTTTGGGGGTTAGTGGGGATAGGTAGATAGCTGCAGAGAAGGTGGAGGATGGTTGGACTTCAGTTAAAGGAAAAAAGAAAAGTCCTCCAAACATTCATTTGATATGGCTTTACATTCTCAAAAGAAGGGACAAAAATGTAAATCTTGATGGGCTATGCTTTACTTGGGTTGTTTGTCCTCATGGCAGAAACATTAGTGTGTCCCTCTAGTTTGTCGGGTGGTTCTCCACAGTTGTTTTAAGATTCCCATTGTTATATCTTTTTTGTCCCTTTGTACAAGGTTTTGGGTCCTTTCAAAACCTATTTTTACTTAATCAAAACATCACATACATAAATCTATATAATTTCATTTCAAAAAGTCACCATCTTAGAGATTGGAAAGGAACACACCCTTGTAAGGGTGAAAATTTCTCACCAGTATCAAGATTAATATATTGTAAAACATGATGCAACATGCAAATCATGAAATAACCTATAAATCATGATTCACACTTATGCCACCTTGTTGGCATATGTCAGCTGACTGGATGGTCTCGACAGTGTTTCTGTAGCCGACAGAATGACTGTCATCAATGTTTTGTATTCTATAGCCGATGGGTAAATAGTTTGTAGCGGATATAATGTTTGTGGCCGACAGACTCTTTCGAAAAGGTTCAGCGGATAGTATTTATGTCTCGTCTGGGATCATTGTAAAGCATCTACTATCATTGATCTTATCAAGCATAATGTATGTCTGGCATATGTAAATATAATTTTGCTATTCTCTGTATGCAGTTATTTCCTTACCAGTACAGTAAACATTTGGCGCCATTGCCTTATAAATTTGGAAGGTGGAAGGAATGAAGATTAATGCCAAGTCAACTTAACAAGGATCGAAATAAGGCCAAGGGAAAAGATGGAATTCGTACTGCACAAGAACATTTAATTCTGGCATAGTAGGTAGACTGCCAAAGGAGATTCCAGAAGATTGTCAACGAAAACAGGAGTGCGGAGGCATTGTTGGAGAAAAATTGACAATGGGTGGAATTGGTGGAAGAAGCACGGGAGGAATTTTTGAATTTGTGTTCGCCAAGGGAAGAGAATCTAGATGGAAGAGCATTGACTCGCATGGCTCGGAGTGCTGACGAAGCAAGAGCGTGGAGTGAACTCTTTGTCTGGGATATACTCCCATGGAAGACAACTTTAGAACACCCTTCTTCACCAAGGTTCATAGGTGTTGAGTCTGATGGTGTGGGAAAATAGTCCGTTGGTGTGGGAGACCAATCCGTCGGTGTGGGAGTGCAGTCTGTTGGTCTGGGGGTGCAGTCCACCGGTGTAGGAGTGCAGACTGCCAATGTGGGAGAACACTCTGTCGGTGTGGGAGAACAGTCTGCCAGTGCGGGAGTGCAAACCACCGGGGTGGGAGAGCAATCTGCCAGTGTGGGAGTGTAGTCTGCCAGTGTGGGATTGCAGTCCACTGGTGTGGGAGTGCAGACCGCCGGTGTGGGAGTGAAGAGCTCTAGTGTTGTAGGACTGAGCAACACTTGTTTATAGAAATCAATTGTGATGGTCGGACCAAAAGAGAAACTGTCAAAGTTCAATGGCGATGGTATGGCCGATCCCATTCGACATTGCAAGACATGTGAAACAATCTGGAAGGCAAATGGGATAACTGATGAAGACAACTGGATGAGGCAATTTTCGGCCACCCTATAAAGCGTAGCAATTCATTGGTTCACTGATATAGATCCACAAAAGCTAAACAATTGCAATAACATTAAAAATGAGTTTTTGGCAGAATTTAAACTATTACGGGATGATAATAAAATTGTAGCAGAGATCTTCAATACTAGGCAGGAGAAGAACGAAACCATCTGCGTTTACGCTAGGAAATTAAAAGACTTGATAAACAAAATGGAAAGTAAGCCAGCAAACAAACTTCAAAAAAGATGGTTCATGGAAGGCCTATGCTCGAAGTTACGAAAGAAAATGAAAATTGTGCCATCAACGTCATACACAGAAGCTTATAACAGAGCATTGGACCTCGAAAGTGAGCAGAAAACAAAGAAGAAGAAGAACACTAGCTCATCTAATTCAGATGACGATGAGCCTGTTGGAGGTGATAGCAGTGACAAGGAAGGCAACAGTAAGAAGGTTCATGCCCTCCAGAAGGACATGATCCGCATGATGGAGTTTAAAAAAATGCAAAAGGAGCCAAAAGGCAGTGAACTATGGTGCACGGAGTGTAAGACCAATGGTCATACTAAAGGATCATGTCCAAAGAACCAATTTTGTGACATTTGTTAGATCATGGGCCATTTGAAAAAAGAGTGCCCCTTTAAATGAGATGAGAGGATCTCCGCAGGTGCTTCTTACATAAGAGGCTTTCCTGTCAAGCAGTAGCGAAAATACGAATAGTGCAGGTGCCACATCCAGAGGGTACATGAATAATAACAAAGGGAAAAATAACAATAGTGTGAACAATAACAATAATAATGGGAGCCGAAGTCAAACTCAGTATGATGCAAATGGATGGCTGATTGTTCAATGCTGAGCATATAATTTGTGGGATCATTTTGTGTGGGATTGTATAGTAGCAAACACACTGAAATTTATATACAGATGGTGCGGACCCAGCGATCACGAAGATTCCAAGTGTCCAAAGTCTAGAGTAAACTTGATTACTGTCGGCACAGATGTAGAGGAGGTTCTGGCAATTACATAGAGGCAAGCGGAGGAAAAGAGAAAAGTGGGGGAAGTGCAAGCAAAAATTGCAAAGGCATCATCGACGGGGACATCTCAGTTGAAGGACATCACCGACACCTTGGCAAGGAACTTCACAAAACAAAACATTGTACGAAAAATCTTACAAATAGAGATACTGGTCAAGATAAGTGACCTTCTCCTCACAATGCCCCAGTTATGGATGGCCATTCTGAATCATACACTATTTTTGAAAGCAACGGAGGACATAGGAAGGGACAGTAGGGCAGCGATGGCAATAGACCCAATGCTCCTGGCACTCAGATCTGGACGACATCCGACAGTCATCGAGATGGGGATTTTGGGAAACGTTTTGACAGACACAATTGTCAATTGAGGGTCTGACATGAATGTGTTGCCAGAGGATACTTGGAAGAAGTTAAGAAAGCTGACATTGTGGCCACCTACATTCTAGTTGCTCACGGTGAACCAGCATGGGACCAAATTGTTAAGAATCTTGAGGGCGCAACTGGTAACCATTGGTATGCAACCATTTTTATTGGATTTCATAGTCATTCCATTAAAAAAAAAGGATATGATGCTATTCTGGGACAGAATTGGTTGGTGCAAGAAAAAGTAAAACATGATTGGAAATGAAAAACCCTATCAATGGAGCATGGAGGAAAAAATTCATAATTGACCTGCACACACAAATGGTAGGTGAGGAGGTAGCATCGTCAGACTCAGAAGGTGAAGGCAATAGTGATGACGAAAGAAGTCACGACGAAGGAAAGCAGAGAATGGAACCGGATGAAGAAGGAATATTGAGACTAGAAGGAGGATCAAATGATGACGACCTAGACTCAATGAATAGCCTTTACCACTGGCAGATAGAAGACTATGAATTGTTTTCGAGTTGTAATATGCTAAGGTTCGACGAAGGTGAGAAAAATGAGGAAAATGAGTGTCTGAAGGAATACAAAGCAACAGAAGAAGGAAAGGTGGTTATGCCTGAAGCTGAGGGGAAGAACATACAGTCTAAACCTAGAAAAAAGAAAGATCCCACCATTCGGTACATGGTGAATGGACCACATAGGAAGAAAAGAATGCATTGCACCATAAAATTACTTGAAGGGTATCAACAAAAAGGAAATAAGCTAGATGCGTGACGATCGCAGGCATAGTGGGTGATAGAGGTGACACAGAACAGGCATAAGGCGTGGCATGACAAACTCAATAAGTTTCAGCTAGGGCAGTTGGTACTCAAGTACGACGATCGAAATGAAAGCAAATAGGAAAGGTTTAAGGCAAGATGGGTTGGACCATATCAGATCTGGGAGGTCAGCAACAATCGAGTGGTAAAGTTTTGGATGTTGGACGGGCAAGAGGTACCTCACGTAGTCAACGGATCCTACCATGCCAAGAAGATGCCGTCGCCATCATCATTGCAGAATGGTCAGATGATTCCCTCGTCGTCATCGTTGCAAAATGGCGATGCTTGGAGGCAAAATTGAGGTACCTCCGTATTTTTATTTTAGAAAAAAAAAATTGAAAAAAAAAATTGAAAAAAAAGGGTACCTCTGTATTTTTATTTTAGAAAAAAAAAAATGAATTTTTTTTTTTTGAAAAAGATAAAAAAAAAAAAATCGATGACAATCATTCCGTCGGCTACAGAAACACTGTTGAGACCATCCAGTCGGTTGACAGCATATGAGTTGTCACCCCAACTCTAATGTCCCCAATTAGGCTATGCCTGATTTTCACCTAAAGTAACAACACCGCAACATAATTTGTTTACCACTAGTATTCTATGATTAATTTATATAATGTCTATTTAACTTTTAAAATAAATAAGCAATCGAAGTAAAATAACATCACATACATAAATCTATGTAACTTCTTTCCAAAAAGTCACCATATTAGAGATTGGAATGGAACACACAATGGGGTGCTAGGAACATTTGTCAAATTAAGCCCAACCTATTTAGAAGGGGAAGTTGTTTGTACTCTCTCATTTGTGTTTCCTTACTAACCTATACATCATCACAACCATCACAAGGATTTTAATGTCAATCTTCCTTAGGGAACCCATACATGACTTTTGATTTTTTTCTTGGACTCTTTTAGAACAACATAGACTAAATGGGTAGATTTGCCCCTAAGATTGATGAGGAAGTTTTAAATAGACATTTCTAGCATGCATAAACAATCACCTTGCATTGATCACTTATATAACACTATAGATTTCAAAACACCTAGTCTTTTTCCATGTAGAATCTTGCTAGCCAAGGGTTTGATGGAAATGACCCCTGTAGATGTGGAATAAGTATAAAACTTGTCACACTTCATACCATACTCTTTTAAGCATAAAACATTCAAAATTTTGAGAATTTTGGCTGCTGAAATTATAAAGTAAGCCCCCGCCTTTATTTGATGCCAAAAAACCACAGAACTAGGCCTAAAAATCACTAGACTTAGTGTAAAGACCTCAAATAAATTTTTTGGTCCTATTTTTGTCCTTTGGTCAGAGTCTAGACCTTACAAGGTGAAGGGATTTCTGTAGATTGCTTTTGTTCATATCAAGGTTGCTGTCCTATAAATCACAACATGACAATTTTGTGGAAAAATGAACAAAATTGAATAAAATACACCTCAAACTTGACACACTTTATTGTCGTAATACATCTATACATGCATAATTCTTACAAACTCATTAAAAAAGGTTAATTTTGTATGCTTTTCTCATCAAAATCCTTTCCCTAAGTCACTCATTTGATGCTAAAGAAGCTCAACAACATGATAGAAAGGGGAAAACAACTAACTATCACTTCCACATGCCTATCTAACTTCCTTTCAATCTTATTTGGATGATGAAAATGATTTATGGTCTTATTTAGTTTATAACTATTCAAAACTTAGTTTTACAACTTGTTTACAAGGCCTTATTTGCCTCTTCCATGATATTTACACAAATTTGAAATTAGAACTACATACAAATGAAATGAAAACAAACTAAGAACATATCTAGGAACCTAGTCCTTATCAAAATGTTATTACCTATCTCCTAGCTAGTAATGATGCTCTTTCTCATACTACCAAGGAGCAAAAAGAGCTTCCATCATTTTTGTTATTGTGCTTTAGTTCTTCCTCACCTAGACTTAGTTTGATTATTTTACTTGTAGCCATCCATGTGGAATCTTTTGCTGATTAATTCCTCCATTTGATAAAAAATCAGAAGTAGTCCTCTCTTATTTTCTTGATTACTTTCTAGTCAAGATTTCATTCAATTGATCTTTGGGCAATTGATGCTCCAAGTCAATTATCTATTTTCACCCATTTCAAGAATTTAGATTGTTTTTCTTCACCTTTGTAAGGGTAAAGATCAATGACATTGAAGGTAGGATGAATTACAAAGCCTTTTGGAAGTTCTATCTCAATGTATTGTTAGGAAACCTCCTTAGAACCTTAGAGGGACCAATTTTATGTCCTTTGAAAACCTTTCTTTGATGAGATGACCAGCAAAAAGATCACCAATATTAAAAATGACTGTTTTCCTCTTTTCATCAGTTCTCATCTTATACCTGATTTTATTCTCTTCAAACTTGTTTTTCTCTTGTTCATTCATTGTATGAAAATTTTGACCATTAGACTAAGGATGGGAAGATGAATTGAAAATTAAATTACTGCCCAACCTCTTCCTTAGGTCCTCCAATAGTGTGACTATTAATGCATGTAACTTCGGTCTAATATTACTGTGATAAGCACATATGTATATATATATATATATATATATATATATATATATATATATATATATATATATATATATATATATATATACACATATATATATATACATATATACATATATATACATATAGATATATACATATAGATATATATATATATATACATATATATATATATGTATGTATATACATATATATATGTATGTATATACATATATATATATATATATGTATGTATATATATATATGTATATACATACATATATATATATATATGTATATATATATATATATATATACAAGATCATGTTGCACACCCTGTTATACATTTATGCATACGTACATGTTTGTATCATCCACAGTCTGAAACTGATGAGATATATATGTTTAGAGATCATTAGGGCATGATCGAGATTACTTTTGGTTCCTTTGATTCTTAGATCATGATCGATCTATCCTTTATATTGGGCCACAGATTTAATGATTGGCTATACATTTAATTATTTTGGTTAAGACAATAACTAATAATGAGGATTAGTTAACTAATGAATGGGTGTGATAATGAATTTCCATGTCTCTAATGGAGACCTGGCCATTCATCCCCACACCCCTTCTGTATGATATACATCCAATCTGTCCAATGTAATCTTGGCATCGAAATCTATTAATGCAAGTGATTCAAAGGATTGAAGATAATTCTGAGTTCCATAATATTTTATCTCTATTATTACCGCACTAAAGTTTGCAGATTCTAGAAATGATTCAATCCATTGGTGTTATTGTTCATACTTACAACAAAATTTTGCTATAAATTTAAATATGGTAATAAAATTTATAGTGACAAATTTAGTGCCTCAATTAGAGAAAATGCCCCAAGTTCATCTAGTCCAACTCTCTCCTTCAAGAAAAAATTGGCATTGTTGATAGCATCACTTGTGTTTGTATATGATATAAATGATCCATCTTAGAGTACCTATCAGCTACCACAAAGATTGAATGATGCCCTTTCTAAGTTCTTCAAAGGCCAAGTACAAAGTCCATAATTATTGAATTTCATAGCATGTTGGGGATCTACAATGACTAATACAATCCTGTATTTTGGTTCCTCCCTTTGCAATGTTGATGCATTTTACACCTCTCTACAAATATTTGAACATCATTATGCATACCTGACCAATAATAGTGTGCAGTCAAATGAACTAGTGTCTTATTTTGCTCAAAATGCATTGCCAAGCTACCACTATGTTTCTCCTTTAGAAATTTCTCTCATGTTCATCTTAGAGTGAAAAGCTAGCTGCCCTTGAATAATAAACCCTCTTGTATCATCCAAGGACTTCTATCCTTGTTAAAAGGATTCATGAAAGCTTCATATGACACCATGAAGTCTACATTTTCCATGTACATTTACCTATGTCATCAAAGCCCAATATGCTCTATTGAGACTCCTAGACAATACAATCAAGCTCCTACTCTAAGAATTTGCAATTTTGTTAGGTTAAGCACTCTTATGCTCTAACAAAAGTAAATATTTTAAAACATTCAATCGATTTTTCATCTTTGGCTCAACTTATGTTGAGTACTTGTAAGTTGTTAAGTTATGTCAAGTTCTCTTCTTGTTTGTCATTGTTCCTTTTGAGCATTGTCCCCTAACTGTCACTTATTTATCTTCATAGAACTATACCTTAGTTCTTCTACATTGCAATCCTTTGGACTGTCCAACTATCATTTTCACCTTTATATTTGGCATTGATGGTCTTGAAATTGTTTACTATTCTTTTTCCTTCTTCATGCTTCCAAGGGAACTATCATTGTGCATTGTAGGACTCTTTAAAATTCATTCACAACTTTGCCTTAGTTCATTTTAGTTTGTATTCAAAAGCTATCAATATCATTCATTACCCGTCTAACTGAAAAGAGTTGAAACTTTCCCATATCTCTTTGGTCATCTCTTTTAGCTAGAATGAGACCAAGCACTAGCATAAGACTGCTCTCTTTTCACCTCTTAAGCTATTACTCATCTTTTAATTACCATAATTATCCTCTTACATTTTGACCAATTTCTATATTGACTATCATACATGGTTTGAATGGTTCCACTAAATCTTGTTATTTACTAATTTTGGCTGCTTTTTAGCTGGAGCTCAAAATATTTGAAACTTTCCCATATTTCTTTTGGTCATCACATTTAGCTAAAAATGAATAGACAAAGCACTAGCATAGGTCTGCTCCCTTTTTACCTCTTAAGCTATTCCTCATCTTGTAATTACCATAATTATCCTCTTGCATTTTGACCTATCTCCTTACTGACTGTCATAAATGGTTTGAATAGTGCCTCTAAATCTTGTTATTTACTGATTTTGGCTTCCTTTAGCTAGTAAATTATTGTCACACATTTGTCTATTGTATGAGCTTATGATTATCAATTGCATGAAGATTATACAAATCCTCTATTTTAGTTTTCTACCTATCATGAATGTCATGACTATAGGGATACAATGTCATAACCATATAAAACCATAGTTAGTCAAAATATGTATTCCACTGCCAATGCTTCAAGCTTAGTTTACCATCCTCTCATCTTCACTGTCCCATTCTTCCTCTTTATTATCTTACATTGTTTGTATGACCAGCAATATTTAGAAAATGATCACACAATTTATTTTATACTTTCTTTTGGTTTTCTTTCATTCTTAATTCCATGACTATAGGGATACAATGTCATAACCATATAAAACCATAGTCAATCAAAATATGTATTCCACTACCAATGCTTCAAGCTTAGTATACCATCCTTTCATCTTCACTATCCCATTCTTCCTCTTTATTCTTACATTGTTTGTATGACCAGCAATATTTAGAACGTGATCACATAATTTATTTGATACTTTCTTTTGGTTTTCTTTCATTCTTAATTCCAAAATTCTTAGGTGATACCACCAGTGTAAGAGATGCATCTTCTTTTGTTAGTATCTCCCTTGTATTTGCCAATTTTACATGTCCAAATCCAATGATAGAGCCTTGACTTTGGATCACTCCAACAAATTGATTATAACTAGGCTTATAAACTAAATTGACACCACCTGAAAATTATGCTCTAACCCATATTGATTTTTCTCCTTGTCCATATGAAATGTCCATCTTGAAAATCATGTCTTATTAGTACTATTTTGCTACTTCCATGGGTCTTTTTATTTGCATTTGTAGTTAGAAACCTGTCATCAAATGTTTTAAGATACTCTGTCCATTGACATGGAAGCATCATCAATATCAATTCATCTAACCGTCTTCTTAAACTAACCCATACAAATTTTGCTTCTTGTCCATATGAAATATCCACCTTGAAAATCATGTCTTATTAATACTATTTTGCTACTTCCATGGGTCTTTGTATCTGCATTTGTAGTTAGAAACTTGTCATCAAATGTTTTAAGATGTTCTATCCATTGACATGGAAGCATCATCACTATCACTTCATCTAACCATCTTCTTAAACTAACCCATACAGATTTTTCTTCTTGTCCATATGAAATATCCACCTTCAAAATTATGTCTTATTAGTACTATTTTGCTACTTCCATGGGTCTTTCTATCTGCATTTGTAATTAGAAACTTGTCACCAAATGTTTTAAGATGTTCTGTCCATTGACATGGAAGCATCATTTCTATCACTTCATCTAACTATCTTCTTAAATGTTAATTACCACTTTGATTCAAGTTATCATGATTTCTTTTTCTTTGTAATCCATAAGAGCTTCTCATAGTGGGGTACCTCTCTATAGTCCTTTTGAATTGTCCTTTCTTGGCTAATATCATATGCATCTTGATCTTTATTCACACACTCCTAAAATCTAACATCACTATCACTTCATCTAACCATCTTCTTAGATGTTAACTACCACTTTGATTCAGGTTTTCATGATTTATTTTTCTTTGTAATCGATAAGAGCTTCTCATAGTGGGGTACCTCTCTATAGTCTTTTTGAACTATCCACTCTTGGCTAATATCATATGCATCTTGATCTTTATTCATGCACTCTTAAACTCTAAAACCATTTGTGACTATAGACATATGTCTTCTTCCTCGAAAAAGATCACAATCCAAACAAAAATCTCCTTTGACCTTGTGAATCAGAGGCTATAATGTTGTTAATCTTTCAATCTGCACTCTTAGAAAGGTAGTGACCTGAAACATCCTTCTTTGAGTGCATGTTAGGATCTCCCTCATGATGCTTAATATTACAACATTTTGTAGCAAGTCAGCTTCCACTTGGACAAATCCCAAATTGATATTGTACATTTGTGATGAAAGAGTCTTCACAAATTTAGAATTGAATAGATGCAATTTCCACTATCCCTGATTCCTTGGGCATCAATTAAGTTGTAAGAATCCCTTCCAAATCTGCCTTTAAATTTTTAGTTTGTCTCAAGGCAATTTTGACAAACATGGCATATGAGGTTTGATATTGCTTCAAAGTTTTGTTTGATGTTTTGGATACTTTTTTTTGAAGAACAAATGCCAATATAATTCAATAAAAATTAAAGTACAATGCAACATAATATGAACAACCAACTAAGGAAAGACCATTATATTGCAGGTATTTAGGTTTAAAACTAGTTTTTACAGTCCTAATAACAGTCATAAATTAGACTGATACAAACTAATGACTATGGCATAGATCTCTATCATACCCTTATTGCAAGCTAATGTAACAAAATAGATGCCAACTTGTGCCAATCTATTAAAAAAAATGTCAAAAATCCTTAAAGTCTTCTGGAACTGAAATCCTCAGCTAGAAAAGAGTAATATTAAGAAAATATTTTCTTTATAATCACTTTTCCATAAGAGGTGGACATTTTTTTAGATCAGGAGTCCACTATAGCACTCTCTATAAATTGTAGTGCACTAGTGATGCTAACATGGCATATTCTCTAGTATCAAGTAGGTTGGGGGGAGACTAGACCTCGTGCTTTAGAAAAAGGACTTGCCATCAAGCCATGCCTCCAACCCACAAGAGGTGGATTTCAAATCCCACAAGGCTATTTTTAATAAGTGGGCTGCCAAAATCTAGAAAATAATATTTTAATAAAATATTTTTTCACTTGATTTTCTCCAAGTTAAATCATTTAATGAATTTATTTAATTATTTGGTATTTTAAGTCACTTTATTTTTTATAATACCATTTAATAACCAAATGTGACTTCATTTTATAACATTAATTTAGGAGCTATGTTTTGAACATGTTAATAAGAGGACCAATTTTTTTTTTTAAATGTTGTTGATCATGGTGGGATTTGTGTTGATGGGGTAAGAGTGAGAATGCAATTCCTACAATTCTAAGCAAGCCTTGGCTATTGTTAGACCATTGGATGTTGTAGAGTTGTGAATTTGGTGCACATTAATTTAAAGAATCAGAATGGGGCTTATAAGAATGCGTTCATAGGCCGACCTAGTGGTGATTTGATTTTATATAACCTTAGGTATCAATTTATCGGATGGGATTATTAATACTATTGCTATCTCCTTACATTTATCTTTGGCCAAAAGATTCTTGCCTTTTAGGCCAACCATTAATCTGATGAGAAGATGGATGAATTCTAGATGGAATCTTAAAGGCAATTGGGGGATTATAAAGAAGACCTCATTCATGTCATCTCGAGTTCTTGGAACTATGATAAGCACTCTCTAGCCCTATCTAAATGGAAATCATGCCTTGACCCTTGTGATCAACTTAACTACTTGGATCCCGTCTAGGTATGGTTTCCTGGTCTACAGTTAGAATTTTGGCATAAGAGGGTGGTTAGATAGATTGGTAACTCCTTTAGACACTATGTCTTTTTCGAATTTGTTAGTTTATGCACATTTTTTTGTTAATGTAGCAATTAAAAAATCTCTCCCCAAATTTCTTTATCTTAGATTGAAGTAGGGAAAATGACTGAAGCCATTATGTAAGAAAATTCTTCTTTATACTACTAGAGGTGTCTAAACATGGCCATGTCGTCTTTGACTATAGTAAAGTCCCATCTCTAAAAATTAAAAGACAGTTAATACAACTATTATGGATAAGGAGAAGGATGTCGAGACTACAATGGACACTTTAGGAGGTTGTAAACTACAAGTTCTTAACCAAGATAAAATGAGGGAAATGGTGGTGAGCTCTCTTGTGATGGTTCATGCATAGATTGACACCTATAATATTACCCAAATTTGGAAGGAAATATGAACATTATGAAAAATCTTGAAACTAAGGAGAAGGTTGGGTTGAAGGATTCCCCATCCTGTTGGGTCTAGGTACCCTTGGAAGATGCCTTAGAGAGCTACAAACTCCCCTCCAAAAGATCTGGCTACGGATAATGAGAATTCTAATTCTATCTCCACCAGTATTAAAAAATGGAGAGACATTGTTTCTACCCCTCACAAGGAAACTTGCATTAGCCCTTCGTTGTGGGCTACATCCACTATTTATGATTTTGGCCACAAAGGTTAGTAAATCTATTATATGCTAATAAGGTTGTGGCTGTAATTCTACTATGACATCCCCTTCAGAGACATATAATGGAGAATAGAAAATTCCAAAGAGGAAGACCAAAATAAGTAAGAAGATTGAAATAGGGACAAGTAGTAAATTTGGGGGGCCATCAGAGAGGTCACTTAGAAAAAAAGCAATGGGAAGAGAAATTGCTAATGATAGACAATTGACTCTGGAGACGATCCAA
The DNA here is from genome assembly GCA_028749045.1 of Cupressus sempervirens. Lineage (NCBI taxonomy): Eukaryota > Viridiplantae > Streptophyta > Pinopsida > Cupressales > Cupressaceae > Cupressus > Cupressus sempervirens. Next base: position 576,049,392 of record CM053788.1, on the reverse strand, counting down.
TAAAGAAAGAAATGAAGTTCCTTTTTTGGAACTTGAGTGGCTTGAATAGCCCTCTAAAATAATTTTTCCTAAAACAATGTATAAAAGATCTCAAGGTGGATGTCTTGTTGAAGTGGTGAAGATCATGTTCCAAAATTTTAAAGCTTTGTGGATGGATTATGGCTAGGAGTTTCTTTGTATTATAGTGAAGTTGATGGTGCTTTTGGAGGAACCACCAAAATATGTAATCCTACTAGTTTGGATGGTGAGACCATTTCTTTTTCTCACAAATTCATGGCTAGTTTGTTTAAAATGAACAAATTTTCTTGGTAGGAGGTCGTGTGCAAGTGCGAAGGAAATCTCCTCCCTTATATTTGAGAATGTTGAAGTGTCGTATATGGTGGTTGGAAACTTCAATTCCATGTTGTACCCTTTAGGGAAGTTGGTTGGGCTACATGACTATAGTGAGAGAATGGACTTGTCCAATTTTATTAGTAGGAATGATCTTTTTGACCTGAATATCTAGGTAATCTTTTTACATAGTCTAATAATAGGAAAGCCAACACTTGATTCTTCAAGTTTGTGTTACCTAATTTCCCCTACCAACTCAATTATGTAGAGCCTTTTTATTTCAAGCCAAAAGAGGTATGTTTCAATCTATTCTACATCATGTTCCATGTAGTAATTTGAATTATTATTTGCAAGACTAACTATTACATTCTATGAAGGAAAGAATACAATGAGAAAGAGCATATATTGAAGATTCTTTTCTGAAAGTGTAATTTGTTTTATTGGTCAAAATATAAATTTTTTCTCACAGAAGTTGTGAAACTAGCTAGAAATGATTTTGTCATTTTGAATTCACAATATACATACACATGTAATGAAAAAACATAAATACAAAAATATAGCCAATTGTTGCCTGAATGATTGGCTAATGTTCAATTGACGCTCTTGCAGTTCTACATCCTCACTTCTTTGTTACTTTGTATCATGAAAGTAAACAACACAAAATGATTAGATCTGATGGATTTAAGCAATGACCAGTCTTGCTTCAAAAATATACCCCACACGTGCATCCATACTTCAAAATGAAAATGTTGATTTATTTCTAACATGTTTTCTTCTTGTGTAGTTACAAATGTTTGTCAACAACATGTGAATGTAAATGTGGTTCCCACAAGGGTTTGAGCCTAGCATGCTACTGAGAGACAAGTGCAATTAAAGAGTTGAAAGAAGAAAGGTAATAAATATTAAAGGGACATGTAATCACAATGCATGAAACCTTTTGTTGTATTGAAGTGCAAGCTAATGCAGGTAATAAAAAAACAATTTAAGGGACAAATTCATTTAATTTGAAAACTTGATGTATGACAAGTTCAAAGTCCTATGCAATAAGTATAATCAGCATTCAATTGATCAATGATAATAACTAGCAAGAACATGAGGTACAATGTAAGAAATAAAATGACAATAAGTTTTAGAGGACATGCTGTTACAAAAGAGCTTTTTGCCAAGATGCAAAAAAAGATAGGTTTTTTACAGTCATGAAAGTGAATATATCAAAGAGCAATCAGAAATTTTGTGCGAAGATTTTATATTAAAAAAATGCTATGGGAGCCTAGGATGAAGCCACAGAAGGATGCCAATGTAATCAGAGATGCAATCAGCACCAATATTTTTTCATAATCATGACACGGTGTTATTACAAAGCAAAATCAATATCATCAAAGGATTCTCATGTATAAAGAAGAGACAAGTACAATGTTGTTGAAGAAATACAAGATGATTGAATTTTAAGATTGTGTTGATGAATGGTGTTTAGGATAATATTGTTGAAGTATGACTTATGAGCCGCTTTTATGCCTTTTTGAAGTCATTTGAAGGGCTCACAAAGGGCTTATAGGCTGAATTCGGCTCAAGAGTTATTCTCTCCATAATGCAGTTAGATGAAAGAGCATGAGTTGAAGGCCATTTGTAGGGACTTCTTTTTCAGTTTGTCTTGTTTCAGTAACTCATTTTGAGTTCTTGGCATAGGAAAAGTGTTCTTGTAATTCATTTAAGAGAGCTACAGATTTGTAACACCTTTTTAGAAGTGAAATATAGATTACGCCTTCTCTATTCTTTGTATTTGTGTATCACATGTTGGTGCCTTGTGTAGAGATTTTATATAGTTCTCATTAGGTTGGAAGTTGTGTTGAATCAATCTTAAATCGTTGAGGAAGTTTTCTTCCTTTTAAGGACTATTATTTTAGCCTTCTTACAAATTGTTGATGCAAGGATTATCTATTACATAGTTGTTTAGGGAAGCTTTTTTGTTATTGATTCTATTATGTCCCATGAGGTCATCCACCCTATGGACCACAAAAAAATCCCTGAAATGCCACACAAGTTAGATATCTCTAAAACTTATGATAAAGTCAATTGGGCTTTTCTCTACAAGGTGTTGGAAACCATTGTGTTCAATAAAAAAATCATCTCCATTATCAAAGAGTGTGGAAACTGTCATTTTTGTAGTCATTGTGAATGGTAAACCTAGTCAGAAGTTCAAGCATGCTAAGGGTATTCCCTTATCCCCTTACCTCTTCATTCTTGTTGTTGAAGTCCTTGGTCACAACATGACCCACCTGGTCAATACTTGAGTTGTCAAGGGAATCAAACCTACTTCCACTTTCCCTTGAGAAGTTATTCAATAATTTGTTTATGATACTTTCTTCTTTGGAGCCTCCTCTTTTGTTGAAGCTAGAGAATGGAAAAATCTTATTTTTAACTATGCCACTACCTTAGGTCAGTTCATTAACTATTAGAAAAGTTTAACTTTCTTGTTTAACACAGACCTTAAACTGTAGGGAAAGATTGTTGATATCTTGGATTCCCAAGTGGCTACCCTCCTCTTGACATATCTAGGTCTCCCGCCAATGGTTAAGGAGGTTTGGGGGAAATTCTAGAAGTCTATCCTTGAAAGGACCCAAAAGAAGTTGGCAAGTTGGAAGGGTATGTTGCTCAGCAATGCTGGCAAGCTTTAGTTGGTTTCTGCTACACTTCAAGGCATCCTGTTTTTCTCTATCTATCTTCAAAATATAAGGAGCTATAGATGAGAAGCTGGAGAAAATTTAAAAGGATTTCCTTTGGTCTTGAGAAGAAGATCATAAGAGATTATTGCTGGTTAATTAGGATCAGGTTTGTCTGCCTAAGTTGGGGGGTTTGGGTTTGTAAAAAATCTGCAACTTAAACCATGCTCTTTTGTCCAAGGTTGGCTAGAACCTTTCAACTAAGAAAGCCAGTTGGTGCAAAATTACAAAGGTAAAGTATTTGGATTAGGACAACTATTGTAAAATTTTTGTAGAAAATGGGCACCCCTAGGGCTCTAAAATATGGAATAACATTATTAAAAGTTGAAATATTTTGGAGAAAGTATCCATTGGCAAATTGGGTATGGATAGGGCACCCAATTTTGGGAGGATACTTGGCTCCAAAATTTTCCTCTCATTAACAATTAGTTTTCCCCAATTTATATTACTGTCCTCTTGATTGGTTTACTAGTGGGTAGTTATATTTCCAATGGTAAGTGGATTGGGCTAGAAGCCTTGATGGGTGACAAACAAGGCATAAAATTACTTGTTGTTAAGCTAGATAACCTTTTTCTGGATTATAGGATTCCCTTTGTTGGCAACTCAGATAGGGTGCTCTAGAGACTTAATCAAAATGGACCCTTCTCTGTCAAAATTGCTTACAACCTATTTATTAATGGTGTTACTAATATTTCCTATTGGGGAAAGGTGTGGATCCACCAACTTCTAGCTAAAGTTAATTTTTTCTAGTGGCTTGTCCTATAGGGGAAAATTCTCTGTAAAAACCCTGTTGGTTATAACCTTGGCAAATGCTAATTTCTTTTCTATTTAGCTATCTGTCATTTTGTCATATAGTTTGAAGTTATCAGATTAAATAGATTATTAATAGAAAATAAATTTTACAAGGAAGAGCCAACTAAATGTTCAATGAAGGACCAGTCCAATATATCTTAAATTTTAGACAACTTCACTATTTATTGAAGAACTGGTCCAAATGCACTAATCACTACCAAGAAAATCACTTTGTAATTGAATATTACAATGAAGAGCAAATGAATTTACAACCAAAATCAAAAGGAACATGGAAATATTGATTTTAGCTTGATGAGCATCAATAATTACTAGTTGTAACCTTCAAATAAAGAACAAATCCCTATCTTCTTCTACCTCGGTCACAACTAGTACTTGTAGGGCCCAAATTTTCTAGATTGCTAGCCAAAGACTAAAAGCAACCATCACTAGAGTGATCACAAGTGCATGTAGCTTGATTGCAACCTATTATAAATGATTGCTAGGCTTGTACAAATTGCAAGCAATTTGTGTAAATGCAAACCACAAAATTAAATTCCAAGTACTGTGGAATGGCATCTAGGAAACTACAACAGACATGTGACCTCCTAATAACCTCACACGACCTACCACAATGACATGCAGGCTCTGGTAAAAGTTACACTGGCCTCTTGCAGACATCTAGTTGAGATGCAGGGCTAGGAATGATGTCTGGGAACAATGTGGTTGTTGTCTAGATTCTTCAGTATATTTCGCTTCCCTTTAAACCTTGATCAAAAGTCTTGAGAAAAGTGCAAACTTCTCAGTATCAATTTGAACCCAAGGTGGACCCACAACAAAATAGTGTTACTCTCCACACTTTAGGAATTAATTACCAACAAATCTCCAAGCTACAGGAATATAGTAAGGAGACTCAAAAAATTGTTTACAACAACACAATTTGCAATGAAATTACCAAAGCAATCTCCCAGACACAGGAAAACACAGATAGGAGATTTAGCTAATGAAACCACTATACATTAGCAGTGACTTTAAACATCAGAAACTTTAGAGACCGTTATACTTCAGCAAGGGCTCACAATTTAGACTCAAGAAAGCCACAAAGGCACAAAAACAAATGTATATTCAAGTGTGTCTTTCCCAATGAAATGAGCTCTCATTTATAAGCTTTCATTGGCCAAAGTTTCCTTAAAACTCTACTTTAGAAATTGTGAAAGTTTCCCAAAAGATTTCATTGGCCAAAGTTTCCTTAAAACTCTACTTTAGAAATTGTGAAAGTTTCCCAAAAGAACTTAGCACTAGAAACTTTCCAACTCGCTTTTTAGAAATATCTCTTAGTCATTATTATAATAATATAAATATTATTATAATAATGCAACACAATGAATAATTAATAAATAAGAGCTCATGCAATTATAACCTGATTAACCATAGGTGACGACCAACTGCCAAGGCACTATTGCACTACCAAAAATAGTAACTACTAAAAATAGTAAATCCATAACTGAGACTCCCAAAATGCCCTATCAGCTCACTAGGGTCACTATGGTGAACTAACTTGGCCAACTGCAGGAACTCGCTAAAAATGGGGACATTACTTTCTCACCCTTGAGAATCTAGTCAAATGGGGGTTTAGCTAGATATTGCTCATGTTTGCAGGCTAAAGAAAGTATTAATCACCTTTTTGTCTATTGTGACTCTCCTAAAGCTATTTGGGGCCATGTTCAAGATAGCTTGAACATATTGTGGGTGTTCAATTCTTCTATCCAACAATTATTTTTGGATTGGAAATTCCCCTTTTTAAATCCTAGCCTCCACCTACTTTGGCAACAAATCCCCTACACATTTTTTGATACATATGAAAGGAAAGAAACCATAATATTTTTTAGAGACACTATTCTTTATCCTAATATTGTTTTCAGAAGGGGTTTCTCTCTCATAAGGGAAATTTTTTTGGCTTCTCGAAGGAAGATTCCCTGTTTCCCCCCTATTGGTTGAGGAGCTTCAGATTGCTATGAATTGGAGGATTGACAATAATTTTTCTCTATTTGTTGATTCCAAAGCCAAGGCTAGAATGATTAGTAAGTGCCCCCCCATAGTTCCTCAATGCTAGAAGCTGAATTTTGATGGTGTTTCGAAAGGGGATTTTTAGGATGAAGGAGGTGTTTTGAGAAATTTGGATGGGAAACCTTAGGCCTCCTTTGCGGGTCTCCTTAGAGAGCATATTGTTAACCAAGTTGAAGGGATGTCTCTCTTATGGGGTTGAAGGGTGGCTAATGACCTAGGCCATACTAGGCTTGAAATTGAAGGGGACATAAAATTCATTATAGATGTTGACAAGGATGATATAAATGTGGGATGGAAAGTGGATCCAATCCTTGGTGACATTGACAGCCTTTTGAATAGATTCCAAGTTGTCTCGGTTCAACACATCTACTGGGAAGGCAAATCTATTGTAGACTCAATTTTTGCTATTGGCCTCCAATTGGATAACTTCAAAGTTTGGCATAATGCCATTTAGCTACCCTGACCAAACCAACTACTCACTAACTTGGAGGTGGGAGTATCCTCAAGAAATAACTATGAATGCTAACTCCTATGGATTTGATATTTTGGCTAAGGAAATTAGTGGGTTTCCTTGCCTAGGCACCAATTTTTTGAATTTTCAAAATTCTCTTTACATTACCCCCAAGGATAATTAAGTGCCCCTTATGCTTAGCTAGCTCCTCCAACTCATTGTTTATTACCATTTGCACAATTTCCTTGTGATCTGTCTGTGGAATATGACAAAAGGCTTGATGTGACCCACGACTTGCCTCTTTATCATGCCTAATGGTGGAAGTTTGACTTTTTGAGAAAATGTGGCATTTATTTGGGTTTCTTGAAGTATGTTGTACATTTTTTGGAAACATGGAGATTTCTCATATAAGATTACCCTCAATTCGAAGGGATTTTGTATCATGAAAAGAAAAATTGGGCACAATCATTTGTGCGATTATAGGCTTCACATGAACAATATTAATTATCAAGGATTCTGGCGGATTGCATTAATAAGCAATTTGTGCATTGTATTCTTGTTACTAGTTTTCTCTACCAAAACTAATAGATTTCATCGCAAAATATCCATGTATATTAAGCTTGATCCATACTAAGATTTTTAATTTCGATGATCAAATTTCTCAAAAGCCTCAAAATATGTGCATACCAAAGCCATGTAAGCTTATGAGTACAAAAATTTCTTCAAGTAAAACTTTTCTATATAGAATAATTTCCCAATTTTTTGGCTTAACATTCAAAAGAAATAATCAAATTATTATGTTGTCTAAATTAATATTTATAGGCAACATATAATTAATTAATTATGCTTATGGTTCTACTACCATGTTCAAATGCCAAGACAACATAAAAAGTATTATAAAGTCACTTTCATAAGGGAAACTAAATTAATATTTTAAAAAATTATTTTATAGTTATTTTCAAAAAAATCTATAGAAGTTATAAAAGGAGGACTTTAAAGAAGAATTTATTTGTTCTTAGGTACCCTCTCTGTCTATCTTGGACTCTCTCTCTCTAACACAACTACTACTTGCTTGTGTTTTTTGCTAGACTCATCCTCCTGCTAGCCTGAAAATACCCAAATGTAGCTAGTAAAAGATAGGTGGCTGGTTTGGGTATACATAACCTTGTGGATCCGCTTCATGTATGTAGCAAGACACCTATGTACAAACAACCTCGAGGAAGATCCTAATGGCATGGAAAAACATGCAGAACGTCTTGTGTTGTTATGTCATGAACTCCTCCATCTTGTTTGCTAACACAAATGCCCAATTGGATATGACACCATTCCTTAGGCCATTCATCAAGACTATCTAAGTTATAATAATATTAGATATGTGACTAGCTCTTATCGACCAAATCTTCGAAACATCTAGTAGGCACCTCCCTTCCCCTTGTTGAAGAAATGAATTTTTCACCACATGCCTTCTACTTGCCTACATGAGGATGTCCAATTTGATTAGTGTAAAGTTATCTCCATACATCATCCATAAAAGGGTGTCCTTGTTCTTAGGTGTGATTTTTTGCACTTTATCAAACATTTTGCGCATGCCCAAAATGCAAAAGATGGGTGAATTCATTGGTTGTTGCCATATGTGCCTATTATAGAACCTAACCATAGCTCGAAGGGGTACGTCAAAGTCTCTATTGCAAAATACAAACACCTAAATATCTCACTAGACTTGTGCATGCCTAAGGTTTTTTTTTAATAGCATGGTTGTGTAGATTCTCCACCCACCATTTTCTACAATCTATGATATCCAACCCTGGTGCAAAGCACCAAGGCACATGGCTTAAATTTTGGTTTTCTTGTTTTTTCTTCCCCTAATTACGCTAGAATAAACAAACCTTGGATGAAAATTCCATGGTTTTCAGTACAAGATACCATTTTGTATGTTTATGGCACTTTATGCAATTCATAAGCAAAAGTTGCTCATTAGGAAAATTTGGGTTTTTTAATGTTTTTGGTCAAGAAAGCATAGGATTAGGTTGTTTCAGTTGGTTTTAGGTATGTTGGAACCTTTACCAAGTCCTAGAAATGAAATCAATTAGAAGATGTAAAAATTGCACCTTTTGTGTAAAGTTGCATTGTTGAACGTTCTAAGAGGTTCTCAAAATTGTAACTTAGTGGAAAATGGGTTATAACCCTTCAAATATTGGTTGTAACCATAGGAATAGACATGGGATAGATAAATACCTCATTTTTGGGGTCTAGGGAGCATTAATGTATGGATTGGAAGAAGTTACAAGGAATAAAATTCAGTTTTGGAGTCATTTTCTTTGCTTTTTGCATGCTGAACATACTGTATGGATAGTCAAACCAGATATGATGGATTTTTGAGATAGCTCATTGAATCAGCTTTCATTTTCTTTTGGTATCATGTTTCTAAGTGCTTTCTTGTTCAAGTTATCACATTTTTAGTGAAGCAAGGTTTTTAGGACAACATTTTGGTGCATTCAGCCAAGATGGGCTTCTAACTGCAATCTCCTTGGTTGGAATTTCATGAACACTTGGGAAATTGTAGTTAGTAGGTTCATATTTAATATTTTGGGGTTCCAAAATTGGAGGATGTGTTTTGTGATTTTTCCAACCAAGCCCTAGGTCAAGTGCCTTGGGGGATTTGACCTTTGGTAGCATGGTGATTTGTGAATGGCAAAAGTTTGGGACTTAGTGGAGGGCTAACAGTTTGGAAATACATTATTGAAGTATTTCAAATCATTTAGGAGTATTGAGTTCATTTCCATGACCCCATTTCTTACTGGTTGCTTTGTAAACTAGACCTATCCTAATCAAGTAGGTTTGTGTTGCCTAGTAAAGGAAAGGGAATGCTGAAGTGGAACTAGAACTTGGTACTTCACAGTTTGAAGAAAATTTGAAAAGGGTATTCAAAAAAATAATTTTTTTTGGGTCTTGTGTGGAACTTTGTGAAGTTAGATCTAAAAAGCCATTTCAGGGGGCTAAAAGGGGCTCATAGGGCTACTAGGCCAAATTGGGGTTTGAGGCTTTGTGCAAGTGTATGATTCAAACCAATGGTGTAGTCTATAGTAATTAGGTTCCCTAAGATAATTTAACATCTTAGAACTCTTGGGACAAACTTCTAGGGTGCTTTCCTAGTATTGACCTAGTTGTGGGAGATTGGTGCAAAACCCATAACGTGGGCATGATTGGTTTGTTGTCCTTCGAGTCTTGGTAAATTTGGAGAATGTGTTTCTTTGATCCATTGGAGGATTGAAGTGTGTTGAAAGTTTGTAAGAAGGTTGAAGAGCTGATAGCTAGTTGGTTGATTGCAAGAGTGGGAAGACTATTTGAAGCGTCTTAGTTGTGCTCTCTACATCAAATAGTATCAGAGCATCAAGTGGAATTTGACTGTAAAAGAAATTCAAGTGAGTAGTGTTGGTATTGAAGCCATGAAGAACATGTATGCATCAGATGAAGACTTCAAGGAGGCATATAAGGTTTGTCAAACAATGAATGAAAGGTACCATACTGATTTTTCTAAGTTTATATTACAAGATGGACTATTATTTAAGGGTAATCAGCTTTGTGTACCTAAAGGATCAGTTAGGGAGAACATTTTCAATGAAAAGCTTTGTGGGAGTCTTGTAGGGCATTTTGGCATTGATAAGACACTAGAGTAGGTTAGAAGGTTCTTCTACTAGCCAAAGATGGAGGTAGATATTAGGAAGTTTGTAGAATGCTGCATGATTTGTCAAAAGGCCAAAGGGAGATCATCAAATGTTGGATTGTATACTCCTTTACCTACAACCACTAAGCCATGGGACTCCATTAGCATGGAATTTATCATAGTGTTGCCTAGGACTAAAAGTGGATTTGATAGCATATTTTTTGTTGTTGACAGGTTCTCTAAGATGGCTCATTTTCTACCTTGTAAACAAACTCATGATGCTTCTCACATAGTTGGTATCTTCTTTAAGGAAGTTGTTAGACTCTATGGATTACCATTGAACATTGTGTCTGATAGGGATTCTAAATTTCTTAGACATTTTTGGAGAACATTATGGAAGAGGCTGGGCACACAACTGTCATTTTCTTCAGCATACCATCCCCAATTAGATGGCCAAACTGAAGTTATGAATAGGTCATTGGGTAACCTATTGAGATGTCTAACAAAAGAACATAGAGTTTCTTGGGATGTTGTTCTTGCACAAGCTTAATTCTCATATAATGATTCAGTTAATAGAAGTACAGGGTTAACTCCATTTCAAATTGTATAAGAAGGCCATTCAAGAGGAGTCTAGGAGTTTAGAGACTTTGGAGATAGTCACAATAGGAGTGCACTAGCTGAAGATTTCGCAGAGGTTATGAAGGACATCCATCGGCAAGTCAAGGATAAGTTGGACCTTTTAGCAAGAAAATACAAGACACATGCTAATAAGAAGAGAAGGGACTTATATTTTCAAGTAGGGGATCTAGTAATGATCCACCTAAGGAAGGAGAGAATGCCAACGGAGAAGTATACTAAACTGATAATGAAGAAGAGAGGACCATTCAAAATTTTGAAGAAATGTGGCAACAATTCCTATCAAATTGACTTGCTTACTGATTTAGGGATCTCTCCATTTTTTAATGTGGCAGATATGTATGCATTCAAGGGTCCAAGGGACATTGAAGAAAGTTGTGGCAGTGCAGTAGCAAGAAGAATTAGATTTACTACAAGAACTACCACAAGTATGTAATCCTACCATTGAAGCCATTTTGGGTATAAGATAAACATAAAAGAAAAGAAGGAAAGGATATTATGAATACTTGGTTAATTGGGAAAATAAAACAATAGAGGATGCAAGTTGGCTTTTAGAGAGAGACATCACCAAGCTTGGGAGCAGACTTAAAGATATTCTAACTCAAGAGACTTGAGTTTCTTTTCACTTGGGAAGTATGGTGCAGAGCACCAAGGTACTTGGCTTAGATTTTAGTTTTCTTGTTTGTTTTCAACTACTTAGGCTAGAATAAACAAACCTTGGATGAAAAGTCCATGGTTGTCAATGCAAGATACCATTTTGTATGTCTATGACACTTTATGCAATTTATAAGCAAAAGTTGCTCATTAGGAAAACTTGGGTATTTTATTGTTTTTGGTTAGGAAAGCCTAGTATTAGGTGCTTTCAGTTGGTTTTAGGTATGTTGGAACCTTTTCCAAGTCCTAGAAGTGGAATCAAGTGAAAAATGTAAAAATTGCACTTTTTGTGCAAAGTTGCATTGTTGAAAGTTGTAAAAGTTGCTCAAAATTGCAACTTAGTGGAAAATGGGTTATTACCATTCAAATCTTGGTTTTAACCATTGGAATAGACATGTTAGAGATAAATACCTCATTTTTGAGGTCTGGAGGCCATTAATGTATGGAATGGAAGAAGTTACAAGGTTTAAAATTCAGTTTTTGAGTCATTTTCTCTATTTTTTGCATGTTGCACATCCCATATGGACTATCAGACCAGATCTAATGGATGTTTGAGATAAAAATTTGAATGAGATTTCATTTTCTTCTAGTCTCATATTTCTAAGTGCTTTCTTGTTCAAATTATTGCATTTTTAGTGAACCAAGGTTTTTGGACAACATTTTGGTGCATTCAGCCAAGATGGGTCTCTAATTGCAATATCCTTGGTTGGAATTTCATGGCCACTTCAAAAATGGTAGTTAGTAGGTTCCTTTTGAATATTCCATGGTTCCAAAACTGAAGGATGTGTTTTGTGATTTTTCCAACCAAGCCCTAGGTCAAGTGCCTTAAGGGATTTGACGTTTGGTAGCGTGCTAATTTTTGAATGGCAGGAGGTTGGGACTTGTTGAAGGGCTGAGCATTTGGAAATAAGTTATTTTAGTGTTTCCAATCGTTCCTGAGTATTGAGTTCATTTCCATGACCCCATTTCCTACTAGTTGTTTTGTAAACCAAGCCTATCCTAAACAAGTAGGTTTGTGTTGCCTAGTAAAGGAAAGGGAATTCTAGAGTGGGACTAGAAATTAGTGCTTTGGGGTTTGAGGAAAATTTGAAAAGGGTATTCAAAAACCAAAGTTTTTAAGGTCTTTTTTGGAACTTTGTGAAGTTAGATCCAAAAAGCCATTTCAGGAGGGCTAAAAGGGGCTCGTAGGGCTACTAGGCTAGATTGGGGTTTGAGGCTTTGTGCAAGTGTATAATGCAAACTAGTGGTGTATTATATGGTAATTAGGTTTCTTAATATTATTTAACATCTTAGAAGCCTTGGGAAAAACTTCTAGGGTGTTTTCCTAGTATTGACCTAGTTGTGGGAGATTAGTATTCATAATATTGCACAAAATATCATTAATGAGAAGGCTAAAAATGGATAGTTATTGATCGAAAAAGTATTTTATATTAGCTACATACAAGCCAACTACAAAGAGTTGCAATTCTTTTCTTGCTTGGAAAAAATTCCTAAGTTAGAATCATAGGTACCAACAACAAGAACCAACTTTTCCAACCATAGGCATCCCCTTTTGTCATCCTCTATGTATGATAGAATATAGGGGCTTCATAATTACTAGATAAATATTTTTGAATACTAAGTCAACCTACTTGGACACCAACCACATTTCTTCATTGGTTTTCCTTGAAAAGCTCCTAGTGGCAATGGAGAGGAAAACTTTGACTATCTCATTTTTCTCATCTTTCATTTTAGCTCTTATATTGTTGCACTGAGATCCACCTTCTGTCTCTTTCACTCAAAATGCTTTTGACACTTGTAATTGTTTTCCTCACTCTATGAAATCATAAACCATCTTCAAACTTTCCTGCCTTGGGAATGAGCATGAAAATAGGGCATATGCTTCTCTTGAGTCATGTAAAACATGATGGAAGCTGACTTCTTCACTCCCTTCTTTATTGGCTCAAATATCTTTGAGATCCTTGGAATATTTGTTACTTCTTCATAAAGACCAAAGACCTTCTCAAAGTTTATTTTAGAATAAGATAGAACACGTGTTCCAATGGATTTGAACTAAATCATGAACCCTCATGATATCTGATAAGGTTCACGAATGCCCTTCAATGGTTAATAGGCTTTTAATACTCATTTATTTTCCCTTTCTATGTGACTGTTAGATGTTAACATATGTTGTTCAAGTCACCAAACTAATGCCCATATGTTGTCGTCATCAATACTTGTCCTCTCCATATGACTATCCTTCCATCTCTACAACTGACATCAACCCTTTTTTCTCACTATCATAAAATCTTGTCATGTTCCTTGGCAAACTCAAAAGTATTCCTATTTCATGTTCATCATTATTTGAAGTTCATGTCCTTATACCTAAAATTTTCTTTACAGCCCGAGGATCTTTTTTTCATATTTTTAATTATATCTCCCTTTCTTCTGACTGTAACAGTCATATGTTGTCCATTCTTGCTTATGTATATATATTCTTTAAAATGATCTTAGCACTTCCATAACCTAATTTCATCACTGCTATACAAACTTTATGTAATGCTAATAATAAAGAGACATTTTCTTTCTTTTCATTCAATCTGATTAACATCATACTTTTCTATCTAAAACAACTTGACTTTGTAGTTCCTCTCTCTTGATTGCATTGTCATTATGACACTTCCAACTTTTCCTCTGATTTCTTTCTATGCTAGATCTGAAACTATGCCTTATACTTTCTCATTTGACTACATGCATCCTCTTTAATATTGTCTTGAGACTTCCCTTGCATTATCTCTAGTCATTCAATGAAACTTTTAATCTTCATCCCATCTTTAGATTGGTTACTTCTATTCTATATTGACTAACGTCTTTATTCTAATCCATTTAAGTACTGCTACAACTTGGTGACTTTTTTGGTATCATCTATTTTATCATGATTGTCAAATATTTTCTTATCATTGTACCTTTTTCTTTTGAAGATCTTGATTATTTTATTAATCTACTGCTATTTATACATGTTCTTTATTGCAACTTGGGACTATGCTTGTCCAATGTATGCATGATATGAGAACTTGCATGTTTGTGCTTGCTTTATCTTGTCATGACTGTCATATCTTGCAAGAAGTGTTGTTTTTTATCTAAGGCTTATAGAAAGCCTCTGCAAAGACTTTTATCAACAAACATCCCTAATAGCAAGTTTTGGATGATGCATTGTCCTCAAATATTCTTATTTATCTTATAGGTCTGCGTCTCTATAATCTTTGTTTGTCTTTGTGTATTTGACATTAACATGTCCACACTTCAAACTACTTCAAGGTCCTTCAAACTCCTTTCGTTTATGACATAAATTTTTTTCTTGCATAGAATGTTGTTTGTCTATACTTAGCATGACTAGTATACCATATGGTAGTTTCGATGGCTCAATCATGCTACAACTACAAATTTTTATAATCACACATACAAACTTGTGCCATGTCTCTTAATACATTGCCAAACTTTTCACTTTGAAGACTATCATGAACACATTTCTTTTTGTAGGTCTTTTATGATTTACTACCAAATGACAAGCTCATACTTGATCTTAAAACTCATATTTTCCCTGTTTTGGATTCCCAAATTGAATGATGTTGCTAAAGTTGTCCCCTTAGAATTGCCAAGAGAGTGCAAAACTCTTGAATGGAAATATGGCAAATCTCCAAGGTCATAAATCTTATTTGAAGTCATTATGTCTTTAACATGTTTTGCAGATTTGTAAGCAAAGTCTACAGTCTCTAGCATTTGTACCTCTCCTCCAATATGCCTTTGATAAATTATAACGTACCCTTATTTATGACAGTGGCACTCATTATTGTACTTGTCAAAATGTTTGTAAAACAAGCATGTGTTTCACTAATTCTTACAAACCTACTATTGTGCAGGTCATCTTTGTGGCCTGGAACCTTAATCTTATGTCATTGGTGGTCTCTTTCATATTAAACTATAGATTCTCATCGACCCTTAACATGAGAGTTCCTTGTAGGTATACTAAGCTACATCTCTGTCCTCTTTCTTCAACTATAAAATCACTTGCATACTTTTTGATTCGGTGTATCCTTTTCCTTGTTCTTACTATGCATATTGACATCTATAGTAACTTTTGATATTGTGTTATGCTGATGTTGTTGGGAAGATAGTTCTAACAAACCATAAAAAGCATCTACACTTTGATCATCTCATGATTGATTCTTATTTACCAATGACACCATTTTCAAGCAAATGAAAATCACTTGACACCTCTTTTTTTTTGAAGAACAAGATATTATCATGGCTTTAACTTTGTTATTTCTTCCAGCATATTGTCATTAGGGTCTTTTGACATTTGACTATCCTATTTGGGACTATCATTGGCATAATCTCTCTTCAAATTTTTGCTCATAGTCACTGCCACAATGTCTCTTCAAGTTTTCACAATTATTGGTTTCTCAAGTGAGTCTATCATGGTCACTATGGTCTCCTTTGTCACATTTCTAGCTTCTTTCCTTTTCACTATTGATTGAATGAAGACTATCAGGAAACATATTCTAATATCTGCATATGCATTAACCGTGGTTTAACTCACAAGATGTAGAGGTAAATATGCAACAACGGCGAAGTGGGGGGATAATTAGATGAGATTCTTTAAAAAACTCTTTCTTGCACAAAGCCAAGCCTTATCCTCTCCTATAGCAATGTACCTTTAACTTGTGTTCATTCCTATCAAAAGAAGATGTATAAACACATGGGGAGATATAAAATGAAAGTATTCATTAAACCCTTTAAAAAAAGATTGAAATGTTTTAAGATAAGCTGATGTTTTAATGACTATATGAAGAAGATGGAAAACAGATTGTATTGATGTCAAAGATGGTAAGATAGAACCTTCACAGGGAGAGATTGATCAAAATATTGTCATTGATGTCAAAGACGTTCAAGAGATTTTCATTGATGACAAGATATTTGCATATGTTACATATATTTTGTCATTGATATCAAAAGCCAAGACAAGGTTCTCATGGATGTGCAGATGTTGATAAAGATGTGCAATAGTTACTTCATCTATTCATATTTAGTGTGAACATTTCAAATAATAAATATACTAGACAAAGGGAGTGTATCGATGAAGCAAATATAAAAAAGGGGATTGATTATATTAGCAGCTATATATTTTCCAAGTCAAGCGATCATAAGCATAGAAGCATATGAAGTAAGAAAGGAAGTTGAATTATTGATTAAACAAACAATGACCAGATATTTGTATATACAAAATTATTATTAAAATGAAGCTATAAAATACATGTTGGCGATGATCAAATACATAGAGATTAAGAAGAAAATGATAAAAAACTCAAACATATATATTCTAAATATATGTGAATGATAACAAAGAACTCTCCATCAGAAACATAGTGACTAGTCACAAGTCAATATGCCACATCGAATAGTGTTACAAAGGGTTCAATTTTAAAACATAAAATGAACAGAGGAAATCATGCTCTGCAAATAACATTGGTCGATTTTTGAAATGTCATCAAGAGTAGAGGCTTATATATATAAACACACACACACACACACACACACACATATAAGACTCAATGAAATAATACCAAACTACCAGTCCAGATGTGCCACGAATACAAAAACATATTTAGGATGTGGTGGCAGTTTATTGGGACAATAATGATATATGAAAAAAATTACCAATCTATGTAAAATCTGCAAGCAATAAAGTTTGAAGGAAAAAGTGATCAATATGTAATGACAAGATAAAAGCAATAGTCAAAGGAAAAATTTGTTGACAATTCAAGGAAAAAGAAATTGCATCCATCTTTAGTGATATGAAGCTGAAGGAATGGAGCGGCAAGAATGGTCAAAACCGTGTTTAATAAAAACAAGTTTCTACAATGGTTGTACTGAAGCAAATGGACCCTACATGGTAGTGTTGAATTGTTGAAACAAAAATGAAATTCTTATTAGGAGTAGATTCAACATAAAAATTGATGGTTGCAATTGTCTTTTGAATCAAAAGAAAAAACTTTCATATTAAGCATGATAAAAGAGTTATTTCATTATGTGCATCTACTTATTAAGTTAAAGAAAAGATACAAATGAAATTAATTAAGAAAAGATGAGTTTATATTTGAATATATCTCTTCATTAAGAGACATGCTCTTTTGAGAGTATATAAATTAAAGTAACGAGAATTGAAATCGGATCAAAATTGACAAGGCCGAATCGAATCACGAATCGGCCATGAATTGGAATCAAATCGGCCACGAATCGACAAAATAAAAAAAACCTTTAAAATTTAGTTAATAACTTATTTTATAAACCCTTTATTGCTGATTTTTTTCACCGATTCAAAAAAAATCATTTGGCTTGAATCGAATCACCGAATCGTGTGAATCACATGAATCACCATGATTCTTGGAACTATGATATAAATAAATATTGAAAGAAATTGGTAATTTGTGTGAGATGTGAATAAAATATAAAAATAAATAAGGAGAATGTAAAGAAGTGTAGAGCAGATTAGTACAAAAATATTATAGGGTGAAGAAATATGAAAAGGTGCTAAAATATATATGAAGATATATTATCTGATCTACATTAGTATAAGAAGTCCAAGAAGCATAATAGAGAAGTGTGTGAAAAGGAAGAATGAAGAGTGAGAGTTATATATAGATTTATTAAAATTTGATATATATATTATAGATAGATAGATAGGTAGATAGATAGATAGATAGAAAGAGAGAGAGAGGTCAGAATAATAACAAAGAAATTATATATTCATATAAGAGTATATGAATTGATAAAAGATTATGTTTGGAAGATAAGATATAAGTATAGAGAAAATATAAGAAGAAAATTTGTGTGTTAGAAATGTCCATCATCAGTTGAGTCCACAACATTATTAAGTTGGAAGAGATGTTTGTGTGCAGTGGGTTGGAACTCATGAAGACAATAGTGGGGAGTTGGTACTTCTAGTAGATCGGTGCTTACAAATTGTGGAAGTTGGAGCTTCTCGTAAGTTAGTGTTCATAAACATAGGGGTTGGAGCCTCTAGTAGGTCATAGCCTATAAAATATTGTAAAGAATAGTTTATATAAGAAAGCATTTATTTGTTGTGGTTTTCTCCCGTATTGAGTTTCCACATAAAATCTTGTGTAATTGTGTTTAAGTGCATAATTATTTATTTCAATATTTAATGATATTAAGGAAATTGTTTGGATAAAAGTTTGAAATTGTAAAATTTGTTAATATACTAATTCATCCCTGCCCCGCTCTCAATATATTCGTGTGCTTTTCACACCAAGGAGGCTTGGTGATTACCAAGCCTAATCAGATACCTGATATATACCCGATATTCTCCTGTCCAAATATGTAAATGAATCACGTGGAAAATGTAGGGTGAGTATTGGAAGTTGAGGAAGGGTCATGATTATCCCCTCCATGATCCATGTGATGATTATGACACATTACGCTTGTTCATATGAGTTGAAAACCTATGATCCCTTTTGACCCATATGAACAAATGAAATGTGTCCCTATAGATCCTTGGACCCCTAGGGACATATGCCATCATCACATGTGTCGAAAGGACCTATGACCCCTTTCAACACATATTGACAAATGAAACATGTCGAAATACTATAGAACGAATATCCTATATACTATATCATATAATATAATATTCTCTAATATAATATATGTATATGAAAAATGTTAGTATGCTAATAGAAACCAAATTTAAATAAAGCTTCTACAAACTAAACAAAATTCATAAACTTCAAGATAGACTAAGATGAGCTCTTAATTGAGAATATGAGCCATTAGTGGGCTCTCTCAATAAGAAGCTCTCTTGTTGAGTAGCTTTGTCTAAATAGATAGGATGTATGCTCAAGCTTTATGCTTCAAAAAGGGCTTCAATGGATGATTGTGGATTTTTGGTGTGGATAGATGGCTTTAGTATGGATTTGGCTCTCAAAATAGCATTATAACTTTACTTCATGGATTGTGTTATTTTGCAAAGGGGAAGGATCCAATTTATAGGCAAGAGGCTTGAGGGTTTGAGGGCTAAGATGCAAGGATGGGAAAAAGCTTATGGAGGGCTCAGATTGCATGAGAGGAGAGCACATGGATTGTGCTTCCTTATAGCCAATCAAGGAGTGACACATGTCACATGGTGAGAGGATGGAGGAAAGGGCAAGGATGAGTCAACAAAGGAGGCTCAAGAGATAAAATCTTCATAAAGACCCTCATAATGACTTGTAAGAGCAATAAAAGGGCTTGTAAGAGTCATTTATGACCTAGTGGACTTCATAAAGTTTTATGGTTGAGATATTTTGAGGGTGATGAGAGAAAATTTGACTTGGACTTGATTAGGAAGGTTCTAAGCTTTCTTAAGCTTGTGCAAATGATTAGAGGATGGATTAGGATGGTTTAGGATTAGCTTAGGGATAGGCAAGTGGATGGCATTTAATGAGGGTGGGTGAAGGAGGAGATATTTGTTAACTTTGGCTTGGGTTAGTAAGTTTTAACCCATGTTTAGGGAATGTGACAAGGTTAGGAGGGGATTAGGATTAGGTTTAAAGACATCTTCTAGAAGAGTCTTGATTTTGGATGAGGATAAAGACTTTCTAGAATAGTCTAGAATTTCCTAGGATGAGGATGAAGACTTTCTAGAAGAGTCTAGAACTTCTTAGGATGAGGATAAATTAGATTTTTAGGAAATAAATAAAGTTTTATTTATTTCAAGGGTTTGGGTTGAGGAGATATTTATTAAAACTTTTTTAATAAACATGAGGATTAATATTTAATCTTAATTAAATATTTTGAGTTGGGGTTAGGGGTAGGAAATGATGGGATTAGCCTTTAATCAAAATTAAAGAAGGATTAGAAGATTTTGGAAGAGGTTATTGGTCATAAGGAAATTGGCCAAGTTTTGGGCAAAAAATAAATTTTTAATTTATTTTAGGATTTTTGGTCAATTTATTAATTAAATAATTAATAAATAAGAAAATAATGTTTAAATAAGATTTAAACATTTTTGGGAGGGATTCCTTAATTAAATATTTTTAATTAAGATAAAGGGATTTAATGGCATAAAAATTAATTAATTAATTAAATAATTAATTAATTAATAAATGATGATGTCATCAGGACTTTTTCAGAAAATAAAAATACTTTATTTTCTAAAGGTTTTCAGGTGTCTACAATATAATTTAATGGTTTGGTTGTGGGCTTCAAAAATATATGAACACTTTTTTGGCAACAAGACATCGGTGGAGCAATGCCAAAATTTTGTGCAATTGTTAAGGATGCAAAAATTAAAACCTATTCTATCCAAATTAAAAATAGAGAGAAATGCCATTGTTATAAAGAATCTTTTTAGTGCTCTCAACAAAATAGGAAAAAATAGTAGGGAAAAGGAAAAGACAACTTCTCATAGGGTTATTACAACTTCCTTGGTAAGTCATCATTAGAGAAAAGAGAGTTTTTTTAGGCAAACTTGTCTTCACTTGAACATAAGTTGTACGAATTTTAGTAGAGCACTTGAAAGAAGAGAGAGAGTTGATAATTCTCTTCAAACTGATACACAAGCTTATTGTGGATGACTTTCATGTTTTGATAAGAAACTAATTGAGGGTGTGAAGGAACAAATTGCACAATTTTGGCACTCTAGGTCAAGAGTGTCACCAAATGCGAAGGATGTTTTGAAGTTGAGAACTAGCAATAAAGATTGTACCCTGCATCCAAAAAATTATTTGGATGTAAGTTAAACAATCTTGTTCAAATAGATTTGTGAGACTAATCTAACATTACATATATCACAAAGAGCATTTGAATCAATGAAGCCATTTTATTGTGTGTCATTTAAGATTCAAAATACATGTTGCAAATATCATGTGGAATTTTCTATGCACCATGATTATGCTCTATCCATTCTTCTTTTCATACTAATAAAATGTTGGAAATTTGTAGTGTTAGTTGCCTTCTAAAATCATCAAAATCATTACTAGATCAATTATTATGTCCTAGAGATGATGGTTGTGTCTTTTATAGAAATTATTGCTTAAATGAGAAGTGTTCACAATGTGGTTGTTTATAATTTTTTTTGACAAATTTCCATGAGGGTTATGAAGAAGATAATGGAAAGACAAATAATCTCAAAGAAGGTTTATGAAATAGTGAAATACACATTAAAGAATGGAGGTGAAGGCTGTAGATGTGAGTTGGTTGCAAAACAAATGTGTAGCTGATTTTATTTCTGATTTCAAGGAAAAAAATTCACAATTATGCAAGGCATAGTCATAGGTCTCAGTGGTTGGATCAACAATTTAGAATGTGTAAGGAAACTTTCCCCATTGTCACTATTATATAATTTTTTGACTGTCAAAGAACTATACATCACAACCCCATAATTAGACACAATCTCAATATTACAACTCCATTCAAATTGCTATTTTTTTCACATAACATATAGACATACCCCTGGTAGTGTGGAAGATCACCAGAAGATAATCAAAGAATACTTGTTTTATATAAGAAATGATAGATCTGACTCTCATGAGTTTGTCAAACAATTTCTCGAGAATTATTGAGTTCTTGCAAGAACATGATATCACTATGTATAAACATCTCATTTGGTCATGTCAATTCAAGAATGCTCACATGTTTTATTGGTTGTGTAGAATTTTTATAAAGATGGATGTACCTCATAGTTGGATCTTTTTTGAGTCCAAACATGGGAAAGTGAAGCATGATGGAATGGGGGCATCTCTGAAGAGAGCTTTAATCAAGAAGAAAATGAAGATTTTAATAGAAAAACTTCTTGATGCTCAAACCATTCATCGTGGCATCTTTTTGTCTATGTCGTGAGCTCTAGATAGCTAGGTGAACCCTAATAACAACAATATTTCATCCACGAAGAGCCTAGAATGTTTGTGAGCACCCAAAATTGGAATGTCTCCTAGGTGCCCTAAGCATGTGTGGGCAGCAATCTTCCGATGCTTGTAACTTGAAACTCATGAGGCCTATTGAAATTTTTTAAGATAGTATGGGACCATGATATTGATTTCTATGATAACCTCTCTCAGCTCTAGGAGATTCAATTTTGTTTGAAATTGGCACACCGATCGTAGTCAAAGCCAAACCTCACAGTTTTCCTTAGTGAATTGGTGCACTATTACACAAATTTTGAATTGTTCGTCGTGCAATTATTTTTTCAACGTCGTTAGCTTTGGATGGTTGGGTGAACCCTAGTGACATCATTGTTTCATCCATAGAAATCCTAGAACATTCAATAGTACCCTGAGCCTAAACGTCTCCAAGGTGCCCTAACCACATTTTGATAGCGATCTTTCCACGCTTGTAACTTGGAGCTTGTGAGTCCTTTTGACAAATTGTTAGATACTTTAGGATCATGATATCGATGTCTAAAATAAACTCTCAACTATGGGAGATTCATTTACATTTGAAATTGACACTACCATCTTTGTCAATGCCAAACCTCGCAATGTTCCTTAGTGAATAGGTGCACCAGTAAACAACTTTTGAACCATTTGTCATGGCAACATTTTTTCAGTGTCGTTAGCTCCAAATGGTTAGGTGAACTTGAGTGACACCATTGTTTCATCAACAAAGAGCCTAGAACATTCATGAGCACCCTGAAGTAGAACGTCTCCAAGGTGCCCTAAGCATGTTTAGGAAGCAATCTTTTGACGCTTGTAACTCAAAACATGTGAGGCCATCTGATGAAGTGTCAAATGGTACATAACTATGATAGTGATGTCTACAATAACCTCTCTTAGTTTTGGGTTATTGAATTTCATTTGAAATTAGTACAATATTCTTTGTAGATGCCAAACCTCCTATTGTTCCTTAGTACCCAAAAGTAGAACGTCTCCAAGATGCCCTAAGCACATGTGGACTGTGATTTTTCAATGCTTGTAACTTGAAACTCGTAAGGCCTATCGACTAAGTATCAGATGGTACATGACCATGATATCAATTTCTACAATAACCTCTCTAATTTTTGGGAGATTTAACTTGTTTTGAAATTGGCATAATGATATTGATCGATGTAAAGCTCGCAATGTTCCTTAGTGAATTAGTGCACCACTGTGCAACTTTCCAACTGTTCGATGTGGCATAGTTTTGTTGGTGTTGTTAGCTCTAAATGACTGGGTGAACCCTAGTGACACCACTATTTTATCCACAGAGAGCCTGTAATGTTTGTGAGCACCCCATACCAGGGCATCTTCTAAGGTGCCCCAAGCATGTTTGGGCAGTGTGTTGGTTATCAAAATCATTGATTAGAAACCTACAAGCCTTGCCTGCTCGATGCCAAGATATCTAATCAATTTTGGCCAACTTGATAGGATCAATCAAATTGACTCAAATCCTTTACACTTTTGGCACTGCTAAACCAAGGCCTGTATACCTAATCCTAGACAACAAAAATTGGATCCAAGATGTTTTATAGCGAATGGATTATAATGCAAAGGCAATCTCCTTAGATGACAAGATTCTAAGGAAAAACTTATGGATTACGAATGATGAATAATCTTTGAATTTTAATTACTTTAATATAGTTGTGAATTGCTGAAAGGAAAATTTTAAAATGAATTACTAAAACAAATAAGTATCAAACTCTTAAAGGAAAAAGGCTAAATCATTGCCAGCATATGGATTGAAAATTATGAGCAAATTAATGAACAATGCCAAAATTTAATTGGGTAATAGAGTCAAACATATATTTCTCACATACAACTTTATGATACTAGTTATATTATATTTTTAAATGATTCGGTTATTACGATGCCTCAATTTTTTTTTCTTTTTCACGTATTTAGATCAGTCTATGATGTTCTAACCTTTATATGGAAAAAAAGATACAAATAAAGAAAATAATATCTTACAATATTTGTATTTATCAGATCTAAATAGTAGTGAACAATTCAATCCACCTATCATAATAATGAATTATATACAAATAAAGAGTAAAATGATCACAACAGAAGAATCATATATGTTTTAACTCTAGAAAAAATAGAGATCTTATGATGGGAACACAACCCAAGCACCGAATGGACACAACAAGAAAGGGAAAATTTTATTAACTTTGTAAATAAGCTAATACATTTAGTACAGAGGAAATAGACTTCAAAACATGCCCTATGGGTTTACAATAGTATAAATCTGGAGATAATTTCTCCTTTCAGTACCTCCTCTCAAACTCCACTCCGAACTGCCTTTTACAATGCCAGAAATGTTCTTAAATAGACCTCGGAGGGTTAAGGATTAGGAATACATTTTAGAAAGTGCTAATTGGCATCCACCGACCAAATAGAAGGCTCTAGAAGTCACATTAGAAGTCGGCACAAAATTAGAAGAATCTAGAAATAGTAACCGAACTTTCGGGAGGCATTGCTTTTGAACCGTAGCTCTGATTGACAAACTGTTTACATTTTCAAAAAGCTCTCGAAGCGCTCTATAGCCCTATGGACCAGCTTTGCTTGTCCCTCATTTTTCAGCCTTGTTTGAGGTCATTTAATGCCCCTAACCTGATTTTGAAGCATTCTTAGGATGTCTCCAAAAAATTGAAAAACTATAATAACTTTCAAACCGTGGGGCCTTTTGACCTGATTCTTTTTCTGGAATGCTCTAAATTACAATGAAAATCATCCAACCAATTTAAAAATTCTAGTTCACCAAAATGATGCCCCAATTAAATACTCCTATTTTTTTGGCATTTACACATATCCCAAGGTGATTAAAAACTCTAACCCAGAACACTAATAATGGAACTATGAGAGTTCGAACCTTTATTTGACCCAAATGGGTATCTAGAAATGAAAACACATGAAATAGAAACTAAGTCTAAGTACATTTTTTGGATGACACAGGATTTCCCTTATACCTTTGGATGCTCTTGCATCAGACACCCAGGGTAGATTGAAAAGTGACCCTATCACTTTATGAATGGTAGAGGAAATCCCAAATGGGAAACCTCAGCTGTTGATATCCAAGTTGAGTCCTCTATCGGCCATCCTTTCCACTTGACCAGATACTCTTCATACTGCCTATTTCTGGTACTCCTACCCACATGATAATATAGAATGTCTTCTATCTCCTCCTTCTTAGAAGTAGGAATTGGACATGGCTCTAACATTGGCTCCTCATTTGCACCATCATCATGATACTCTGTTAAGTCTGCAATGTTGAAAATAGGAAAAATTTGAATACCATCTGGCAACTCCACCTCATATGCATTTCCTGAGTCATGTTTCTTTAGAATTTTGCAAGGGCCAAATTTCTTCATTTTCAGCTTGTTGTAAGTATCGGCTAGAAATCTTTCTTTTCATAAGTGTACCATGACTAGATCCTCTACTTAGAATTCCTTATGTCTTCTCCTTTGATCAGCCCTAGCTTTATACTCTTGATTCATTTTGGTAATGTGTGCCTAAACCTCCTCATGGAGATGCTTGATATGTTCAACAAATTCTTCAGCTTCAACACTTGTCCTCTCCCCTTGCTCTATCTTCCTCAATTGTGGTGCAGTCCTTGGGCTATTTCCATATACAATTTGGAATGGTGATCTACTAGTACTCCTATTTACAGAGTTATTGTAAGAAAACTCCGCTTGTGGTAGAATCAAATCCCATCCCTTGGGCTTATCCCCAACTCAACATCTCAGCAAATTGCCCAAATTTTTGTTTACCACTTCTGTTTGGCCCTTAGTCTGCGGGTGATGTGTGGAACTAAATTTCAAGTCTGTTCTCAACTTCTTCCACAATGTTCTCTAGAAATACCCCACAAATTTAGTATCTTTGTCAGAAACTATACTCCTTGGGAGACCATGTAGTCTTACCACCTCTCTGAAAAATAAGTTTGGAATATGAATAGCATCATGAGTTCTATGGCATGGAATGAAATGTGCCATTTTGGAGAACCTATCAACCACCACAAATACTGAGTCATTACCCCTTTGTGTCCTCGGCAATCCAAGAACAAAATCCATACTTATGTCCTCTCATGGCTTTGATGTAATAGGCAATGGCTGATATAGTCTAGTATTGTGACTAAATCCCTTGGCAACTTGACAAATCTGACAACTCTGTACAAACTTCTTCACATCCTGTGAAATCTGAGGCCAAAAATAATGTTCTCTAAGAATGGAAATGGTCTTATCTTGACCAAAATGTCCTACCATCGCTCCATTGTGTTTCTCCTTAATCAGATTTTCCCTCATGGAACTCCTTGGAATGCATAATTGACTGACCTTGAATAACATACCATCCTGAATTAGATAGTCTAACCACTTAGTTATGTCTACAACAATAGGTTCTTTACAAGATTTCCATGCTTCAAAAAAATCAAGAGCCTCAGCGTATAGATTCTTGAGTTCATCAAACCCAACTACTTCAACCTGCATTACTGTAAGCAACAACTGTCTCCTACTTAGTGCATCTGCAACCCTGTTAGATTTTCCACTTCTATGCTTCAACACAAATGTATAGCTTTGCAAGGACTCTACCCACTTCATATGCCTCTGATTCAATTGAACTTGGCTATTTAGGTACTATAATGCCTAATGATCAGTATACAAAACAAATTCCTTTGGCAATAAATAATGCCTCCATTTATTTAAGGCTTGAACTATTGCATAGAACTCTTGATCATAAACATAATACTTCCTTTTCGCATCATTCAATTTTTGACTGAAATATGCAATAGGCTTACCTTCTTGACTCAATACAGCTCCAATAGCACTGCCACTAGCATCACAATCCACCTGGAACACCTTTCTAAAATCTAGAAGTGCCAACATAGGTTGTTCTATCACCTTCTTCTTCAACAATTCAAAACTTCTCGTAGCTGTCGCAATCCATTTGAACTCTTTTCTATCCCTCTTATTGTGTTAGTCAAGGGTACACATATGTCACTGAAATTCTTAATGAACTTTCTATAAAAACTAACCAAACCATGGAACGATCTTACCTCAGTAGCAGACCTTGGAGTAGGCCATTCCAAGATGGCTTTTACCTTCTTTGGATCCATTTTGAGACCTTCAGGTGATATAACAAACCCCAAGTAGACTAATTCTTTTTTAAAAAAGGTACACTTCTTCAGATTAATTAACAGTTTCTCTTCCCTTAACATTTCAAGGACACTACGAATATGCAATAAATGTTCTTCCAAAGTCTTGCTGAAAATTAAAATATCATCCAAATAGACAATAACAAATTTTCCCAAGAACTTCTTAAGTACCCTATTCATAAGCCGCTTGAAGGTTTTTGGGGCTTTCATCGATCCAAAGGGCATGACTAACCACTCATAAAGACCCTCCTTGGTTTTGAAGGCTTTTTTCCACTCATCTCCTTCTCGAATCCATATCTGGTGATAACCACTCTTGAGATCTATCTTTGTGAAGCACTGAGCTCCACTCAAGTAGTCTATAAGATCATCCATTCTTGGAAAAGGAAACTAATACTTAATGGTTATCCTATTTATAGCTCGAGAGTCTATACACATCCTCCACTCTCCATCCTTCTTTGGTGCTAGTACTGCAGGTACCACACATGGACTCAGGCTCTCTCGAATCAAGCCCTTCCTCAGTAGCTCCTGAACCTTTCTATTTATCTCCTCAATTTCAGTAGGAGTCATCTTGTGAGCAGCCTTGTTAGGAAAACTAGCTCCTAGAATTAAATCTATCTGATGACTGCTTTGCCTTACCGATGGCAATCCTTCTGAAACATTATCAGAGATGATATCTCCAAATTCACCTAGCAAATCTGAAACTTCAAGTAGTATTCCACTACTACCTTCTTTATCTTTCCTAGGAATCAAAGTATAGCACATACGCTGATGTTTCATGCCATCTAAAAACTTCCTTCCATCAACAAGACAAATCCTAAGACTGCTACATACCTTTTGACTTTCCTTTTTCATGGGCTTCAATTTGTGGCGAACTCCATCCTTTGTTAGAGAGTATGTGTTTGCATGACCATCATGTACTGCATGCCTATCAAACTGCCATGGTCTACCCAACAATAGATGGCAAACATCCATTGGAATAACATCACAGAGAACTTCATCATGGTAAATCCCAATTTTGAATTTCACTAAACATTGTTTACTTACTAGGACCTTATGATCATCTTTCACCCAAGCAATCTGATAGGGCTGGGGGTGTTTTTCCCTTTTGAGCTTCAACTTAGAGACCGTCTCTTCTAATACCAAGTTATCAGTACTACCACCATCAATGATCACATCACAACATTTATCCTCACACTTGCACCTTGTACGGAATAAACTCCTCCTTTGTCCTTGTTCAATCTCGCCACTTAGTAGGACCCTTTCATTTACTAAAGTCTCTCCTCTTTCTGCATCCTCTAAATTTGATGATTGTGCATCCTCATCCACATGAGCAACCCTAGCTTGAACCTTAGCTCTCCTATCTTTCCTTCCTTGTCGGCGAGGGCATTCAAAGGCACAATGACCTTCTTCATTGTAATGGAAACAGGTTCCATGGAAGCCTCCTCTTCCTTGTCCATGTCCTCTACCTCTTCATCTCTGATTTTCAAAGTCTTGATCATGGGAGCGGTTGAAACCCTCATTCCTTTAGTTCCTGCTAGTACCCACATCTTCATTTTTCTTTTTGGTTTCATTTTGGCCTTTAGATGACCTACCACTACCCCTTCCTCCTTGACCACGCCCTCTTTGTCTCCCTTCAAACCTCTTATTTAGCTTCTCTTCAACTCGTAGGGAAAACTGGTATGCCTCTTCAATGTTGGTCATTCTTACCAGACTTAATTCCTCCTGGATGCTAGGTCGCAACCCACTGATATAACGAGCAACCTTCTGCTTATTTTCTTCTACATGCCCTGCTCTAATCAGAAGTCAGTAAAACTCCTCTGTATATTCTTGGACTGATTTTCCGGCTTGCTTTAACCCATGCATCTTCTTAAACAAATCAAGCTCATAATCAATAGGAATGAATTGCTTCTTCAATTTGTCCACCATACGATCCCACCTTGTAATCTTCTCCTTTCCTCTTCTGTTTCTTTCCAATTGAACCTCCTTCCACTAGATTTTTGCATGGCCTTTCAATTTGGCCTTTGCAAACTTAACCCTATCTGGATTCCTAATATCCTCATACTCAAAGTACTCTTCCAGTTCATTGATCCAATCGATCAACTCATCTGGTTTCAGATTTTCTGAAAATACACCCACATCAATTGTAGGTCTTTTCCCAAACTTAGTAATAGCCCTAAAAAGCCTTTTCTCTGCCTGATTCAAAACTTCCCCATCAAATTCCCCTTCTGGTCCAATTTCTTCTTCTTCATTGTCATCCTCACTTTCGTCGCTTGCAGCAACATTTGTTCCTCTATGAAGCTCCTCCTGTAATGCTTGTACCTGCCTTTGGAGGGCTCTAACCTTCTCAGGATTAATAGCTCTGGCCCTTCCACCACACTCTCTTCATGGAGGCATCTTCTTAACTCAAACCCACAACCACACAGTCTTGGTGCAAACTGCCTCATAGTTGGTGCTCTGTCTACACACTCAAGAAAACTAGCTTTGATACCACTTGATGGGAACACAACCCAAGCACCGAATGGACACAACAGGAAGGGGAAAATTTTATTAACTTTGTAAATAAGATAATACATTTAGTACAGAGAAAATATACTTCAAAACATGCCCTATGGGCTTACAATAGTATAAATCTGGAGATAATTTCTCCTTTTAGTACCTCCTCTCAAACTCCACTCTGAACTACCTTTTACAATGCTAGAAATGTTCTTAAATAGACCCCGGAGGGTTAAGGATTAGGAATACATCCTAGAAAGTGCTAGTTGGCATCCATCGACCAAATAGAAGGCTCTAGAAGTCACATTAGAAGTCAACACAAAATTAGAAGAATCCAAAAACGGTAACCAAACTTCTGGAAGGCATTACTTTTGAACCATAGCTCCGATTGACAAATTGTTTACATTTCCAAAAAGCTCTCGAAGTGCTCAATAGCCCTATGGACCAGCTTTGCTCATCCCCCATTTTTTGGCCTTGTTCAAGGTCATTTAATGCCCCTAACCTGACTTTGAAGCATTCTTAGGATGTCTCCAAAAAATTGAAAAACTGCAATAACTTTCAAACTGTGGGGTCTTTTGACCTAATTCTTTTTCTACAATGCTCTAAATTACAATGACAATCATCCAACCAATTTACACCTTCTAGTTCACCAAAATGATGGCTCAATTACATACTCCTATTTTTTTGACATTTACACGTATCCCAAGGTGATTAAAAACTCTAACCCATAACACTAATAGTGGAACTAT
This sequence comes from Cupressus sempervirens, assembly GCA_028749045.1. Taxonomy (NCBI): domain Eukaryota; kingdom Viridiplantae; phylum Streptophyta; class Pinopsida; order Cupressales; family Cupressaceae; genus Cupressus; species Cupressus sempervirens. The sequence goes on along the minus strand of CM053788.1, from coordinate 576,018,738 downwards.
GAGAGTTGGAACCTTTATTTGACCCAAATGGGTATCCAAAAATGAAACCACATGAAACAGAAACTAAGTCTAAGTACATTTTTTGGATGACATAGGATTGCCCATATACTGCTAGATGCTCCTGCATCATCTTACTAATTATATTGTAGGAGAGTTGGTATTGAAGACACTCTGATTATCGATGCTCTATTCAACACAACTTTAATCCCATACAATGTCAAAGTTTATGCTCAAAAAATATGAATTTCCACCTGCTTAGTTCAAACTTTAGACTCTCCTTTGAAGAAATTTAACAATATATATCCTTTTGAATATGCTGAGTTTCTTTTTCAAAGAAATATGAATGGTGGTTCTTTTGATTTCTCACTATACATATTTATAAAGTACGAAACATCAACTCCCAAACATTTCATCCTTTTACAAATAAACTAACCAACATAATAAAACTTTTAAACAAAATGGTTATAGGTTATAACTCTTTGTGTTTAAATATTTGGTATATTAAACACAAAGATCACTTTAACTTTGGCGCTCATAAATTTATTCTCCTTCTTGCTCAACATAGCCACGCTGTGGATGCTTTAGATGGACATCCCTCTGAATCATGACTACCTTCATTTTTCTTTCCTCTGTAGAAAGTCATGCTAGGGCCATATCAAATTGCTACAACTACAACATGCTCCATAATCTGAATCCATGTGAGCATATTCAACATGCAAATTTTCCAAAAAACACTCCAGAGTCTTCATATCCAAAATGCTTATCTCCTAAAATTGATGCTATACTTTGCCATGCTATAATTGTTTATATATTTTAATGTGCAAACAAAATGGTTTATCAATTTTCTTGGTCTGCATGGGTTTCTTCAATTGTTTTACTTCCTCTCACATTCTCCTCTAGCCTACACAGATATTGGATATTTATCAAAAATAAATCATTAAAGAGCTATTACCAATTATTCACAAAAATGGCTCACAGGGCTTCATGGACAGAAGGAAACTTTTGACAATTTGCGAAATGATAAAAAATTCATCTTCTCTAACCATTGTTACTGTTTGATAATCTATTGGTAACCTCTTGGATAAGTAGAGGCAATAATTGTTTCCCTCATAAAATATTAAATGCAATGATCATAGATGGTAATATACATTTGACAATATAGTCATAATGCCTAATCTTTATGATTTGCACAGGCATTTCTTGTGTAGCTTAACTCAGACATTTTTAGACTTTGCTAGTTATCCCCTATATGCTCTTAGAATCTGAATATTCATTCATTTCATAGGTGCTTCTCCATTATGATTCCCTAATGGGTATATTTTCTCTTTAGAATAATATATTTGGCTCCATACTATTTTATTTTCTATAGCTGCTTGAATTGTATAGGTGGTTGAACCAAATAAAAGAAGAAATTTTCTCTTTGAAAATTTCATAGAAATCTTCAATAAATTCTTCAAATTAATCTACATTCATGTCTACATTCTCAAATTTTGATGATACCATACAAGATTGAACTCTGAAAATACAATGAGTCATTTTTGTTTAATGAATCAACCACAGATTTCTTCCAACACTTCCACTACCCATGGTGATAGCGTTGGTAACACCCTATAGCACTGTGCAAAAATCTTGCCATGTTTCAACTCTCACACTCCTAGTCTTACAAAAAATTTTGGAGGACAACAAAATAAATTTAAAAAATGCTTCCATCAATGTTGACTGCATCCTAAATGCGCTGATTGAAAATAAGTTGAGTGGAAAATCCTTCAATAACTAGATATGTTCTTTTTGTATAATGAGGAAAGGAGACCCAAATTTTGGGCTCCATCAGTGGCTCTTATTGGGGGCATATTCCCTTAGCGGGCATAGTGAGCATCTCAGCTATCTCTAGATGAGTAGACCTGTCAAAACACAAGGAGTAATCAGCTCATGAAATAATACATATAGAAGCCTAAACAATAAAATAAAATAAAAATACAATAAAACAGAGAAAGGAAGTAGTACTCCCCTTGTCATGCTTATTGATAGAATGACTTAAGGTACTGTCCATGGACTGGTAAATCCTGCATGTGACCATCTATATCCTGCAAAATATAAGATTGTTCCCTAGCCTTTTCAAAGATTATAAATGTTCCTAGCCATAAATCCTTGAACTTACCATGCTTTCTTTTGTCTTGATCTTTTGCATTCCATTTCAGGATCCAATCACCTACTTTAAAAGATTGATTTGAAGATTTCTTGTTATGAAGAAATTTAACCTATTGCTACTTATTAATATTATGTTCTTGTGCTAGCCTCCTTACCTCATCTAGCTCAATTAGTGTATTTAATCTATTCCCCATGAAATTGATATCTTCTAGTTGTTCCTGAGTAATGAATTTGTAAATAGGCAATAAATTATTCAAAGGAAGCTTTGCTTCTTTCCCATAAACTAGATTAAAAGAAGAAAAACCGGTTGGCCTTTTTACTATGATTCTATCTGCCCACAATGCTAGATTCAGCTTTGAATCCCAAGTGCGCTTTTTGTTTTCTAACATTCTTCTAATAATCTTTAGAATATTTTTATTGCTAGAATCGCCTTGTCCATTGCTTTGGGGATGATATGGAGATGAGTATGATACAATTATGCCATATTTCCTACAAAATTCCGCAAGCTCATTAGATCTAAAATACATACCATTATCTACTATAATATTTTGAGGAAATCCAAATCTAGTTAAGACGCTTTCAGTAAGAAACTTAATTACCACTTTACTTGTAGACTGTCGAGTGGGTATAGCCTCTACCCACTTGGTAAAGTAATTAGTAGCCACTACAATCCAACTATGTCCACCACTCGACTTGTCACTAATTTCTCCTATAAAATCAATTTCCCACATTTGGAAGGGCTCTTCTACTTGTAATGTTCTTAAGGGAAGGGCACCATCATATTTCAACTTACCAGAGAATTTTTGATAAGCCTCGCACTTTCAAACATAAGCATGATAGTCTTTAAAAAGTTGAGGCCAGTAATAACCTACTCACAATATCTTATGCGTTGTGGTTCTAGCTAAAAGATGACTGTTGCAAACTCCTTCATGCATCTCTTTGAGAATAATTGCAGACTGGGAAACATCTAAACAAAACATTAAAATTCCATCCTGATTTTTCCAATATAAATCTCCTTGAATTAGAACATACTTTGCAGCCTGTAGTTTGATAGTCCTCTTTTGATTGTCACTCAAATCATCTCTATATTTGTATGTTGTAAATAATAAACTATATTTGTATACCAAGGGCATCTTTCAATACTAAATTTAGTATGACCATCATTAATATGATTTACCTGCACAACCTCCAAATTTGATTCCATCATGAGTTTAGCCAATCCCTGCCCTCTAACCAATTTTGTGATTTGGATATCTATGTTAAATTCTTGGATTTGGTTTATCCAATGACATCATCTTCCAGTAGTTTTAGACTATCTAAATATATCCTTAATGGCAGCATTTGGCACATAAGCAATGACTTTAGCTCTGACTAAATAGGGTTGAAAAGATTTAACTACTTTAACAAGAGCATAGGTCTCATTTCATTTATATCATAATTAAGTTTAGCAGCTTGTAAACTTTTGCTAAAGAATGCAATCAACTGCTCATGCCCCTCATTGTTCTTTTGTAACATAACAAAAACTATAGTATGGTAAGAAGCATACAAAAATATTTGAAAAGGCTTCTTAAAATTAGGAGATTTCAAAACTAGAGCTTCTTTTATAGATTTCTTTATTTTAGTGAATGCCCCTATAGCTTCATTATCCCAAGCAATATTTGCTCCCTTTTTAAGCATCTCAGCCATAGGTTTAATGATCTCAAAAATAGAAACAAATCTTCTTACAAAGTTAATTTTCCCAAAGAATGATTGGATTTCCTTGGTTGTTTTAGGTATTTGAATATTGTCGATGGTTGTTACCCTATCTAGATCAATTCTTACCCCTTCCTTAGAGACAATATCACCTAATAGTTTTCCTTCAGTGACCCCAAAGTGATATTTTTTAGGGATTAAAGAAATTCCAAATTCAAGGGCTCTTATGAAAATTTTCTCCAAATGCCTAAAATGATCTTTTGCTCTTTTTGAGTAAGTTGTGAGGTCATCCTGATAAACTACCATAATCCAATCAATTAATCTATCAAAAGCAACATCCATTGCTCTTTGAAAAGTGGCCCCTACATTTGTTAATCTAAAAAGCATCCTAGCATACACATAAGTACCCCAAGGGGCTGTGAAAGTAGTCTCATACTCTTCGGACTCTTTAACTTTAACTTGATTATAGCCTAAAAATTTGTCCACCATGGATAATAGTTCATTACCAGTCACCTTTTGCAATAAAATTTCCATATTAGATAATGCATAATTATCTTTAAGAGAAGATATGTTCAAATTTTTGAAATCTATACATAATCTTATATCGCCATTCTTCTTTCTCACAAGCACTAAATTTGAAACCCATGTAGAGTGTCTAATAGGTTTAATGATTCTAGCATCTCTTAACTTAATGAGTTCATCTTTCATTTTTGGGGCTAGGGTTGGATTTATTGGGCATTGTTTCTATCTAAAAGGTTTCGCATTAGGTTTTAAAGGTATTTTATTGGGTGTTGTCTCTGTCTAAAAGGTTTCACATCAGGGTTTAAGGGTATTTCATATTGAAACAAGTCTTCCCTATAAGCTTTAAGTTCATCGTAACTCCAAGCAAAGACATGTTTATATTTTCTTAACAAAGAAATCAAGCCAGCCCTAATCTTGGATGACAACTTCTTCCCTATATAAACCTTTTTGAGAGAATTCTCACTTCCTAAGTTTATTTCCTCAATATCATTTTGAATTTTATTGGATTTTCTATTTTTCGCACTTTCTCTTTCATCAAAGATCCTTTCTAAGGCTACTAATCCTTTCGGTATTTTGTTTGTTTTTAATTGCACTATTTCTTTTCCAAATAGCATTTACTTGTCATCCTCTTCTTCCACACATATGTTCCAATCAATGAATTGATTTTCATAATCCTACTGACAAGTTAAATACCTAATAATATCTTTGTCATCTTCAAAGACTTGCCAATTTTGTACGTTATTAGGTATTTAAGGTCTATTTTTCATTTCAACTTGAATAACCTCATCAAATGGAAGATCGATTTGTCTAATAGCAAGGTTGGCCATTATATCAGCCAAGTAGTTAGCTGATCTATCAATTTATTTTATAGAAAAAGCATCTTAAAATTATAACAAATCCCATACATAATTATGATATTGTCTTAACCTTGGCTTCCTAGTTGAAAACTTATGCCTAATTTGAGAAACAATCAGATCTGAATCCCCTAAAAAAATTAGTAACTTAATCCCATGAGCCTTAGCAATATCAAGACCAATAATCAAAGCCTCATATTTGGCAATATTGTTAGTACACTCAAAATTCAATAGTAAAGAAAATTTAAACATTTTACCTAACAGAATATAACACCATCCCCATTTCTTTCTTTACTACAAGCACCATCAAAGAACATTTGCCAAATGTTATTACAATTTTCCTTTGCATGAATTGAAATTGGATTAATAGTTTTAGAAGTGGGTTTAGTTATTCTTACCTGGAAGATATCCATGTCAGAATGGAAAAAGCTAACTTCAAGATCTGGAATATAATCCTCAACCAAGTAATATGACTGGGGTTCCCTCTCAATTCTGATTTCTTTGCCCCCAATTGGTATAGTAGCATATGAAAAATCTAGCTGTACATGACCACCAACCAAATTTGACCACTATCTAGATAACAACATGCCATAACTCACTGATATCTCAACTATAGTGATGTCAGTCCTATATGATATATGCGAAAATGATGGAAAACAAAATTTAACATTTTTAATAATTCCAACTACTAGCACAGATCTATTATCCATAGCATAGCATTTACCAAAAGGAGTATCAACTTTGAGACCTATTTCTTTCATTACATCAGTAGACATGATATTAACAGCTGCACCAGAATCAATCATACAATTTTTTATCAATTTATTATTTATCAAAAATGTTAAATAAAATGGGTCTACTTGATTTGAGTTTTTATTCAATACTTTTCCTAGATATACAATAGGTGATTCCTCATTATTTCTTGCATCATTTTTATTACTAACATCCTCTATGCTAGATAATATCTTCCAAGTTTCATTCTTTTTAATCAGAAAATTTCATCATTTTTATTAGAGGAATAGTTATTTTCAATTGAGACAATGTATGATTCATAAAATTATAATAGTTAGATCTTTGCTTACCATTATTGTGCATAATCAGCTGTTTGGTTAACCTAGAAGACTGATTATTCTCTTTCTGCTTAGCCTGAGCTTGATTGCCAATTTTTTTAGATGTTTCAACCTATTGCTGATTTTTTACAAAGCAAGATTATCTTGGTCAGAAGTGTCATCTTTATTTCTTCTTTGGTAGGTGTGTTTAGCATGTTCTATTACTGCAATAGTATAAGCCTTCCTTACTTCTGCTATTAATCAACGTAAAATAGGTATATCTTCATCATCTGAAAATGCTTGCTTAATACAACATTGCTAATTAAAACCCCTAATAGTGACAATCAAAATTTTGGTCCTCATCCATAGAATCATCTTCATCTCTACCCCACAATGGTTCTAATGATATGGCATTAACCATAGGTTTTTCTTCACTTTCCTAATTTTCCTCCTCGAAAATTGATTGTGCAACAATGCAATACTTAGGATCATGGGGCAGCCTATATACATCACACCATGGCCCGTCATCGACAATGTTGATTTTCTTTAAAGGATCGGGGGTGTCCTTAGCATAATTTGGTCTTTCTAGTTTCCCATCTTTCCAATTTGTGTTGTAAGGCATGTCCTAAAGTCTTACCCTGTCATTTCTATGGAATGATTGTCTTTCATTACTATTTTGTTTGACCTTTATTTCTTTTAGCATATCCATTATCTCTTTTAGTTCATCCTTCTTAGGGTTTTTAGGATTATATAATTTTGGATCATCCCTTTTGTTGATTCTGCCTACTGCTTTCCTATCATTTTCAATTGTCATGGCAACTTTGAAAGCTTGTGGCAACAAAGAGGGTCTTTGAGATCTTATCTCATAATGAGTTTTACTATCAAATGTACTTAAGTAGAAATCAATAAAAAATGAACCCACTGGTCTAGTCTCCCTCGAAATCTTGTTGAGAACTTTGTTGAATCTTTTGTTGAATTCTGATACTGATTCATTTGTATTCTTCTTAATACTTGTTAATTCATGTGATGCAAAGGATGTGCCATTGTGATCACCAAATTGCTCAATAAACTGATAAGTGAAATCACACCATCCAAAAATGGATCCATCCAACAAACTTCTATACTATTTTGCTACATCCTCAGTTAATGATTGTACAAATATTTTCATGAATACATTTTCGTGATCTTCCTCAAAATCTTCAATTACATTTTTCAGATTAATCACGTGTCACTCAACAGATTTTGTTTTGCTTCTTGAAAACTTTGGAATGACATTCCTCAAGTCATTTGATATCGGATTTGGATATCCTCTAATCCCATTGAAATCAAGCTATCTATATCTTTTGATTTCCATAGGCTGCCTTATTGCTTGATTTCTAATGCCCTAATTTTGCACCATATGACTTTGGGTGTTTTGATTATTATTACTTTGATTCAATCTATAGAGTTGTCTAATGTTTCCACCATTTTGGAAAAATCCTCTAGTATGTTGCCCATTATTCCAAGCCCATTGATTATTTTGGAAATGTCTGTTAAAATTAATATTTTGATTCTTATCCCTTTTGTTCTCATATAATGGATTAACACGACTAGTGGCAATTTGTGATTCTAGGTTCTTTCTATGGGGTGGATTGTACTTCGATGATGTATTTACTTCATTTTGCATTTGATCAGACCTTTCTTCCCTCCACCTATCTAAGTTTTCTTCATTACAAGATTTTCTAGGTGGCAAAGCAATAAGATCTTTTGATATCCCTATTTTTGCGAGGATATCATCTAGTTGCATTTTTAATGTTTTGGTTAATATTGCACTATTACCATTCGTTGTTTCAGCCATTTTCGTTGAAATTATATCCCATTGCATTATTTGTTCTTGCTATTCATCATCCTCAATATGAGTTATCTCACATTCAGGCTCTTCATCTACCCTAAGAATGTGAAAAAAAGGATTACAATTTTCTTCATCCTTTTCAGGACTATCATGACTTGATTCGCACATCTCAGGTTGTTTGTTGGTCCTTTCCTGAAAGTTTCTATGTCCTGTGTAAAACATTTTTGACTTTGGATTTTTAACTTTCTTCTTTCTTGGTTTTTTCTCAAAAGTTAATTGCTCAAGTCTTTTAGGTTAGGGATTCATTGATCTTCTTCCCACATACACCTCAAAAGTAACCAAATGGTCTTCAATAAAATATATCAATGAAACACAATAAAGTCGCCACTTTCTTTTAAAAAAAGAAGAAATAAATGTCTATGTGTTTATCCATCAGAGTTAACACTAATAATAACTTGAGAATGATTTTCTAATAATAATAATAATAAAACTGGATGTTTAGTTGCTTTCAAATCTTTGCGTGGATTATAAAAATTTCAGATTCAGAAATTTGGACACAATCAGAACTTTCAATTTTTAGGAAGAATCTTATGTATTTATACTTAAATGCTAATAAGAGAACTAATTTATGGAATCTGAAAATTACAAAATAGCAAAAGAAAATACTAAAAAATAAACTTAATATTATATTCACAACTTTGGTAAATGCTTGTAAAAGAAAAAATCTGAAAACTTACCACAAAATTGTGTTTAAATGAAACTCTATACTGGTATGATGGAGTAAGTATGTAAAGCTTACTTGCAACTTTGTCCCCAATAGAGTCACCAATCTGTTGGTTAACAAAATTGTTGATTAGAAACCTATGAGCCTTGCTTGCTCGATGCTAAGATATCTAATCGATTTTGGCCAACTTGATAGGATCAATCAAATTGACTTAAATCCTCTACGCTTTTGGCTCCACTAAACCAAGGCCTGTACACCTGATCCTGGACAAAAAAAATTGGATCCAAGATGTTTTATAGCGAATGGATTATAATGCAAAGGCAATCTCCTTAGATGGCAAGATTCTAAGGAAAAACTTCTGGATTATGAATGATGAATAATCTTTGAATTTTAATTACTTTAATAGTGTTGTGAATTGCTGAAAGGAAAATTTTAAAATGAATTACTAAAACAAATAACTATCAAACTCTTAAAGGAAAAAGGCTAAATTATTGCCAAAATATGGATTGAAAATTATGAGCAAATTAATGATCATTGCCAAAATTTAATTGGGTAATAGATTCAAAACATATATTTCTCACAAACAACTTTATGATACTAGTTATATTATATTTGTAAATGATTCAGTTATTACAATGCCTCAAATTTTTTTTCTTTTTCACATATTTAGATTAGTCTATGATGTTTTAACCCTTATGTGGACAAAATAGATACAAATAAAGAAAATAATAATATCTTACAATATTTGTATTTATCAGATCTAAATAGTAGCGAACAATTCGATCCACCTATTGTAATAATGAATTATAAACAAATAAAGAGTAAAATGATCACAACAAAAGAATCATATATATTTTAACTCTAGAACAAACAAAGATCTTACTATTTATATTGTTGGAGAGTTTGTATTGAAGACACTCTAATTATCTATGCTCTATTCAACACAACTTTAATCCCATACAATGTCAAAGTTTATGCTCAAAAAATATGAATTTCCACCTGCTTAGTTCAAACTTCAAACTTTGCTTTGAAGAAATTTAAAAATATATATCCTTTTGAATATGCCGAGTTTCTTTTTCAAAGCAATATGAATGGTGATTCTTTTAATTTTCTCAATATACATATTTATAAAGGACTAAACAACACCTCCCAAACATTGCATCCTTTCACAAATAAACTAACCAACGTAATAATTTTTTTAAAGAAAATGGTTACAGGTTATAACTCTTTGTGTTTAAATATTTGGTATATTAAACACAAAGATCACTTTAACTTTGGCGCTCATAGATTTATTCTCCTTCTTGCTCGACAAAGCTGTTATCAAAATTTCATTACCTATTAAATTTTGTTTTAACATTCATTACTGTTTATCAATTGCATTCATTTGCCAATGTTCACAGAAATAGAAAAAGTACATTGCATTGATAAAATGAGAGAATTCTTTATTTGTATTAAACAATGAAAATTTTCAATTTGGAGTTTATACATTAAAGAATTAAAGAACATGTACTGAATGAAAAAGTGATCAAAATCTCTTACACAAGGCCGTGAGAGTAACCTATTCATTATTCTTGTGCAAATAAGAAACATGTAGAAAACAGAATAAATGATACAAATGAACATGCAAGAGTATAAGAAAGGGAACTAGCCATTGCTTGGGGGCATATGGCTGGTTTGAGTCCGCATTCTCGAGGTCGCCTTGTTGAAATTGAGTTCTTCCTGATTCCCCAAGCATCCAACTCCTGCAAAAAAGAGAAAGAAAGGTATAGGTTAGATCCATATGGATCTAAGCAATGTTTGATTCCACAAAAATATACATGTACACTTGTACCATTTACCCATGATCCTAGTTTGAAAAAGAACAGTGTACTCAATCAATCATGGAGCAGCAATATTAGAGTTTGAAAATCAAAATCATGCATACAACTAATTTTATTGCTAACATGTTTGTGCTATGTGCAGAAAGTATAAACAGTGACAAGCTAGATTGTTGATGAAGTTGTTTATAGGTGTCACGAGCCCATGCTCGAACCCTGTAAGTCAACTCAATCAACAATTTTTATCCAGATGCAGACAAAAGAAACAATGCAACCAACATTCTAATAATGATGTTCCTTTTTTTAGCTAATTGCAATGAGGTTAACCTTGCTACTAAAAGTTCAAGCATAGAGTTTGCAAAAAAGGGATGGAAATTTTTGCACGTAAAATGCTATTACAGCAGATTTATTATTGGAAATATGCAAATCCAATAATGGAACATAAAAATAGAAGCATAAAATATGAAGTTGGCTTTCAAGGGGATCATATCAGAATTGTTGCACAAATGAATTATGCAAAAAAAGAAAAGCAAGATGAAGAAACTATTAGAGAAACATTTTGATACTCTTCCAGTACATGGCTTGAGTAAATTTCATTCTGCAAAATGGTGGAAGGCACTTGGAGACCAACTAATTAGTCTTGTGTGGTTCAAGTTACTTAACTGAGAGAGTGAATGATATATTCAGGATTGTCAGTGTTAGCCACCAAGGTCAAATTTTTCTTTGGTTAGCTAGCAATGTCAATCAACCCCCACTTATATTACTAATAACCCATGAGATTCTTTTCGAGGAAAGTCAGAAGAGTGGATTAAATATAAACAAAATCAATGGTAACCTGGAGAATTTATCTGCCTTTGAGGGTCAACTGTTTTCAGAGACGGAAGTGGAATTTTACAATCTTCTTTTAGGATTCAAGGTTGAGCTTGCACAAAGAGAATCTATAGCTCCATATGCAATTTGTAGTGAATAGACGCTGCAAAAAATGGTGAAGCTTTGACCATCAACTAAAACTAGGCTAGGTAACATTGATGGTGTTAATCAACACCTCTTAATGAGGCATGGTGATCACATTCTTCAAGCTGTAAAATAGTTCTCAAAAAGATTAAAGCTTCATTTAGATGAGGAACTCCCTCGCCATGCAGGATGTATTAAGTTTATGGAGTCATATTATCTCATTCTTGTGACAAAGTGTCGCTAGATAGGCTGTATCTGTAGACATGCCATTTATGGTATTGAAGAGTCTCAGCTAATAATTATTCCCTACAGTTCAGTACAGACTGATTTGGCACATTCTAAGACAAAATTAAGAAATAAGAAGTTTTTTTCTAGTGTTGATTTGAAAAAAGATTTCTTTTATAGTTGCACATATCCAATTATGCAAAGTTTGCGAAAAAATGTTCCAAAGAAATGGATATAAAGAAAATACAGAGTAATGCCTTTGCCAAACAAGTTTAAAAAGACTAGAATGAATTTCCATATGGCAAGCAGATATAATTCGTGGTGACATTTTAATGTCTTCAAAAAGCATGGAAGTTCCAGCTATCAGCAAAAGGGAGCTTCAAAACAAATTCAGATAATTTTTGAGGTAAAAGAACCTGAATAGCAGAAGATTTTGAACACATTCTTAAAAAATAGCAAGATTTCATGACAGTAACTGAAATACACTTCAAAACTCTTCATTCAAAAGGATTCAAAAGGAGAAAGATCATGAACAATAGCGGCCTTACCTCCAAAGCCAACCACTATGCAGAGGAAGTCCAGTCCAAAAACTCGCACCTATTCAAGAGCCATCAAATTTCTACTAAAAGAATTGATGAAACCCTAATTGCAGCTGATTTTCGAGCTCTTCAAAAGTTGCATTGTGAAATGAATGATTTTAGGGTTATATCCTGCCCTTAGTCAATTTTAACAATTTTTGGGGTCTGATTCATTATGTGGGTTTTTATTTCCCATATTTGTATGTTACGGGTTATGAGGGTTGTGATTTTTAGTTTTTTAACACTTGTATGATTTTGCATTTTGTATGTAAAATAAAAATATATAATAGTGTTCTATAAACTATTTTATATTTTTATTAATGTGCAAACTTTTAAGCATGAATTCCTATAAAATTCATTGTGATGCTATTTTTAGCATTTAGAATAAATGTGGTATGCCTAAACAATGGAAGGAATATAGGGATTTAGAGGTCATTTTTTACTTCATCATGGCAGTTGAGAAGTCATTTATAAGTAGTTGGAGTGTTTTAGGGGTGATTTTGATGAGTTGTTGGGTTCTTTATGAGGTGGAGTGACTTTTTTCAAGGGGAGGATTTAATTTCATGAGTGATGGGGTCCTTGTTTTGAGGTTTTTTTTTCTGCATACAACCCAAGGAGTTGGGGATTGTACATATAGAGTTGGAAAACTCATTTTAGAGGGTTCTGAGTTATGCAAAATAGTATTGAGTGATATTTTATCCTAAGTATTGTTATGTATTTTTCTGTAACTATTTTGAAGAAAAGTTGAATATATGACAAGCATTTTACAGGTTCATTTTGGAAAAGATTTTCAAGCCTCAATCTTTTTCTGGGGTACTATGTAGTTTTTCTAATTTGATAGGTTAGTCTATGTGGTTCATTGTTCATCTGTCTCGGTTTTTACCTTGTCACTGGAGTGTATTTTGTTTGCAGGTCACCTTTTGTGTTTGTTTTATTTTCATCTTATTAAGTAAAAAAATCTCTATTTTTCTTAATGAGTGAGAATCAAAACCTTAATGTGAAACACTATTATAGGCCAATATAAAGTCTAAGTGCTTATTAGTGCTTTCTTGTATATTGATAGTGAAATGGTTGTTATTTGTTGAAACCTTTCTTTAAACATCTTTGGTGCATCACCTTTTAGGAATCAGTTTATTTTTTCATTTTGCAATCTTCCTTACCCCTTTTCTCAACAAGAAAGTAGTGTTAGAAGAATCAATTAGATGATTTCCCATAAAGGAGCCAGCCTAGAATTCGGAGGTTCAGCCATTGATAGGATACCCACAACCTTTGGCTGCCCCAATGTTGGCCTACATAAAAATTTTTCTCTTGTAATTTGATAGGGTGCAAATTTAGGTGACAACAATAGCCACCCTATAGACACTTTAGACGCACATCCCTCCAAATTGTGACTACCTTTATTTTTCTTTCCTCTACAAAAAGTCTCGCTAGGGCCATATCCAATTGCTATAACTCCAGCATGCTTCATAATCTGAATCCACGTGAGCATCTTCAACATGCAAATTTTCCAACAGACACTTGGGAGTCTTCATATCCAAAATGCTTATCTCCTAAAATCGATGCTATACTTTTCCATGCTATAATCGTTTATATATTTTAATGTGCAAATAAAATGGTTTATCAATTTTCTTGGTCTGCATGAGTTTCTTTAATTATTTTACTTCCTCTCGCATTCTCCTCTATCCTACACAGATATTGGATATTTATCAAAAATAAATCACTAATGAGTTGTTACTAATGATTCACAAAAATGGCTCACGATGCTTCATGGATGGAAGGAAACTTCTAACAATTTGTGGAATGATAAAAAATTCATCTTCTTTAACCATTGTTACTATCTGATAATCTATTGGTAATATTTTGGATAAGAAGATGCAATATTGTTGAAATTTCTCATGCGTTTGTTGCCCCTTGAGCCAAACACCCACCTACCATCCCTGACGACACAACAACTAGAAAATTTAATATGGTAGGTGAGTTTTTGAAATTAAAAAAGTGGGGGGGGATATGACAAGAGGAGTGTCTCAAATTCATTCGATCAAACTAGTTAGAGGAAGAGAGTCAGCTCAGAGTTCAGCAGAGAAGGAAGAAGAAGAAAGTGATCAGCAGATCCAATCTCTCCAATTGCACGTGTTTTCATTGTTCACTCTGTAAGTTCATTATTGTTGGATTTGTCCTGTTGAAGCAGTGATTCCTCTAGGCACGATTGTATGCAGCCATTAGAGCTGCAAGTTTGAAGTATTGAAGTTGTTTAAAGTTTTAGGGTTATTTTAGGGTTTTTTGGTTGAAGCCGAATGCTCCTAGATTTTGTAACATTTTTAATCTCAATTGAATAGAAAGCAAGCAAGCATAATTGAATCCATTGATTCTTCTTCTATTCATTACATTTGACAAGTTTGTTTGAAAACTTCATACTTTGCCTCTCTGGTTAAAATGGCAAAAATATTAAGTATATGAAACAGAACACTCGACATCCTTTTCTGTCATGTATCACTTTCTAGTGATTATCGAGCATTGCCTTTGAGTGCCAAGCTTACTCAACTCTTCTTGTGCCGAGCTAACTCAACACCTACTACCTGTCACTTGGCATCTTCACATGTTGAGCAACTTGTCACTTGGCACCTTCACGTGTCGAGAAAATTGCCACTCGACACCTTCAAGTGCCGAGCAAAATTGGCACTCGACAATAGTTTGTGCCGAGCGAAATTTTTGGGTTGTACAGTTTTAGGGTTGTGAGTTCTAAATTTTTAAATTTATATTTTTCACATGGTATCAGAGCTTTGAGGCCCCACATCCATAGTGAGTTAGGGCATTTTTTTTCTTGGGATATTTGACATGGCAGTAGATATAGGAAAGATATGGCAGTAACCACCACCATTCAATGGAAAAAATTATGATAGATGGGCAAAGAAAATGAAAACCGTTATAGTTGCAAATGATTTATGGGAGTTTGTAATTAATGGGTTCAATGATGTGATAGATCCAACTCAGTATGATGCCCTCACAAATGTACAAAAGACTCATTTGAAAGAGTCAAGGAGGAAAGATGCAAAGGCATTTAGTTTGATTGAAGTAGCAATGACAGAGACAATATTCCCAAAGATTGCAACAGCAAATTATGCAAAGGAAGCATGGATATCCTTGAGATGAACTTCAAGGGGACTGATAAAGTTCGTAGAGTAAAGCTACAAAATATAAGGAGAGAATTTGAGAACCTTCAGATGAAGGAAAATGAATTAGTTGCAAATTTCAGTTCAAGGACCTCCAATGTGATTAATCAACTAAAGTCAAATGGAGAAGACTATCAAGAGCAAAGGATAGTAGAAAAGATATTGAGGAGTTTACCTCATAAATATGACAATTTGGTCATGACCATAGAAGAGGCAAAAGACCTCACTGTTTTGACAATGGATGAGTTGATGGGTACTCTTCAAACCCATGAGCATAGGATCAACAGATCTACATCTTCTTCTTCCCAAGAGCAAGCATTCAAGGCTCAATCAAATCCAAGAGGAAGAGGGAGAGGAGGAAATGGTTCAGGTAGAAACTCTAGAGGCAGAGGCCGTGGTAATGGAGGACAAAGAAATACTGCAGCAAAAAGCTCAAGAAGAGCAGATGGAGCAAGTAGTTCAAAAAATACTTCAAGAGGAGGTAAGAAAAACTACAACTCAAATAGGAGTAATGTAGAATGCTACTACTGTCATAAATATGGGCATTATGCAAGTAAATGTTGGAAGAAGCAAAATGATTAGTCAAGACAAGAAAATGTGGCTGATGTGAACATGGGAAGTGGAAACAATGCCACTGCCTTCATCATGTGTAATGTTGGTGAAGAAGGAAGCCCTAAGGTTTGGTACCTTGATAGTGGATGTACTTATTTTATAACATTTATTGATGATTTCAGTCGTAGGACATGGGTGTATTTCTTAAAGAATAAATTTGAAGCATTTGATAAATTTGTAGAATTTAAAGTCCAGGCTGAAAGAGAATGTGGACACTATATCAAGGTCCTAATATCAGATAGAGGAGGGGAGTATACCTCCAATTCTTTTATAAATTTTTGCAGAAAACATGGCATAAAGAAAGAGCTCACAACTAGCTATAAACCACAGCAGAATGGAGTGGCTAAAAGAAAGAACAGGACCATTGTTGAAATGGCAAGGAGCATGATGAAAGAGAAAGGTCTCCCAACTAAATTTTGGGGAGAGGCCATGGCAATAGCAATTTACCTAATTAATAGGTGTCCTACAAAAGCAGTCCGTGTTGCATATGCACATGTGCCTAAAGAACAAAGGTAGAAATTGGATGACAAAGGTGTAAAGTGCATCTTCATAGGGTATAGCTCAGAATTAAAGGCATGCGGATTGTATGACCCATTGAACAACAAGATGATTCTATCAAGAGATGTAGAATTTCTTGAAAATCAGTCTTGGTATGGTCCAACTGATGAGTCACCGAGCACTTCAAGTAAAGTCCCAATTATGAGTGAAGAAGATGCTGATGAACATAAAGAAGAAGGAGAAAATAGAAGAAAAGGAAATCAACATCATTCATTGCCAAGCTCCTCTAGGCATGACAAGGTGTCAGTGCCAAGTACCAGTGAAGACCGAACTAGTCGACAAAGCAGCAGCAGTGAAGATTCTGATCCCACACTCTCCTCCCTATTACCAAGAATGACCAAGAGTCTTAGGGAGATATACCAAGATGAAAGATATGAAGATTATGATGAGAGTTTTAATTTTGCATTATTTTCTCATAGTGATCCAATATATTTTGAAGAAGCTGTTAAGGAGAAGAAATGGTGTAAGGCCATGGATGAGGAGATAGATGCTATAGAAAGGAATGAGACATGGGAGCTCACTGAATTGCCTCCCAAAAAGCAAGTGATTGGAGTGAAATGGGTCTACAAGACCAAATGCAATGCTGAAGGCAAGATTGATAGGCATAAGGCAAGGCTGGTAGTCAAGGGCTACAAATATCAGTATGGTAGAGACTATGATGAGACATATGCCCTAGTTACAAGAATGGAAACCGTGCGTGCTATCATAGCAATTGCAGCTCGACACAAATGGAAGGTTTATCAAATGGATGTGAATTTTGCCTTCCTAAATGGTGTATTGAAGGAAGAAGTATATGTGGAGTAGCCACCTGGTTATGAAGTTGCAAGTGAAGAACACAAAGTATATAGATTGAAGAGAGCTCTTTATGGGTTGAAGCAAGCTCCAAGGGCATGGTACAGTAGGATTGACTCATATTTGATGAGTAATGGCTTTAGCAAAAGAAATGATGAGCCTACTCTCTACATCAAGGTAGAAAATGGAAATGTGTTGATTGTTGTCTTGTATGTAGATGATTTGATTTTTACTGGTAATGAAAAGGCTCTAATTGGTGAGTTCAAAGAGGCCATGAAAAGTGAATTTGAGATGATAGATCTTGGTCTCTTGAAGTACTTTCTAGGCATAGAAGTAAAACAAATGCATAATGGCATCTTCATCTCTCAAGAAAAGTATGCAGGAAAAATCTTGGAGAGATTTAAAATGCAAAATAGAAAGGCAGCCCCAACACCAACAGTAGTAGGTCTGAAGTTGAGCAAGGAAGACTCTAGCAAGAGAATGGATCCAACACTATACAAGAGTATGGTTGGAAGTTTAATGTATTTGACTGCAACTCAGCCAGACCTAATGCATGTAGTAAGTTTGATTTCTAGATTTATGGAAACACCAAAAGATTCCCATTGGCAAGCGGGAAAGAGGATCCTAAGATATGTGAAAGGTACCAAGGGATTTGGAATTTTGTATACTACAAATAATGATTTCAACTTGGTGGGTTATATTGATAGTGATTGGGCTGGAAGTATAGATGATAGGAAGAGCACTTTCGAATACATATTCCATATGGAATTAGGTGCAATTTCATGGGCATCCAAGAAGCAACCTATTGTTGCTCAATCTACAGTAGAGGCTAAATACATAGCAGAAAATGCAACAACATGTCAAGCAATTTGGTTAAGGAGGATCTCGACAGATTTGAATGAAAGGCATGAGAATGGAACCACAATTTATTGTGAAAACATCTGATCAATTGCATTGTCCAAGAATCTATTCTTCCATGGTAGAAGCAAGCATATAGAGATTAGATACACTTCATCAGAGAGTTGGTGGAGAATGGGGATATCAAGATGGAATTTTGCAAGTCTGAGCAATAGCTAGCAGACATTTTCAGAAAGCCATTAGGCATTGGAAATTTTGTACACCTAAGAGAGAGTCTTGGTGTAGTTGATTTGGATCATAAATGATCCTTATTTGTTTGGCTTAGGACAAAGTGAGAGTGTTGAAATTTCTCATGCATTTGTTGCCCCTTGAGCCAAACACCCACCTCCCATCCCTGATGACACAATAGTTAGAAAATTTAATATGGTAGGTGAGCTTTTGAAATTTTAAAAAAAAGGGTGAAAAAATATGACAAGAGGAATGTCTCAGATTCATTTGATCAAACCAGTTAGAGGAAGAGAGTCAGCTCAGAGTTCAACAGAGTAGAGAAAAGTAGAGAAGGAAGAAGAAGAAAGTGATCAGTAGGTCCAATCTCTCTAGTTGCACATGTTTCCGCTATTCACTCTGTAAGCTCATTATTGTTAGATTTGTCCTGTTGAAATAGTGATTTCTCCAAGCACCATTGTATGCAGCCATTAGAGCTACAAGTTTGAAGTATTGAAGTTGTTTAAAGTTTTAGGGTTATTTTAGGGTTTTCTGGTTGAAGCCGAATGCTCCCAAATTTTGTAATGTTTTTAATCTTAATTGAATAGAAAGCAAGCAGGCATACTTGAATCCATTGATTCTTCTTCTATTCATTACATTTGAAAGGCTTGTTTGAAAACTTCATACTTTCCCTCTCTAGTTAAAATGACAAAAATATTAAGTATATGAAACAGAACACTCGGCATCCTTTTCTATCATGTATCACTTTCTAGTGATTTTCGAGTATTGCCTTTGAGTGTCGAGCTTACTCAGCTCTTCTTGTGCCGAGCTAACTCAACACCTACTGCTAATCACTCGGCACCTTCATGTGTAGAGAAACTTGTCACTCGGCACCTTCACATGCCGAGAAAATTTCCATTGGGCACCTTCAAGTGCTGAGAAAAACTGGCACTCAACAATAGTTTGTGCCGAGAGAAATTTTTGGGTTGTGTAGTTTTAGGGTTGTGGGTTTTAAATTTTTAAATTTATATTTTTCACAAATAGTTGCTTCCCTCATAAAATATTAAAAGCAATGATCATAGATGGTAATATACATCTAACAATATAGCTATAATGCCTAATATTTTTGACTTGCGCAAACATTTCTTGTGTAGCTTAACTTAGAAATTTTTAGACTTTGCTGGTTATCCCCTATATGCTCTTAGAATCTGAATATTCATTCATTTCATAGGTGCTTCTCCATTACGATTCCTTGATGGGTATATTTTCTCTTTAGAATAATATGTTTGGCTTCATACTATTTTATTTTGTATAGCTACTTGATTGTACAAGTGGATGAACCAAATAAAAGAAGAAATTTTCTCTTTGAAAAATTCATAGCAATCTTCAATAAATTCTTCAAATTAATCTACATTCATGTTTGCATTTTCAACTTCTGATGATACCATACAAGATTGGACCCTGAAAATACAATGAGTCATTTTTTTTGTAACATATAATGAATCAACCATAGATTTCTTCCAACACTTCCATTGTCCATGGTGATAGCATTGGTAACACCCTACAACACTGTGTAAAAATCTTGCCATGTTTCAACTCTCACACTCCTAGTCTTACAACTAGTTTTGGAGGACGATAAAATAAATAAATAAAATGCTTCCATCAATGTTGACTACATCCTGAATGTGCTGATTGAAAATAAGTTGAGTGGAAAATCCCTCAATAACTAGACATGTTCTTTTTGTACAATGAGGAAAGGAGACACAAATTCTGGGCTCTATCACAGTGATCTTTCAATGCTTGTATCAAAAAGTTTGTGAAGTCTATTGATAAACTATCAATTGCTACAAGACCACTAGTGATATCAATCTCTATAACAACCTCTCTATATTCTTGGAGATTCAATTTCATTTGAAATTGGAACAATGATCTTTGTCAATGCCAAACCTCGTAGTGTTCCTTAGAAAATTGGTTCACCATTGTGCGACTTTCAAATTATTCATCATGGCATCATTTCATTGGTGTTGTCAGATTTCAAAGGGTGGGTAAATCTTGGTGACATCACTATTTCATCCATGAATAGCCTATACCATTCAAGAGATCCCTAAACTAGAGCATCTCCAAGGTGCCCTAAGCATGTTTGGGCAGTGATCTTCTGACGCTTGTAACTCAAAAATCATGAGGCCTATTGACAAACTATAAGATGTTAAACATTTTTAATTTTGAAGTCTATAATAACCTCTCTTAGTTCTAAGAGATTCAATTTTATTTGAAATTGGCACAATAATCTTGGTTGATACAAAATCTCATAGTGTTTGTCAGTGAATTGGTGCACTACTATGCAACTTTCAAACCGTTCATCCTAGCATCATTTTTTTCATAGCATTAGCTCTTAAAGGTCAAGTTAACCCTAGTGACACCACTATCTCATCCATAGATAGCCTAGAACATTTGCAAGTAGCCTAAACTAGAGGGTCTCCAAGGTGTCCTGAGCATATTTAGGCAGCAATCTTCCATCGCTTGTCATGAGGCATATTGAAAAACTATCAAATGCTATAAGATCATGATATTAATTTCTACAATAACCTCTCTCAATTCTAGGAGATTCAATTTCATTTGATATTGGCACACTAATCTCATTTGATGCCAAATCTCACAGTATTCCTTAGTAATTGGTGCACCACTTTGCCACTTTCGAATTGTCCATCATGGCATCATTTTATCAATATCGTTAGCTCCAAATGGCAAGGGAAACCCTAGTGATACCACTATTATGTCCATGAAGAGCCTAAAACATTCATGAGCACCATGAACTAGAGTGTTTCCAAGGTGTCTTAAGCATGTTTGGGTAATGATCTTTCGATGCTTGTAAGTTGGAGCTTGTGAGGACTATTCACAAACTATCAAATGCTACAAGACCATGATATCAATGTCTATAATAAACTCTTAGTTTTGGGGGATTCAATTTTGTTTAAATTGGTACAACTATCTTGGTCGATGCCAAACCTTGCAATGTTCCTTAGTGAATTGGTGCACTAGTGCACAACTTTTGAACTATTTGTCGTGGTATTGTTTGGTCAGATGCATTAGCTCTAGATGGCTGAGTGAACCCTAATGGCACCACTATTTTATATTGAGAACCTACAACATTTGTGAGCGCCCCGAATTAGAGTGTCTCCAAGGTTCCCTAGGCACGTTTGGGCAGTGATCTTCCAACACTTGTAACTCAAAACTCATGAGGCCTATCAAAAAGATTCTTAGATGCTACAGGACTATGATGTCAATGTCTATAATAACCTCTCTTAGTTTTGGAATTTTTTATTTCATTTTGAAATTGGTATAGCAATTGTGGTTGATGCCAAGCCTAGTAGTGTTCCTTAGTGAACAGGTGCACCATTGTACACTTTTTGAACTATTCATCATGGCATCATTTCGTCAGTGCCATTAGCTCTAAATGGTTTGTACCATAGTAGTGGTACTGTTGTTTCATCCATAGAGTGCCTACAATGTTTGCAAGCATGCCAAACTAGAATGTCTCCAAGGTGTCCTAAGCACATTTGAGCAACAATCTTCCAACACTTGTAACTCAGAACTCATGAGTCCTATTGATGCACTGTCAGATGGTACAAGACCATGCTATCAATGTCTACAATAAAAAATCAATTTTATTTACAATTGGCACAACGATCTTGGTAGATGCCAAACCTCGCAATGTCGCTTAGTGAAATGGTGCCCTACTTTACACCTTTTAAACTGTTCTTCATGGCATCTTTTTGTCAGCATTGTTAGCTATAGATGGTTGGGTGAACCCCAGTAACACCATATTTCATCCACAGAGAGCTTAGAACATTCAAAAGCACCCTGAACCAGAATGTTTCCAAGGCACCCTAAGCATGTTTGGGCAATAATCTTTCAACACCTATAAATCAAAATTTTTGAGACCTATCGATGAACTATTAGATAGTACATGACCATGATATTGATGTCTACAATAACCTCTCTCAATTTTGGGAGTTTCAATTTTGTTTGAAACTGGCACAGTGATTTCGATCAATGCCAAACCTCGCAGTGTTCCTTAGTGAATCAGTGCACCATTGTGCAACTTTCAAGCCATTCCTCATGGTGTTTTTAGCTTTGGATTTTTAGGTGAACCCTAGTGACACCAAGAGTTTTTCCATGGAGAGCTGAGAAGAGTTGTGAGCACCCCAAACTAGAGTATCTCCAAGGTGTCCTAACCATGTTTGGGCAGCAATCTTCCAATGATTGTAACTCGGAGCTTGTGACACCTATTGATGAACTGTCTGATGCTACAAGACCTGATATCAATGTTTACAAAAACCTCTCTCAATTCAAGGAGATTCAATTTTGTTTGAAATTAACACAATGATCTTAGTCAATGTCAAATCTCATAGTGTTTCTTAAAAATTTGGTGCACCATTGTGCAACTTTTGAAACATTTTTTGTGGTATCATTTGGTTGGTATCATTAGCTCTAGATGGGAAAGGGAACCCTAATGACACCAATGTTTCATTCATGGAGAGCCTAGAACATTTGAGAGCTCTCTGAACTATAGCGTCTCCAAGGTGCCCTAAGCACATTTGGGCAGCGATCTTTTGACACTTGTAACTTGGAGCTTGTGAGGCCTATCAATGAACCATAAGATGCAAAAGGTATATTATTGATGTCTAGAATAACCTTTGTCAGCTCTAAGAGATTCAATTTCATTTGAAATTGTCACAACAATCTTAGTTGATACAAAATGTCATAGTGTTCCTCAATGAATTGGTGGACCAGTGCACAACTTTTGAACCATTCATCCTTGCATCATTTTTTTTACATTGTTAGCCATGGATGGCCGAGTGAATGCTAGTAACATCACTATTTTATACATGGAGAGCCTAAAATGTCTACAAGAAGCCTGAACTAGATCATCTTCAAGGTGTCATAAGCACATTTGGGCAGCGATCTTCCAATTTTTGTAAGTCGAGCTCATGAGGACTAACTACGAACTATTAGGTGCTATAGGACCATGATATCCACATCTATAATAACCTCTTAGTTATGGGAGATTCAATTTTTCTTGAAATTGGCATAGGAATCTCAGTTGATGCCAAACCTTACAGTGTTCCTTAGTAATTGTTGCACCACAATACAACTTTTGAACCTTTCATCATGAAATCATTTGTTCAGTTTCATTAGCTCTAAATGCTTGGGGGAACTCTAGTAACACCATTGTTTCATCCACAGAGAGTCTAGAATGTTCAAGAGCACATTGAAGTAGACTGTCTCCAAGATGTCCTAAGTATATTTGGGTTGCAATCTTCTAACATTTTTAACTCAGAGCTTGTGAGGCCTATTAAATAACTGTCAAATGCTAAAGGTTTGTAATATTGATTTCAACAATAACCTCTCTCATTTTTGGATGACACAATTTGGTTTGAAATTGGCACAACGATCTCAGTTGATGTGAAATCTCATAGTGATCCTCAATAAATTGGTGCACCACTATGAAAATTTTGAACCATTCATCTTAGCATCATTTCATTGGTGCCTTTAGCTCTGGATGATCGAGTGACCTTAGTGACACCATTGATTCATCAATAGAGAGTCTAGAATGTTCACAAGCACCCCAAATCAAAGTGTCAACAAGGTGCCCTTAGCATATTTGGGTAGTGATCTTCTAAAAATTGTAACTTGAATCTCATGAAGGCTATCGAAAAAATATCAAATTATAGAGGACCATGATATCGATGTCTATAATAACCTCTCTTAGTTTTGAGAGATTCAATTTCATTTGAAATTGGCACACTGATCTCAGTCGATGAGAAACCTCTTAGTATTCCTTAGTGAATCAATGTACCATAGCAAAAACTTTGAACCCTTTTTCATGGCATCATTTTGTCATTTCCATTAGCTCTAGATGGTCAGGTGAACCCCAGTGACACCACTGTTTAATCCACAGAGATTCTAGAACATTTGTGAGCACCCCAAACTAGAACGTCTCCAAGATGCCCTAAGCATGTTTGGGCAGCAATATTATGATGCTTATAACTTGGAACTCATGAGGCCTATTGACAAATTGTTAGATGATAAAGCACCATGATATCGACGTCTACTTTAACCTATCTGAGTTTTGGGAGATTCAATTTTTAAAAAAAATTGGCACAATGATCTTGGTAGATGCTAAACCTCACAATGTTCCTTGGTGGTCAGATAATTGCATAGGGAAATTCAAGAATGCTCACATATTTTATTGGTTGTGTATAATGCTTTTGAAGATGGGTGTACCTCATAACTAGAGTTTTTTAGAGTCTCGACATGGGAAATTGGAGCATGATGGTGGGAGCATGTGTGAAGAGAGCTCTAGTCGAGGAGAAAATGAATATTTCAATAAAAGAACTTCTTGATGCTCAAACCATTCGTCATGGAATTATTTCATTAGTGTCATTAGCTCTAGATGTCAAGGTGAACCCCAATGACATTTGTTTCATCAATGGAGAGCTTAGAGCATTTGTGAGCACCTCAAATTGAAACATCTCCAAGGTGCCCTAAGAAGGTTTTTGCAACAATTTTTTGATGCTTGTAACTCAGAACTCGTGAGGCTTATTTAATTTTTTTTTGATGGTATAGGACCATTATATCAAATGTTTACAATAACCTCTCTCAGCTCTAGGAGATTCAATTTTTTTTGAAATTTGCATAGTGATCTCGGTCAATGCCAAAGCTCACAATCTTCCTTAGTGAATTGGTGCACTACTGCAGAACTTTCAAACCATTCATTGTGATATTGTTTCATTAGCGTCGTTAACTATGGATAGATAGGTGAGCCCTACTAACACCACTCTTTTGTCTATAGAGAGCCTAGAACATTAGAGAGCACCCTGAGTGTAAGCATCTCCAAGGTGTCATAAGCACATTTTGGCAATGATTTTCCAATGCTTGTAACTTGAAGCTCATGAGGCCTATTTACAAACTATTAGATGCTTTAGGATCATGATATCAATTTCTACAATAAGCTCTCTTAGTTATGGGAGATTTGATTTCATTTAAAATTGGCACTACTATCTCAGTCAATACCAAACCCCATAGTTTTCCTTCGTGAATAGGTGTAACATTGCACAACTTTTGAGCTCTTGGTCATGGCATTGTTTCATCAATGCTATTAGCTCCAAATATATGGGTGAACTCAAGTAACATCATTTTTTCATTGACAAAGAGCCTAGAACATTTGTGAGTACCCCAAACCAGAATGTCTCCAACATGCCCTAAGCACATTTGTGTAGCAATCTTTTGATGGTTGTACAAGCCTTATTGACAAACTGTCAGATGCTACAAGACACTAATATCGATGTCTAAAACAATATCTCTCAATTTTGTGAGATTCAATTTTTTTTGGAATTGGCACACTAATCTCGGTCAACACCAAACCTCATAATTTTCCTTAGAAAATTAGTGCACCAGTACACAACTTTCAAACCGTTCATCATGGCATCATTTCATTGGCACCAATAGCTCTAAATGGGAAAGTGAACCTTGGTGACACCACTATTTTGTCCATAGAGAGCCTGGAACATTTGTGAGCATCCCAAATTGGAGCATCTCCAAGGTGTGCGAAGAATGTTTGGGCAATGATTTTTTGATGCTTGTAACTCAGAACTCATGAGGCCTATCGAAAAACTGTAAGATGTTAAAGGTCTATAATATTGGTGTTTACAATAAAATATCTCTATTTTGGGAGATTCAATTTCATTTGAAATTGGCACGACAATCTCAATTGATGCAAAATCTCATAGTGTTCCTCAATGAATTGGTGCACCACAGTGCAACTTACAGACTATTTATCTTGACATCATTTTGTTGGTGTTGTTAGCTTTGGAAGGTGAGTTGAACCCTAGTGACACCACTATCTTGTCCACAGAGAGCCTAGAATGTTTGCCAACAACCCGATCCAAAGCATCACCAAGGTGTCCTCAACATATTTGGGTAGCGATCTTCTTACACTTGCAACTGGAGCTTGTGAGGCCTATCAAAAAACTATTAGATGCTACAAGATTGTGATATCGATGTCTACAAAAATCTCTTAGTTCTAGGAGATTTAATTTCTTTTGATATTGGCACATCAATCTCAGTTGATGCCAAATCTTGTAGTGTTCCTTAGTTATTGGTGCACCACTATGTAACTTTTGAACCTTTCATTGTTGCATCATTTTTTCAATGTCGTTAGCTTTGGATGGCTAGGTAAACCCTAGTGATACTAATGTTACATCCATGGAGAACCTTTGAATGTTTGAGAGCATGACGAATCAAAGTGTCCTCAAGGTGCCCTAAGCACGTTTGGGTAACAAGCTTCTAACACTTGTAAGTCAAAGCGCATGAGGCTTATCAACAAACTGTTAGATTCTACAAGATCATAATATCGATGTCTACAATAAAACCTCTTAGTTCTAAGAGATTCAATTTTATTTGAAATTGGTACAACTATCTCGGTCGATGCCAAACCTTGCAATGTTCCTTAGTAAATTAGTGCACCACTACACAACGTTCAAACCATTCATTGTGGCATTGTTTCATTAGCCCTATTAGCTCTGGATGGTTAGCTAAACCTAATGACACCACTATTTCATGCACGTAGAGCCTAGAATGTCCGTGAGCACCTCGGTCTGCAAGGTTTCATAAGCATGTTTTGGTAGTGATCTTCTGACACTTGTAACTCAGAGCTCATGAGACCTATGAAAAATTGTTAGATGCTACACACTATGTGACCTATGCATCAATTCCACAGTTTTCATTCAATAGCACCAAAATATAATGGCCATAGTGGGTATAATGACATGGCTGTAGCAGTGGTACCATAACTGTAGTAATCTTACCATAGAAGGGGAATTAGTTTCAATAGGAATGGATCTTGTATCATTCTCAATAGCATAGCCGGCTTACTTTCACTTAGTTCCAGTCCTAGCCCTACGAGGACCCAACCCTTTATCCATTTACATATCTACACCCACTACTAGTAGGAATAGTTTCAGTTGACTAAGCAGTTAATGATTATGATTGTGATGAAGCCAAAGGTTTCATGATATCAATGTCTAAACTAACCTCTCTCATTTTTGGAAGTTTTAATTTCTTTTTTAGATTGGCACAATGATTTTGGTCGATGCCAAACCTAGCAGTGTTCCTTAGTGAACATGTGTAACATTGTGCAACTTTTGAACCATTTGTTGTGGCATCATTTTGTCTGCATTGTTAGCACCACATGGTTGGGTGATCCCTAGTGACATCACTATTTTATCCATGGAGAGTTTAGAAGATTCACAAGCACCCCGGTCTAGAACATCTCCAAGGTGCCCTAAACTTATTTGGGTAGTAATCTTTTGACACCTCTAAATCAAAATTCATGAGGACTATTGATGAACTATTAGATGGTATATGACTATGATATCAATGTCTGCAATAACCTCTCTCAATTTTGGGAGATTCAATTTCATTTAAAATGGGTACAATGATTTTAGTTGATGCCAAACCTTGCAGAGTTCCTTAGTGAATCAGTGCACCACTATGCAACTTTCAAACCATTCCTCATGGTGTAGTAAACTCCTAATTGTTGGGTGAACCCTTGTGACATTATTATTTTTTCCATGGATAGCCGAGAATGATAGCAACACCCCAAACCAAAGTGTCTCCAAGGTGTCCTAAGCATGTTTGGGCAGCAATCTTTTGATTCTTGTAACTTGGAGCTTGTGATTCCTATTGAGGAACTGTTTGTGCTACAGAACAATGATATTGATGTCTACAATAACCTCTCTCAGTTCTAGGAGATTCTATTTCATTTGAAATTGGCACAACAATCTCGGTCGATGTCAAACCTCATAGTGTGCCTTAGTGAATTGGTTAGATAATTGCACAAGTCAATTCAAGAATGCTCGCATGTTTTATTGGTTATGTAGAATGCTTGTAAAGATGGGTGTACCTCATATTTTTGTCAGTATCGTTAGCTCCATTAGTCTCGTTAGCTCCAGATGTTTAGGTGAACCCCACTAACACCACTATTTTGTCCACAAAGAGCCTAGAACATTCATGATAACCCCAAACCAAAATGTCTCCAAGGTGCCCTAAGCATGTTTGGGCAGCAATCTTTTAACGCTTGTAATTCTAAACTCATGAGACCTATTAAAAAACAATTTTAGATGGTACAAGAGTGTGATAATGATGTTTACAATAACTTCTCTGAAATCTAGGAGATTCAATTTTGTTTAAAATTGGCATAGCGATCTTGATCAATGCCAAACCTCATAGTGTTCCTTAGTGAATTAGTGGACTATTGCACAACTTTCAAACTATTCATTGTGGCATTGTTTTGTTAGCCTCATTAGCTCTGGATGGCCGGGTGAACCCTAGTGACAACATTGTTTCAATCCATAGAGAGCCTAGAATGTTTGAGAGCACCCCAACCTTGAGCATCTCCAAGGTTCCCTAAGCATGTTTGGGAAATGATCTTTTGATGCTTGTAATTTAGAGCTCATGAGGCTTGTCAAAAAATTTTCAGATGCTTTAGGATCATGATATTGATGTCTACATAATTTCTCTCAATTATTGGAGATTCAATTTCATTTAAAATTGGTATTGAGATCTCAGTTGATGCCAAGCTTCCTAGTGTTCCTTAGTGAATAGGTGCACCACTGCACTAATTTTGAAATGTTCATCATGGCATCATTTCATCAACATCGTTAGCTCCAAATGGCTAGGTGAACTCTATTGACACCACTATTTAGTTGATGAAGAGCCTAGAATGTTCACAAGAACCCTGAATTGGAAAGTCTCCAAGGTGCCCTAAGCACATTTGGACAGTAATTTCCTGATGCTTGTAAGTCAAAATGTGTGAGGCCTATTGATGAAGTGTCAGATGGTACAAGACTATGATATCAATGTCTACAATAACCTCTCTTTGTTTTGGGAGATTAAATTTCATTTGAAATTAGTATAATGATCTTGATAGATGCCAAACCTCATAGTATTCCTTAGTGAATTGGTGCACCACTGTGCAACTTTTGAACTGTTTGTTGTGGTATCTTTTCATCTATGTCATTACCTCAAGATGGATGGGTGAACTCTAGTTACACAATTATTTTGTCCACGGAGAGCTTTGAAAGTTCACAAGCACCCCAAATTGGAAAGTCTCCAAGATGCCTTAAGCACGTATGGGCAATGGTCTTCTAATGCCTATAACTCAAAACTCGTGAAGCCTTTAGATAAACTATCAGATGGTACATGACTATGGTATCAATGTCTATAATAAACTTGCTCATTTATTCGATATTCATTTTTGTTTAAAATTGGCATAGTGGTCTCGGTCAATGCAAACCTCACAATGTTCTTTAGTGAATTGGTGTACCACCATGCAGGAGAACCCTAATGACACAATTGTTTCATCTATGGAGAGCCTAGAACATTCAAGAGAACCCTAACTAGAGACTCTCCAAGGTGCCCTAAGAATGTTTGGGCAATGATCTTTCAATGTTTGTAACTTGGAGCTTGTGATGTCTATTGACACACTGCCAAATGCTTTAGGATTGTGATATTGATGTCTATAATAAGCTCTCTCAGTTATGGGAGATTCAATTTCATTTGAAATTGGCACTGCAATCTCAATTGATGTCAAACCTTAGAGTGTTCCTTAGTGAATAGGTGCACCACTATGCAACTTGTGAACCATTTGTTGTGGCATAATTTTGTCAATGCCATTAGCTCCAAATGGTCTAGTGAACTTGAGTGAGAATATTTTTTTGTCGACAAAGAGCCTAGAACATTCATGAGCAACCCCAACTAGAAAATCTCCAAGGTGCTCTAAGCATGTTTGGGCAAAAATCTTCTAATGCGTGTAACTCAAAAATCATGAGGCCTATTGACAAAGTGTCAGATGGTACAAGAGCATGATATTGCTGTCTACAATAATTGCTCTCAATTTTGGGAGACTAAATTGCATTTGAAATTAGTACAATGATCTCAATAGATGCCAAACCTTGTAGATTTCCTTAGTGAATTGGTGCACCATTACACAACTTTTGAACCATTCTTTGTGGCATCTTTTTGTCAGGGTCATTATCTCTAGATGGTCACGTGAACCATATTGACACCACAATTTTTTCCATAGAGAGCCTTAAAAGTTCACAAGCACCCTGAATCCAAACATCTCCATGATATCCTAAGCATGTATGGGCAGTGATCTTTCGATGCTTGTAACTCAAAACTCATGAGGCCTATCGAAAAACTATGAGATGATACATGACCATGATGTCAATGTCTAAAATAAACTCTATCATTTTTGGGAGCTTCAATTTCGTATAAAATTGGCACAATGATCATAGTCTTCAAACCTAGTAGTGTTCCTTATTTAATCAATGCACCACTAGGAAAATTTTCAACCATTTGTCGTGGCATCATTTTGTTAGCGTTGCTAGCTCTAGATGGCTACGTGAACCCTAGTGATACCACTATTTTTTCTATGGAGATCCTAGAACATTTGTGAGCACCACGAACCAAAGAGTGTCTAAGGTTCCCTAAGTGTGTTTGGGCAACGATTTTCTAATGCTTGTAGCTCAGAGTTTGTGACATCTATCGATAAACTATTAGATGCTAGAATATAGTGATATCAATGTCTAAAAGAACCTCTCTTAGTTATGGGAGATTCAATTCCATTTGAAATTGGTACGGTGATCTCAATTGATTCCAAACCTCATAATGTTTGTTAGAAAATTGATGCACCACTACACAACTTTCAAATTGTTCATCATGGAATTATTTTGTTGGTGTCATTAGCTCTAAATGGGTGGGTGAACCTTGGTGACGCTATTGTTTCACCCATGGAGAGCCTAGAAATTTCAAGTGAACCTCGAACTAGAGCATCTCCAACATGCCCTAAGCACATTTGGGAAAAAAATGTTTGACACTAGTAACTCTGAACTCATGAGGCCT
Source organism: Cupressus sempervirens (assembly GCA_028749045.1). Taxonomy (NCBI): domain Eukaryota; kingdom Viridiplantae; phylum Streptophyta; class Pinopsida; order Cupressales; family Cupressaceae; genus Cupressus; species Cupressus sempervirens. The sequence continues at coordinate 575,987,181 of CM053788.1, read as the reverse complement.
ATCAATAAATTGTAAGATATCAATGGTCTAAAATATTGATGTCTAGAATAACCTCTCTCAATTTTGGGAGATTCAATTTCATTTGAAATTGCCACGATGATCTCGGTTGAGGAAAAACCTCATAGTGTTCCTCTATGAATTGGTGCACCATTGCATAATTTTTGAATTGTTCATCCTGACATCATTTGATTTGCATTTTTAGCTCCAGAAGGTCAGGTGAAGCCTAGTGACACCACTATCTCATCCATGGAGAGCCTAGAGCATACACGAGCAACTCAATCTACAATGTCTTGAAGGTGGACCTTAAGCATATTTGGTCAATGATCTTTTGATGCTTGCAACTAGAGCTCGTGAGGCCTATCAACAAACTACTAGATGCTACAAGATCATTATATCAATGTGTTGGTAAATAGATTGTTATTTTTCAATAAACTCCCAAATGCCCAAATCTAAAAGAAATGATCATCTACAACTAGTTGGATAATCTATAATTGAGTTGATAGATTTCCTCTGAATTGAAAGGTACAACTTCCTTATGAATGATATGCAATGAATTTTTTTGATTCCTAAACTAACTGGGTATGTTCTTAACCTAAGAAAGGAAGAGGAAAACCAAGCCAGCCCTAGACAAAGCTAACTCAAGCAGTGAAATACAATTTTGACCCTAACCAACTCCAAGAATTCACAATACCTATGACTCCCCAGCATTGGTGATGCAATATGAACACTACTTATTTAAATGCAATACAGAAAGAAGAGAAATCTTATCTAATTTTTGTGATAGGAATTGATGCAAATTCTCCAATTAACAACAGATTCAACTTTTGACTCAAGATACAAGGAAGTGCTCAAAACTCGAATACATTAATTCTCTAATTGATTATAATTAGAAAGATAACACTCAAATACTCAGATTCAAAAATGAAACCCTTCTTTGTTTTCAACACACAAATACAATGCTATGATTTTATTCACCTACAACTTATATCAAATCTATTACAAAGATCAAAACAGAAAACTCCAATACATAAAGTGAAATGCCAAAATAAAATGGTATATCCCCTCTACTCTAGCTCTCTGACTATTTGCAAAAGAAAAATCCAATCCCTTTCTAACAAAAAGGTTTTACAATAAATACATTGTCTAGCAACCATTTGGTTTCTTCTGGTGACTTTTCAATTCTATAGCTGACTCTTGTCTCTTTGATTTCTCATCTTTTTCCTTTTGAAAATTTATATGCTTATTAACTTTAAAGTTAATAATGAAATATCTTAACATATTTGAATTATATTTTAAAATTGACATTTAAATATGTTAAATCAAAATCTTGCCTTTGTTGGGCAAATAGAAAAATAAATACTCCTGCCAATAAAAATGCGCCATGTTTCGGGGGGCATATCTTTTTCTTCCACCATTGGCTCAAGCTCATTGTTGGATATGTTTTTCCAAACCTAATTTCTACACACTAACTAAAGCGATCAAAAAAATAATCACCAAGTCAAAAGATATGAACTACTGAATGTTGGTCTGTATGACTCTTACAAAATTAGAATTGATAAAATAAAGTTTCCAGCCACTCTTCTTTCACATGCTCTGTAAGTCGGATGTCTTCAATTTGCTAGTTTATCATCTTTCATTCTTAGTATGTTGATTCTGTACTGAATTTTGGGAGTGAGTCTCTGGAAGGCTTGCGGTGGAAAATCCCAAATGGAGGTTGAAAAATGTATCAATTTCTCAATTTTCCACCTCTTTGTTGTAGGTGAAATATGCACATTCTAGTAACAACTAGACTTAGTAAATAATTAACAACTAATACTTTTTATTTGGCTATTGGGTCACTCGTTATAGAACACTCCAATTCATTCTTTACAAAAATTTGACTTTTGTCTTCTCCCTTTTGCGGAAAACTCCAACCTAACTGTGAAAGGCATAGCAGAGAATGAATATTCCACTTCATATTTAATGTCATGTTGATGTCCAAATCTTCAAGCAATAAATCATTATGAGATTATCATTCTTTGTTTAATCAATTAAGAGCTCTTATCCATCTCACTATTGTGGATTTGATGTAAATTCAATTTTTGAGTGCGAAAAGTGCACCTAATCTTCAATTTTCCACTTCCATGTAGTGGGCACAATTTTGATGTAGATTGATTCATAAATTAATTTTCTAGAGTGATATTGATACTAGAACCATTGTGGATTGAGATTTTCCTTTTCTCTCCCCATGTAGAAAATTGAACTTTGACTGCGAAAGGTGTAGTAGAAAATGAGTTTTTCGCTATGCTTTTCCCTTTGGCAAAAAATGAAACATTAGCTTTTCCAAAGGAAATTTTGAAAATGACTTCTCCATTTTAGTAAACATTTCGCTCTTTTTTTGGCATAGATTTGTTCTTCTATTCACTCTTTACATGCTTTCCTTCCAATATTAGATCTGCATTCTGGACTTTCATTTGTTATGTTTCTCTACCTTTATTCAATCTTCATAGACAATAGATCTTCACAAAACATGTGCTTACAGTGAAATTGAATTTTCTAACAATCAAAACTTGAATCCATGAAACCTTTGCATCAAATACCTTAGAACATTGAAACTTCATAGAAATATGGTTAGGGAAAACCAAAAACCTTTGGGGAAACTCTTTATGAGGTTGACTTTAAAAGTTTGGAAATAGTGTACCTAAAGTACACCTACATGATGTCTACAATAACATATCTCAATTCTAAGAGATTTAATTTCATTTGATATTGGCACACCAATCTTGGTCGATGCCAAATATTGCAATGTTCCTTAGTAATTGGTGCACCAGTAGACAACTTTTGAATCATTCATCATGGCATCGTTTTGTCAATATCATTATCTCTGAATGGAAAGGAAACCCTAGTGATGACACTATTATGTCCTTGGAGAGCCTCAAACATTTACGAGCACCACAAACTAGAGTGTCTCCAAGGTGTCATAAGCACATTTGGGCAATACTCTTCTAACACTTGTAAGTCAAAGCTCAGGAGGCCTATTGAAAAATTGTCAGATACTACAAGACTGTGATATTGATTTTTAAAATAACCTCTCTTAGTTTGAGGAGATTCAATTTTATTTGAAATTGGTTCAACTATCTTGGTCAATGCCAAACCTTTTAATGTTCCTTAGTAAATTAGTGCACCAGTGCACAAATTTCAATCCATTCATCATGACATTGTCCGTCAGCTTCGTTAGCTCTAGATGGATGGGTGAACCCTAATAACACCACTATTTCATGCATGAAGAGCCTAGAATGTACGTGAGCACCCCGAATTAGAGTGTCTCCAAGGTTCCCTAAGCATGTTTGGGCAGTGATCTTCCCACACTTGTAACTCAAAGCTCGTGAGGCCTATCAACAAATTGTCAGATGTCTACAATAACCTTTCTTAGTTCTCAAAGTTTCAATTTCCTTTTGAAATTGGCACAACAATTTTGATCGATGCCAATCCTTACAATGTTCCTTAGTGAATAGGTGCACCAATGCACAACTTTTGAACCATTTGTGGTGGTATCATTTTGCTAGTGTCATTAGCTCCAGATGACTAAGTGAACCCTAGTGGCATTGTTGTTTTATCCACAAACAATTGGTTACTCCATAAATTATTACAAAGAAAATTTATAAATATCATGAATTAATTATTTATTCCTTGTACAATTGATTAATCAATTGTTTATAAATTAAATGATTCTCATCTAAATTGATAAATTATATAATCATCCTAACATACAATACTAGTTACAACATCATATAATATTTAAATATCAATATCTAACAATAACCAATATCTTATAATAATAAACCTAACCACAAAATCGCTAATAAGTGGAATTTATAAATGAAGGGACCCTTATAGGATTGCATCATCTCGACCCACACATATAAGAGTGGGGAGGAACAGGTACAATCATGCAAAAAAAATTTACCAATACACAGGGATAGATGAAGACCTTCAAAGAAAATCCCATCAAAATATTACTATAATTAGTGTGTGAAAAAGTCAACAACCACATCTATGAGACCCAAACAAGGAAGGCATGCATGTGGCAAAGGAGATTTCAAGAATAGGAGAAAATAAAACTAAATATTGCAAATAATTAAGGCACCTTATAAGGAAATCAAACCATTGCAAGAAAGATTATGTGGCAAAAGGTGGGGTAAAACCCATCAACACATTCACTTGCCAAACAATCCCATATTAGCTAGTAAGGGAATCCACATTAGTAATTGGTGAGGGAATAGTGTTTGGAAGAAGGGAATGAGAGTACAAAAATACAACCCATAAACCATTGATAATTCCCTCGATCATCAAACATGATAAGGAGATAGGGGTCATTGGACCTCGTGGAAAAGAAAGCACACATACATGTTAGTAATAAGAAGAATGACTAAAACGAAGGACCTAGCAAGTATTAAAGCATCATGTCCCACAAAGGTAGGTAAGAATATTTAAATTTATTAATAAACTAACAAAATATATGCGTATATATTACTGTAATAACTATGTATCTCATCTTACATTTCTTTATTCTAATGGGATAATGAACATGGATATAAGTTCTAGTTATATTATGATATAACTAGATCATTATATATATATATATCTTAATGGATATCAAATTATGTGGTAATATAAATAGAACTTATATCCATGTTCATTATCCAGTTATATGCCTAGTGGAGGACATTCCTTAGGAATGTCATATTATGATCCAAGTGCACTTGGTGGAGAATGATCCAAGTATAACTTGGTGGAGGGCATTCATTGTGAATGTTATGGAATGATCATTATAACTTGGTGGAGGCAATTTTTGTGTGGATGTCATGGAACAATCCAAGTATAACTTAGTGAAAAACATTCATTATGAATGTTAGTTATTTCAATTGAGATAACTTATTTAAAAGATGAAATATTCAATTAAATTTATTATGAACTTACCAAATTTTAGTAAATATTATGTATCCCAAACTAACCCTAATAGTGGGGAAATTATAGTGGTAGTAGAGGATAATCTTGCCTTCCTATGGAATTTTGATTAGTTTACACATCTAAGGAACAATGGCCAAACAAGTAGCCCAAGAATTAGGAATCTTTATGGAACAAACTAATGAGAGAATTGAAAGCTCCAATAATATGCTACTTGAAGCTTTACAAAAATCAAACAATAATAATAATCAAAGTGAAAGACCTAACACACTGAGATATTGGCATTCTAATCATGAGGAAAATGAGCATCATCAAAAAGTTCAACTCCATAAGATACCTTTCCTTCATTCATTACATGAAGAGAACCCGTTGTAGAAGAAGAAACAATCACAAACAATGTAGAAGAAATTGCACAAATATATGCAAAATTGGATCCTAACCTTCAACAACTAATCTCCTTTGAAGAATACTACAAAACCAAAATCATGGAAGATAAATAGAAAAATCATGTGGATGAAGACCTTCAGGAGAAAGTGAAAAAAGTTTAACTACTATGCTTTGATGGGTTAGGAGAGGAAACTACTCAATCATGGGTGAAAAAGTTAGATACATATCTATCATATAGTCCTATGTTGGAAAAGGGTGTTATTAAGTTTGTCATACTTCATTTAAGGGGGTTAGCACACAAATGGTGGCACTATGGCCAAAATTCCCCAGGACTCAAAAGAACTACCACCTATAGTGAATTCACTCAAAAATTAATGAGCAGGTTTGATCAAAGAGATTTTGAATGGTACTTCAAAGAGTTAACTAACCTCAAAAAATAAGAGACAGTGGAAGAATTCATTAATTAGTTTCAAGACCTATCCATAAAGATTCCAAATCTATCTCAAAGTCAACTCACTCATATGTTTATAGGACTTAAAGCTGCCATCAAAACCCTTGTAAAACCTCTTGTGCCCTAGAACTTAGAGGAAGCCATCCAAAAGGCAAAGAAGGTTAGAACTAATAGGGTAGATGAGAGGACCTAAGAATTTCAAAACAATTTTTGACCATAAAGTGATAAGGATAGAAGAATAAGAGAAGAAATGTTGTTTGTGTCATGATCCATGGAATGTTGGTCATCAATGCCCAAAGAGAGATGATATACTAAATAAAGGATTATGTTTCAAATGTAAAGAGCCTTGGGAGCATAATCATCAATGTAAGATAGGAAAAATGAATAAAATAACATATAACAAAGAAAGCCCCAACAAAAGGGGAAGCTTTGGTGGAAAAGAACATGGAACGTTAGTAGTCATTACTCAAGAGGATAGGGACAATCCTTTTCAAATCACACAAACATCTTAAGAGAAAGAGTCACTAGATCTGAATTAGAAAATTTGTACTTCTTAAGGACAAGAAAATTTGAGAAGGGTGCACTATGATGAGCCCAAAGTACCATATTAACAATATATTACTCCACAAATTATTACAAAGACAATTTATAAATATTATGAATTAATTATTCGTTCCTTGTACAATTGATTAATCAATTGTTTATGAATTAAATGATCATCGTCTAAATTAATAAATTATATAATCATCCTAAAATACAAGTACTAATTACTATGTTATATAATATTTAACTGATATATCTAACAATAACCAATATTTTATAATAATAGACCTAACCACAAAATTGCTAATAAGTGGACCCCATAAATGAAGGGACTCATAGGGTCATGTCACCTCGACCCATGCATATAAGAGTGGGGAGGGTCATTTTTTTTTACCAATACACATGGATAGACAAAGACCTTTAAAGAAAATCCCATCAAAACATTATTATAATTAGTTCCTACAAAAGTCAACAACCATGTCTATGGGACCCAAACAAGGAAGGCAAGTTTGTGAAAAAGGAGATCTCAAGGATGAGGTAAAAGAACACTAAAAATTACAAATAATTAAGCCACCGTATAAGGAAATCAAACCTGTGCAAGAAAGGTTATGTAGCAGAAGGCGGGCTCAAACCCATCGACACATTCACTTGCCAAACAATCCCATATTAGCCAGTAAGGGAAGTCACATCAGCAATTGGCGAGGGAATCAAGTTTGGAAGAAGGGAATGAGAGTACAAAAACACACTCCATACACCACTAACAGTTCCCTAGATCATCAAACGTGACAAGGAGATAGGGTTCATCATACCTCATTGAAAAGAAAGCACACATACATGTTAGTAACATGAAGTACGACTAAAAGGAAGGATGCTAGAAAGTATTAAAGCATTGAGTCTCACAATGGTAGGTAAGAATGTTTAAAGTTATTAATAAACTAATAAAATATGTGTATATGTTACCATAATAATTATGTAATTTATCTTAAGTTTCTTTAGTCTAATGGGATAATGAACATGGATATAAGTTCTATTTATATTACCACACAATGTGATATATATATATATATATATATATATATATATATATATATATATATATATAATGAAAAGTAATGAAAGAATGAATGAATATAGTATTATGATCCAAGTGCACTTGGTGAAGAATGATCCAAGCATAACTTGGTGGACGGAATTCATTGTGAATGTCATGGAATGATCCAAGTATAACTTGGTGGAGGGCATTCATTGTGAATGTCATAGAAAAATTTGAGTATAACTTGGTGGAGAACATTCATTCCAAATGTCAATTATTTCAATTGAGATAGCTTATTTTAAAGATGAATTATTCACTTAAATTTATTACGAACTTACTAAATTTTTGTATTTATTATGTGTCCCAAACTAACCCTAATAGTGGGGACATTACATAGTTTTGGTAGTTTTAATTTCATTTGAAATTGGTACAATGATTTTGGTAGATGATAAACCTAATAGTGTTCCTTAGTGAACATGTGCACCACTATGCAACTTTTGAACCATTTGTCATGGCATCATTTTTCCAGTTTTGTTAGCTTCAAATGGTCAGGTGAATCCCAATAGCACCATTGTTTCATCATTGGAGGGCCTACAATGTTCATGAGCACCTCGAACTAGAAAGTCTCCAAGGTGCCCTAAGCACATTTGAGCAAAAATCTTCTGACGCTTGTGACTCAAAACTTGTGAGTGTTGGAAATATAAGAGGAGCAACTGAGAGGGGAGGGGTGAATTAGTTACCACAAAAACAAATCCAAGATCCCTTAAGATGTCAATACAATTCAAAATCAAACTCTGTTGAAACTAAAATACTGTTGTAACTCGGTTAAACTGAATCACTCGATTAACACAATAACTTGGTTAATATTGAATATATGCATTGTTACTCAGTTAACACTAAACATGAAAATCTTATGGTATAGGATAGTTTTTCAACTATCAAATGGTATAGGACCGTGTTATCGATGTCTTCAATAAACTCTCTTAGTTATGAAAGATTCAATTTTGTTAAAAATTGGCACAACAATCTCGGTAAATCCTAAACATCGTAGTGTTCCTTAGTGAATTGATGCACTGCTATGAAACATTTAAACCATTCATCGTGGCATAGTTTTGTCAGTACCATTAGCTCTAGAAGGTCAGTTGAACCCTAGTGACACCACTATTTCTTCCATGGAGAGCTTAGAACATTCACAAGCACCTCAAACTAGAACATGTCCAAGGTGCCCTAAGCATGTTTGGGTAGTAATCTTTCAATGCCTATAGCTCAAAATGTGTGAGGCCTATTGATGAACTATTAGATGGTACATGATTGTGATATTGATGTCTACAATAACCTCTCAATTCTGGGAGATTCAATTTCATTTGAAATTGGCACAATGATTTCGGTTGATACCAAGCCTTGTAATGTTCCTTTGTGAATTGATGCACCATTGTGTAACTTTTGAACCATTCCTTGTGGCATTTTTAGAATCTGAATTGTTGGGTAAACCATAGTGAACCCACTATTTTTTCTATGGAGAGCCTAGAACATTTGTGAGCACCCCAAATTAGAGTGTCTCCAAGGTGTCCTAAGCATGTTTGGGCAACGATCTTCTAACACTTGTAACTTAGGGCTTGTAATTCCTATCAATGATTTGTTTGATGCTATGTGACTTTGATATTGATCTCTATAACTACCTCTCTCAGTTTAGGGAGATTCTATTTGAAATTGACAAAGTGATCTTGGTTGATGTCAAATCTTATAGTGTTTATTTAAGAATTGGTGCACCACTGCACAACTTTCGAACCATTTGTTGTGGCATTATTGTGTCAGTGTTGTTAACTTTGGATGTGTAGATGAACCCTAATTACACTAGTTCTTTATCCATGGAGAGCCTAGAACATTTGAGAGTACCCCAAACCAGAGTGTCACCAAGATGCCTTAAGCACGTTTGAGAAGCAATTGTCTAACACCTCTAACTCAGAGCTCGTGAGGCCTATTGACAAATCATAAGATGCAAAAGTTATTTTATTGATGTCTATAATAACCTTTCTCAATTATAGGAGATTCAATTTCATTTGAAATTGACACAACAATCTTAGTTGATACAAAATCTTGCAGTGTTCCTTGATGAATAGGTGCACCACTGTATAACTTTCGAATCGTTCATCCTAGCATCATTTCATTTGCATCGTTAGCCATGGATGGTTGGGTGAACCCTAGTGAAAACACTAGTTTATCCATGGAGAACATAGAACATACGCAAGAAGCCTGAATGAGATCGTCTCCAAGGTGCCCTAAGCATGTTTGGGCAATGATCTTCTCACACTTGTAACTCGAAGATTGTGAGGCCTATCAATGAACCATAAGATGAAAAATGTTTTTTATTGGTGTCTACAATAACATCTCTAAGTTATGGGAGATTCAATTTTGTTTGAAGTTGGCATTGTGATCTCGGTCGATGCCAAACCTCTTAATGTTCCTTAGTAACTGGTGCTCCACAATGCAACTTTTAAAACATTCATCATGGCATCATTTCATTGATGCTATTAGCTCTAGATGGCCATGGGAACCCTAGTGATACCACTATTTTGTCCAAAAAGATCATGGAACATTCGAGAGCACCTCAAACTAGTGTCTCCAAGATGCCCTAAGCACGTTTGGACAACAATCTTTTGACACTTGTAACTTGGAGCTCATGAAGCCTATCGACAAACTTTCAAATGCTATATGATCATGATATTGATGTCTACAATAAAATCTCTCAGTTGTGAGACATTCAATCTCATTAGAAATTGACACAATGATCTTGGTCAATGCCAAACTTTGTAGTGTTCCTTAGTGAATTGGTGCACCACTGCCAAAATTTCAAACTATTTTTTCTGGCATCATTTTTGCAATACCATTAGCTCTAGATGGATGGGTGAACCCTAGTGAGACCACTATTTCATCCATGGAGATCCTAGAATGTTTGTGAGCTCCCCAAATTGGAACGCCTCCAAGGTGCCCTAAGCATATTTGGGCAGCAATCTTTCAATGCTTGTAACTCACAACTGGTGAGGCTTATTGATGAACTGTTAGATGGTTAAGGACCATGGTATCAATGTATAAAATAATCTCTCTCAATTATGAGAGATTCAATTTCATTTGAAATTGGCAAAATGATCTCGATTGATGCCAAACCTCCCAGTGTGCCTTAGCGAATTGGTGCACTACTACACAACTTTTGAACAATTCACTGTGGCATCATTTTGTTAGCATCATTATCTCTTGATGGCTTGGTGAACCCTAGTGGCACCATTTTTTCATCCATGAAGAGCCTAGAACATTCAAGGGTGCCTCAAGTCTAACCATCTCTAAGGTGCCTGAAGCACATTTGGGAAACAATCTTCTGATGCTTGTAACTCGAAGCTCATGAGCCCTATCGACAAATTGTTAGATGCTTTAGGATCATGATATCAATGTGTACAATAATCCCTCTCATTTATGGGAGATTCAATTTTATTTCGAATTGTCACAACGATCTCAGTCAATGCTAAACCTCACAATGTTCCTTAGTGAATAGGTGCACCACTACGTAACTTTTGGAACCATTCATCGTGGCATCATTCCATTAGTTCTGTTAGCTCCAGATGGACAGGAAAAGTTGAGGTACCCCAGCGTTTTGTCCACAACAAGCCTAGAATGTTCACAAGCACCCTAAACAAATATTCACTAGTCCACACTTTAAATCTCATATTGTGCATTGACTACTATGCTAGGGGTTGTGTAGAATATTAGTTTCAGTTATTTTACAAATCATTGTAGCTTTTATCAACATGCAATGACTAACACTCAAATTTTACCCACCAAGAGTATATATTCACAAGAAAGCAACATATCTACCATTAAATAGGCGACAGTGGACGTGATCAACTTTCAAACCAAACCAATTTTAGTGCATTTACAGTAAACAAATTTCTCTACTATAATTGTGTTTCTCACCAATGCATTTACAATAAAGATATTTCTCTGCTATAATTGTGTTTCCCATTTCATAACCTCTCATAGTTTTGAGAGATTCAATTTCATTTGAAATTGGAACAACAATCTCAATCGATGTAGCATCATTTCATTAGCCACATTAGCTCCAAATGGCTAGGTGAACCCCAATGACACCATTGTGTCATCTACAGAGAGCCTTGAACATTTGTGAGCACCCCAAACTAGAATGTCTCCAAGGTGCCCTAGGCATGTTTGGGCAGTAATTTTCTGACGCTTGTAACTCAAAACTTGTGAGACCTATTGCAAAACTATTAGATGATAAATGACTATAATATTGATGTCTATAATAACCTCTCTTAGTTCTAGCAGATTCAATTTTGTTTGAAATTGGCAAAACGATCTCAGTTAATGTCAAACCTCACAGTGTGCCTTAGTGAATAGGTGCACTACTGTGCAACTTTCAAACCATTCATCATGGAATCATTTCATTGGCATCATTAGCTCTAGATGGTTTGGTGAATTGTAGTGACACCACTTTTTCATCTATAGAGAACCTAGAATGTTAAAGAGCACCTTGAGCTTGAGGGTCTCCAAGGTACTCGAAGCACATTTGGGCAACGATCTTCTAACACTTGTAACTCAAAGCTCATGAGGGCTATCAAAAAACTATCTATTTTCATGATATTGATATCAACAATAAACTCTCTCATTTATAAGAGATTCAATTTCATTTGAAATTGGTGTAGCGATCTCGATTGATACCAAACCTCTTAGTATTCCTTAATGAATAGGTGCATCACTGCACAACTTTTGGTACCATTCATCATGACATTGTTTTTTCAGTGTTGTTAGCTCCAAATGGTTGGATGAACTCTAGTGACACCACTATTTCATCCATGGATAACCTAGAACATTCATGAGCACCCTGAACTAGAACATCTCCAAGGTTCCCTAAGCATGTTTGAGTAGAAATCTTTCGACGGTTGTAACTCATAATTTGTCAGGCCTATTAATGAAGTGTCAAATGGTGCAAGATCATGATATCAATGTCTTCAATAACCTCTCTCAATTCTAGGAGATCAAATTTCTTTTGAAATTAGTACAACAATCTTGATAGATGTTAAATCTCCCTGTATTCCTTAGTGAATTAGTGCACCACTGTGAAACTTTTGAAATATTCATCATGGCATCTTTTTGCTATCATCATTAGGTCCAGCTAGTTGGGTAAGCCCTAGTGACACTTCTAATTTGTCCATGGAGAGTCAAGAATATTTGTGAGCACCCCAAACTAGATTGTCTTTAAGGTACCTTAACCACATTTGGGAAAAGATCTTCCGATGCTTCTAACTTAGAGGTTGTGATGCCTATTGATGAACTATCAGATGTTATAGAATAGTAATATCAATGTCTACAATAACCTCTCTTAGTTCTTGGAGATTCAATTTTGTTTGAAATTGGCACAATGATCTCGGTCGATGTCAAACCTGATAGTATTCCTTAAAAGGTTATTGTACTGCTATGTAAATTTTGAACCATTCATTGTGACATCATTTTGTTGGCATTGATAGATCTAGATAGATGGGTGAACCCTAATGACATCACTATTTCATCCACAGGGAGCCTAGAACATTCGAAAGAACCCCAAAGTGGAGCATCTCCAAGGTGCCCTAAGAACATTTGGGTAGCAATCTTCTGACACTTGTAACTCAAAGCTAATAAGGCCTATTGAAAAACTATAAAATGTTCTAGGTCTATAATATTAATGTCTACAATAACCTCTTTTAGTTCTTGGAGATTCATTTTCATTTGAAATTGGTACATCAATCTTGGTTGATGTGAAATCTCATAGTGTTCCTCAAGGAATTGGTGCACCACTATGCAAGTTATGAACTGTTCATCTTGACATCATTTTGTTAGCATTGTTAGTTCTAGATGGATGGGTGAAGGCTAGTGACACCACTATTTTGTCCACAGAACCTAGAACATTCACAAGAAGCCTAAACTAGAGTGTCTCCAAGGTGCCCTAAGCACATTTGGGAAAAGATCTTCTAACGCTTGTAACTTGAGCTCATGAGGCCTATCAACAAACTGTTAGATGCTACAAGACTACGATATCAATGTCTACAATAACCTCTCTCATTTTTGGGAGATTTAATTTCATTTGAAATTGGCACAATGATCTTGGTTGATGACAAACCTCACAGTGTTCCGTAGTAAATCAGGGCACCACTGCACAACTTTTGAACCATTCATTGTGGCATCATTTTTTTGGTGTCGTTAGCTTTGAAATACTGGGGGAACCTTAGTGACACCACCATTTCATCTACAAAAAACATTAAACGCTCATGCACACCTCAAATGAAAGTGTCTCCAAGGTGCCCTTATCATGTTCAGGCAGTGATCTTTTGATTCTTGTAACTTGGAGCTTGTGAGGCCTATCGAAAAATTGTTAGATGATAGAAGACCATGCTATTGAGATCTACAATAGCCTCTTTCAAAGCTAGGAGATTTAATTTGGTTTGAAATTGGCATAGTGATCTCAATTGATGCCAAACCTCATAGTGTTTCTTAGTGAATTGGTGCACCACTATGCAAGTTTTGAACCATTCATCGTGGTATCATTTTGTTGGTGTCATTAACTTTGGATGGTCGGGTGAACACTAGTGACACCACTATTTTTTTCATAGAGAGCTTAGAACATTCATGAACACCCCTAATTGGAGTGTCTCCAAGGTGCCTTAAGTAGATTTGTATAGCGATCTTCTGACATTATTAACTCAAAGCTCATGACTCCTATCAACAAACTGTTAGATGTTATAGGATAATGATATTGATGCCTACATCAACCTCTCTTAGTTTTGGGAGATTAATTTTCATTTGAAATTGGAACGATGATCTCAATCAATGCCAAACCTTCTAGTGTTCCTTAAAATGTTGGTGCACCATTGCAAAACTTTCAAACATTCATCGTGGCATCTTTTCATCAATGTTGTTAGCTCTGGATGAGTGGGTGAAACTTAATGACACCATTGTTTCATCCAAAAAGAGGCTAGAATGTTTGAGAGAACCCTAAACCAAAGTGTCTCCAAGGTGTCCCAAGCACATTTGGGCAGCAATCTTCTGACACCTGTAACTAAGAGCTAATGAGACCTATCAATTGACTATAGGATATTAAAGGTTTTTAATATTAATGTCTACAATAAACTCTTTCAATTCTAAGAGATTCAATTTCATTAGAAATTGACACAACGATCTCAATTGATGCAATATCTCATTCTATTCCTTAGTGAATTGGTGCACCATCGTGTAAGTTTTGAACCATTCATCTTGACATTGTTTCAGTGGTGCCAATAGCTTTAGATGGTTAGGTGAACCCTAGTGACTCCACTATTTCATTTACAAAGAGCTTAGAACATTTGTGAGTAGCCCAAATCAGAGCATCTCCAAGGTGTCCTAAGAATATTTGCACAACAATCTTCCAACACTTGTAACTCAAGCTTGTGAGGCCTATTAACAAATTGTCATATTCTACAAGATAATTATATTGAGATCTATAATAGCTTTTCTCAATTCTAGACAATTCAATTTGGTTTGAAATTGGCACAACAATCTCAATTGATGACAAACCTCATAGTGTTCCTTAGTGAATTGGTACAAAATTGCACAACTTTTGAACTATTCATTGCAGCCTTGTTTTTTCAGTACCATTAGCTCTGGATGACCAAGTGAACCTTTGTGAAGCCACTGTTTCATTCATAGAGAGTCTAAAATATTCACAAGCACACCAAATCAAAGCATCTCTAAGGTTTGCTAAGTACATTTGGGTAGAGATCTTCTGACACTTGTAACTTGGATCTCGTGAGGCTATCAACAAATTGTTAGAGGCTATAGGATTATGATATTGATGTCTAGAATAACCTCTCTCAGTTCTGGAAGTTTCATTTTCTTTTGAAATTGACACAATGATCTTGGTCGATGCCAAGCCTGACAATGTTCTTTAGTGAATAGGTGCACCAGTATGCAGCTTTCAAACTGTTCGTCATGGATTTTTTTCGTCAATATTGTTAGCTTTGGATGGCCAGGTGAATCCCAGTGACATAATTGTTTTATCCATGGAGAGAATAGAATGTTCACAAGCACCCTAATTCAAAATGTCTTCAAGGAGCCCTAAGCATGTTTGGGCAGTGATCTTTTTATGCCTATAACTCAAAACTCATAAAGCCTATAAATAAATTGTGAGATGGTTCATGACCATGATATCAATGTCTACAATGACCTCTCTTAGTTCTAGAAGATTCAATTTCATTTGAAATAGGCACAATGATTTCATTTGATGCCAAATCTCATAGTGTTCCTTCGTGAATCGGTGCACTCTTGATGGCATTTTTTTGTTGGCACCATTAGCTCTAGATGGCCGAGTGAATCCTAGTGACACCACTACTTTGTTCACAGAGATCCTAGAATGTTTGCGAGAACCCCAAACCAGAGTGTCTCCAAGGTGTCTTAAGCACGTTTGGGCAACGATCTTTTGATGCTTGTAACCTAAGCTCATGACACCTATCGATGAAGTGTCATATGCAATAGGGTAGTGATAGTGATATCTACAACCCCTCTCGGTTCTGAGAGATTCAATTTCATTTGAAGTTGGCACAGTGATGTCGGTCGATGCCAAAACTTGTAGCTCTCCTTAAAAAATTGGTCCACCACTGTGCAACTTTTGAAACATTCATACTAACATCTCTTCATCAGTGTCGTTAGCTTTGGATGGGAAGGAAAACCCTAATGACACCATTGTTTCATCCACAAAGAGTCTAGAAAATTTGAGTGTATCTCAAATTGGAGCGACTCCAAGGTGCCAACATAGTGATCTTGGTTGATGCCAAACCTCACAGTGTTCCTTAAAAAATTGGTGCACCACCGTGCAACTTTTGAACCATTCGTCATGACATCAATTTATTAGTGCCTTTAGCTTTGGATGGGTAGGTGAACCCTAATGACACCATTATTTCATCCATAGAGAGCCTAGAACATTCAAAAGCACCTAAAACCAAAATGTCTCCAAGTTGCCCTAAGCACGTTTAGGTAGTGATCTTTTGACACTTGTAACTTAGAGCTTGTGAGGCCTATTGATGAAGTGTGAGATCTGAAAAGTCTATTATTGATGTCTAAAATAACCTCTCTCAATTATGGAATATTAAATTTCATTTGAAATTGACATAATGATCTTGGATGATGTGAAATCTTGAAGTGTTCCTTAGTGAATTGGTGCACCCCTACACAACACCATTCATCTTGTCATCATTTTGTTAGCATCGTTAGCTTTGGATGGTCAAGTGAACCATAGTGACACTACTGTTCCATCGACAAAGAGCCTAGAAAATTTGTGAGTTTCCTAAACCAAAACATCTCCAAGGTGCTCGTAACACATTTAGGTAGTGATATTTCAACACTTGTAACTCAAGCTTGTGAGGCCTATCTACAAACTGTTAGATGCTAGAAGACCATAATATTGATGTCTACAACAACCTCTCTCAATTCTAGGAGGGTAAAAGCATAGATCTATGTCACCGTTTGTGATACCAAAACCTATTTTGGTCAAATCTCATTTCTCTATCAAAACTCTTTTTTTTTTTCAAAAACTAAAAATACCCTTTTATAGATCTTAGATTCAATATCATCATTATATAAATTTTTGAGTGTTTTGATTAGTTATATTATGTTATAATCTCAAAGTATTATAAGTCAATATTTCAACATTTTAGAAGATACTCCCTCAAAAAATGAAAAAAATAGTAAATCATATAAAAAAAATTAAAAAATAATATTGATCTCTAGAGGAGAGAATCCTCTTCATGAATATGCATTTTTTTTTCAAGAAGGTATAGATTTGATAAGAAAGTTTTGACGAGAGGAAAAAACTGTTGGATTCTGATAAAGGCAAACTTGAGTACTTATAAAAAAGAAAATATACATCAAAAATAATTATTTCTTTTTTTGTGCACTAGCTATACATGTCATTTATAAGATATTTTCAAATCAGAACAAAAAAAGATGATTTGCATATACTTGTTTGACGGGAACTACACCCTATATTTTTTACAGTTAAAAAAGGGACTTCAAAATAAAATAAAATGAATAAATTCTTACTCAAAAAAATTATTAAAATTATAGGCATAAAGTTCATCCAATTCTACAAATTTCATCAGTTTACATCATCTTCATATTTTAAACACAAATACCATTTTTTTTTGTCATTAATGTTGAACTGTCACATTCTGATATCATGTTTCTTTATAAAAGGTGACACAGGTTTGTGCTTTTACCCAGGAGATTCAATTTCATTTGAAATTGGCACAACAATTTTAGTTGATGCCAAACCTCACAATGTTCCTTAGTAATTGGTGCAACACTGCACAACTTTCAAAACATTTCATTGGTGCAATTAGTTTGGATGGCCAAGGGAATTCCAATGACCACTATTTTGTCCACAAAGAGCCTCAAACTAGAGTGTCTCCAAGAAAGCCTTAAGAACATTTGGGCAGCAATATTTTGACCCTTGTAACTTAGAGCTTGTGAGGCCTATTGACAAAATATTATATGTTACAGGACAACGATATTGATGTCTACAGTAACCTCTCTCAGTTTTGGGAGATTCAATTTGGTTTAAAATTGGCTTAGCTATCTTGATCGATGCCAAACCTCATAGTGTTCCTCAGTAAGTTGATGCGCCACTGCTCAACTTTCAAACCATTCATTGTGGCATTGTTTTGTTAGCAACATTAGTTCTAGATGGCTAGTTGAACCCTAATGAAACCACTATTTCTTCCATAGAGAGCCTAGAATATTTGTGAGCACCCCAAATTAGAGCATCTCCAAGATGCCCTTAGCATGTTAGTGCATGATCTTCTGACACATGTAACTCAGAGCTTGTGAGGCCTATTGTCAACTTGTCAAATGCCTCATGACCATGATATCAATCTCTGCAATAATATCTCTCCATTATGGGAGATTTCATTTGATTTAAAATCGACACAACAATCTCGATCAATGCCAAACCTAGCACTGTTCCTTAGTGAATAGGTGCACCACTGTGCAACTCTCACACTATTTTTTGAGGCATCATTTTGTTAGTTTCATTAGCTCTAGATGGTTGGGTGAACCCTAGTGAGACCACAATTATGCCCATGGAGAGCCTAGAACATTCATGAGCACCCTGAATCAGAATGTCTCCAAGGTGCCCTAAGCACATTTGGGCAGAAATCTTCTAACACTTGTAACTCAAAACTCGTGAGGCCTATTTGATGAATTGTTAGATGAAATAGGACCTTGATATCAATGTCTACAATAATCTCTCTTAGTTTTGGGAGACTCAATTTTTTTTGAAATTGGCACAGTGATCTCACTAGATGCCAAACCTCATAGTGTTCCTTAGTGAATCAGTGCAACATTGGACAACTTTTGAATTATTCGTCATGGCATTATTTTTTCAACACCATTATCTCTGGATGGTTGGGTGAACTCTAAAGACACCACTATTTCATTTGGAGAACCTAGAATATTTATAACCACCCTGAATCAGAACATCTCAAAGGTGTCCTAAGCATGTTTGGGAAACAAGTTTTCAACATAGTTAACTTGAAGGTTGTGATGCAGGTCAATGAACTGTCAGATGCTATAAGACCATGATATTGATGTCTACAACAACCTCTCATTTTTGGGAAATTCAATTTTATTTGAAATTGGCACAATGATCCCAATCGATGTCAAAGATCATAGTGTTCCTTAAAAAATTGGTGTACCACTATGCATTTTTTGAACCATTCATCATGACATTGTTTTGTTGGTGTCGTTAGCTCTGGGTGGGTGGGTGTACCCTAATGACACCACTATTTCATCCACGGAGAGCCTAGAATGTTCGAGAGCACCCCAGAGAAAAGCATCTCCAAGGTGCCCTAAGCACATTTAGACAACGATCTTCTAACACTTGTAACTCAAAGCTTCTGAGACCTATTGATGAACTATAAAATGCTAAAGATCTATAATATTGATATCTACAATAATCTCTCTCAGTTCTAGGGGATTGAATTTTGTTTGAAATTAGCACAACCATCTTGATTGATGTGAAATATCATAGTGTTCCTCAATGAATTGGTGCACCACTGCACAACTTTTGAACCATTCATCCTAGCATCATTTTATCAATTGTTAGCTCCAAATATCTGGTGAACCCTAGTGATTCTATTGTTTTGTCATCAGAGAGCCTAAAACGTTCATGAGTAGCCTGAACTGGAGCGTCACCAAGGTGACCTAAGCACATTTGGGTGATCTTTTATAGACAAATTGTCAAATACTACAAGACCATGATATTGATGTCTACAATAACCTAGCTCTATTCTAGGATGTTCAATCTTGTTTAAAATTGGCACAATAATCTCTGTCGATGCCAAACCAAGTAGTGTTCCTTAGTGAATAGGTGCACCATTGACAACTTTAAAACTATACATCATGACATCATTTTGGTAGTGCCATTAGCTCTAGATATCTAAGTGAACCCTAGTCATACCACTTTTTTGTCCACGGAGAGTGTAGAATGTTTGCAAGCACCCCACACTAGAACATCTCCAAGGTGCCCTAAGCACATTTGAGAAGCAATCTTTTGATGATTGTTTTAATTTATTTTTTTAATGCATGTATTTGAAAATGTATTCAATACAAAATAAATTTAACATATTTATCCATGTATTTATTAAAATATTTAATTTTTTATTTAAGTCTTTTCATGTATATTTTATTTATTAATTTATTTTTAAATTGAAGAAATATTTAATTCTTTTTCATTTTAAAAATTTTTCTTTTCTTAAAGTGAGAAATTTTTGGGGCTCATTTGGTTGTTGGAAATATCAAATGATGGATTAATTAATTTGGAAGTTGATTTTGGGAATCTGATTGGGACCCATTTGGTTCACCTAAGATTTAATGGGGAAGATTTTTTCATATGTTTAGTTGATGTGAAGATTCATCCTAATGATGACATTACTCTGCCTTATTCTGGTATCAGTCATCTTCCAAAGGACATTATCTCACACATTGGACTGTCAATTTCAATTCCACCTCTTAAGGTGGAATAGACAAATCATCATTTTAGTTTCAAAGAGAAATACAAAACCCAAATACCAATTTTGATTTGGCCCATCCAAACTGTTAATTAATTAAGAAATAGTAAATACCAATTCTAGTTCAATTCTAACAAATAAACGAACAAACATAATATAATATATTTATGAATTGTAGTTTTAATTTATTAGTGTATAAATAATTTCTAGTTTTTATTTATTAGTGTATTTATATGGATGATAATTTTAATTTATGGGTGATAGTTTTAATTTATTAGTGTATCTATATTGATTGTAATTTTAATTTATGGATGATAGTTTTAATTTATTAATGTATTTATATGGATGATAGTTTTAATTTATGGTAGTTTTAATTTATTAGTGTATAGATAGTTTTTAGTTTTAATTTATTAGTGTATAAATAATTTGTAGTTTTAATTTATATAAATGGTAGTTTTAATTTATGGATGATAGTTTTAATTCAATAATGTATCTACGTGGATGGTAATTTTAATTTATGATAGTTTTAATTAATTATTGTATCGATATAGATGATAGTTTTAATTTATGGTGGTGTATCTATACAGATGATATTTTTAATTTATTAGTTTATTTATATAGATGATAGTTTTAATTTATTAGTGTATCTATATAGATGATAGTTTTAATTTATTAATGTATTTATTGTAATTTTAATTTATGGTAGTTTTAATTTACTGGTGTATTTATGATAGTTTTAATTTATTAGTGTATTTATATTTGTGTTAATTTATGATACTTTTAATTTATGGTAGTTTTAATTTATTGTGTATTTATATTTATAGTAGTTTTAATTTATTAGTGTATTTATATAGATGGTAGTACAGTTTTAATTTATTAGTGTATAGATAGTTTGTAGTTTTAATTTATTAGTGTATCTATATGAATTATAGTTTTAATTTGCATATTGCAATTTTAATTTATGTATTGCAGTTTTAATTTATTAATGTATAGATTGTTTGTAGTTTTAATTTATTAGTGTATCTATATGAATTATGGTTTTAAAATGGATGATAGTTTTAATTTATGGATTGTAATTTTAATTGATTAGTGTATCTAAATAGATGACAGTTTTAATATATGGTAGTTTTAATTTATTAGTGTATAGATAGTTTGTAGTTTTAATTTATTAGTGTATCTATATAAATGGTAGTTTTAATTTATAAGTGTATCTATATGGATTGTAGTTTTGATTCATTAGTGTATGTATATGGATTGTTGTTTTAATTTATAGTTGATAGTTTTAATTTATTAATAAATCTATATGGATTGTAGTTTTAAGTTATGGATTACAGTTTTAATTTATAGTGGTTTTACTTTATTAGTGTATAGATAGTTTATAATTTTAATTTACTAGTGTATCTATATGAAAGTTTGTTTTAATTTATTAGTGTATAGATAGTTTATAAGTTTAATTTATTAGTGTATCTATATGGATGGTAGTTTTAATTTATGATAGTTTTAATTTAATGTAGTGTAATATGGATGACAGTTTTAATTTATTAATGTATCTATATGGATCACAGTTTTAATTTATTAGTGTATTTATAATAGATTTTTAAAAAAAATTTAATTTATAGTAGTTTTAATTTATTAGTGTATCTGTACGAATGATGGTAGTTTTAATTTATAGATTACAACTCTAATAAATGATAGTTTTAATTTATGGATCACAACTTTAATTTATTAGTGTATCTATATAGATGATAGTTTTAATTTATGATAGTATAAATAGTTTGTAGTTTGAATTTATAGATGGTAGTTTGTCATGCCCAAAATGTAAGAGGCAAAAAAAATGCACAATTTTTTTTTTGAATTAGTTTTAAATTAGATTAGCATTAATTTAGTATTTAGATCATAGTTACTTTATGTTATTAGATAGTAGAATTATGTTCTATGTGCTTGTTAACTAAGTGTTTTTATTTCATACATACATTCTTAAGTTTGGTTAGTTATACTTTATACAGGTCTAATGTTTTAAAATGATGTTAATATTAAATAGTGTTTTAGAGGTTAAAGTATTAAATTAGTTTTAATTTAAAAAAGTTTTAACTTGAAAGTAGAATATTTTAATTAAAAAAAATTTAATGTTTTATTAATTAGTTTTATACTATTGTGAGCTTTGTAGATTAATTTTATCATGGACTTAAGTTTATGATAGTTTCAAATAAAGTTTAGATTAAATTATAGATTTATTGAATTTATTCTAGTCATCAATTTATATGGTAAACAATAAATAAATAAATTAGATTGTTATAAGTATGTTGGAGAAATTTTTTAAGTTAGTTTAAACTTGGGAATTAAAGTTTAAGAACGTAGTTATCATGCGTAGAACAGATGAATTTTAAATTAATCTTTTAGAATTTTGAATTCTCGTAATGTTAGATGATTTAAATCGTAATGACGTTCAAGTTATCAAGTTAATGAAAGGATCTATTTAATTAGATCATTTTTAGGGTTAGTGGTATGTTACTCATAATTAAATTGTGTCTAAAACAAGAATGTGTAATTAAGAGATAGATGTCATTCTATTAGCATGTCATTTTAAACATTTCAAATAAGATGTTGTGTTATATCTATCATCATCCCTAGGAGGTAAAATTTTAAGAAATTATTAAAGTAAATTTGATGGATTAGGACCTTACTTAAATGGGCTAGTCGTTTAATTTAATTAATTAATTTACCAAAAACTTTCAGTTCACCCAAATAAACTCTTTTACAAAAATGATCAAACTAAATCGTAACCCTTGTGAGGCCTCGCCTCAACCCATTGTAGCATAGTGATACATTACTATTATTTTGATATTCACGACTCGAGATGTCGAGACATTATCTGATGCTTAGAACATACTATACTATTTCATGTTGTGTGATGTTACTTTCGGATATATTTGATGTTTGTCATTTAATGTTTCATGTATATGTATGTTGATGAAATCAGTAAATGTAGGATTGAGACTTTGATTTAAGAGATTTTAAATGGTTAAGAATTAAGCAGGATGAAGAAACCCTTATTGATGTATGTTTCAATTTATGTGGATTTTTGATACGTATATATGTATGTACATGTGATTTTATGGGACTACTGATGTGTGCAATGAGTGTGCAGATATTTAGCCGAGAAACCCTACGGAGGAACATAACTTATCCCTTTGTGCTAATTTTGGAAACATTTGTTGTTCATAATTCAAGTATTGTATTGTAAGATGTATGTATGTATCTCTCTGTGTTCAGTGAATGTTAGTGTTCGTAACTATGTTCTTTTAGTGTCGCTTGACACTCGTAAATTGTTTATGTTCTTCAGTGTGCTGATTAGGGTTAGTTGTGTAACCTTTGGACCCAAGTTGTTTTAAGTTAGTGTCAATTTTCTATTTGATTCTTAATCAAGGTTAGTCATCCCTTAATCCGAATTAGTGCTTAATTTGCATTGTTAGAGTTGTTAGATGGTCTTATTTTATTCCTAGCTTTTGTTTGACTCTAAACCTATTTCCTAAGGCTTAAAATATGAAATAATTATACCCAAAGGGTATGGGTATGGGTTAGGGGTCTTTTCCAACCCCTAAGCCCCTTTTATTGACTTCTGAGGCCACTCAAAAAGTCTCATTTTTCCTTTGTGCAAAAATTGAATATGACCATCATGAGTTACCTCACCTCCATGTAGTGTTTAACCATAGTGTGGGTTGAGTTAGGAGTTTCTAGAATTGTAGGTGGGTGGATGAAGTTATTGATCCCTTTGGTGGTTGAGTTTGAGGCTTATTTAGAGGCCCTTCTTGGACTAGTGGAGGTTGTTACCCAATCTCTACATTTAAAGAGGAGTCTTGGAAGATTGGAGCAAGAAAGGGAAAATCTCTACTCAAACTTGTTCATTTCCATTACCTCTTTGTGAAGGTAGGAATTCTCATCTTCCTTGTGCATATTTTCATGTTTGTTTCATGCTTATGCTACCTTGTTGTTATGTGAATGTTTGTATGATTATGGGTATGTTGGGAAGATTTGAAAATCATGTTATTTTGGATGATTTCCTTTCATATTTATGTTTGTAATTTTGAGATTTTTTCTTGCATGAGTGTTTTGTTATTACTCTCCCTTGGATAGGGCAGAAGTGACCATTTTTGGGAAAGGTCTGTTTAGTTGGACTCCAACCAGTGTAGAGTCTCTTCTTAGGATGAGAAGAGGGAGAGAGGGTAGGGTGTTATGGGCCCCTACCCGTCAGCACAAACCTCGTATGAGTATGGCATGTTTAAATGGAAGAACATAAGTTCTTGGTTAATAGCCCTGATTGGGCATCTGATTTGGTGTTGTGCTTGACTTCTCCTATTGGAAGAATCCACCTTTCCCTAGTGTTGATTCATTGTGAATCATATTGTGAAAACCTTGTATGAATATGCATGTTTGAATTATTCTTGGTCATGCTTTTGGTCACCTAATTAGATTCTATTCTCTCTATGGTTCTTGAATGTGTTGCAAAAATCGTTATGAATCCCTTGATGAGGGTCATGAAGAAAATTCAATTAAATTGTTGAAATTGGGATTGATATCCTATGTAATTTTCATTTTAAACTTTGTTGTAATGGCAATAAAGCTGAGTTTTTTTCTTGGTTCTTTCTTGGCTGAGCCTTTGAATCAGGTTTGCCAATAAAATTGGTGTTTGAGTATAATTGGTTATCATGTGGTTTAATCATGTTTTAAATTTAGATGGATGCATATCAAAAATGGGATGGAATTGATGTTAATTTAATTTGGCAACATTTCAAGTTTTCTTATATGTTGAAAACGAAAATTATGATCATGTATGTAGATTTAGTTTTCATGATTACTAGAACCAAACAATTATTGCATTATTGAACAAAACAAATAATTCAAATTCTTGGTATGTTAAGGTTGTAACAAGTCTTTATAGATTTGCTTTAAAAATAAATAATGACAAAGGTCAAATTATTCCAATTTATGTCATATAGGAGATCAATTGATTTTGGTGTCATTGTGACTCAAGCTATGGTATAAATGTTTTAAATCTATTCAAAAAAAATAAACCTTAATATATAGACCAAAATATATATATACATATACCTTGCCTTGTAATCTATACTTAGAAAAATTTTCAAAAAAATACACTCCCAGGAGCAAAATTGCTCACTGGAATTTGTATGGAGATCATTTTAATTTGAAATGGAACAACAAAGAATATTCCTTTAATTATCCTTTTTATTTAAATTTGGTAATAAAACAAGATAGAGTAAAGACATAAATAGGTATGCCGCTTTATGAGGCCTTGTACGGGAGACCGTGCAGAACACCTTGAGTTGGGATAGGATCGAGGATCGAGTATCTATTAGTCCCCAATTAGTAAAGGTGATGGAGCAGCAGGTGACCCTGATTAGACAGCGCCTGAGAGAGACACATGATAGGCAGAAGAAGTATGCTGATGCAAAGAGGATGGATCGAGAGTATCAGGTTGGTGATAGAGTGTCCTTGAGGGTGTGACCACACAAGAGTTCGATTCGATTCGGAAAGGGCTCTAAGTTGGCACCCCATTTTGTTGGGCTGTTCAAGATCCTTGAGAGTATAGTACCTGTTGCATACCGTTTAGCTTTGCCACCTAGTCTATCATGCATCCATGATGTGTTTCATATTTTTGTACTTAGAGGATACATTTATGATGAGTCTCATATTATAGATTGGGATGCTTTACAGGTGGAGTCAGACGAACAGCTAGCATTGGAGCCTATCCACATTATTGCCTGACGAACCCTAGCACTTCGAGGCTGAGAGCTAGACTAGGTTAGGGTCCAGTGGGATTGTTACGATGAGGTCACAACATCATGGGAGGATGTAGCGCAGATGCAATCTCAGTACCCGTATCTTTTTGATGAACTCCAGGAGGAAGTTCATGCCTAGTGGGGGAGGATGTGAGGCCTTGCCCCGACCCATCGTAGCATAGTGATACATTACTATTATTTTGATATTCACGACTCGAGATGTCGAGACATTATCTGATGCTTAGAACATACTATACTATTTCATGTTGTGTGATGTTACTTTCAGATATATTTGATGTTTATCATTTAATGTTTCATGTATATGTATGTTGATGAAATCAATAAATGTAGGATTGAGACTTTGATTTAAGAGATTTTAAATGGTTAAGAATTAAGTAGGATGAAGAAACCCTTATTGATGTATGTTTCAATTTATGTGGATTTCTGCTACGTATACATGTATGTACATGCGATTTTATGAAACTACTAATGTGTGCAATGAGTGTGCAGATATTTAGCCGAGAAACCCCACGGAGGAACAGAACTGATCCCTTTGTGCTAATTTTAGAAACCTTGTTGTTCGTAATTCAAGTATTTTATAGTGAGATGTATGTATGTATCTCTCTGTGTTCAGTGAATGTTAGTGTTCGTAACTATGTTCTTTTAGTGTCGCTTGACACTCGTAAATTGTTTATGTTCTTCAGTGTGCTAATTAGGGTTAGTTGTGTAACCTTTGGACCCAAGTTGTTTTAAGTTAGTGTTAGTTTGCTATTTGGTTCTTAATCGAGGTTAGTCATCTCTTAATCTGAATTAGTGCTTAATCTACATTGTTAGAGTTGTTAGATGGTCTTATTTTATTCCTAGCTTTTGTTTGGCTCTAAACCTATTTCCTAAGGCTTAAAATATGAAATAATTATACCCAAAGGGTATGGGTATAGGTTAGGGGTCTTTTCCAACCCCTAAGCCCCTTTTATTGACTTTTGAGGCCACTCAAAAAGTCTCATTTTGCCTTTGTGCGAAAATTGAATATGACCATCATGAGTTACCTTACCTCCATTTTGTATGATTGTGGGTATGTTGGGAAGATTTGAAAATCATGTTATTTTGGATGATTTTCTTTCATGTTTATGTTTGCAATTTTGAGATTTTTTCTTGCATGGGTGTTTTGGTATTACTCACCCTTGGATAGGGCAGAAGTGACCAATTTTGGGAAAGGTCTATTTAGTTGGACTCCAACCAGTGTAGAGTCTCTTCTCAGGATGAGAAGAGGGAGAGAGGGTAGGGTGTTATAGGCCCCTACCCGTCAGCACATACTTTGTATGAGTATGGAATGTTTAAATGAAAGAACGAAAGTTCTTGGTTAATAGCCCCGATTGGGCATCTAATTTGGTGTTGTGCTTGACTTCTCCTGTTGGAAGAATCCACCTTTCCCTAGTGTTGATTCATTGTGAATCATATTGTGAAAACCTTGTATGAATATGCATGTTTGAATTGTTCTTGGTCATGCTTTTGGTCACCTGGTCAGATTTTGTTCCCTCCATGGTTCTTGAATGTGTTGTAGAAATCATTATGAATCCCTTGATGAGGGTCATGAAGAAAATTCAATTAAATTGTTGAAATTGGGATTGATATCCTATGTAATTTGTATTTCAAACTTTGTTGTAATGGCAACGAAACCAGGTTTTTTTCCTAGTTCTTTTCCGGCTGAGCCTTTGAATCAGGTTTGCCAATAAAATTGGTGTTTGAGTATAATTGGTTATCATGTGGTTTAATTGTGTTTTAAATCTAGATGGATGCATAGCAAAAATGGGATGGAATTGATGTTGATTTAATTTGGCAACATTTCAAGTTTTCTTATATGTTGAAAACGAAAATTATGATCATGTATGTAGATTCAGTTTTCATGATTACTAGAATCAAACTATTATTGCATTATTGAACAAAACAAATAATTCAAATTCTTGGTATGTTAAGGTTGTAACAAGTCTTTATAGATTTGCTTTAAAAAGAAATAATGACAAAGGTCGAATTATTCCAATTTAAGTCATATAGGAGATCAATTGATTTTGGTGTCATTATGACTCAAGCTATGGTATAAATGTTTTAAATCTATTCAATAAAAAAAAACCTTAACATATAGACCAAAAAAAAAATATATATATATATATATATATATACCTTGCCTTGTACTCTATACTTAGAAATTTTTTCAAAAAAATACACTCCCAGGAGCAAAATTGCTCACTGGAATTTGTATGGAGAACATTTTAATTTGAAATGGAACAACAGAAAATATTCCTTTAATTATTCTTTTCATTTAAATTTGGTAATAAAACAAGATAGAGTAAAGACATAAATATACAAAGAAAATTCAAAATATATTTATCTTATAACATCTCATCCTAAATATCTCCTCACCTATAAAACTTTTTGAGTTTATTGCTTACCCATTGGCCTTGGTGGACGTCATTTTAGATTGGATTTAAAAAGGAAGTTATGTCCAATCAAAATCAAGGTTGTCTTGATGGGAGGGTGACATCACCCTGCCACCCTGTCCCATCCCCATCGTCCTCACCATATCTAGCACTTAGTTTGGAAAGGAAAGTATTTTTGTGGGGTGAGTTTGAAAGTTGACATAAATTTTGAATATAGCTGTCACCATCTTTCATTCCTTTTTCCCCTTGTCTCTGCTTACGTGCTCCACTACTTGGGATACGTTTCTCCATCTTGGGCTATGTGGGTTAGATGTAAGGATGCTGTCATGTCAGTGACATGACATAATTTAAGGACTTTGGTTTGAGTTTTGTTTGTGTTAGTAAAGTTGCTAAGGAAAAATTTGCTTTTAAACTCTCTCCCCTCCATGCAGTCAGCGTACCTTTTTGATGTAGGGGCTTTGAATTGTGTGGGGCCTAGGGAGAGGTGTAGGAGTCTAGTAGCTAGGGGGGTTAGGAGTCCTAGGTTAGATTTAGGATGAGTTAAATATAGGATTGCATGCTTGTTAGCTAGTTTGTTTTTCTTTTTATATATGTTATTTCAAAAGTTGTTAGTTTAAAATTAGTTTAGTTGGGTTGCTTTTATAAAGCATTAAATTTAGTTAGTTTTCTTTTAATTATTTAGGATTATTAGTATTTATAGTGTTAGTTAAATTAGTGGTCCTATTAAGAAATTGATTAGTCTTAATTTAAAAATATAGATATAAGTTAGTATTACTGAATTGTTGATAGTATGTAATTTAGAATCAATGATAGTTAAATCGATATTTATTTTTGGAAGGCTTCCAATCTTGAAATGTAATTAGTAGATTTAGTTTAGGTAAGTAAAATTTCGACTCATTCAATTTTAGATAGTATGGATGTAATCGTTCATTTATATTTTTTTCTTTTAATTAAATTTTAAATGTTTTTAGTTTTAGTATTGAAGTTAGTCTGAAATTTTGAGTATTAATTGAATTTAGATTTAAGGTTATTGTCTATTTAAAATAAGTTTAAATGTAGATGTTATTTGCGGAGATGTTTCATTAAACCAATTTTAAAGTCATCTACCTCATTATTTAAAGAACTTTTACTATAATGTTGTATAAGAAGTGTAAGAACATAATTTTATGAATATAAATTTAATAACAAAAGTTTCAAAATCTTAATGATGTATTTATCCTCTAGAGTTTTAAACTTAAGATGTATCATATTGAACCTTCACTTCTCTTGCAGGAGATCAGATTTAAAACTTAGACCATTTTAATTCTTAATTAAAAAAAAAAATATATTGTGTTTTTGCCCTCATAGTTTGGGCATGACAACCCTATTATTTATCAATGGTGATCTTGCATCTAGCTTCAAGGTAACTATGACTATCTAAATTTTAAACTACTCAAACAATTGGTTCTATCATAGATTAAACATCTAAATCTTTGATGATCATATTATCTTAATTAATTCAAACAAAAAATTGTGCATTTTTTTTTCCCCTTATATTTTGGGCATGACATAGTTTTAATTTATTGATGATAATTTTAACTTACCAGTGTATCTACATGGATGGTAATTTTAGTTTTATTAGTGTATTTATAGTAGTTTTAATTTATGATAGTTTTAATTTGTTGTAGTTTTAATTTATTAATATAACTATATTGATGGTAGTTTTAATTTATAAGTTTATCTAGATATAGATGGTAGTTTTAATTTATGAATTCCAATTTTAATTTTTTTATTCGTGTAACTATATTGATTGTAGTTTTAATATATGGACAATAGTTTTAATTTATGAATGATAATTTTAATTTATTAGTGTATCGTAGTTTTAATTTATGGATTACAACTTTAATAAATGATACTTTTAATTTATGGATCACAACTTTAATTTATTAGTGTATCTATATAGATGATAGTTTTAATTTATGATAGTATAAATAGTTTGTAGTTTTAATTTATAAATGGTAGTTTTATTTTATTGATGATAGTTTTAACTTACTAGTGTATCTATGGTAGTTTTAATTTATGGTAGTTTTAATTAATTAGTATATCTATATAGATGATAGTTTTAATTTGTTGTAGTTTTAATTTATTAGTATATCTCTATGGATGGTAGTTTTAATTTTATTAGTGTATTTATAGTAGTTTTAATTTATGATAGTTTTAATTTGTTGTAGTTTTAATTTATTAGTATAACTATATTGATGGTAGTTTTAATTTATTAGTCTATCTATATAGATGGTAGTTTTTATTTATGAATTATAGTTTTTAATTTATGTATGATAGTTTTAATTTATTAGTATATCTATATGGATGATAGTTTTAATTTATGTATTGTAATTTTAATTTATTACTGTATCTATATGGGTGGTAGTTTTAACTTATGCATTGCAGTTTTAATTTATTAGTGTATCTATATAGATGGTAGTTTTAATTAATGTAGCTATATGGATAGTAGTTTTAAATTATAAATTGCATTTTTAATTTATGTATTGCAGTTTTAATTTATTAGTGTATCTATATAGATGCTAGTTTTAATATATGTTAGTTTTAATTTATGTATTGTAGTTTTAATTTATTAGTATATCTATATAGATGATAGTTTTAATATATGATAGTTTTCATTTATGGATTGTAGTTTTAATTTATTAGTGTATTTATATGGATGGTAGTTTTAATTTATGTATTACAATTTTAATTTATTAGTTTATCTATATAAATAGTAGTTTTAATTTATGTATTATAGTTTTAATTTATTAGTGTATTTATATAGATGATAGCTTTAATATATGGTAGTTTTAATTTATGTATTGCAGTTTTATTTTATTAGTATATCTATATGGATGATAGTTTTAATATATGATATTTTTCACTTATGGATTGTAATTTTAATTTATTAGTGTATATATATGGATGATAGTTTTAATTTATGTTAATTTTAATTTATAATTGTATAAATAGTTTGTAGTTTTAATTGATTAGTGTATATATATAAATTGCAATTTTAATTTATGGATGACAGTTTTAATTTTTTATTGTATCTATATGGATGGTAGTTTTAATTTATGACAGTTTTAATTTATTAATATATCTAGATATGTATGGTAATTTTAATATATGATAGTTTTAATTTATAGTAGTGTATCTATATGGATGATAGTTTTAATTTATTAATGTATCTATATGGATTGCAATTTTAATTTATTAGTGTGTTTGTGAAAGTTTTAATTTATAATAGTTTTAATTTATTGGTGTATTTATATGGATGGTAGTTTTAATTTATTAATGTATAAATAGTTTATGATTTTAATTTATTAGTGTATAGATATATTGTATTTTTAATTTATTAATGTATAAATAGTTTTTAGTTTTAATTTATATAGATGATAGTTTTAATTTATTGATGATAATTTTAATTTATTAGTGTATCTATGTAGATGGTAGTTTTAATTTATTAGTGTATCTACATGGATGGTAATTTTAATTTATGGTAGTTTTACTTTATAATTGTATAAATAGTTTGTAGTTTTAATTTATTATTGTATATACGTGGATTGCAGTTATAATTTATGGATGACAGTTTTTATTTTATTAGTGTATTAATATAGATGGTAGTTTTAATTTATAGTAGTGTATCTATATGGATGATAGTTTTAATTTATTAATGTATCTATATGGATTGCACTTTTAATTTATTGTAATTTTAATTTATTAGTGTATTTATATGAATAGTAGTTATAATTTATAAATGATTCTATATAGATGGTAATTTTAATTTATTAGTGTACAAATTGTTTATAGTTTAAATTTATTAGTGTATCTATATATATTGCAATTTTAATTTATTATTGTATCTATATAGATGGTAGTTTTAATTTATTAGTGTATGTATATGAATGGTAGTTTTAATTTATGGATTATAATTTTAATTTATTAATGTATAAATAGTTTGTAATTTTAATTTATTAGTGTATCTATATGGATTGTAGTTTTAATTTATGGATGATAGTTTTAATTTATGTGAGGCCTCACCCCGACCCATCATAGCATAGTGATATTTTATTGTTTTGATACTCATGACTCGATATGTTGAGACACTATCAGATACTTTGAACATATTATATTATTTCATGTTGTGTGATATTTTACTTTCAGATATTTGATTTCGTCATTTAATGCTCTATGAACATATATATTGATGAAGTGAGTGAATGCAGAATTAGCACCTTGAGCATGCAATTGTGATGATTAAGTATATGAGTATAACGAGATTAACAATTAATTATTTAAAATTGGATGTTTTAATTTATGTGATTTCCCTAATATGTTTTAGATTATGGTAAAAATAGGTTTTGAAAGGACCTCAAAACCCTTCCAAATATTTGATTTCATCATTTAATGCTTTATGAACATGTATATTGATGAAGTGAGTGAATGCAGAATTAGCACCTTGAGCATGCAATTTTGATGATTAAGTATATAAGTAGAACAAGATTAACAATTGATTATTTAAAATTGGATGTTTTAATTTGTCTGATTTCCCTAATATGTTATATACATATATGCATGTGATTTTCTTGAGCTATTGACGTATAAAATGAGTGTGCAGGATATCTTAGCCGAGAAACCTAATGAAGAAACGAAATTGAATCCCTTGTACCATTTGTGGAAACCCTGTTGTTTGTATTTTATTTGCATCATGAGTTGTATGAATATATCTTTCTATAATCAATAAATGTTATGTTTTGCAATAGTGTTTTGATGGTGTCGCTTGACACTCGTGAATTGTATATGCATTCCAACATGCTATTTAGGGTTAATCGAGTAACTTTAAAATCTAAGTCAGTCTAAGTTAATAACCTTATTTCTAATCAACTTATAATTGAGATTAATTACCCCTAATCCAGATTAGTATTTAATCTACTTTTTGAAAGTTTTTAGATTGTCCTAAAGTTTCTTAGCATTTGTTAGGTCTCAAATTAATCCCTAAGGCTTAAAATCATGAAATCCTAATACCCAAGGAGTATGGGTATGGATTGGGGGCATTTTCCACCCCCTTAGCCCCTTTTGTTGACTTTTATGGTCACTCAAAAAGTTTATTTTTGCTTTAGTGCGAAAATTGAATGTTTTCACTATGGGTTGAATGACTTTAACTCCACCTTGAGGTTAGCCTTAGGTTTAGTTGAGTTAAAAGCCTCTAAAATTTTAGGCAAGTGGGGGGGGAGTTATTACATTCTAGAGGTGGTTGAGTTATGATATTATTTAGAGGCAATTTTTGAGGAGGTTTGGGTTGTTCACCCAACCTCTAGTTTTAGAGGGATTTTCAGAGTTGAAGGAGAAGGGAAAGGAAAGCAAGCTCATCTCAAACTTGTTCATTTGCCATAACTTATTTTTCTTGAAGGTAGGAATACTTCACCTTATTTTGGTTTCATGTTGTGCTTCATATTTAGTTATATTGTTTATGTATGTATGTGTGTGTGTTGAGTATGTTGGGAGGGATTGAAATCATATTTCCTTCAATTTTTTTTTCCTTTGTGTTTGTTTTGAATTTTGATGTTTTCTTTTTATGGGTGTTTTGGCATTACTCACCCTCAAATAGGGCAGAAGTGGTAATTTCGGGAAAGGTCTTCAATTGGACTCCAATAGTGTACAGTCTCTTCTCAGGATGAGAAGAGGGAGAGAGGGTACGATGTTATGGGCCCCTAACTATTAGAACAAATCATGTATGAATTTTAGCATGTAAGAATGGAAGAACAAAAGTTCTTGAGTTATAGCCCCGATTGGGCACCTGTTTTGGTGTTGTGGCTAACATCTCCTGTTAGAAAAATCTGCCTTCTCCCTAGTTTTGGTTCAATGTCAAACCTGTTGTGAAAACCCAGTATGAGAATGAATGTCTGAATTTGTCTCCTTGTTATGTTCATTTGTCACCTAGTCAGTTTTCATTCTCTCCATGAACTCAGTGATGTATTGCAGAAAATGAAATGGGTTCTTTGTTAAGGGCCACGATGGAAATTTAAATTGATTGTTGAAATTCATTTATGTTCAAGATTGAAATCTTGTGTAAAATGTATTTTAAACTTTTTTGTTATAGTAGCAATGATGTCAAATTTTCTTCTTGGTTCTTTCTCGATAGAGCCTTTGAATCAGGGGGTCAATAAAATAATGATTGAGTAACATCATTACTTTTGAGGTTTTCATATTTTCAATTATATGTATGTGTATAAAAAAAAAAAGAGATAAAATAATGATGTGCAATTATGAAAATTTTAAATTCAAATATGTTAAGGAAAAAAAATAATGTTATGTTTGGAACATTAATTCATTTTCATGATTATAGAGAAATAAGATCAATCTTGCAATGTTGTTAAAATGAATTATTCAATTTCTTGGGTTAACTAGGTATTTAGCAAATTCTATTAGAATGTAAAAATAAAAATAAAAAATATTACTCCCTTGTTACAAAATAGTTTGCATGAAAAATCTATACTTAGACAAAATAAGGACAAACAAAAAAATACATTTCCAAGAGCCAAAATAGCCTCTAGATTTTGTATGGAAGAAAATTTTATTACTTTCTTGCAATAGAGCATCAAAAGATTCCTTGCAGTATCCTTTTTGGTATAATTGTTAAATTATATAATAAAATAAAATAAACCAAACTAAACAAAAATATATACATATTAAACTAAAAAAAAATCCTATTACCGACTTTTCTTTATGGAATAACTTCACCCTACTTGTTTTAGGCGCCAGTTGAAGTTGTAAAAACATGGAGTTTTAAAACTAAAATTTTAGTCAATGTCTTAAATGCAAATAAACCTTGCCCATTTCTTGATTTGACCTAGGCACTCAAATCTCTCTTTTTTCCTCCACTCTATGTGAATTCCCTACAAGCAAAAAAAATCTTTGGTTCATGTGCCCATAGTTGCCCCTGTTAATCGATTTAGCCACTAGAATTTGGGGGGCCTTGGTTTAACATTTGATTTGACATGAGTCTTTTAACAACTCATGTTCCCACCCATGCGAATTTGGTATGGAGCTATTTTAAAAAGTTGATTTACTTTTCATTAAATTCTCCTTGCAAGTTCTTGGTCTACGTGAAGGAGTCTTGGCCAGCATGGAGGGTATGTGGGGGAAGCTTTGGCTTTAAAAAGGGAAGTATGTGTAGGTAGTTTTAGGATTTTTTTATTTATTTTTGTTAGTAAAAAAAGGTCAGTTGTTAGATTAGTTTAGGTTAGAATTTATTTTGAATAATTTTTTTTTTAGATTAGTATGTTATTTAGTTTTTAGGATTTTTTTTATTAAATAATATTAGTTTTCATTTCAAGATAGTTAGTTATTTAAAATAAGTTTTTAATTTAGTTGTTTAGTTAAGCATTTTTTTTTGTAAATTGTAATTTAATTTAAATGTTTTTTTTTTTTTTTTAATGTCTTAACAATTTTAATTTTAATTTTTTTTTAATTGTAGTTAGTGTTTTGTTAATTTAAGTATGTTAGATTAATAAAGAGTTGAAAGTTAGAAATCATTAGTTGTAGTGAATGTCTAGATTAGTTGATAATGATATTATGTTTTATTTAAAATAGATTAGAGTTTTAAACTAAAATTGTAATTAGAATAAAGTTTAATTATGGGCAAAATGTTAAAATTAATTAGTTCTTTTATTTTCAATTGTTTCGAAATAAATAGAGATTATTATTTGAATAATTTAAATATATTGTCCATTGATATCTTAAAATGAAATTGTCATGCCCAAACTACGAGGCAAAAACACACACATTTTTTTTTAAAATAATAATTAAAATGCTCTAAGTTTGATATGGTTGTGATCACATTTTAAGTAAAGGTCCTCTACATTTCATCTTAAGTTTATAAACTTGTGGAGGAATACATTAAATTCGAACTCTCGTTATTAATTTAACAATGACATTTGTTTCGTTAATTTATTTCTTATAACCTACTGTATTTAAAATTATTGAAAAACTCATTTAAAATCCAACTAAATGAATAAAGAAAAACTAATTAACATTATTCAATAGTCTAACATTAACATACTAACCGAGACACTTGCTAGTTTACTATCACTCTAAAAATATTCATAAAATTTCTACTAATTTCCAAATGAATTTACAATCTATACACTTCCAATTAATACTAAATAATAATTTAAAACTTTCTTAAATTTTAAAGGAAACTTTACATTAATAAAACATGTTAAACTTAATAGTTACAAACATCTAAATTAACTACATATTAATGCTAATAAGATTCTAAACTATTCTTAAATTCTACTAACTTAATTTAAATATTATCTAAAAACAATTCTTATCTGAAATTTAAATACTAACAAAATAGACTAATTTAAATTAAGGCTAAACTAACAGAATTATAACACTAAACTAAAAATAGATGAAAACCTAAACATATTATTTAAGTTACCAATAAATTAAAACTAAAAATTTTTAATAGATACTAACTAAATTTAACAACATAATATTAAACTAACCTCAACTAATACTCATCTAAAAAAAACATCAAACTAACTCTTATTAAACTAAAACTAATTTAAAACTTCTCACATTTGATATGAATTAACTATCTTTTAATAACAAATCTACTAACAATTACTAATAATAATAAAATAACAACATTAACATAAACTAATTTAAATTACATTGAAACTAACTAACTAAAACTATTAACAAATAACAAAAAAAATACTAACATATCATAACATATACTAAACTAAACACTAACCTACCTATACTAACCTATACTAACCCCCCTGTCAAATCGACCTCCCAAACCCCCTACACGCTATCCCATGTGACTGACTGTCCTGCGTCAGTCTTGTCTCGTCCCCTCCCACCCTCCTAGTCATAAAGAGACCCAAGTTGATGTGAGAGCTTGGTTATATATTTTTTTGTTTTAAAAAAATAAAATCAAACTTCCCATCCATGCAAGAGATGAGCGCCCACTTAGAAGAAGGAGAAGGGGATGGGATGTGGGGACTTTTTAAAAACAAAACCAAAACTGACGCCCACTATGGAGGAGTAAGTGCAAAAGTTTATTAGGTAAGAATAGATATTGTTTCATTTTATTTTTATATATATTTTGTTCCTTATTCTTCTTTAATTTAAAAAGGAACATATATTAGGTATTTGAGATATTTTAAGGAATCTTTTAAAGATTCTCTATTGTTAAGAGGGGATTTAAATTGTTTCCCTATACAAAAACCAGAGAGTTTTTACTCTCTTGGAACACTTTTTTTTTTTTTGACAAAATTTTTCTAAGTATAAATTTTGAAGTGGATATATTAACCAAGACGGTTTTTTTTTTTTTAAAGTAAATCTAATAGGACTACTTGCAAACTAAATAAACCAAGAGATTTAGTTATCCATTTAAGCCACAATGCAAGAATTGATTTAATTCCAATAATCACCAAACTAAATTTTTCATTCATAATACGATTCTTTTTTTGTTTTCAACATATAAAGAAACTTGAAA
Organism: Cupressus sempervirens; assembly: GCA_028749045.1. NCBI lineage: Eukaryota > Viridiplantae > Streptophyta > Pinopsida > Cupressales > Cupressaceae > Cupressus > Cupressus sempervirens. The sequence goes on along the minus strand of CM053788.1, from coordinate 575,948,970 downwards.
TTTTTGCCTAATTGAATCAACATCATTTTCATCCTATTTTTGATGTGCATCCATATAACTGAAAAATTCAATTAAATCTCATGAGAAACAATAATACTCAATCAACATTTTATTGGCAAACCTGATTCAAAGGCTCAGCTGGAAAAAAACTAGGAAGAAAACTCAACGTCATTGCCATTACAACAAGGTTTGAAATACAACTTACATAGGAATCCAATCCCGAATTTTAAAAAATCAAATAAATTTCCTTCAAGTCCCTTATCAAGGGATCAACATCATTTTTTGCAACACATTGCTAAGATCATGGAGAGAACAGAATCTAATCAAGTGTCAACAAACATGACCAACAGACAAATCAAACATGCATATTCATACTAGGTTTTCACAAGAGGATTCACAATGAATCAAAACTAGGGAAAGGTGGATTTTTTCAATAGAAGATGTCAGACACAACACCAAACCAGGTGCCCAATCGGGGCTATAAATCAAGAACTTCTGTTCTTCCATTCTTACATGCTAAAACTCATACGTAGTTTGTGCTGATATGTAGGGGCCCATAACACCCTACCCTCTCTCCCTCTTCTCGTCCTGAGAAGAGACTCTACACTGTTGGAGTCCAACTAAAAAGACCTTTCCCAAAATTGGTCACTTCTACCCTATCTAAGGGTGAGTAATACCAAAACACCCATACAAGAAAACTTCAAAATTCAAACATAAACATGAAAGAAAAGCATTCAAGAACATGGTTTTCAATCCTTCCCAACATACCCAACATATATACAAGTATCCAAACAACAAAAAAGTAGCATAAGCATGAAATAAGCATGAAAAATTGAATAAGGGAGATGAAGAACTCCTACCTTCACAAAGAGGTAATGGAAAATGAATAATTTGAGTAGAGATTTTCCCTTCCTTCCTTCAATCTACCAAGACTCCTCTCTAAAAGTAGAGATTGGGTAACCACCAAAACTACTCCAAGAAGGACCTCTAAATAAGACTCAAACTCAACCACCAAAAAGGTAATAACTTCTCCCACCCACCTACAAATCTAGAAGTTCCTAACTCAACCCATACCAAGGTTAACCACCAAGTAGAGTTGAGGTGATGCAACTCATGGTAGCCATAGTCAATTTTCACACAAAGGCAAAAATAGACTTTTTGAGTGACCTCAAAAGTCAATAAAAGGGGTTTAGGGGTTGGAAAATACCCCCAACCCATACCCATACCCCTTGGGTATAAATATTTCATGTTTTAAAACCTTAGGAATTGATTTGGAACCAAACAAAAGTTAGGAAATAATTAGGAGCCTCTAACAACTCTAAAAATGCAAATTAAGCACTAATCCAGATTAGGGGTGACTAAACTTGATTAAGAACCAAATTAGAAAAAAGACACTAACTTAATCCGACTTAGGTCCAAAGGTTACACAGCTAACCCTAGCTAGCATGCTGGAGAACATAAACAATTTCACGAGTGTCAAGTGACACTATAAGAATACAGTTAAGAACATTAACATTTACTAATCATAGAACGATACATACATACATCTCACAATTAATTTAGTTACGAATAACAAGGTTTTCACAATTAGCAAATAGGGATCAGTTCTGTTCCTCCGTCGGGTTTCTCAGCTAAATATCCTGCACACTCATTGCACACATCAGTAGTCTCATAAAATCACATGCACATATGCATATATATATGTATTAGAAATCACATAAATTGAAACATACATCTTAAAATCAATCAGGGTTTCTTTCATCCTACTTATATCCTTAATCATAAAAATTCTATAATCAATGTGTTAATCCTGCATTTACTTATTTCGTCAACATACATGTTCATAAAGCATTAAATGACAAACTCAAATATCTGAAAGTAAACATCACACAACATGAAATAATATAATATGTTCAAAGCATCAGAAAATGTCCCAACATCTCGAGTCGTAAGTATCAAAATAATAATAAGGTATTACTATGCTATGATGGGTCGAGGTGAGGCCTCACAGAAATTTAAAAAAGTCAAAATCATTCTAATAACGAATGTTCATACTTAACGATCTTTTTCTACCCGTTGATTATAAACCTTAATGGAAAGTCAAGTCATTGATAGGATTACCTGTCGTTGTCATGCATTATATTTGTGCATTAACTTTTCTTTTTTTTTTAAAGGCAAAAATGGGCTAGCCACTAAATATATTTAATAATAAAACTGGTTCAAAGAGCTCAACCAGGAAAGAACCAGAAAGAAAACCTAGAATCGTTTCTTATATACAAATCTACATAAAGATATTTGTCAATATTTACAATAAATATTATATTGACAAAATCTAGGCTCATAAAACTATACCATTGAGAACTTTGTCCTGAGTCAAGCTTTACATCTAAATTTTATGAGCATAATAAATAGCTTTAAGATGCAATCAATGAATGTAATTGTTCAAATTGTTCAATAAATGAGTTGGGTTGATGTGTGTTAACAACGACACCATCACACCAAAGATTAGATATGAAATCGGCCACTTTATTTCCTTCTCGCAAGGTATGTGATATGGTAACTTCTAAAAATTGATCAATCAAGTACAAAATTTGCTTGAAGATATATTGCAAATTCCATGAATAAGATTTTCATTTAATGCAACTATTAATAACCATTTGAGAAGCACCTTCAATATGGACTCTGTGAAAATTGCATGTTTTAAGCAGTACTAGGCCTGCCAAGAGAGCTTGTGTTTCTGTTGAATTATTAGTCCCATCTAGCAGTGGGGAGGATGAAATTGCTAGAACTATACCTTTACTATCTTTAACACATGACCCGAGACCTGATTTACATGGATTTCCCCTTGAAATGCCATCAAAATTAAGTTTCACTATACTCGACTTAGGAGGTAGCCATTGCAGAACTGCTCTATCTATCTTGGAATGTTGATTGTTGCTAATTCCACTCACCCATGGAATAAGAAGAGATTTCCACTCTCGAATGATGAAACTGTCCAAAACTAAGATTGTAGGATTGATTTTGCATCTAAAAAGGCCTACATTAGTGACTTCTAATATAGACTTTTCAATGCCTTGTAACACTATTTCTTTCTCTGCAAACTCATTTATAAATATGCTCTTGTTCCTCTCCCACCAAATAGCCCAAATAACCAAAGCTCGAGTACATATCCAAATTCCTGCAAATAAAGCTTTCAAAAAAAAGAAGTGGCCAAGATTCAAAAATCTCCCAAAGGTTATTTTGAAGAGTATAATAATGAAGTTTTTTTAGAACAAAAACCCAACAATCATATGTGAATGAGCAGGTGACAAACAAGTGATCCACTGATTCATATTCTTCATTACACAAGTCACATTTAAATGGAGGAGCAATATTCAACTTAGTCAATCTATCACTTGTAAGAATTCTGTGTTTAAGTGTAAGCCATGCAAAACATCCAGCTTTTGGAAGAACAACATGGTTCCAACAAAATTTATAAGCTCTAGATGGATTCTTTTGTGCAGCCATTCTCTGTAACAACTTATACCCCTCTTTGACTGAGTAGAAACCATCTTTAGTTGGAGCCCAAAACAATCTATCTTCCCCATCTGAAATGTAAACAAGTCTCTTGTCTAAATAGTCCCTAAACATTTGTCTCTCTTGAATAGACAAAGGCAAGTGATCCAGATTTTTCCAAGTGACTTTCCTAGAATAGGGACAAATTTTATCTATAAAATCAATGACTCTATTACCCCAAACTGATTCTGAAATGTTCATTATGTTTTGAGAAAATTGCAAAGTATGAAGAGGTGGAAATCCATTCCATGAGTCCCTCCAAAAGTTGACTCTATCTCCCTTATTCAACTCCCAAGAAATATACTTAAGAACAATATCTCTGGAAGAGATCACAATATCCCAAATCACAGAGCCTTTAGGGGGATTAAGAATTGAAAAAATTCTTGTGTGGTCATTATTATCTAAATACTTTTGTTGCATTATCTGACACAATGTTGATTGAGGTTTAGTGTACATATGCCAAATGAGTTTCTCACCAAAAGCTACATTTCTCTTAGTCAAATCATGAATACTTGATCCACCAATGGCTGGAATATGAGCCATGTCATGAAGTGATACAAGCGGAATCTTTTTATCCCCATTCATATTTCCTGCCCAAAGGAAACCTCTAATCAAGTTTTGGATTTGTAATAAGATTGATGTTGGCGCTTTAAGGACTGCAATATAGTAATTTTGGATTGCTGAAAGTACCAATTTTATAAGTAGAATTCTTCCTGCTAAAGAAAGCCATCTAGCTTTCCAAGCTACCACTCTAGACTTAATTCTTTGAATAACCAAATTCTAGTAGCTTGTCTTATTTGATCCCATGAAAAATGGAATTCCAAGATATGTTGATGGAAAAAAGTCCTTTGAAAATCCCAAAATTTTAACAATTCTATCTGATATCACTTTGTTGGTGTAGAAAAGAAATATTTTTGACAAGATTTGAATTGATTTTCTGGCCTAAGACATCTGAATACAACTCCAAAATCTTCTTTATTTGTCGAGCTTCTGACACTTATGATATACCAAACAAGAGTGTATCATCTGTAAATAAAGAATGTGTAATGGAAATAGATGTGCCAATAATGTTTGCTCCCTTCCATTTTCCTAAAAGATGATAGTGCCTAATGGTTCTATTAAAGGCTTCAGCCATGATGATAAAGAAAGCTGGAGAAAGAGGATCTCCTTGCCTAATTCCTTGAGTAGAAGAAAAGAAACCAAAAGCTATCCCATTAACAATGTAAAAAATTTGAACCTTTGGTTGTAAGCGGTATAGGCAAAAAGCCCCACTTTTCACCAAGGGTCAAAGTTAGCAACTCTTAATTGAGAACCATAGTAGAGAGTGACCCTATAGAGACTTGAACTTAGTGGATTTAAGTATTATTAATTTTTTTAAAAAATTATTATGTGTGCTTTTTCCCTCAGTATTTTTGGACATGACAATTTATTAGTGTATCTATATGGATAGTAGTTTAAATTTATGGTTTGCAGTTTTAATTTATTAGTGTATCTATATGGATGGTAGTTTAAATTTATTAGTGTATTTATAGTAGTTTTAATTTTTTAGTATATCTATATGGACAACAATTTTAATTTATTAGTGTATACATAGTTTGTAGTTGTGAGGCCTCGCCCCGACCCTTCGTAGCATAGTTGATACATTATTATTTTGATAATTATGACTCGATACGTCGAGACACTATCAGATACATTGAACATATCATATTATATTATTTCATGTTGTGTGATGTTTACTTTCAGATATTTGAGTTCGTCATTTAATGCTTTATGAACATGTATGTTGACAAAATAAGTAAATATAGGATTAACACTGTGATTAGGAGATTTTAATGGTTAAGAATATGAGTAGGATGAGAGAAACTTTGATTGATTTATAGATGTATGTTTTAATTTATGTGATTCGCTGATACGTATATACATATGTGCATGTGATTTTATGGGACTACTGATGTGTGCAATGAGTGTGCAGGATATTTTAGCTGAGAAACCCGACAGAGGAATGGAACTGATCCTTATGTGCCATTTGTGGAACCTTGTTGTTCGTAACTTAATTCTATTGTGAGATGTATGAATGTATCTTTCTGTGTTCTATAAATGTTAATGTTTGTAACTATGTTCTTATAGTGTCACTTGACACTCGTGAATTATTTATGCTTTTCAGCATGCTAGCTAGGGTTATTTGTGTAACCTTTGGACCTAAGTCGGATTAAGTTAGTGTCATTTTTTATTAATTTGTTTCTTAATCGAGTTTAGTCATCCCTAATCCAGATTAGTACTTAATCTGCATTTTTAGAGTTGTTAGATGGTCCTAAATATTTCCCAGCTTTTGTTTAGTTCTAAATCAATTCCTTAGACCTTTAAAACATGAAATCTTTATACCCAAGGGGTATGGGTATGGGTTGGGGGCATTTTCCACCCACTAAGCCACTTTTATTAACTTTTGAGGTCACTCAAAAGGTCTATTTTTGCCTTTGTGCGAAAATTGCAAGTGGTTACCATGAGTTACATCACCTCAACTCCACTTAGTGGTTAACCTTAATATGGGTTGGGTTAGAAACTTCTAGATTTTTAGGTGAGTGGGGGAAGTTATTGCCTTTTTGGTGGTTGAGTTTGAGTCTTATTTAGAGGCCCTTCTTGGAGTAGTTTTGGTTGTTACCCAATCTCTACTTTTAGAGAGGAGTCTTGGAAGACTGAAGGCAAGGAAGGAAAAGCTCTTCTCAAACTCTTCATTTACCGTTACCTCTTTGTGAAGGTAGGAGTTCTTCATCTCCTTTGTTCAGATTGTTCATGCTTGTTTCATGCTTATGCTATTGTGTTGTTATTTGGATGCTTGTATGTATGTTGGGTATGTTGGGAAGGATTGAAATCATGTTTCTTGAGTGCTTTTCTTTCATGTTTTTGTTTGAGTTTTGAAGTTTTCTTGTATGGGTGTTTTGGTATTACTCACCCTTGAATAGGGCAGAAGTGACCAATTTTCGAAAAGGTCTTTTTAGTTGGACTCCAACAAGTGTAGAGTCTCTTCTTAGGACAAGAAGAGGAAGAGAGGGTAGGGTATTATGGGCCCCTACCTATTAGCACAAACCACATACGAAAGTTCTTGAGTTATAGTCCCGATTGGGCACCTGGTTTGGTGTTGTGTCTGACATCTCCTAGTGGAAAAATCCACCTTTCCCTAGTTTTGATTCATTGTGAATCATGTTGTGAAAACCTAGTATGAATATGCATGTTTGATTTTGTCTCTTGGGCATGCTTGTTTGACACCTAATTAGATTCTGTTCCCTCCACGATCTTAGCAATGTGTTGCAGAAAATGATATGGATCCCTTGATAAGGGACATGAAGGAAATTATTTGATTGTTGAAATTTCGGGATTGAAATCCTATGAAAATTGTATTTAATAACTTTGTTGTAATGACAATGATGTCGGGTTTTCTTCCTAGTTCTTTCTCGGTTGAGCCTTTGAATCAAGTTTTCCAATAAAATAGTGGTTGAGTAATATTGCTTATCATGAGATTTAATCGTAATTTTCAGTTATATGGATGCACATCAAAAATAGGATAAAAATGATGTTGATTCAATTAGGCAAATTTTCAAGTTTTCTTATATGTTGGAAACGAAAATTGTGTTATAAATGAAAGTTCAATTTTATGATTTTTGTAAACAAAAAATAAAATCCCCTCTTGGTTAATAAATTAACTTCAAAGTTTATACTTAGAAAAATAAAGCAAAAAAAAATGTTCCAAGAGAGTAAAAACTCTCTGGTTTTTGTATGGAGAAACCAATTTAATTCTTCTCTTAGTAACAAAGAATCTTTAAAAGATTCTCCTTGTTATTTGGTTGAATAATATAATTAAATTTATCCATCTATAAGTAAATACAATAATTCAAAAAAAAAAAACAAATTTTAAAACATGTTGAACTATCCTAATTCTCTATCTCCCACCAAATAAACTTTAATGCATTTAAAACACCCCTCTTGGTGCCAACTTCTTAAGGGCTTGAAAAGATGTTTGTTTTAAACAAGTCAAGGCTTGCTCAAGGTGACATCACCCTGCACCTCCATGCCTTGAGCAGTGGTCAAATTCTCTTGGGAAATGCGTTGATGCACTTTGCATAGTGTTGAAAACTTCATTGTTGGTGTGAACATCTCCCTTTGTCTTCGGCGCCACCCTTGCCTTTTTGGGTCAGCGCATGCTTATTTGAATAGGTTGTCTTGGGAAGTGCTTGGAAGCACTGATGTACTTAGGAGCTTTTATTATGTTTGGTTGGCGTCAAGTTTGAAGGCAGGGAGATGTTGATTGAGAGTAAACTTTTTTATGTTTAAAAAACTTTGCATTTGTTATTCCTACTTTGGTCAATTTGGGTAGGTGCTCCAGTTTTTGGGATATGTGTTGTAAGTTGTGGGTGTTGAGTGGTGTTAGAGTATGGGGGTTAGTTTAGGATAAGTTAGTATAGTTAGTTTATCATTTAGTTAGTTGTTATTTAATGTAGTTAAGTTTTATAAGATTTAGTTAATGATATTTAGATTAGTATTAGTTAGTAAGTATTTATTAAAGTTGTGTTAGATTTTCTTTTTTTTGTTTTGTAAAGTTAGTTTATGTTTTTAGTTAGATGTAGTTAAATTTAGATAGTTATTCATTATGATAGGATAGTTGTATTGTTTAAAACTTGTAAATTTTAGATATATATTTAGTAGTTTTAATTTAGTTAGATTGTATATAACTAGTTTTTTAAAAAAAAGTTTAGTTTCTTTATGTTTTTATTTAAAAGTTAGTAAATTAGTTCATACGTGTTAATATTAGCACATTTTATTAATAAATAGTAAAAAAATTAGTTATCAATTTTCTTAATTAGGTGGTGATTTAAAAAGGTTCTTTCGTTGTCTTGTTTGTAAACATACTTGTTCAGATATGTTTCAAAATAATTAATGTATGACATGATTAGTAAATTTTGTTGATAGAGTTTGGATGTTAAGAACCTAGTATTATAGTCAGCTTAGTCTAAAAGATAGTGCAGCATAAATTTGAAATGTTAAATTTTAGATTAATCAAGAAATTAGTTTTTTAATTAAGTTGCAAATTTAAATTAAGTATAATTATGATCGATATCAATCTAATAACGAAAGTTTCAAATTTAACATTTGATTCAATCCTCCTTGTTACTATGAGGCCTCACCCCGACCCTTCGTAGCCTTAGTTATTACTTTATCTTTTTGTTACTCTCGACTCGAGATGTCGAGACATTATCAGATACGTGAACATATCATATTATTTTATGCTGTGTGATGTTACTTTCAGATATTTGATGTTTTGTCATTTAATGTTTTATGTATATGTATGTTGATGAAATCAATAAATGTAGGATTGATACTTTGATTAAGAGATTTTAAATGGTTAAGAATTAAGTAGGATGAAGAAACCCTGATTTATGTATGTTTCAATTTATGTAAATTCCTAATACATATATATGTACATGTGATTTTCGGGGCTACTGATGTGTGCAATGAGTGTGCAGATATTTTAGCCGAGGAAACCGACGGAGGAACATAACTGATCTCTATGTGCTAATTTTGAAAACCTTGTTGTTCATAATTCACATATTGTACTGTGAGATGTATGTATGTATCTTTCTGTGTTCAGTGAATGTCAATATTCATAACTATGTTCTTTTAGTGTCGCTTGACACTCGTGAATTGTTTGTGCTCTTTAGCGTGCTAGTTAGGGTTAGCTGTGTAACCTTTGGACCCAAGTTGGTTTAAGTTAGTGTCAGTTTGCTTTTGGGTTCTTAATCGAAGTTAGTCTTCCCTTAATTCAGATTAGTGTTTAATCTGCAATGATAGAGTAGTTAGAAGGTCCTATTTTATTCCTAGATTTTGTTTGGCTCTAAACCTTTTTCCTAAGGCTTAAAACATGATATTATTATACCCAAAGGGTATGGGTATGGGTTAGGGGTCTTTTCCAACCCCTAAGCCCCTTTTATTAACTTTTGAGGCCACTCAAAAAGTCTCATTTTTCCTTTGTGCGAAAATTGCAAGTGGTTATCTTGAGTCACCTCACCTCACCTCCACTTAGGGTTTAACCATAGTGTAGGTTGAGTTAGGAGTTTCTAGAATTGCTAGTGGGTGGAAGTAGTTATTGCTCTTTTTGGGTGGTTGAGTTGGAGGCTTATTTAGAGGCCTTTATTGGACTAGTTGAGGTTGTTACCCAATCTCTACATTTAGAGAGGAGTTTCTTGAAGATTGAAACAAGGAAAGGGAAGCTCTACTCAAACTTTTTCATTGCCATTACCTCTTTGTGAAGGTTGGAATTATCATCTCCCTTGTTTAGATTTCATTCTTGTTTCATGCTTATGCTACCTTGTTGTTGTTTGAATATTTGTATGGTTGTGGGTATGTTGGGAAGATTTGAAAACCATGTGATTTTGGATGATTTTGTTTCATGTTTATGTTTGAAATTTTTGAGATTTTTCTTGCATGGGTGTTTTGGTATTACTCACCCTTGGAGAGGGCAGAAGTGACCAATTTTAAGAAAGGTCTATTTAGTCAGACTCCAACCAGTGTAGAGTCTCTTCTCAGGATGAGAAGAGGGAGAAAGGGTAGGGTGTTATGGGCCCCTGCCTGTCAGCACAAACCTTGTATGATTTTGGTATGTTGAAATGAAAGAACGGAAGTTCTTGGTATATAGCCCTAATTGGGCATCTTTTTGGTGTTGTGCTTGACTTCTCCTGGTTGGAAGAATCCACCTTTCCCTAGTATTGATTTATTATGAATCTTATAGTGAAAACCTTGTATGAATATGCATGTTTGATTTGTTTCTTGGTCATGCTTGTTATCACCTGATCAGATTTTGTTTCCTCCACGGTTCGTAAAAATGTGTTGCAGAATTGGATATGGAACCCTTGTTGAGGATCATGAAGAAAATTCAATTAAATTGTTAAAATTTGGGATTGGTATCCTATGTATTTGAATTTTAAACCTTGCTGTAATTGGCAACGAAGCCAGGTTTTCTTCCTTATTCTTTTCCGGCTGAGCCCTTGAATCAGGTTTGCCAATTAAATTGGTGTTTAAGTAAAATTGTTTATCTTGTGTTTTAATCGTAATTTTTAATTTAGATGGATGCACATCAAATTAGGATGAAATGATGATGGTTTAATTAAGTAAAATTTTGAGTTTTTTTTATGTTGAAAAAATGAAATTTATGTTATGAATGTAGGTTCAGTTTTGGGATTATTGGAAGCAAACCAATTCTTGCATTATAGTAAATGGATCATTCATATTCTTAGAATATTTATTTTTTAATAGCTCCTATTAGATCTTTAAAAAAAAAAGATAACCCCTCTTAATAAATCAATCAATTTCAAAAAAAAATTATACTTAGAGAAAATTTATTCTTAGAGCAAAAATGCTCACTGCCTTTTGTATGAGGAGCAAGATTTATTGTCTTTTGCCACAGAGCATCAAAAGGATTCTATTAATATTCCCTTGAACTTGTTAATATTAAATGTTTAAATAAAGTAAAGTGAAAATAAAATAAATATGAATAACTAAGAAAACATAAAACTAAGATCTAATATCCTAAATATCTTATTGTACCAAATAAACTTTAAAACATTACTCCTCCACCCATAACCCTTAAACCAAGGCGCAACATTTGGAGACATAGTCAGCAATGTACATGGGGGGGGGGGTGATGTCACCCTATCCCCATGTCACATCCCCTTTATCTTTCTCAAGTGAGTGCTCAACTTGGAAGAAAGAGCATTTAGTTTGTTTTAATCAAAGCAAATAAAATCATTTGAACTACCATCTTTTTCTTTTTCTTGGGTCGCCTACCTATCCTTGGACTAATGCAGGGTCAGTGGTGGGGCAGCGTACCATGTAAGCGCTTGGGGAAGCACAGGTCATGGGGTGACGTGGCAGCTAGGGGATGTAGGGATAGAATAGGGGTATAAGGGGGTTAATTATATGTTAAGGGTAGGTTTAGTTGTTAGTTTTTATGTTAGTATATTTTGTTAAGTTTTATTTTAGTGTAGTTTGTGTATGTTTTAATTATTAGTTTTAAAATTAAGTTAGTTTTAGTTTAGTATTATGTTATAGTGTAAATTAGTTATGTTAAGTTTTATTATTATTATTATTATTAATATTTGTTAGAAGTTTCATTATAAAAGATAGCTAGTCTTAAATTTAAGTTAATCTTAGATTTACATCTATATTGTTAGTTTAAGTTAATAATTTTGTTAGTATAGATTGAGATTGGATTTTAGTGTTAGTTAAATTTAGTTAAGTTAAATTTTTTTTTATTATCTCAATAATTTTACTATAGTTTTGCTTAAATTAAGTAGTTGTATAATTAATTTAATTTATATGCTTTGCTTTAATTCGTTGATTATCATGTTTTGATAGTTTAGTTTTTTTTATTAAAGTTCTTAAATTTGGTTAAGATGAATGTCTAAATGACTAAATTGTTCTATAGTCAAATATTGATTTATAGTTAAGCATTTATTAAAGTAAGTAAGTTGTAGTGTAGTATTTGTTATGTAGATTTATTATAAATAGTTATATTGTTCTTAAATTGAAAGTTCGTATTATTTTACCTTGAAATGCTTTAGGTTGGTAAAGGTTGTAAAATTAAGTGAGATTATTAGATTAAATTTTATTGTTGATTTTTCAGCTACAGAATTTTTTTGTATTAAGAGATTTGAAAATTTGATTTAATCATTCTAAGTTAAGATAGATTACTGTTAAATTAAAATAATAATGCAGTTATTGTCGATATCAGTTTTGTATCAAGAGTTCATATTTAACGATTCAATTCCTCCTTAAAACTATAAACTTAAAACGTAATGTAGAGAACCTGTACTTAAACTGTTATCAATTATTTTAACTTAGAGCATGTTTAATTATTAATTATTATTCAAAAGAAAATTTTGTGTTTTTGCCTTCGTAGTTTGGGCATGACAGTTACAAACTTAAGAGTATTGTAGTGAATCTAACTCTTGAAACTTCATATTCAACTCTTCAACCTTTGTGTGCCTCTTTATTATTAACAAAAAAAATTGTGTGTTTTTGCCCTCGTATTTTGGGCATCACAGTAGTTTTAATTAATGAATTAAAATTTTAATTTATTAGTGTGTCTATATAGATGATAGTTTTAATTAATTGAAGTTTTAATTTATGAATTGAAGTTTTAATTTATTAGTGTGTATATAGTTTATAGTTTTAATTTATTAATGTGTCTATATAGATTGTGGTTTTAATATGGATGATAGTTTTAATTTATTAGTGTATCTATATAGATGATAGTTTTAATTTATGGTAATTTTAATTTATTAATATATCTATATGTATGGTAATTTTAATTTATGATAATTTTAATTTATGGTAGTGTATCTATATGGATGATAGCTTTTAATTTATTAATGTATTTATATGGATCACAGTTTTAATTTATTAGTGTATAGATATATTGTCCCCTTGATTTATCTCAGATGTTGGTTCAATTTGTGGACCAGGATAAAGCTTTGTAGTTCTCTTTATTTCTTGTGTTATTCTGTTTTCTTTGATATTCAATAAAAAAATTAATTAATTAGTGTATCTATATAGGTGATAGATTTAATTTATGAATTGTAGTTTTAATTTATTACTATATCTATATGGATGGTAGTTTTAATTTATGAATTGTAGTTTTAATTTATTAATGTATCTATATGTATGGTAATTTTAATTTATGATAGTTTTAATTTATGGTAGTGTATCTATATGGATGATAGCTTTTAATTTATTAATGTATTTATATGGATCATACTTTTAATTTATCGTAGTTTTAATTTATTAGTGTATAGATATATTATCCCCTTGATTTATCTTAGATGCTAGTTCAATTTATGGACCAGGATAAAGCTTTATAGTTCTTTTTGTTTTTTGTGTTATTCTACTTTCTTTGGTATTTAATAAAAAAATTAATTTATTAATGTATCTATATAGATGATAGATTTAATTTATGGATTGTAGTTTTAATTTATTACTGTATCTATATGGATGGTAGTTTTAATTTATGGATTGTAATTTTAATTTATTAATGTATAAATAGTTTGTAGTTTTAATTTATTAGTGTACCTATATAGATTGCAGTTTATATATATATAACTTTATAGTTTTAATTTACAAGTGTGTATATATATATAGATGGTAGTTTTAATTTATGGTAATTTTAATTTATTAATGTATCTATATGTATGATAATTTTAATTTATGATAGTTTTAATTTATGGTAGTGTATCTATATGGATGATAGCTTTTAATTTATTAATGTATTTATATGGATCATAGTTTTAATTTATCGTAGTTTTAATTTATTAGTGTATAGATATATTATCCTTTTGATTTATCTCATATGCTGGTTCAATTTGTGGACCAGGATAAAGCTTTATAGTTCTCTTTGTTTCTTGTGTTATTATGCTTTTTTTAGTATTTAATAAAAAAATTAATTTATTAGTATATCTATATAGATGATAGATTTAATTTATGGATTGATTGTAGTTTTAATTTATTACTGTATCTATATAGATGGTAGTTTTAATTTATGGAATGTAATTTTAATTTATTAATGTATAAATAATTTGTAGTTTTAATTTATTAGTGTACCTATATAGATTGCAGTTTATATATATATATATATATATATATATATATATATATATATATATATATATATATATATATATATATATATATATATATATGGATGGTAGTTTTAATATATGGTAGTTTTAATTTATTAATGTATCTATATTGATGATAATTTTAGATTATGATAGTTTTAATTTATTAGTGTATCTATATGAATGGTATTAATTTATGATAGTTTTACTTTATTATCTTATCTATATGGATGATAGTTTTAATTTATAATAGTTTTAATTTATTAGTATATCTATATGGATGCTAATTTTAATTTATCAATGTATCTATATAGAAGGTAATTTTAATTTATGATAGCTTTAATTTATGGATTGCAGTTTTAATTTATTAGTGTACAAATAGTTTGTAATTTTAATTTATTAGTGTATCTATATAGATTATAATTTTAATATGGATGATAATTTTAATTTACTAATGTATTTATATAGATAGTAGTTTTAATTTATTGGTGTATCTAAATGGATGGTAGTTTTAATTTATTAGAGTATAAATAGTTTGTAGTTTTAATTTATTGGTGTATCTATATAGATAGCAGTTTTAATAAATGAATGATAATTTTAGTTTATTAATGTATCTATATGGATGGTAGTTTTAATTTATTAGTGTATCTATATGTATGATAGTTTTAATTTATTGTAGTTTTAATTTATTAGTATATTTATGTTATTTTTTAATTTATATTAGTTTTAAATTATGATAGTTTAAATTTATTTATTTTATTTTTTTAAATCAATAAATGACCGAAGCCTAGGTTAATTATTATTTATTGTAATTAATTATTTATGTGTTAAGCAAATTTGAACCCAAGACCTTCCACATGAGAGGCTCATGAGTTACCATTGTGTTGTAGGCTCTTGCCTAATAGTTTAAATATATTATTATACATATACGGATGGTATTAATTTATGGCAGTTTTACTTTACTATTATATCTACATGGATGGTAGCTTTAATTTATTAGTGTATCTATATGGATGATAATTTTAATCTATGGTAGTTTTAGTTTATGTTAGTTTTTATTTATTAGTGTATCTATATGAAAGGTAATTTTAATCTATGATAATTTTAATTTATTAGTATATCTATATAGATGGTAGATTTAATTTATGAATTGTAGTTTTAATTTATTACTGTATCTATATAGATGGTAGTTTTAATTTGTAGATTGTAATATATGTATGTATGTATGTATGTGTATATATATATATAGTTTGTAATTTTAATTTATTAGTGTATCTATATATATTGTAGTTTTAATATGAATGATAACTTTAATTTATTAGTGTATCTGTATGAATGGTAGTTTTAATTTATGAATTAGAGTTTTCATTTATGGTAGTGTATCTATATGGATGATAGTTTTAATTTATTAGTATATTTATGATAGTTTTAATTTATTAGTGTATTTATGATATTTTTAATGTATGATAATTTTAATTTAATAGTGTATCTATATGGATGGTAATTTTAATTTATAATGGTTTTAATTTATGTTAGTTTCAATTTATCAATGTATCTATATAGAAGGTAATTTTAATTTATGATAGTTTTAATTTATTAGTGTATCTATATGGATGATAGATTTAATTTATGGATTACAGTTTTAATTTATTAGTTTATCTATATGAATGGTAGTTTTAATTTATGGATTGCAGTTTTAATTTATTAGTGTATAGATAATTTGTAGTTTTAATTTATTAGTGTATCTATATGTAGTTTTAATATGGACGATAATTTTAATTTATTAGTATATCTATATGAATAGTAGTTTTAATTTATTAGTGTATCTATATGTATAGTAGTTTTAATTTATTAGTTTATCTATATAAATAGCAATTTTAATTTATAAATGATAATTTTAATTTATTAACGTATCTATATGAATGGTAATTTTAATTTATGAATTGTAGTCTTAATTTATTAGTGTATCCATATGGATAGTAGTTTTAATTTATTTATATGGTAGTTTTAATTTATTAATGTATAGATAGTTTGTAGTTTTAATTTATGGATTGTGGTTTTAATTTATCAGTGCATTTATATGGATGATAATTTTAATTTATTGTAATTTTAATTTATGGATGTAGTTTTAATTTATTAGTGTATATATAGTTTGTAGTTTTAATTTATGAGTGTTTCGATATGGATTGCAGTTTTAATATGGATGACAGTTTTAATCTATTAGTGTATCTAATTGGATGAAAGTTCTAATTTATGGATTATAGTTTTAATTTATGATAGTTTTAATTTGTTAGTGTATAGATAGTTTATAATTTTAATTTATTAGTGTATCTATATAGATTACAGTTTTAATTTATGAATGGTAGTTTTAATTTATTAGTGTATAAATAGTTTGTAGTTTTGATTTATTAGTGTATCTATATGAATTGCAATTTTGATTTATGTATAATAGTTTTAATTTATTAGTATATCTATATGGATGGTAGTTTTAATTTATTAGTGTTTAAATAGTTTGTAGTTTTATCTTATATAGATGGTAGATTTAATTTATTAATGTATTTATATGGATGAGAGTTTTAATTTATCATAATTTTAATTTATTATTGTATTTATAGTAATTTTAATTTATTAGTGTATCTATATGGATAGCAGTTTTAATTTATTAGTATATCTATATGGATGGTAGTTTTATTTTATGATGGTTTTAATTTATTAATGTATTTATATAGATGGTAGTTTTAATTTATGGTAAGTTTAATTTATTAGTGTATTTATGATACTGTATCTATATGAATGATAGTTTTAATTTACTAATATATGTATGGTAGTTTTAATTTATGGTAATAGTTTTAATTTATAGTAATTTATATGGATGGTAGTTTTAATTTATTAGTGTATCTATATATGGATGATAGTTTTAATTTGTGATAATTTTTGTTTATAGTGGTTTTTATTTATGTTAATTTTAATTTATGGTAGTTTTAATAGGAGAATCTGATCGAAGAATGGACAATTGAATAGGGAAATGGCCAGATTATGAATATGGTAGTATATCTAATTTGACAGTATAATTTGTGAATTTCTAACATTGTGAACACAAAAACCTATCCAATCTAGCTACAATCCAATCAACCCAACTCTTTTATTAGTCCAAGTGAAAGATCCATCTTGTGGGGGAATATCAAATAGAGCATTATTGTCAACAAAGTCATTAAAGTCCTGGATAGCTCTAGGAGGGGGAATAATACCTCCATACTTATCCCTAGTATGAAGAATGGCATTAAAGTCATTGGCAATAATAAATTTGGCACCTACTAATTGTTGGATAAAACCTATAAGAGTAAGCCATAAACTTTGTTTATCTGACATAGGGGTATGGCCATAAACATTAGTCAAATGGAATGAAATTTCATAATGTTGAATGGATAACATTTGCCAATTAGTTCCTTGATGAAGATGTTGAGCCTTGATAGTCTTAGGATTCCATAATACAATAAGGCCCCTAGAAGCACCTAACCTAGGAACATATTAGGAATTTCATGTTGACCAACATCCAATAGATTTTTGAAAGTTATTTTTTGATAGTTTAGTCTCTTGAAGCAAGACTAGATCACATTGGATAGAATCAAGATATTGCTTGATCCTATTATGTTTGTTAGGGGCATTAATGCCCTTAAAATTCCATGAGGGGATCTTCATAGCTAACAAGGAGTACTCTTGGCACTCCTTGTCAATTTCTTAGAGGTAGGAAAATTACTATCCAAAGCTGATTGGATCCCTACATCAACTTCTTTTTTAGCTTTTGATGCTTTCGATGGCCTACCCCTAGGCTTAGAATATTTCTTAGCTATACGAGATGATGAGAGGGGGGTCTGTAGCACAATGAATTTTTGGGAGAAATCAAAACTAACATTAGTAAGAAGTGGATGAGCAAAGTCGGACCTAGTCTGACCAAAACTATCTGTTTGAGCAGGAGACTTTTTGACTACCAAGCCAAGATCTAAAACATTCATAAAGCCCTCCATCCTAAGTAAAGGGGGATCCAATTTAAGTGTACATTATCCTCAGGTACATCATGGAGCATGTTATCTTCATCAAAGAATTTGGGAGGAATTGGTACATACACTCTACTACTAAAATTTGGGCATATTCAAAACACAATGAATGTCCTTTGGAAACTAATGCAACTTCTAATCTAGACAAGAAAGAAAGAGGTTGATCATTAAAAATTGAGCTCATTAACAAAAACATCCATCTAAGAGGGATAAATAACATCTTCTTCATTAGCAGTCAAATATGTAATCGCAAGTTTAGAAGATGTTGATGATGTAAAAAGAGATCAATCTAGACTTATATACTTATCTCGATGAGTATTCCATTTAGAGAAAAGATGGGTCAAAAAGAATTTAATTTTTTTAGCAAAATTAGAGGAAAAAGACACTAAATTAGGAAAAGCCATATAAGAGAAAAATAATTCCTTGAAAATGAACACTGGGAGTTATTAGGACCCAAATAGCCTCCATGGGATTGATCTTTTTATGTATAACAATGATCCTTTGGTGAATGGTAAACAACTAGATTTACAAATAAGAAATGATATGGGTCACTTGATAGTTTAGCTTGAGATACAAAAGCATCATTAGGGGCAGAAGGAATGGACTATGTCCAAAAAGTGTAGTTCAATGGGTTAGAGTTACAGTTACTACAAATTATCAGATTAGAGCAACTTGGATCTTGACATTGATTAGTAAAATGACCCAACCAACCTACCATCTTAACCACAGTCTATGTGTCCTAAATAATAATTGTTTGGTTCCAATGTCCATATTTAGATGACATAAAGGTAATGGTTTATTTAGATTTAGCAAGGCACAAAACCTTATAGAAAGAGATCATTCATCAAAAGGCACTAGATCATGTTAGACGAATACCCCCTTTTTTTTTATTCATTCAACAATTTGTAGATCTCAATATTCTATTAGTAAAGCAAGAAGCTCAATCCAAAATGGCATAAAATCATAGGTTGTATGACTAGGTTTAAAGTTTGGAGACCAAGCGTTGGTATATATTCCCAATCCTTTACAAAACCAACTCTTAATTTGAAGAACATTATCTCGAGCAAGCTTAGAATCAAATATAGCAATAAAAAAAAGACTCATGGTCAATGAAGAATAAATTAGTAACACCATACCAGTAACACTTCACCCAAGAAAGAAGATCTATAGCTAGGAGGAAGGACCAAATCTTACCAATGATTGTTATGTCGAGCATGTAAGAGATCTGTGGTTCAAGAAGTCCATCTTCAATCACAAGAACATGGGCATCACCATCTGTGAGTGTGGCATTTGAACTATCCATATTATTATTGGGACTAGTTGATCTTACTGAAGATGTAGACCCCAATGTTTCCTTCCAAACTTTGGCAAGTCAATTTCCCACAATTTTTTTACCTCCAAGTGAAATATTATTGGGATAAGACAAAAATTTTGGATCAGTAATGGAGATGTTATTTGACCATGACACATAAGAAGGGAGTTGGTAGTTGAAATGTCCAATCTCCTTGCTAGTTTTAGAAAAAATAGGTGTGGGCCATTGGTGGCCCATGACAAATGTCAAAAATTGGCTAGATTAGGGGTTTGGTAGTCTTGAGACCATATTTTTTCTTCTTTGCACCACATCCACTATGGCCAGAGCCATATTCTATGTTGGAATCCCTTACACCTATTTTTCCTCCATGATGATGAAGAAGAGGAAGATAAGCTTGGTTCGAAAACCTCCAATGCACATCAAGAACTTTAGTCCTTCCACCTTGCTCATGCTCAATAGAAAACTCAACCAATTCCCCTTCTGCCAAAGATCTATATCCAATATAGTGAATTGATGTCTTGTGAACAAAAATATCTTTGCTGCCATCATCAATGGTAATGAATCAATAACCCTTTTGTAAATCGAACCACTTGACCTTTCTAATCCTTTTCCCACTTTGTGTCATATTTGTGTTTCAATAATCCAGTAATAGACCTTAGTAAATGTATGCACAAAATCATAGATATAGATTTACTCAAGGTTGTAGGTCCTAATTTCCTCTCATGTAAATATAGTAGCGAATTAATGATTGATAGAAGTCACAATTCAGTATCCTGGGTTGTAAATCTAATTCTAACTTTCCTCAATCCAACTTGATTTTCTAATGCAACTTTTTAGAAGTTGATATCCAGTGCAAGAAATGGTCTGATCCGATTGTAATTTTATCTAATTGAAGTCAATGTTAATTTTGCACCTCTGACTCTACTTCCCAATCTTGAACTATGAAAACCTGCTGAATCCTTTCTAAAACCTACTTTTGCAAATCTCTTGATCCTTTTGTGTGGGGTTTATAAACCCTTGCAATCATTTTATTTGGGGTGAAAGATCTACTATTTTTACTCCCACATATTCATTCAAACCTACTTCCCAATCTAAATTAACTTGTCGCTTAGTATTCTAGCGTCGACATTGATTGATTAGGATTTGAATTTCATTAAAAACAAAAACTTGACTAGATGGCAGAATAATTTGAATTTCAATATTGAAGATTGTTGTGATGTGAAATGCAAATGGATCAAAATATGATCAAATGTGACCTTTGCAAATGGTAATCATGTGTTTCTATCTGAGTTTAGGCTTAAGTGAATAATTTGCAACTCATGTGTCACTATAAATGGAGGTTGTGGTGAATTGGAGGCACTCTATTGAAATTTTTTGTTGCTACTAGAGTTCGCTGCTCCAAATCTATTCGCTATCACCATAAGGCTCCAACACTCCTTGTCTTTCGCTATCACCATAAGGCTCCAACACTCCTTGTCTTTGGCATTTTCAATTTTAGTTAATGTCATCAATAGTTTTAATTTATTAGTATATCTATATAGATGATAATTTTAATTGAAATTTTTATTTATTAGTGTATTTACATAAATACTAGTTTTAATTTATTAGTGTATCTATATGATTGATAGTTTTAATTAATTAGTATATTTATATTGATGGGTATGTGCAGGATCATGGTGTGCCAAAAGTGGTGATGTGAAAAAAAAAGAGTTTGAAGACACCTAAAAGCGCTTCAAAATCTGCTCTGACTTTTTTTTACCTATCCAGGAACCAAACCTGGAAGGTTAAGCCGAGCCTTATCAGATATCCGATATCATATCGGATATCCGATTTTAAATCCAATATCCGACTAATAATTAAAATCATATAATAGTATGATATATTATTTAATATTATTATTATTGATATAAAATAATAATATTATTATTAAATAATATATCATACTATTATATTATAATAATATTATTATTATTTAATATTATTATTATCATAATTATTATACTATAATATAATATTATTATTATAATTATTATTATACTATAATATAATAATATTATTATTATAATAATTATTATACTATAATATAATAATAATAATATTATTATATTATAATCGTATAATATTATACTATAATAATAATATTATAATAACATATTATATTATAATTATATAATATAATATTTCATATATTATAATATATAGTAATGTAATATAATATATATATATAATATAATATAATAATAAAAAGTAATATCTTATAATATAATATATAATAAAAAAGTATAATATATTATAAATTATTATAATATAGTATAATAATAATATTTTATATTATAATATATAGTAAATTAATATAATAAATATAAAATATAATATAAAAATATATAAAATGTAATATATATGTTACATTATATATATTATAATATCGGATATCCGATACCTGTGCATGGATTAAACACAAAATCACAGACCCACGGCCCTTATTTTCACGCGAATTTGGGCTAGTCAGATCGGATATCAGATAATAAATCGGATATCAGATAGCAAATCGGATATCAGATATCAGGTATGTTCCCCCCCCCCCCCCCCCGATTCATTTTTAACCTAAATTTAATAGATTTTAACAAGATTTTGTTTGTTTTAGTTGAATCTAGGGTTTTTTTCACAAAAATGGTTAAAATTTAGATTTTTTTTTAATATATATTACGTTTTGCAATTCAATAGGAATGGCTGATCAAAATGATGACACTGAGGCAGGGAATAATATTCCTCGCAACCCACCACCAAACGATCTAGTATCCCCACAAAACCATCCACCAAATGATCCTCTACCTCCTCAAAAGCCTCCTCGAATCGAGGATTTGATAAATGAAAATCTCACTGAGTTGAGAGGTTTGCATAGAACATACAATAATATACCTGCACTGGCTCCTATGTTATCCACATTAAACACCATAGTGGATAACATTGAAACTCTTACAAACCATAGTGGACATATGTCATCGTTTAATGGGTCAAAGAGGGTCATAGGTCACCCTATGATCCCCTTTGACCCATAATACCCATTCTAATATGTCCCTAGGGGTCCTAGGACCCCTACAGACATATGTCGTCATTTAATGGGTCAAAGGGTGTCATAGGTCACCCTATCACCCCCTTTGACCCATATTACCCATTTGAATATGTCCCTAAGGCTCCTAGGACCCCTAGCGACATATCTCGTCGTTTAATGGGTTAGAGAGGGTCATAGGGTGACCTATGACCCCCTTTGACCCATATTACCCATTTGAATATGTCCCTAGGGGTCTTAGGACCCTTAGAGACATATATCGTCGTTTAATGGGTCAAAGAGGCTCATAGGTCACCCTATGACCCCCTTTGACCCATATTACCCATTCGAATATGTCCCTACGGGTCTTAGGACCCCTAGAGACATATATCGTCGTTTAATGGGTCAAGAGGGTCATAAGTCATCCTATGACCCCCTTTGACCCATATGTACGATTCGAATATGTCCCTAGGGGTCCTAGGACCCCTAGAGACATATGTCGTCATTTAAAGGGTCAAAGAGGGTCATAGGTTACCCTAAGACCCCATTTGACCCATATTACCCATTCAAATATGTCCTTAGGGGTCCTAGGACCCCTAGGAACATATGTCGTCGTTTAATGCATCAAAGGAGGTCATATGTCACCCTATGACCCCCTTTGATTCATATGAACGATTCAAATATGTCCCTAGGGGTCCTAGGACCCCTAGGGACATGTTGTCGTTTAATGGATCAAAGGGGGTCATAGGTAACCCTATAACCCCCTTTGACCCATATGAACGATTGGAATATGTCCCTAGGGTCCTAGGACCCCTAGGGACATATGTCATCGTTTAATGGGTCAAAGAGGGTCATAGGTCACCCTATGACCCCATTTGACCCATATTACCCATTCGAATATGTCCCTTGGGGTTCGAGGACCCCTAGGGACATATGTCATTGTTTAATAGGTCAAAGAGGGTCATAGGTCACCCTATGACCCCCTTTGACCCATAATACCCATTCGAATATGTCCCTAGGGGTCCTAAGACCCCTACAGACATATGTCATCGTTTAATAGGTCAAAGGGGGTCATAGGTCACCCTATGACCCCCTTTGACCCATATTACCCATTCGAATATGTCCCTAGGGGTCCTAGGACCCCTAGGGACATATCTCGTCGTTTAATGGGTCAAAGAGGGTCATAGGTCACCTTATGACCCCCTTTGACCCATATGTACGATTCGAATATGTCCCTAGGGGTCCTAGGACCCTTAGAGACATATGTCATCATTTAAAGGGTCAAAGAGGGTCATAGGTTACCCTATGACCCCATTTGACCCATATTACCCGTTCGAATATGTCCCTAGGGATCCTAGGACCCCTAGGGACATATGTCATCATTTAATGCATCAAAGGGGATCATAGCTCACCCTATGAACCCCTTTGACTCATATGAATGATTCAAATATGTCCCTAGGGGTCCTAGGACCCTTAGGGACATATGTTGTCATTTAATGGGTCAAAGGGGGTCATAGGTTACCCTATGACCCCCTTTGACCCATATGAACGATTGAAATATGTCCCTAGGGTCCTAGGACCCCTAGGGACATATGTCGTCGTTTAATGGGTCAAAGAGGGTCATAGGTCACCCTATGACCCCATTTGACCCATATTACCCATTCGAATATGTCCCTTGGGGTCCGAGGACCCCTAGGGACATATGTCATCGTTTAATGGGTCAAAGAGGGTCATAGGTCACCCTGTGACCCCCTTTGACCCATATTACCCATTCGAATATGTTCCTAGGAGTCCTAGGACCCCTAGAGACATATATCGTCATTTAATGCGTCAAGAGGGTCATAGGTCACCCTATGACCCCCTTTGAACCATATGAACGATTCGAATATGTCCCTAGGGGTCCTAGGACCCCTAGAGACATATGTCATCGTTTAATGGGTCAAAGAGGGTCATAGGTTACCCTATGACCCCATTTGACCCATATTACCCATTCGAATATGTCCTTAGGGGTCTTAGGATCCTTAGGGACATATGTCGTCGTTTAATGGGTCAAAGAGGGTCATAGGTCACCCTATGACCCCCTTTGACCCATATTACCCATTCGAATATGTCCCTAGGGATCCGAAGACCCCTAGAGACATATATCATCGTTTAATGGGTCAAGAGGGTCATAGGTCACCCTATGACCCCCTTTAACCCATATAAACGATTCGAATATGTCCCTAGGGGTCCTAGGACCCCTAGAGACATATGTCGTCGTTTAATGGGTCAAAGAGGGTCATAGGTTACCCTATGACCCCATTTGACCCATATTAGCCATTCGAATATGTCCCTAGAGGTCCTAGGACCCCTAGTGACATATGTCATCGTTTAATGGGTCAAAGGGGGTCATAGGTCACCCTATGACCCCCTTTGACTTATATGAACGATTCAAATATGTCCCTAGGGGTCCTAGGACCTTAGGGACATATGTCGTCATTTAATGGATCAAAAGGGGTCATAGGTCACCCTATGACCCCCTTTGACCCATATGAACCATTCGAATATGTCCCTAGGGTCCTAGGACCCCTAGGGACATATGTCGTCATTTAATGGGTCAAAAGGGGTCATAGAGACTCATATGAATGATTCAAATATGTCCCTAGGGGTCCTAGGACCCCTAGGGACATATGTCGTCGTTTAATGGGTCAAAGGGGGTCATAGGTCACCCTATGACCCCCTTTGACCCATATGAACCATTCGAATATGTCCCTAGGGTCCTAGGACCCCTACGGACATATGTCTTCATTTAATGGGTCAAAGAGGGTCATAGGTCAAATATGTCATCATTTAATGGGTTAAAGAGGGTCATAGGTCACCCTATGAGCCCCTTTGACCCATATTACCCATTCGAATATGTCCTTAGGGGTCATAAGACCCCTAGAGACATATATCGTCGTTTAATGGGTCAAGAGGGTCATAGGTCACCCTATGACCCCCTTTGACCCATATGAACGATTCGAATATGTCCCTAGGGGTCCTAGGACCCCTAGAGACATATGTCATCATTTAATGGGTCAAAGAGGGTCATAGGGTAACCTATGACCCCATTTGACCCATATTACCCATTTGAATATGTCCTTAGGGGTCCTAGGACCCCTAGGGACATATGTCGTCGTTTAATGGGTCAAAGGGGGTCATAGGTCACCCTACGACCCCCTTTGACTCATATGAACGATTCAAATATGTCCCTAGGGGTCCTAGGACCCCTAGGGACATATGTCATCGTTTAATGAGTCAAAGGGGGTCATAGGTCACTCTATGACCCCCTTTGACCCATATGAACGATTCGAATATGTCCCTAGGGTTCTAGGACCCCTAGGGACATATGTCATTGTTTAATGGGTCAAAGAGGTTCATAGGTCACCCTATGACCCCCTTTGACCCATATTACCCATTCAAATATGTCCCTTGGGGTTTGAGGACCCCTAGGGACATATGTCATCGTTTAATGGGTCAAAGAGGGTCATAGGTCACCCTATGACCCCCTTTGACCCATATTACCCATTCGAATATGTCCCTAGGGGTCCTGGGACCCCTAGAGACATATATCGTCATTTAATGGGTCAAGAGGGTCATAGGTCACCCTATGACCCCCTTTGACCCATATGAACGATTCGAATATGTCCCTAGGGGTCCTAGGACCTCTAGAGACATATGTCATCGTTTAATGGGTCAAAGAGGGTCATAGGTTACCCTATGACCCCATTTGACCTAGATTACCCATTCGAATATGTCCCTAGGGGTCCTAGGACCCTTAGGGACATATGTCGTCGTTTAATGGGTCAAAGGGGGTCATAGGTCACCCTATGACCCCCTTTGACCCATATGAACAATTCGAATATGTCCCTAGGGTCCTAGGACCCCTAGGGACATATGTCATCGTTTAATGGGTCAAAGAGGGTCATAAGTCACCCTATGACCCCCTTTGACCCATATTACCCATTCAAATATGTCCCTAGGGGTCCTAGGACCCCTAGGGACATATGTCGTCGTTTAATGAGTCAAAGGGGGTCATAGGTCACCCTATGACCCCCTTTGACCCATATGAACGATTCGAATATGTCCCTAGGGTTCTAGGACCCCTAGGGACATATGTCATTGTTTAATGGGTCAAAGAGGTTCATAGGTCACCCTATGACCCCCTTTGACCCATATTACCCATTCGAATATGTCCCTTGGGGTCTGAGGACCCCTAGGGACATATGTCATCGTTTAATGGGTCAAAGAGGGTCATAGGTCACCCTATGACCCCCTTTGACCCATATTACCCATTCGAATATGTCCCTAGGGGTCCTAGGACCCCTAGAGACATATATCGTCATTTAATGGGTCAAGAGGGTCATAGGTCACCCTATGACCCCCTTTGACCCATATGAATGATTCGAATATGTCCCTAGGGGTCCTAGGACATCTAGAGACATATGTCATCGTTTAATGGGTCAAAGAGGGTCATAAGTTACCCTATGACCCCATTTGACCTAGATTACCCATTCGAATATGTCCCTAGGGGTCCTAGGACCCTTAGGGACATATGTCGTCGTTTAATGGGTCAAAGGGGGTCATAGGTCACCCTATGACCCCCTTTGACTCATATGAACAATTCGAATATGTCCCTAGGGTCCTAGGACCCCTAGGGACATATGTCGTTGTTTAATGGGTCAAAGAGGGTCATAGGTCACCCTATGACCCCCTTTGACCCAGATGAACGATTCGAATATGTCCCTAGAGGTCTAAGGACCCCTAGGGACATATGTCATCGTTTAATGGGTCAAAGAGGGTCATAGGTCACCCTATGACCCCATTTGACCCATATTACCCATTCGAATACGTCCTTAGGGGTCCTAGGACCCCTAGGGACATATGTCGTCGTTTAATGGGTCAAAGGGGGTCATAGGTCACCCTATGACCCCCTTTGACGCATATGAACAATTCGAATATGTCCTTAGGGGTCCAAGGACCCCTAAAGAAATATGTCATCGTTTAATGAGTCAGAGAGGGTCATAGGTCACCCTATGACCCCCTTTGACCCATATTACCCATTCGAATATGTGCCTAGGGGTCCTAGGACCCCTAGAGACATATATCATCATTTAATGGGTCAAAGAGGGTCATAGGTCACCCTATGACCCTATGACCCCCTTTGACCCATATGAACGATTGGAATATGTCTCTAGGGGTCCTAGGACCCCTAGGGACATATGTCATTGTTTAATGGGTCAAAGAGGGTCATAGATCACCCTATGACCCCCTTTGACCCATATTACCCATTCGAATATGTCCCTAGAGGTCCTAGGACCCCTAGGGACATATGTCATCGTTTAATGGGTCAAAAGGGGTCATAGGTCACCCTATCACCCCCTTTGACCCATATGAACGATTCGACTATGTCCTTAGGGGTCCTAGGACCCCTAGGGACATAGTCGAATAGTTCATATGGGTCAAAGGGGGTCATAGGTCACCCTATGACCCCCTTTGACCCATATGAACGATTCGACTATGTCCCTAGGGGTCCTAGGACCCCTAGGGACATATGTCATCGTTTAATGGGTCAAAGAGGGTCATAGGTCACCCTATGACCCCCTTTGACCCATAATACCCATTCGAATATGCCCCTAGGGGTCCTAGGACCCCTATAGACATATGTCATCATTTAATGGGTCAAAAGGGGTCATAGGTCACCCTATGACCCCCTTTGACCGATATGAACGATTCGGCTATGTCCCTGGGGGTCATAGGGACATATGGAGTCATTTAATGGGTCAAAGGGACCCCCTTTGACCCATTAAAGGACGACAAATGTCCCTAGGGGTCCTAGGACCCCTAGAGACATATATTGTCGTTTAATGGGTCAAAGAGGGTTATACGTCACCCTATGACCCCCTTTGACTCTTATATATTAATAATATACATATCAATATAATAATATATATATATATACATATACATATTACATTATTATATTTAATGAAAAATATTACGTTATTATATAAATATATTAATAACATACATATTAATATAGTAATATTTATAATATATATTATATTTAATAAAAATATTACGTTCTTATATAAATATTATATTATTATACATATTAATATAATAATATATAATACATATTAAATTTAATGAAAATATTACGTTATTGTATATATTAATAACATACATATTAATATAATAATATATAATACGTATTTTTTATATATACAAATTACGTTATTATATTTAGTAAAAATAATAATAATATATATTATATTTATAGATTGTAATAAGATTAACATAAGATGTTATTATATATTACTAGATTATATCTTGTATGTTTACATTACGTTATTATATATATATAATATATTAAAATATGCCTTTACATATTAATATAAGTGAAATAATTTAAAAATAAAAAACTAGAACGTTTAAATCGAATTTCCCTCCAAAGTTTGAAGATTTTTGGAATTTGACTACCGAGCCATATCGGATATCCGATCAGGCTTGGTATTTACCAAGCCTGCCCAGTCAACCCCAAAGACGTGTTTATAGAGAGTTTTAGTGATACTCAGACTTCGGGTAGCCGTCTGACAATGTTATTTTGATCGAAATTGAATGAAACGAAATGGGTTTTTTAATATCGCTCTCTAGATTCCATCAATATAATTTCTATCAAATTCTGAGTTCGATAAGTATTTATTAGTTAATTATCAATGAAGATTATTGTAAAGTGTTGATTGACATACTGAATCAAAAATAGCTATAACTTTCAAACGGTATAACATTTTTTAAATCTAAAAGTTGCGTCACATTCTATACTTCGCCTAGTATAAGAAAAAAATAAAAAAAGAAAAATTTGATCAATTTTTCTATTAGTTAGGGTGGTCAGACACGGGACTTTTTTTAATCCGAAAAAGTTTTGGTAAAAAATTCATATTTAATTATTTATTTGAAATAAAAATATCAAAAAATATGCGTCACATCCGAGCATGAGTCTAGTTTTCATATCTATAATTATACTAAAAAAATATTATGATTTGATTTTGATTAAGGTGGTCAGACATACACCTACTTTTTATTTTCGCCCTGAAATTTTCTTAGTACTACATTAAAATTCAAACTTTTGACCAATCAATTATTTTTTTCTCCTGATAAGGCCTAGTAGTTTAGAAACTACATTCAATTTTCTACAAATTATTTTCTTACAACTTTTTGATATAAAGTCCATAACCACTTCAAAATTATGTGTCAAGTTGACATAAACCTAATTTGTTGATTTTTCACTGCCACTTAAGGCCATAGTTTGGTACACCATGATCTTGCACATACCCTGATGGTAGTTTTAATTGAAAGTTTTAATTTATTAGTGTATCTATATTTATGATAGTTTTAATTTGTTAGTGTATTTATATAGATGATACTTTTAATTTATTAGTGTAGTTATATGGATCAGAGTTTTGATTTATTAGTGTATCTATATAGATGAGAGTTCTAATTTATTTGCGTATTTATAATAGATAAATGCTTTAATTTATTAGTGTATCTATATGGATGGTAATTTAAATTAGTTTTAATTTATTAATATATTTAATTGATGATAATTTTACTTTGTTAGTATATATAGATGAATTGCACTTTTAATTTATTAGTGTATATGTATCGATGGCAGTTTTAACTAAGATTTTTACTTTATTAATGTATCTATATGGATGTTAGTTTTAATTGAGATTTTTAATTTATTAATGTATTTATATAGATGTAAATTTTACTTATTAGTGTATTTATATGAATGATAGTTCAAATTTAGTAGTCTATCTATGTGGATGGTAGTTTTGATTAGATTTAATTTGTTAGTGTATATGTATCACTAGTAGTTTTAATTGAGATTTTAGTCTATTTGTCTTTTTATATGGATGACGGTTTTAATTGAGATTTTTAATTTATTATTGTATTTATATGGATGTCAGTTTAAATTGTGATTTATTCTTCAATGTCTCTATCTTATTGGTTTAACATCCTCTTTATAGAAGTAGTACATACAAATGCCAGGGTGTATCCCATGCATGTCTTGGTAATTCCAAAAAAATACTTAGTATTATTTGTCAATTTTTTTTAAGCTTCTTGTCATGGGTTAATATCAATTATAAATTTATAATGAGAGGTTTGTCCTTCTATATAAAAATATGCTTAGTTCCTTTATTCTCATCTTGAACCTCTTTCATTAGTGAGTTCAAAGGATACATTTCATTATGAAAGTAGTGCAAAGATGTTATGGCATGTTTGTCCTCCCAATTTTTACATTGTTATTGTTCACTCTTTTCTTCTTCTCTTCTATTGTTTATCATAACTGCCCTTATGCATATATAATCATGCTAATTTGGACATGTATCCAAACAATATTAAGATCTGATGTAAGATATTAATTTTCCTTTTGTGCTAAAATGGACCATCTCCATTTTAACACAAAAGCAAAATTGAGATATTTTAGGGGTCATAAATATTGCTAGGAAGCTCTAGAAGGATGGAAAAAGTTCCTAACTCATAACATTCCACTTGGGCACTTAAATTAAATTAAATTTTGCCTCTAGGACCATTTTAGGACCTATATAGGTGACTTGAAATATTTGATCTTAAAAAATCCTAAAAGGATGTAACCTTTCCACTAAACCCTAATTAAGGAAAGATTAATTTAGGTTACTAACTAATCAATCTTATATTAATGGGTTACTCTACTAACCCTAAATTGACATGTTGACACACATGCACATAATGAGTGTCAACTGACACCATAAGATTTATGTTTACATAACATTTGACACATCACAAGATACAAAATGATACACATACATTCAAATTACGATACAAATTAAACACTAGACAACGAGGTTCAAATCACTTTATTGGATTCAACCTTAGTCTTATAGTTTGTACATAGGGTCAATTACTAATTCTTTGATTAATTCCATGGTTAATTATCCTGCACATTCAATTCAAATATCAGTAGTTCAATAAAATCATATTCAACCTTAGTCTAATAGTTTGCACATAGGGTCAATTACCAATTCTCTGATTAATTCTATGGTTAATTATCTTGCACAGGAGTCACACTAGGTTTACCACAAACCCTTTAGGAACATACAAAAACCCAAACTTCATGGATGGAGTCTCTGAGAAGCGTTGGCTGCCAACTGGGCTAGGGTTTTTCCCCTAGCCTGTTCTTGGTGTTTGATCTTTACTATTTTTCTGTTCTGTTTGGATTGTTAGCTGCTGGACATAATTTGCGTCGGTGTTTTTGGAGATCTTCTGCAGTCAATTTTGGATTGGGGGTTTTATTGTTTGCATGGCAAGGCCTGGGATTTCTTCTTCGTTGGTGAGAACAGATGGTTCTTCTCCAACTATGCATGCAATGCGATCTGAATCGTTTTATTCAGGGGAGAGCTCCAAGCTGAAAAAATTTAATGGTTGTCTTCCGCGTAGCCATGATCACCATGTTCTGGTTATTCCTC